>JAUPFR010000003.1:53133621-53831121 GCA_036925125.1 Oreortyx pictus
TCACTTGCATGGCGTGTAAAGTCTTTTCTCAAACTTGGAATTTCATTCATTTTCAGAGGTCGAATAAAACTGGTAATAACCTCTCTTTCATCTCCTAAACTAACAGGACTCATTGCCCTCCTGGGCGTTGGTGTCCGTGATCTTGTAGGGTGACTCAGTCCTCCTACTGGAAAGTCTGAAGTTTTGAACAACTCTGGACATATTTTCTCCTCTTCTCTTACAGTGTCTGATTCCTCTACTTTCTCCTCTTCTTTTTCGGAGTCTACTTCTTCCACTCTCAGCTCCTCCTCTTTCTTCTCTTCTAAGGGAGTCGAGACTTTTTTCATTTTCCGCCCTCTTTCAGGAGCGACTGACATTGATTCTGGTGTCACTTGTGGTTGACCACATTGGTTAGAGTTAATGATCATTCTCTCTAGCTCGGCTCGAAGTCCATCTCGCTCAGCTGTGGCAAAATTTAGTTCACCTTGGAGCCTGACTTGTTGAGCTCGAACATGGATTAGTTCATTTTGGAAACGGAGTAATGTAAATTGATAGGCATCTTGCTCAGTTTTGAGGGAGTCTCGCTCAGATTGGAGGGCATCTACTTCAGATTGGAGGGCATCTCGCTCAGATTGGAGGGCATCTTGTTGAGACTGAGTTCTATTGAGTTTGGATTGCAGGGCATCTCGCTCAGTTTGGAGGGCATCAATGTTGGACTGGAGAGCATCATGTTGAGTCTGGAGGGCGTCCCTCTCAGTCTGGAGGGCGTCCATGTTGGACAAGAGAGCTTCTTGTTGAGCCCGGAGGGTGTCTCTCTCGGTCTGGAGGGCATCCATGTTGGACTGTAGGGTATCTTGTTGAAACTGGAGGGCGTCTCTCTCAGATTGGAGGGCGTCCATGTTGGACTGGAGAGCTTCTTGTTGAGACCGGAAGGTGTCTCTCTCGGTCTGGAGGGCATCTCTCTCGGTCTGGAGGGCGTCCCGCTCGGTCTGGAAATTGTCTCTCTCGATCTGGAGAGCGTCTATGTTGGATTGGAGTGCATCTAATTGAGACTGGAGGGTGTCTCTCTCAGTCTGGAGGGTGTCTAGATTGGACTGGAGAGTCTGATTGTCAGCTAAAAGACTCTCTTTCTGAATTTGGAGACTGTCCCTTTCGGCTCGGAGACTCTCTCGCTCTATTTCAAAAAATCTATACCTGTCTGGAATAGTATTGAATAAGGCCCGGTAAGCATAAGCCAGACCCCAAATAATTTGGGCCTCCTCAGATCTCTTTGAGCATTAAAAGGGAAAAAACAATGAAATGCAGCCCCTTTAAGAGCAGTTTAAAAAGAGAGAGCATTTTTTTTTTCTTTTTACTAAAACAAGCTGGCAGCACCCAAAAAAGTTTACAAATATCCCAGAACAAATGGCAGTATGCCCAGACTTCAAGATCGTGTTATGCCGTACAGTACCAGCAGTTCAGATAAGCTTGCTAGCAAGAGACAGAGATTCACTCTAAGAGTATGTCTCTGCCCGGCTAAGGCAGCTGCTTTGCCCCACGTTGGGCACCAAAAATGTCAACGGTTTACCGGGCTGGATCGGCCCGGTTCCGTGACGATTGGTGTGGGGGACCCGCAGACCCACGCCCCAGGAAAGGGGAAGGGGGAAAGGGAAAAGGAAAAAAAGGAGATGGGCCTAGAAACAAAACAGCGGCAACGATCTGAGGAGGAAAGCTAATTTACTAAATAAGATATCAGAAAGCAAAATAACACAATATAATACAATATAATTGGAATTGAAGCTAATAAATCAAATAAAATGAGCAAGAGAGAGTGTCTGAAAAACCGAAGGCCTTACGCTAATGCTGAAAGTGATACGGCAGCGAGCACCCACTGCTGAGTCGATCCCGAAGGAAAGAGAGTGTCCCGTGACCGCAGAGGGTTTTTATCTTTTCCCTCTGAGCGGAAAATACGTAAAAATGTAAAGCATCGCAAAGTCCTCTGGGGAATGTAGTTCTCCTCTTCTGAGACAGGTATACCCGGAAATATCAATGATCTTATGGAGTTGGAGTATTAACTCTTTAACTCTTAATGCACTACATGTTGTTATGATGTGGAATACCAATACCAAAAATCATAAAACCATGACAGTCCCTAAGTAGAAGTCAACACTGATAATGGTATGATTACCGCTGCTAATACAAGCTAAGGTGAGACTGCCTCTGTTCGCTATAACTGTGTGACTCCTCTGAAAGCAGTAATCCAAGTGCCTGAAGTTCCCACCAACCAGGGGTATGATGCTGGTGTGGAAAGAATTTTAAATCTTCCTAAGACATTCTCACTCCTCAAGATGAGGTGTCAGGCCAAAGGTTTCAAAAATAAATGTGATTAGTTCCAGATACCTATGTCTCTTCTTCTTAATATACAGACTATGTCCATGAAAATCTGAACCATTTGAAAATTCTACTTTTTTTTTTTTTTAAATAAACAATTTCTGTGATATATTCATCATTTTATTTGAAAATCCAAATTAATTCAAGACGCCAAAAGTAGACATGAAGTAGCAGAGACACTTCAGGATGGGAAGGGAAGGGAGGTGGGAGTGGGAGGATGTTTCTGAGAACATGCAAAAATTTGAATAATCGGTATTATATTGGGTCCATCCCACCAAGGAAGTTGTGTGCCAAGATTTAAGATTCTTTTTAATAACTGCTGCATTTTCACAGATGGAGAGTTTATTCAGATCTGCGCTTGAGAATCTAAGTAGAAGGAGGAAATGCATTACATTATTTTCTCTTTTGATTACTAATTGCTTAGAAACAGTACATAGTATCTCGCTTATCTTACAGCTACTTGCAATGAATACATTTATGTTTTGAACAAATAGTCACAGGCCTGTATAATCTATCATTTACTTGACCTAGAGGAAGCAGTGTGTTTAATATCACAGGTCTTTGTAGTGCTATTGAAAACAGAAGGAATAAGAAGATGAGGTTGCATTTTACAGTTAATCTAAAAAAAAAAAAAGGAAACATTTTGTTCTCTGCCTTAGAATGTTAATAAAAGCACTGTAGTGACAATAATATATAGCCTTTTCCAGGGTGGGAAAGAACAGAAACGTATGTTCTGCCTTCTGGCAAGAACCATGATTTTGCATTTTATCTGTCAAATCTATCTGTATGTATAATGTGCCCAGAAGCATAGTATCTATGTACTGAAATATGTGAAATCTAAATTAACAGTTCTACAAAACAAAGTCACGATGAAAGTAGAAAATGTGTTCTGAAAGTTGTAACTGTGACTTATAGGAAAAGGAAGACTGGAGATATCCATTATCTCAATATTAACTACTTTTTTGCACGTTCCTGTTCCAGACACTGGAACAGGTTGCCCAGTGGATACCCCCTTCCTGGAAGCATTTGGGTCCAGGCTGGTGGGAGGTGTCCCTGCCTATAAAGGGGACTTGGATCTAGATTATCTTAAAGGTCCCTTCCTATCCAAACTATTCTATGGTTCTGTGATTCTGTGTTCGATTTTCATATAATGTTGATGTTCATCCAAGGAGCTTTTCAAAGACAATGAAGTTGTTCAGTCTTGACAGAAGATTTTACATACTAAAGAAAACCTGTTACTGGATTTCATCCAGTAATTTAGAAGTTTAAATTCAAATCTTAAAATACAAACTGTTTGGCTGATTTTACTTTTTTGACTTTATGTTATAAGAGGATGACCACAAATAACACTGTATTTTAAAATATTTTGAATAGTGTAATCAGTATAATCTAATAACTGAACACACTATTAATAGTTAAGAGTTACGATTAATGTGTGAAGTGTTTTCTTTAGAGAAAAAAGGCAACACAAAGATAATTTTCTTTCTATACACTTCAGTTGATGGATACAATTTTATATTTATTTATTTTACGATTAAAATTAATTTCACAAAAAACTAGTTTTTACTTTGAAAAGTGCTTCTTTTTTGGGTAATGTGGATCTGCTCATAACATTTTTCTCATTGTATACATCAGCTAACTTGATTCTATATCTGCATTTGGCTAAGCGTATATCAGTGTCACTGTTTTTTTTTTATTTATCAAATGTCATTTTAGAATATTTTGAAATAGCATTTTACTTGGTATTTTCACACTTTCATTACATTCATGTTCCTTACCTTGTTTTTAACAACAGGCAAAATCAGTTTTGGACTGCTGTTTGCAAGGATGTATTCCATTTTATGTTTGCATATTTTCTGGTGACAACAGCTTTATTATTTTCTGGATTTCGTTTAGCATGCCCGGGAGATTAAGCACTGAATTCAGACAAGAGGAGCTGTCTATGAGCAAATTATCTTATCAGTAATCACTCCTAAAGAGTTAGCTGGCACGTACATCTTAGTGAATATCTGAATTATTAATCAGTTTTATCATAAGTATGTTATTTTCATTTCCAATTGAAATTTCCTAGCGTAAAAGAGGAACAGCGTAAAGAAAAATGTTAACTTCTAACACATATCCTTATTGTCATTTGACATGTGATGCACTGCCATATTCTGATTTTTCCTTCTAATGTAAATGTAATAGATGATAGAGTTATAATTCTGCTCACTGTGTTAGCAAAGTCCATCACTGTGTGTAGCAAATCAGGCAAAGACAATAGCAAAAACCTGTCACAGCTCATTCAGCTCTTTATAAGAGAAATGGAAAAATACTGTGATGAAAGACTCATATGAAAAGATGAAGTGAATGCAGGAATGCTGATACGCATTTGAGTGCAAATTTTATCTTAACGCTTAGCCTTTTCTTTATATTACATATACTTTTTTTGTTGTTCACATTGGTTATCCGTACAAAAAATGCTGTGTTATTTTTCTTCATTGATATTTCTCTTATTTTAAGAAAAGGAAGCTTACAGCTAGTTTATGTACTATACTCATAAATGTCATAAAATCATACTCTGTAATCAGCATCTGTGTGGTTTGGTCAAAAGTATAGAATAACTATGATGAAGACAGCTGGCTTTATGATACAGTCTTATTACTTAGTTTTCATGGCTGACAAAACTGCTTGGAACAGAAGCATCTAGATTTTACCGAAAGGAAAGGCACATTCTGCACTTGTCATGAGTCCAAGGGAAATGCATTATTTCTACAAAAAGGAGCAAATTTGCTCTCTATAGGTCGAGGCATGCAAGACTTCATGTGTCAAATGCACGGTCCATAGCTACAAACTACAATTAGAGGGCTCTGGGAGCTATATTTACTGTCATTATTACTGCTGAATGCCAAAAGGTACATGTCACTGACAGAAAATGTGTTTCTTGCCCTAAGAAGTCTTGTGTTTTTCTGTAAATGGGAAAAGGAAGGTATTAGCTCAGACCTCACTTTGTGTAGAAATTCCATATTTTTTGTGACTTCCACCAGAAGTTGTTGTATACAAGTGGGCATTTCTATAAATTTCAGATGTTAGAATAAATCAATGGAGGACAGAAATGAGATGGGCAAATTGAAAATGCATGATGAAGATAACTTTTCAGTTTATTTTGGTAGCCATGAGATAGATTACTTATTTCCACTTTTTTTAAGAGTTACGTTTTTCTCAGAGAGTTTATTTTCCTTTTCATGCGCTCAGCTGATCTAAGTGCACTACTAGAGATTCTCGTTAAAGATGACTCTGTAATATAAATGTTAGCTGTTTCCTTTGCTCTCAGTCCGTTAGCTGGTAATGAGTGAGGAAGGGTTCTAATGTTTAAATAAAGCCTAACATCTGAGCTATCAAAATTATGTATGAAACAGTTTCTGAAGACTACAAATACAGTCCCTTCAGTAATTTGTAAACTTGGCAAAACTAATTGACTTACGGACAAAATGCTACTTTGTGATTACTTACAAGGCAGCTTCAGTGTAACCATATCACTGTTAGAAAAAAAGTAGCATAAACACTTCACCAGACAGAACTTGATATCGCTGGGCATGAAGTCTTTGAAAGAAAACAGGCTAAAGCAGTGTTTGTTCAGTTATTATTTTTAATGCATGTGTAACTGTATACAAACGAGTTACAAACCATCAATTAAATCTATTGCAGAGTAGCAGAAATACTATAGTGAAGCAATACCTGGAACTTCTGTTTTGATTCAGTATTAATAATTGGTAAATTAATCACTCAATTTTGATTGGTCTATTTAGGATGCTGATGATGATGTGCAGTTCATTTTTCTGTCTGCCCAACTATTCAGCCCTTTCCCAATCAAAAGTGACAGCTTTGAAGGAATGCTTTAGCACGCAGGAAGTGTATTTGATAAGAGGAGTTGAGTTGTAGTCGCTGAAACGTTATGACAAAGGAACAGAGCTGTTAGCTTTATTATGCTCACAAAATTCCATCCAGACAGTTCATCTGACTGAAACAGACTATCTATTGAGCTGGCTGTATTTCATGTTTGTACGTATTTTTGCTGTTTAGAAGAACTTTCCGATATATATCTTTAGACTTTTCTTCTTTTATTTGACACTCTGATTATGTTAAGTGCCGCACAAATTCCTTTTTTCCTCGAGAAATGATTTACTGTGCATTCTTACATGAAAGAAGGCAATTCTTGGAGCAGGCTTGTCATAGTTCTGCATGTAGCCCTGACAGTGGGAAAACTGCTGTTTTTTAAGAAATATTAAACCTACAGTGCTGGCTTCATTTTCAATAATTCTAGTGTAATTGCAGGGTGGGACATTTGTTTTCTGGTGAAAATTTTAGGAATTTAAAATATTCCTTCTTCTATAGGCTGTGAATGTAAATCTAGATGCTGGGGCATGTTTGGGCTTAAGTTTAGAGAAACAAAGCATTTCTTAGTTTGATATTCCTTCTTCAAACTGTTGTGGAGTTCCCACCTGAGTTGTTAAAAATGCGCTTCATTTCACTTCTACTCAGCTACAATTTAGCACTTCATTTGTATGTATGTTCCCAGCTCCCTGTTACTCTCAAGTAAAATATGTAGGGAGGGAAAGCATCTATGGTACCAGTAATTACTTTCCATTTCATGACTCATTCTAATGATTCTTCTTGCTTATCTAATGATACATTAAAAAATAGTTACAGTAATGTTGTCATTTGGTACTTTAATGCAATATCTGATATCAGATGGCCAAACTGTAACACACTGTTAATATTAGAATTAGCTTTAAATATGCTCCTCAATAAATACGTCCTCAGACTTTTCATCTTTCTTCTGAAAGTGTACATGGTGGATAAATCTTCATATTTCTATATGGTAGAATGCAACTTAGAAACATTAACATTTCAAACAGGAATACTGTGCTAGGTGACTGAACAACAAAAAAAAAAAAGCAGCATTTCTAGGCTCGTTTATGTTTTGCTGTTTTTGTTGTTGTTGTTGTTGTTGTTGTTAGTTTGCTTTTCCAAGCATAACAAAGTATGGTATGGCTTCAGAACTGGGGACCTGGGCTACTTGAAAGTTTTCTTGGTGTAAGCTAGTGTTGAGACACAGTCTGTTCTTCTTAAAAATAATCCTACTACAAGAAAATGTATTCAATCGTAATTTCAGTTTGTATAAGTTTTTACAATTTCTTTTTTTTTTTTTACAAAAAATGTAAGTGATACATTTAATGCTACTAAAAATGATGATTTGAGATGAAGAGAAGACAGATTTAAATGACACCCAGGCCCTTCGTCTTTTATAGTGCCTTACTATAGTGAGGTAGTGACTGGCATCATGGCAATTACTGAATGAGTATTGGCAAATAATGTTCTTTTGGCTCTGTTGCAATCTTTACCTTCACGAGTTACCTAGTTAAGAAAATAGTAGCTTGGATTCTAGGCATGACAAAAGAATCTCTTCTCCAAAATGACAGCTATCAGAGTGAAAGGAAGAATAATAGATTCCCCAGGATATACATTTCTGTATCAAGGGAATCTCACTTAGATTGGATCCCTCAGCAGCCACCAGCTGTGCCAACGTATGGCAACAGCAGGGATGTAGCAGAGATATGTAAAGCTTTTTCAAGCTGTGCTTTTTACTTACCAGGTTCTCAGAAATATTCCATATATGTAATCCTCCCCAGCTCATTCCCGATGGCAGGGTACTGTTGAGTTCACCTGCTAATGTTGTTATAAGAGCAATCTCCTGCACTTCCATTAGCAATCTAAACATGTAGTATCTGAGTGAAGAGAAGATGCTCCCTCTCCCCTCTGTACAGCAGATAGTATGAAATAGAGGTCATCTTCCTCCTCAATTTCTAAAGTGAAGATTCTCACAAAAGACATCAGTCTAATGTATATCTGCAACAGTTGTTGTACAAGCTGAAGATGTGGACAAGAAAAAGTAGTGCTATATTCTCAGAGCAGAGCTTGAAATTTCTGTTCAGGGACTGGATGATTATTTTTAAAACTGAGTTGCAATTTTTAAAACTCTTCCTGCATTTAAAGAGAGTTACTTTAAAAATAGATTTATTTTGTATTCTTTATTTAAATTTCTCTGAGTTTTTCTCAACTCACTAGGTGAAAAGCAGGGAAAAATTGAAGTGTTCTAATATGAGCAAGCAACTGTTTGATAACATCTATTCTTCTGTTTGGAATGCATTATTTGATTCCTTACATACCACTGGCTAGTATGATATATCTGGAAAGCAGTGCAATGTTCTGTCCCTGAATCTTATATAATGCTCTGGTTATAGCAGAAGTAGTGTGTTATGCCATCATACATGCATAGCTACAGTTTTATATGCAATACTACTGTCATTACTGTTTTGTTTATTATAAATGATTTGAGTTCAGAATCCATCCTGAATCACCTGCAGTGAATAACCATGACAAAGTCATTATGTGGTTAATCAATGAAAGAACCCATCTGTGAGTCTGTTACTAACAATTATTGCCTATACACTTAGCTGGTATTAAAATATAAACAAACTTTTTGCTTCTTTTTTAATTTTCTCTTCAAATACTATCAGTATCTTAACCAAGTTTCACAACAGTATTGACACTTTCCCTAAAAAATAAGCTTTTCATGAATTAGGTGGAAAACATTCTTCAGAACTAGGTAAAATAATGCCCCAATTTCCATAGTAGCTACAACCAATTCAAAGATAGAGCAAACTTTCAGGTACAAAACAGTATTTTTCAGTGTAGTCACCATCATTAACTATACATTTTCACCAATAATGATCAGGAGCCTGCTTGCCACACTTGTAAAAGTCTGCATGGCTGTCTGGAGCATGGCTTATGTCACTGTCACCAGTGCTGAAATGCACTACCACCACCTCACTTTTCTCACATGCACTGTTTGGTCTCCAGAAATCAGCAAGCACTGATGAATACCAATGGGTGCCATTTTGTCCAAATGGCAAAATTCAGTTCCATACCTTTGATCCACAGATGCTTCCATATCAGACACCTTTTCATCAGACTGCCCCTCTGCTGCCATCTGTCACACAGGAACAACATGTAATGGAATATTGGCTATTCTGCCTCTACTGAAATTGTGCTAACATCTACCTCTGACATTGTGAGCCAAAATAATAAAATGGAAGGTATAAATTTTGAAGCAGCCCTCAGACCTTTAACAGAGTCATATTAGGTGGAGAATATTTTGCAATATTTTGCAAATCTCAGTTGATCAGCAGATTGACTTTGGATAAAATAAAAGGTACTTGAGATTTCTAACTGCTTCAAGTGGAAGGATTACGAAATCATTTTACTCTTTGATAATTTAAGGATACATTTATCCCTGGTCTAGGGAGCTGCTTTGGCAGGGGGAGTGGACTAGTGGTCTCTTCCATCCCCTACAATTCTGTGATTCTGTGATTCTTAAGTAAGCTAATGCATTTATCCTTATTACATGTCAGCACCAAAATTGATTTTCTTTTTCCTAGTATTTTGCTTTCTTTGACTTTGGATCCTAGGGCACTAGGTGAATGGAATAGAGAGAGGTAAACTCCCACGTTAACCTAAATGTGTCACCAAATTTAAACTGTTCTGATTTGGGTGTATTAATGCATAGCAATTTTAAATTTTTTCTTTCCTACATTATATGTTTCCAAACTCATAATTTTGCTGTGATTATGGGATTCACAGTGAGAAACGTCAAACGGGAGAAGGTGTAACCATTTTGTCAGCCCAAGTTTAGATCCAAATGGCAAGTCACTTCCCTCTCTTTGCTTTTTTCTGTCAGTAGTATGGTTGTATCTACACAGAATAAATCTTGCATGTACCACATGTCTGTGCTTCAGGGTTAGAATATGTGTAATTAGCCACTGAGTGGAGTAATGGCAGGAGTCTTTGTTTAATTCTCTGTTGCCTTTCACTCTTCTAGAAGGACTGTAACAGAAATAGAAGGATCCCTAAATCACTGTCCAAAAGACTACAGCTGAAAGGAACAACTGTGACATGTAATGAAAATGAATTTATAACCCATCAATATGTTCAAAGTTATGTAACTATTATTGTGTCCAGCCACATAGATTTCTGCAGAAGTAAATAAATAATCCCTATGGATCATGCTTTAGATCTGTAGTTGGAAATTAGACTTTAGGACTACATTTTATGAACTTGTTTTTGTTGATTACTCATATGGGTTATGAGATTTGTTCATTGATCTTTGTTTAATAATCCTAAACTAAGAGGCTACCTCATGTATCTACAGGAACCACTTCCTCTCTGTTCTTCTGTACTCTTTTATTCTAGACAAAATATCAGCTGTAAGTGTCATTACTCAAGGAGTGGAGATTATTTTAAACTGCAGGAATTTTATTGATACAAAATTTCAGCAGCTTCTTCAATGTTGAAAGATTTTCACCTAATACGTTTCTGGATCTGAATGAATCACAGCTCAAAGCCAGGTGGCATATGTCTTGTGACTGTACACTCCCATAAATACACTACAACAGAAGCCCAAATGGAGACACGTCTTTTTGAAACCATCTGTTCTTACAGATATCTGCAGCAGTAAAGAAAATAAAGGCTTTAAGTGCTGCTAGGCTGTTTTAAACCTTAAAGGCGTTTCCTATAGGTCTCTCATTTCATTCTGAGAAGCTCAATTTGTTTCACTTAGAAGTAACTTAGCTGCCACTTTTGTTACTGTTATGTTTATGAGCTTCAGAAAATCTGACTAACCGATGTACCTATATATGAATATTTATGAAACAGAACCTTCATCATACTAGAAAGAGCTGTTTTGCCCTCTGGTGAGTGTAACTTGTCTTTGATTGTATGTTTTATAAAAAAAATCATAAGCTGAGACCATTCTTTTAATTCTTTTGTTTGTTTGTTTGTTTGTTTTATTTTATTTTATTTTATTTTTTGCCAAGGAGGAGAAGTTATTGCTTCAAAGAGGGTACTGTGTTGTCTCAGCAACAAAGATGATAATCTTTAACTGTTACCTATTTATTCAATCATCTTGCTGATCTTATGATATCTTTAATGTAAAAACAGTTTGTTGGAATAATATTTTTACATATTTAGTTTGTACTGCTTTATTGATGCTGTCTATATAATGGTGGATGTGATTAAAAAAAAAAAAAAGTTTCCAGTACAAGTCATCTCCTGATGACTGAGATCTCTTGTATAAGACTACAATATCTTTCCTAGTGCTGTGATCAATATCTTAACCCCATTTACAGAATTTCTATAGTCCCTAGTCCTCTGCAATATTATTTTAAATCGAGATTACTTCTAAAGGGAACTTCTGAGATTACTAGTCTCAGAAATATAAGATGCTAACCAACGTAAGAAAATGAACCTCAGTACTTCAGATCTGTCAGTGTGACCTTGGAACCAGCAAATATTATGGAGCAGAGCATTTTGAGTTCCATAACAAAAAACATTTAAGACAGTCAAGTGATCAGAAGCAGATAGCATAGGTTTATGAAATTCAAGATACAAATTAGTGTATGTAACTGAACCTCAGGCACTCAAGCCTGTCAGTGTGACCTCAGGACCAAGGAGGATTGTGAAGCAGATCCTCTTGAATGCACATGCACATGGAGAGCAGTTGAATAATCAGAAGCAGCCAGCCTGGTTTTATGAAGGTCACATCCTTCCTGCCTGGCTAACCTCATCTCCTTCTATGACAAGATGACCCACTTTGTAAATGAGGGAAGGGTTGTTTAACTGGAATTTAGTAAAGCATTTCACAGTGTCTCCCACGATATCTTCCTGGAGAAACTGGCTGCTGATGCCTTGGACAGGTGAACAGTTCACTGGTTGAAGAAATGGATGGACAACTGGGTTCAGAAAGTCACAGTTAATTGCGTTCAGTCCAGTTGGCAGCCAGTAAACAATGGTATTTCCCAGTACTCAGTACCAGGGACAGATTTGTTTAATATTTTTATCAATGGTCTGTATGAGGAGGTTGAGTGCACCCCCAGTAAGTTCACAGACAGTACCAATTTAGGCAGTATGGTTGACCTGTGTGAAGGTAGAAAGGTTCTGCAGAAGAATATGGGTAGACAGAATTGATGGTCACATCCAATCACATGTCATTCAACAAAGTTAAGTGCTCAGTCCTGCACTTGGGTCATAACAGTGCCGTGCAACTGGTATAGACAGGGGAAGCATGTCTGGAAAGCCACTCACCTATCAGAAAAGGACCTGGGAATTTTGGTTGACAGCTGAATGAACATGAGCCAGCAGTATGCCCAGACATGTAGAAGGCCAAGGGTATTCTGGACTGCATCATAAATAGTGTGATCAGCAGGATGAGGGAAGTGATTGTCCCTTTGTATTTGTTCACTGTGACACCAGACCTTGAATATGTGCAGAGAAGAGCAACAATGTGGTAAAGACACTAGAAAACAAAACTTCTGAGGTTCTTCTGAAGGAATTATGGAGAAGTGGAGGCTGAAAGAAGACCTCATCTCTCTCTACAACTATCTGAAAGGAGATTTAGTCTGTTTTGTCAGGTGACAGGTGACAAGATGTGAGGAAACAGTCTCAGGTTTTGCCAGGGTGGTTTGGACTGGAAAGAAATTTTTCATAGAGAGAGTGATCAAGCATTGAAACAGGCTGTCCAGGGAAGTTGTGGAGTCCTCATCCTTGAAGGTATTTAAGAGATGCGCAGACATGACTCTATGGAGCATGGTTTAGTGATCGCACTTGGTTGGTCAGACTGATAGTTGCCCTTAGTGATCTTAAGCGTCTTTTCAAACCTAAATGATTTTATGATTCTATAGGCTGTGTAATTCTGAAAGGCTAACATAGAACAGAAGTGATATAAGGAAAAGCAGCAAAAAGAACTACAATTTTTACCTTCAAAGGTCAATGTTAATCTACAGACATCTCCAGTTTGTTTATCCAAAATAGTTAAATCTATGTGCCACGCACCTGGGAAGCAATACTGCTTTAACAGTGGATTTTTCAGGAGGATAAGTAGCACAAGCATCATACTTAATTACATGACTAGCAGGTTTTACCTGCGTATGACTACCAGACAGCACAAATTTGCAAAAAACACAATTGTTCTTTTTCCATCATGCCTCATGTTCAACAGAGTAATAGAGCAGGAGAAAGTCACTCCTGACCACCCTGGGAAAGGTGCCTGCCCTGAACCATGAACCATAATTGCCCTCTTTCTCAAGGCCAGAGGCACATGCTGGAAGAAAGAGCTTTCTGCCTGAGTGTTTTCTCCCAGAGACAGCTGAAATGAAATGTCACACCAATTATCCATGCAGGGCACAGTGTAAAGAAAACTGGCTGCATTGCAAAGCAGCCCAATTACTGGGTTAGGCTGAAGTTTTCTTCTACTGTTGATGCTGCCCTCGCACTGGGTCCCAAGTGCATGTGGGGCAAGCAGGTTGGAATGTCGTGCAAGATGCACTGCTAAGTGAGTCTGGAAGCCTTGAGGGGGGAGGGAGGAGGAGGAAGCCAGCTCCTAAATCAGCCTGTGCTTTCAAAACCCATAAGCAATTTCTGTGGAGTTTGGAAGCAATCCCTCTGGAAGAGGTGGAAATTGCACAGCTGCAGCGTCACGGGGCAGTGCACAGTAGAAGAGTTCATATTAGTGTTGCTGACATAGCCACCAAGGTGAACTTAGTTTTAAGCATCACAAGAAGTTGTTAAGAGCTGTTGGTTAAGCAGGAGATGTGAAAAAAAGGAAAGGCCACTCTGATAACTGCAATAGTGATGGAGATTGAGGTAACGCTTGAGTGCACTAAAAGCTGCACTTTGCTTCAGTGCAGTTTTGCTGATGAAAGCAAAATAATCCAGCTGATCAAGAATGTTTGAATCAGAACAAAATTTTGGGCTAGTTGTTTGTCAGCAAAATATTGCCAGCCAAAAAGCATAACAAAATGTGAACTATGTAAGTCCTTCCAAAAGTAATGCCTTCATTTCTGTAGAAACTGCAACAGATAAAAAGAGCCCAGTAACACTGTTTCATGGAAAAAAAAAAATTCAGCTACAAAACACTACTTTTCAACATTGTCACCACCATTAATTATGTATTTTTTGCCAATGATGAACAAGAATCTGCATCATGCACTCAAAAAAACCAGCAGAGGTGACCCTCTTTTTCACAGCTGCTGTGATGGCATCATTGACAGGGAAATGTTGCCCACACAGTCCAACTTTCACTGTGCTCACATCCACTATGTGGTCTCCAGAAACATTTAACAAGTGCCAATGAATGTCAATGGGTGCCATTTTTTATGCATGGAGAAATTCACTGGCACATCTTTGTTTCAAGTGCACCTTTATGTCAGAAAACATTCTGTCAGATTTCCCCTCTTCTGCCATCTGTCACATAGGAAGAACATGTAATGGGATATTGGTGGGAAGGTTTAACCTCTTCTGCCATACTACCAATATCCACCTCTGATATTGTGGGCCAACATAACAACACCAAAAAAAAAGAGCATTACTTTTGGAGCAGTCTGTTGTATAATAGGCTGTTTGTTTTGTTTTGTTTTTAATCAGGAAGTAAAGCATTCTCATCTGGATGCTTTATATCCAAATGGTACAGTTTTCAGCTCTATGAAAAAAATTGCACTGTAATACAGTTAATTAGGTATTCACAGTTTTCAGCAGGTGTACTGACTTCTCACATGGCAGTGTGAGAATGTTAAATGCTGTGACATGATAGCAGCTGTGATGAATGTAGCTTAGATATTAAAATCTTTTAGGCAGCAGTGGTATTCCAGCTGATAAAGCACTAGTTTTAAAAAGAGGATTTATTTAGAGTTTCTAAGACAGGTAAGCAGCCAAAGAACTCCATCAAGACACACTACAGGTCATAAAATGGTTAATGGTGTGTCACAGCTTGCTGTACTTCAATATATTTCTCTTCATTTCCCTCAATAATATTTAGTATATGCTCTATAAAGCATCCTTTTTTATTGAGTTCACTTTAATTGTACAGGCATTTGAGAAGCACATAGTAGTGAGAGAGTTTTTTGTGTTGTTTCTTTTTACCTGACATATGATCTGTTTATATGAAATAAAGCCAACTGAGAAAAAAATACTATGAGGAAAAAAAAAAAGTAAAATATCTGAATTTAAAAATATTCATAATCTTTTAGAATATTTTTAAGATTCTTAATATTGCATTATATATTTACCACAGATTACTCTGTAATCCTCAGTGGAAAATATATCTGATATTGCTGGTAAAGTTAAAAAAAAACATTATCATGATATGGAAGTAGAGTGCAGATGAACCCTTAGTAAAATTCAGTTTTCTATCGTCAGCTATTTCTTCACAATACTTGAATGATGTGGGATTATTAGTGAAAAATATAGTATTTTTAATTTGATATTAAAATTAACATTTCTTCAAATTTAATGGAGTTAGACGGGCCTCTTTTGTCATCTATCACTGACCAATTTTTTCAATTTGTATTGTGTTAAGTTGAACAAAAACAAGTGGAAAAATATCAGTAGATTTTCATCTATCAAAGCAAATGTATATGTTTGAATTCTGTTGAATTCCAAGTATTCAGAAGATTTCTCAAAGATAAGCAAAGAAATATGCTTGCCAGAAGGGGTAAAGTTATTCCTTTTCATGTAACTGCTGAATAGATAAATATTTTGTCATTGAAAATGAATAGCGATGCAAACTCAAGCAATTTGTTAGAAGACTAGCATCTGGAGATTGTTTTTCAAAAAAGAAGGACCTCTTAACTTGATAAATAACAGTAAATGTTGCATACAGTGGGGAAATAAGTTTAAAAAAAGACTTGAGACAGTCACCGGGAACAAGCTGCTAATGAATACATCATCCTGCACCATTTGACAAAGTCCTCCTGTCTTTTGCATATGCACATTTACTATCATTTAATTTAGCAGTTAAGCTTGCTGCAATAGTTCTGTGCTCTAATAGTTTCCAGTGAGGCAGGAACTAGATGCAGAAGATAATACTAATGAGAGGGAGATAAGAAAAGTCTCTGATTGGCAACATGCTTTCTGTTTTGCTAAAAAGGACTGTTTTCCATTCCTGTGCCTTACTTCTGATCGTCCAGAAGTAGAGCAGTGCTTTAACTGCAGAATAATGAAAAGAATGTTCTACCCACTGTATGATGTTCTAGGAAGAAAGATTAGAAGCCTGGAAACTTCCCAGCCTTACACCTACTGCATTACAGGTAGGTTAAGCAAGGTACATATCCTCTTCAGCAGTTTGGTTTGGTATTGTTCAGCATTTGAAATTACACTCGCTAGTTTCTGGTTGGTAAGCTGAAAAATGCATACATACAAGGATTCGTTAGGCAAAAATATGGTACTGAAAGAACTGAAAAGAATGGATCTGTTGCAACATGAAGTGATTTCAGTATATGTAAAGTCTCCAGTCAAAGAGTAATACTCAATAAACCAAAAATCACATCCTACTTGTGTAAGGAGGAATGTGCTTTCTGTCAGATTATGCCTGTTTTTAGTCTTAGTGAAGAACACTATTTCTATTCTTTATTTGATTCCAAGTTAAAACATTAAAATACTTCTTTTCCTCCTCTCCATTTCTTGTGAACGTGTTGTGCAGTAAATACTACATTGCTTTGTTTCACTCCTTTGCATTTTGGAGTGAAGGAGCTGCAAGGTATTGTGACATGTTTGGTACTTTTTCAATGCAATTGATTTCTAAAATGAAGATGAATAGCTAACTGGTAGAAACAGTAACATTGTATTTGTCAGCATGCTCCTTGCTGCTACTGATTCCTTATTTTCACAGGAATGTTACAGTTTAGTATTGATTGGGAGGTGGTTCTGTTTGTAAACATGGTGAAGTGCAGTATTTCCACCCTTTGTTTTGTTCAGGTGGTAGGATGGTTTTGTAATGCATCGTGGTGGTCCAGCTGCCTGAGTTGTTGTTACTTGCCCTTTCTACCAAGGACTTAAAAACTCAATCTGCCCTTGCTCATTGCCTCTACTAAAATTCCTGAATATCTTCTGAAAAACACATTTATAGGAGCAAAGCATGTATCCTCAAAGCCTTCAGTGTAAATTCATTCTGAAATTCATATAGCTCCCCAGTTGTCTTTTAAAGTCAGTTCCTGATTACCTTCTAAAGCTAATGGACAGACAGATTCCATGCCCCAAAAGAGTTCCTTTTTTACTAAATGATTGTTCTTATGAGGCTGTTTAAAAAGCAGAAATGTTTGTTTAATTTTGTTTTCAGAATAAATTTCAGAAGCCAGAGATTTTTTGTACTGGGTACTCGCTGGCTGACATTTTGAGTTTATATACTGGTTTCTTAACTACTTTAGAGGCTTCTATAACTATGCCTCTATTTCATTAAATACCCATCCTAAAGAATCAAAAGTGGAAGAAGGTGTTACCTGGACCCTGTTCTCACACTTATGAAAAAAACTCTGAAATTCTAAAATGTAAAAATCTGTTTCAGTGAGACATGAAGTTCGTCGAGAAATATGTAACACTCTCTCCTCTGTGCATTAGTAGCTCTCATGTCTGCAGCTGCAGGACTATATAAAGAAAATTATTTTAACTGCAAGTCCTAGCTTTAGAATTCAAATAGGATGATTTTATGATGCAGAATCAATGTCCTGAGTAATCAGGATGGTGCATTCATCACTAACGTGAGTTATAGCATAAAGATTTTTTGATCTGTCTTCTGATAATATAAGTCATTTGTATTTTGCTGTTAAAACTCCCTGTTCTATGGGAGTTATCTCACACCTCAGCTGTTTTAGCTTGAGGCCTCAGCTAAGAACTGCTCTGTATTCCTCTGCATTCCTTTATTCTGTATAAATGAGTGATGAATAAAAGTCATTATAGTTACTGATTTTTAATTATTATTTCTCCTGGGGAGTGGAAGTGAGCTATAAAGAGATAAGTTGAAAATAACTGGGGAAAAAAAAAAAAAAAAAGGGTTATTTTTTTTCAAATTGCTTTGTTCAGTTGTTTTGTTTTGTTGTGTTTGTTTTGTGGGCTTTTTTGTTGTTGTTGTTTGTTTGTTTTTTCCTTTTTTTTCTCTTAAAAGTGTCTTCAGTGTGTTCATAAAATAGAGAATATATATTTTTAATTTTAATTTGGCTTTATGCTTACAACTTAGAGTCAGTACCTACACAGCACAGCTTTGCAAGCTGCCATTTTGCCTTAGTATAAAAGTATGTCATCTTGTTCCATTAGATACAGTACATTCAGGGTAATTTTGACTAAGGTTGTGCTTTAGCTTCTTTTTAAATCATAGTTGATCTCCAGCTCTCTAAATTCACATTTTTGTCCTCCTGGAAAGCTATTTATATTCTCTTATTTATCCTCCTCCTTTTGGAGCTGTACTAATAAACCTAGAATTTTACATGCAAGTCAGTAAGTTTTACAATGTTCATGAAGAAGCAGTGCTGTAAGTCAAGAATACTATCTCATATTGTATGCTTATATAGTATATGCTGTTCTGAAACGATAGGAATTTGAATAGAAATAGCACAAAAGGCAGCAAGCCAAGGCAGTGGAAAGACACGAGGCAAAGCTGATTTTAGTCTTTTTTTGTGGTCTAGTGTATTCTGAGCAGCAGTACACAAAAGGCTGCTCTGAATTTCACCTGCCTTTGAGATGATGCCAGAAGCTGAAAGTGACTAAATCACCGGATGGTTTAGCCATATGGAACAAATTCTAGCCATACACGAATGATGAAACGAAGCCTTGAAATCCAGATTTCATTCAAAAATTATGAAGTAGGTCCTTTATGCTTCTTCTCTTTCTCACATCCTGCTTGTGATGGAAGGAAGGAGTGACCAGATTGGCAATTCCCCTTGATTAGACTAAGGTGAAATGGCATCAAGGTCCATACATAAGAGGTAAAAAGATCAACTTTAATAGGAGTTATCTACAAAGCAGTTATCCTGTATGCATTGACCCTCCCACAACTATACCTACCTATGCTGTGCAGTTTTATAGGAAATTCTAGTAGGCCTAGCAGACCTTAATAACTTTAAGAGGAAAAGTGGAAAACAAAAGAGAAATAAAAGGGAGATAGAGATCACCAATCCTGGATCCAGTGCCATGGCACTTAAGAAATTGTTCTTTTCTGCCCCCTCTTTCTTACCTATGCTTTCAGCAGGTCAGTCAACCGATTTTCCAGGATACACTGTTTTTTGTCAGTATTCTCTACAAGTCTGTTAGGACTAAGGAAAGCTGTTGAAGGCATTGCTGCTGCACCATTCTTGGTTTTTGCAATACAAGTGTTCATGAAAGGAGTGGCTGCAAAAAAATCCCCAGTAAGCTGAGAGAGAAAATAGACCAAAAATGACAGAATGTTTACAGAGTTAGTAATAAATTTCTAGAGAGGGGACACTCAAATGGTGATTCCTGTGTGCCTTAGTATTACTGTTTTTTTAATGTTCTTTGTATACATTTGTTTTCTTATTTGTGGGTGTGGGTGTGGGTGGGTGGGGTGCTTTGACTTAACTTGTTTCTAATGTGGTCCAAGAGAATAAAGGAAAAAGGACACCTTCCATCTCTAGAGAAAAGCAGATCAAGTTGTTTGACACCTCTTTTCAAGATTTACCTCAGCTCATTTCCTCTAGCTTTACACAAGTCAGATGAAAATAACACAGCTTGCTCACACTGAATCACAGTGAATTCCCTTTCAGTGAAAAAGCAAAAGAACGTCACTTGCATCCCTCAGTGAATTACAACTATTGTTTTTGATTTGCTAGTGGGAAATTGAAGGCTTTTACAGCTAGAAGAAATTATTTATAGAGTCATGAAAAATGGATTAACTTTCCTGAGTGCTTCATTGATGTTTTAGGCATCTACTTTATTCCAATTAAATTTATATAATCTAAAATCAATGAACTTCTTTATTTTAGAGAATAAATTATAGAGGAAAATAATTTGTTTAGCCTGTGTGAACTGCCTTGTTTCCACATATCTTTTCTTTCTAATCTCTGCAAGGAAAGAAAGAATTCAGAGTGCTGTTAAGGTCCATACAGACATAACCCTTCCTTTTGTTTCCACCTTCAGTGGCTGCATAGAAGTCTAGCAGTGAAAAGGAGACCAGGAATTTTCCTGCTGGGTTAGACCTATATAATAACCTGGTCTACCACTATCAGTGGCTTTGAGGCCAAATGCATCAAAAGAAGGCACAGAAACATTGGTCATCCAGTGCATCTGTCCCCAAGATTAGTTTTATCAGATTTCCTAATGCTTAGAGAATTTCTCAAACCTGAAGTATGCCTTAACTATCTATCATAAATCCGTTTTCTGTATTTTGTTTCTTTATTGTGTGTTTATTTCTCATCTGAGAACTGTAGAATTTCCAGTTCAGATCAATATGTATTGATTTATCTCAAGAGAACACTTGACTAAGTAAAGAAATGAAAGTAAATAAATTTAATGAAATCTGAGGTTGTGCTTTTTATGGTCATAAATAAATCAGTACTTTTAAATATAATGCAATCTTTATTCATGGGAAAAAATAAATAATTCTCAGTCTGAACACTGAATAGAGCATGGAGATGGTAAGACCTTCAGTGAAACGTCAGTGACTAGAAAAGGTCTCTATTACCACGTCAGCAGTTGGCATCACATCCATTGAGCTTAGCTCAATATGGGGACCTCTGAGATAAGAATGCCGAGTTTGCTCAAGTTGCTTAGATTTTACCAAGTCAATGTCAAATTGTCCTATTCAATATGAACTTTTTTTCATGATAACTTTGTATCTGAGCCCTGCGATATTTCAGATAGGAAAGATTCTTTCTTTCTGTTTGGTGAATCATGCCTAGGTTCACTGCTCAATGTGAGAAATCTGAACTAAATTTTGTGAAACTAGAGGGACCATTAAGTTGTTATTCTTCAGAAAACATTCAAAAATTCTGCTTCAGGCAAATGAAGCAATGACTAAGAAATATCCAAATCTTAAAAGTATTAGAAATAGAAAAACAACTCTTTTTTTTCTAGTCAAACTTTTCCATCTCAGCTTACATTTCCTCAGAATATAAAATAAACACACAATAGCTTGCAAAATTCCTTAGTAGAAAAACATTAATTACTTTTTCTGATGGAATGTTAAAGCTTCATCTTATTCATAGGCATTAAACAAGCAGCAATATTATCATCCAAACTGAATTATTTTCTCTTGTGTGTGTAAGCTTACTTGTTTTACAGCTCCTTTTGTAAACTTCTGTTTTTTTTTTCCTTCTACAGGTATGTTAGATGAGATTTTGCACTAAAGATGATAGTGGGAAGATAGTGGGAAGAGAGAGTTTTTCACACACAAAAAAAAATTCCTGAAATTTGGCAGTGAGAGGAAAACATAACTCTGTGATATTTTTTTCTTTTTTTTCAATTTAGAATTAGTTATCATCATGCTTTCATTGTTTTAACAGCAGTGACCTATTTGGATAGAGAAACATTTTAATTTACAGGCATGTCTTATAATTGTGTGTCATTCTGCAATATGTCTTTGTTATTTTTTAAGAGAAAATTATCAAAGGGTTCCTGAATTTGCAATTACTATTTTTCATTCTTTGTAGAGGTAGAGTTAAAGGTAAAGTCTTGTTTTCACACAATCATAAAATTGTTAAGATTGGAAAGACTAATAAGATCATCTAGTTCAACCAACAGCCCATGCCTGTGGCTGCTGTAGACCTTGTCACTCAGTGTGACTTCTACCCTTTACGTGAAAATGCCCAGGGATGGTGACTTCACCACCTCTCAGGGCAGCCTGAGTTTAAAGGAAGTCAAGCAACCTTACATTTTAGATAAAATGCCTTCAGGCTCGTGTCCTGTTAATTAAGCTTAAGGCAAAGCTATAATTTCACATTGTTTTTAGAATAAACCATTAGCTTTCTTCTTTACAACTGCTCAAGAGATTAATCTTCCTCTCTTCACATATTCCAGGAAGCTTCTTAATCATTGCCGGAGAGCTAATTAAGCTAATGCAATATTTTTACTTTTGCATGTCATCTACAACTATCTGGTTGTAGCATGAAATAACTTCGAAGTCCTCTAAAGAATATTTTCAATGACAATTTCATAAAAAGCTTTTTCACAGAAAGCTCAAATGCATGAATAAAAAATACAAAAGCATTTAGAAGGTAGGAATCATAAAAGCTGTGTTTCATCCCTCTGTATATTAATGTGAGATCTATTATCTTTTCTGAAGTTTGAACTCTGGTGATATCAAAATAAATGAATGATCATGGAAAACCTTTAGTCGCTCTAAATAGCTCATATTATTAAACTGGGGACTACATTTTTACCACCTATAAACCACACCCTCTCCCCTTTGCTTCTCAGCAAAACACATGTAAGCAAGACTAATTCCCCATGTTGCACCATAAGTGCAATGTTCCTTAAATGACGGAAGTTTTACCAAGTCCAGTAATTTTTCCTTTCATTGGAGCTTGAACAGAAGTTGGTCCTCACATAATCAAGGAAGTGGAATAGCAGGGTGAGTCTGTAACAGAGATGAAAGTATATAACCAAAACAGTTGATGAGTTTAACAGCTTTTGTGCAGTGAGGAACACAGCTCAAAAGAGACCAAGACTGTAATGCGAAGAATTTTCTAAGGTCATCTAAGAGATAGCTAACACAAAAACATATGCTCTAATTATATATCATAACCATTTTTAACAGCTGGACATTCCTGTCTGGATATTCTTTTTGGTTGGTTGCTTTGTATTTGGGTTTTGGCAAAGGGTAGTTTTGTTACTGTTTATCTCCACATTTCTCTTACTTATGAGATGTGCCAAGAAACCTGCTGGGAGAGACAAAACACAGCTAACTGTACCACCACACTCACACTAAATGCCTTAGTCTTCATCTTTTATATGTGTTTAGCTTTCAAATGATGCTCACATGATAAAATTGTCTTTTGAAAATTAATATTTGTAGAATATGTATCTATTTGGAATGCTGTAAATCCATTATCCCTACTTTTTTCTTTGCTAAGCAATGTAAACTGTACTGCTTGATACTTTATTTTACTTTACAATCAAAACTGTATTTTACTTAGAGTAAAATGTGGTGAAAGTCATACACACTTCATCCTGTCCGACCAAATTTGTTCTCTGGCTTCAGACCTCATGTACCGAGTTTCCTTTTATGGCAACTTTTTATAGGCCCTTTATAAATCTTTGTGAATGTCGCATTTATAATGAAAATACTATCAAGCAGGGAAATACTGGCCACACTAAAGATCAACAGAAGTGTAACACCAAAAAGATTGAATAGTTATGACCAGACATACTTCAGAGGCATTCTATTTTTAAAGGCATTATCCTCGCTATCTCTACATTAGACATTTTTCGTCAATTAGGCTTTTTTTCTTCATTTTGCTTTAGATATTGTAATGTGAAATTAGAAATCCATTATTTCACTTCACCTCTGTTGTTTCAGAAAATTTCTTTATATATTTGTAGTTGTTGGGGTTTTTTGATTAGTGTATCCAAGGAGAAATGTCAACGTGATTTAAAATGCAATAAATATTTAACAGTGAGATATTCTATATGATTAAACTGATATGCAGTGTATAAATTTGCATTTTTACACTGCATTTTCAGTAAGATGCTTCATGCTAAATCAGTGATAGATTAGGAAGCTGTTTTTTGTTGTTGTTTGTTTGTTTGTTTGTTTGTTTTTGTTTTTAACATAAGTGATAATACCATGTTTTGACTGGACATTTAGCTTTGCTGAAAATGCAGTAAAAATATTTTTAGGACAGGAAAAATTAACAGGGAGCTAACAAATTGGTAAACCAAGGTGATAATACTGCATACATAGATATCTTTTTCCAATTCCTCTGGTAGATATAAGTTTCAAGGATGCAAAAGAAAATTATATTCAAAATCCATTTATGTACAGGGATCAACAATCTGTTTTCTCATATAATGAGTTGCTATCCTTTTACAAAGAATCAAAAGCAAAAGAATACAGCCAAGTGTACAGCCTAACCTACTTAAAGACAGCAGGAAAATGATTCCTTGCTTGAGCCAAAGTAATCCACACTACTTTAGCTATCATTTGCACTTGATTCTTATTTCACTACTTTTATATTTTCCTCACTTTTGGATTTTTCCACTCAAAGGATAATTTTTCCCAGTGGCTCATTTTCCTGGTTTGTTATATCCTCATAAGGCAAACTGTTGTAAAGACAAGATCAGTTTCTTCTTAACTGAGGTTTCTTAGCTCTTTTCTCATTCCTCCATTTTAGCCTTTCCCATATGATCTTAGGACCAGAGCATTTTCTTCTTATTTCTTGTTTTTTTCCATCATTTTCTCATTTCTCAGCATTTATTCCATTCAAATGTTCCTTGAAGTAAAAGAAATAGTCAACAGCAGTAATTTTATCTCTTCAATTTTCTGATTTAAATTAGCAATACTTAGTATTGCTAACACAAAATGTCTGTTTTGGTTCTGTTTAGCAAGTTAATTAGGTATTGAGCTCAATGAATGTACCTGCATTTTGTATAGAAATGCATAGTTTCTGTTTACTTTTGTGGTAAACAAAATAATTTTACTTTACTTTGGACAGGCATACAGATCAGGACAAAGTGTTTGGAATGCTTTGTATTAGTTTCTGGTTGACTGAGTCTGTGGCTGAAATAATAAATTAGGCTGGGGATGCTAGCCACCTTGCAGAATGTGTTCGGCCTTCTCAGGCACCTTTGTTAGAGCACTTTTTCAAAATCATATTTAGAATCTTAAGTAACCTGTTGATCATTTTGACACTTTTCACTATTGAACTGCACATATTTCCTCTCAAAAGCTTTTCTTCGAGGTCATAATACCTGTATCTTTCATAATAAAACAAAAGCTCTGTCCATAGTCACTTTTCTACCACGCACATTTTGTATCACATGTGTAATGATTCAGAGAAAATCACCGGCCCCTTAATAAGTGTGCCACTCATGGAGAACAGCTGGGTGTTCTTGTTAAGTGATCTAAAACAAAGTAGTTTTTTCTTTCAGAAAGCAAAATGACTGAAAATGAAGTATTGTATCATATCAAAGAATAGTTTGGGATAGAAGATAGCTCTGGAAGTGATTTGCTCCAACTGCTTGCTCAATGCAAGGCTTGCGTAGAAAAAGTTTTCCTGAAAAATACTTTATGATTGATAATCAAAGCATCACTGCAGAAAATTTCACTTTTGCAGAGTCTTTGAAACCAAACTCGAAAAACCCTTCTATCTGACAGTTTTCATCTGGCAAACTCTGTTTGTTTTGAAGCAAACTTGGACTGTAGCCTAATTTTGTGTTAAGTGAGAACATGATTATGCTTCCTTCAACTTGTTGGCATAGTCAAGAAGTTGGACTGAGAACAGGGGGAGGGAGGAAGCAGTTCTCATATGTAGCATGAGCACAAGTGCAAAAAGCTGGAAAGAAGAAATCAGTTTATCTTTGTAAAGACCACTGCACTCTGTATGTGGAAGACAACAGGAGGAGGCAAAGTACAAGCTTTCTGACCTTATCTGCATGTTGGCTTAGAGTGTGGGACTAAAAATATTACCACTGATTGGATACTTTCTTTATTTAATCTCTCTGTGATTCTGGCAAGCAGGCATCCAAATATGTATTACAGAGGAGCACAGGAACTGATGAGATGCAGAATAGATTACTACTTCCCAAATGTATATTGTATTTTGGGTACTGGAATAGGGATAAAAAGGGAAAAGAATGCTGGTATTATGAGACATGCAAGTAGATGGAGAAGTTAGGTAGAGGACATTCCTCCCTTTATAAACACACAGAGACATACAAAGCTGGTGCTGTAAATAAAGATTCATTACTAGAAAAAAAAAATGCCCAGTGGACAAAGGACAGTTATCAATTAAAGGTCAAGGTGAGGTAAAGCTACTAGTCTCTGTGAAACAAGTGGTTGATATTCTGTTATTTCTGCTGCAAGAGCTGTATCTTTTGAGAGCTTAAGCAGCCTTGAGAAGAGAGTGAATCCTGAGAGTGGACTTTGAAAGTAAAATATAGTTTAAATACAATATTAGAATGAGGTATTTAAAAGCACTGTCTTACTACACACTACTACACTTAAGCTATTGAACAACCAATCTGGCACCTAGTCAATACATTAACTTTAGTTATGTGATTCAACATAGTGTTTTTCAAAACGTGCTCTTTTAGGTAGGAGTACAGCTGAAATTATTCTTGTTTCTCTGCACATCATTTTTAAAAGCAGTGAACTTTATTTGTAGGTTTTGAAACAAGGACATGCATCATCTGGGTTTCAAAATATTGCCTTGTAAATGTATTTATCATAAACCTCTTATATTCTTGTGCCAAAACTGCGGTGTTGAAAACTTTTTCCTTAAGATGCAACAATTGGATATATTGTAAATTTAACTGTTTTACACTGCCAATTTTACAGTCTTTTCTACCTGCATGACTAAAATTTCTTCCTTTCTAAAATATGATCTGATACCAGTGCTAAGAGATTAAAATAAATAACAGTCTTCCAGTTCTGGAAAGTGACAGGACTTTACCAAATGTATTCTACTCCAGTACTGATTGACATTGATGTTAGCATAAAAACAAACATATTCATTTCACTTACAATTCTAAACAAATTTTTTGTGTGTGTGAATAAAGATTAAATATTTAAAACAGAGGGGCTTTTTTACATGCATTCTGTTAATATATACATTCACTTCATATATTTTACCAAATCTTCCATGGTCTATTTATGCTATCTTGATTCAAATTATTTCTAAAAAAATATTTTTAATAAAAAACATTTTGAAATGTTTCAGAAATAGTATTTTCAAATATACATTCTCCTTTTAGAAATAAATATTTAATGAAATGAATTACAAAATAGTTTTAGAAAACATTACATTTGGAGCCCAGCTGCGCTCACCCGGTTTTTAATTCCAAAAGCAGTTAAATTCAAGGGAAAATGTGTATATCTTTATTTGTAATTGAAAGAAGCCCACAGTTTCACTTTCAATGAGTGTATGAAAATCAATGTGCTGTATTGCAGTTTATGCTATTTTTCAGTTTCCATCTGCTTCCTTCCGTTGCATTTTTTTGTGAGTGACAGCACAATAATCACTGTGCCAATTAATGCCCTTCCAATTCAACCACATAAGTTACTGCAAAATAAATGTTTTGCTTTGTAGCAGTTTGTCCTGCTATGAAACTTTGCTTTAGTTATTCTAATCATCTAACAGCAGAAAAGGAAAAGCTGCTTTGTCATCAATAGTTCAATAGAAGACACTGTATATTCAGTGCAGAGAGTTGGCAGAATTTTAACCAGTATCAATTTATAAATAGGGTAACAGCAATCATTTATTTTCTGCCTTAAATGGAAGTATCTTTTCTTATGCAATAATAGCCACTTAGCTGATTTCAGATTGTAGCAGGGTTTTGGGTTGTTGGTTTTTTTTTTTTGTTTGTTTTGTTTTGTTTTTTAGAACTATTTTCTTTATCCAGAATAAAATGTGGGCTTTCTTTCTTCACAACAAAAGCACATAGAAGGATAAAAGCTTGTATCAGAAATAAGCAGTTTCAGTAATTTTGTTTCTTGCAATAGCAGTTTTATTTTCCCTAGTGGACTTTCACTGCATAGCTACAACACCCTTCCCATTTTTGTCCCATGTCTTAACAAAAATGCTGCAAAGAATATTAAAGCTTGAACCATCTCAAGATACCTTTCCCCATTGAAACCATATCCTTGGGTCAATCTATGGACCTCCTCTCATATACATAGGAGCTTTCACTACTGTTGGAAAAGCCCTTAGAGGACATAAATCTAGACTAAAGGCTGGTATTGGTTCTGTGAACTTTTCTGGTTGTAGAGCTACATTTGTTGTCCAGTGAGAACTCTGTGAGAAAACAACAAAGACCAAATATTTCTCACTGAAACATCTGTTATCTAATTGCTTTTTGGGTGTTTTTGGTTTTGTTTTTTTCCAACTCTTAGCACCATCCTTTCTGGATAAAACCTCATTTTCACTGGTTTCTGGACTGTTCTATTCATTAAGAACTCCAGAATTTTCCAACAGATTTCTAAAGCAAAGATTGCTTTAGAGTGTGACAAGAGCTTCACCCCCTTCTATTTTTTCTTCTTTCTTTGTTGTTTTGGTTTGGTTTGGTTTTGATCTTAGCTTACACTGACTGATTCACTGAAATTTCTTTTTAACAATGATGTTTTTCTCTAACATTTTCGAAAGTGTTTTTGCATTCTTGAAGTCTCACAGTCAGTTCCAAATACAAAACCGCAAAATATTTGAATATCTAATTGGCTCCAGTTTAATGACTTCAGTTTTGTGCTCATAATCTTGGGAATGGAAATGCCAAGGTTTCTTTTAAAAGATTAAGTGTATTGTTATTACGTAAAAAAGTAAAACTATGCTAGAAGAAAATAATTTTGTTTGTAAAGTCATCTGTTCAGGGGTGAGGAAATCCCAGAAGGAAGCTTGCTGTGCAGCTGCAAAAGACTGTTTCTTTATTTTATCTAGTAACTAGCTAATATGAGGTACTTAGAGGGATCTGCAACAGAAGCTGTTGCATAGGAGTCTCTGCTCCAATTAATTTTTAATCATTGTAATGTAAGAATATACACATACATCATAGAACATCTTAGCTGCAGAGCTTTTAAAGTGATCCTGCAACGGAGGACAGAATAGCATGGTGTCGATTTCATTCGCCTGAATTTGGTTGCATATTGCTCACAGGCCATCATTACCCAAACAAACGAGCTGGAACCAAAGCCAATCTGAGAAAAAATCCTGCCTTCTCTTCCCCTTGGCTGATCATTCCTGCTCCTCAGTCGTGCCAGTGCAACAATTTGTAGGGCTCTCTTGCAAGCCAGATGACCAAAGTGCTTTATTTTATAAAGCAGCCTTTCAGACAGTCGCACATCTGAGCAACTGCTGTGGGCAAAGTGAAGGAGGATGGGAACATTTTCAGCTGATTTTTCCACTACAGAAAATGTAATGTCAAATCTTACCTAGACAGAGGGGAATTCAACACAGGAGTTGAACATCATAGTTTAGTGCTCTAACCAGGGAACATCAGATGAGAGAGTCCCCTGAATTCTCCTACTTATAAAGAAGTGTGACCTTTTTTTTTCTGAGCTAGGAAAGAAAGAGGTTTGGCACCTGCCTTTTGTAGAATTTGAATTCTAAATCCCAGAAAGAAACATCTCCCAAAAAGCAGCAGTAAGGGAGCTTTTACAGCTTATCCCTGTATCTCTTTTTTTTTTTTTTTCTCTTTTTTCTTCTTTTATTTTTTTTTAATTTAGCTGAGTACTGCAAGTTCTCTCTTAGAAATAGTGATCGATCTACTTGTATGTACATCAGTCACTGCTGTTACTAGGAAACCATCAGGTTTTTCCTCTGAAGAATTGTTATAAATAAGCACTATGTCATGAAATAAGATCCTTAAATATACTGCCTCTGCTTCCAACATAATTAAGATGAGGAAAAATCTAATTTTGCTGTAATTTGCCAGGTTACATTGCATTATCTTTATGAATCATTCATACTTAATTGCTTTGGACTACAGCTTCATTGCATTCTATGATCCTGAGGGTTTAAATAAGTTTAAATAAGGGATGAAGTAGACTGAATAATGCTTACTAAGGTCTTGTCCTAGAACAGAAACAGAAATACAATTCATACGTAAGCCATGGGAAAAAACTTAGCCAATTCTGCTGGTGTCTTCAGGTCACAAACCATGTGGTAATCAAATTCCTCTTATGCTGACTTCAGAAGAGTTGTAGAGAAGAGTTTTGTATTCCTGAAAACAGCTGTGGAACCAAAGAGCTGCAAAATCCACAAAAAGAGTTCTCCTTCCTCTCTTAGCCTTTTAAGACCCAAAGATTGACAGAAAATATTATTCAAGCAGGAAGCTTATAAAATTGGAATTAAAATTCTTTTCTGCAAAACTTATCCTGTATGTTTACTTTCACAGTTCTTGCTGATCCACAGAACATAAATGTGGAGACTGCAATGGCCAAGGCTCCATAACTCTGACCAGCTCTATATATAGAAGATTATATATAGACAGTCTTCAGTAGTAAGGCAGATAAAAGAACTTGTTGTGATTTTGAATTAGAATATGCTAAATAAATTTCTAAATAGTCCTGATTTTTGAAGCGTTACTACTTAGAAGTCTTAAGCAAACTTGACTGTTTTTTTTCCTATTATTATTTTTAAATGTCATAATTTTGTTCTTTAAAAATTAATGATATAAAAGTAAACATTTTACATAGAACTGTTCTTTCCCAAAGCCAAAAATTCTCTGTTACCCATAGCTTTCTTGTTTCCTTTAACTGATGCGTTCTATTCTCTGCATTATTATTTCCATGGGGTGTTGTCCTACTGTTTGGCTTAAGCCTAGACCTGGTGTCTTTAATTTTTTTATTCTAGAGTGTGTCTTTTAAATCTTTTGGATCTGTGACTGTCTGTATCTCTGCTTACATATCCTAATGGTCAGGAGAGAACCCTGTTATCCTTATCAACCCCTCTGGTTAGAGAATGACTAAAATGAGTCCTCTTGTGAGACTTAGCAGCTGAAAATTTGTTTTAAAGAGCGGTACAGGGATGTGCTTGCAACTGAGGCATACATCCAAGAAATGGAAGACCTGAATTCAATTTCCTTTTTAGCCTTAATGGGTTCAAATTTATCTTCAGTAATCTAAAAGACTGCCTTAATACCTTATCTAGAAATGAGTTTAGTAGCAGCATTGTTCATCACTGCACTAAAACTGCACTTTTCTACAGCGGGGAATTAAAAATAAGGTATATGGCCTGAGTTTAGGGAACTCAGTTGAATAACTTGTGTCTACCTCTGCTCGTTGTCACAAGAACTGATTGTTCTTCTACATTTTTTTGGAAAAGATACAAAAAGGGACTGGAGGAAATTGTCACTTCAACATATTTTATTTACCTTCACTTGTATTAAAAAAAAAAAAAAAGAAGTCCATAGCCAATCACATGGATCAGCAATTCACTACTTACAAATATATGATTATAGATTCTGGTAAAACGGAAGCATGAGTTTATTTCCATAGAAGGAAAAATACCAGATTTGATTCTCAAGTTTAAAACCTATGGTCATGCTAATTTGTATGTTTCAGTTTGTATTAAATTTAAAAATAAAAAGCTAACAGGAATTTCGCTGCAACTCTCAAATTAAAAAAGTATGAAGGCTTTAATTAATGCCGTAGCTAAAAAATCCTCAAAGCACAGAATTTAAGACTACTGTCAATGTATTAACAGGATCTTCAATGCTTTGGCTTTGCAGGTCAGACCTCACGTCCACCATACATTTTAATACAGTATCAAGCGAAAGCTTCTTAAAGAAGAAATGTTTAAACTTGGTATACCAGTCAAGTTTTTGATAGCAAATGTCTACCCAGTGAGTGAACAGTAAAAATACGTATGCAAAATTCATTCTGCTTGGTCATATTATGAAAGGGGTTTTATGACATTAAGTCTGTTGTTTTATTTGTCTCCTGTGTTACTGAGATGTTTGTTTTAGTCTGTTTAGAATTTAGTTTTTATTTCTCTCCTGATCCTATCATTGCTCAGATAGACTCATCTTTAGAGGAACTGTGATTTCTTCTCATGAGGCAGTCATTAACTTGTTTTAGGCAAACTTTTCCAGGTAATTTTGCCAACGTTGGTCAACAGTATTCTTAGTACCAGTACTACTAAGGCATTCTAGAAAATTGTTTTCCTACATGCAATACATTTTATAAAAAATGTTTTAGAAAGCAATTTCTTAAACTGTTTAGAATAGAAACTTAAATATACATTTCCAAAATACGGAGAATATACTTTGCATGAGGATGCATCCTGTGGAATGTAACGTTTAACTACTAATTCAATCTCAGTTTCAAGAGGGAATTTTGAACAGGGTACAGAATCAAGTCATAGGAGTAATAGTATAAGTTGTGACATTTGCTCTTAAATGTCTTTTCACAAACAATTCTCCATCTCTCTGACTGTGAGCAAACAAGCCATGTTTACGTGAATTTCTCAAGCCTAACTGAGAAAAGATCTCATGTAGCCTTTTCTCAACTAGTATTCTGCTATATGACCACATTCCATCTCCATTTAACTTCTACCAGTTCAGCAGGGATTCAGAAAAATAAGTTCATTAGCTCTCCATCAGCTTTAACTAAGAAATATGTGAGGATTATAAAGTATAAAATATATAGATGTTATATTCTGCAGCTTGAAAATAAAATCTGCGCCTCAATCATGTCTGTGTTGGGTCTGGAAATCTCCTTCTCCTGCCTCATCTGGTCACCTGTTGCCTGCATGTGCTTCAGGTGCTGGCAAAACTCTCCTTTCCAGCTCCAGTGGAATAGGTCTGCTCCCAGGGCACCATGGCACCACCAGAAGCAGCAGAAGACACTCAGAGCACCGTGACTTTGTGCTGGGGTGGCCCAGTCCTGCCTTGCAAGGTGCCTCAGACCAGAGCACTGAGCCTTGGTGAGCCTCTCTGACACATCTTTCATACTCCCTGCAGGTCACAACCTGGGCTCAACGAAGGTGTCCCGGGCTCAGACGTTTCCCAGCTACCCCTCGGAGCAGGGTGAAGAGCACCAGCAGTCCCTCTCGCTGGCCAGCAGCTACACCTTCAGCTATGGCTCAGGCCTCGTGCAATGACAGCCGGGGCGGCCGGCCAAGAGAGACAGTGAAGCCTGGAGCCTGCTGCCAGGGCCAGGGAGCAGCGTGCACCCTCCACACCCACAATTGCCATGAAAACTGAGGCCTACCAGCTCCAGCCCGGCCACCATGAAGACGGGAACTTGAAGAGACAGCTTCCCTGAGGCAGAGGCTAAGTCTTTATTTATTTATTTTGCCATTCCTTCTGTCAATAGGTTTAGGATGGAGGTGATGGGGGGAGGGGGGGGGGGGGGGAAGGGCAAGCATTTGTGTTGTAAGAAAATGGTTGAAACAAATGAAACTGTGTTGGTGTGAAGGTTTTTGCATGACCAGAGAAGGCCCTGTCATGGGGCTCTGTCACGTCACAGTGTGCATTCGACATCAGGGTCTTCCTACCCATCCCCTTCGGCAGGTCAGCCCATCCTCACTGGTGACATGTTCAGGTCCTTGTTGTAGCCCACTGACTCCAGCTGGATTCAGTGAAATGTTGCCAGTTAAACAAGCAGCATAACACCGCAGGCATTGCCTTTAGAGCCAAACAAGTTCACCGTCTGCCATAGAGGGCCAGGTGGTTTTGAGTCAGGCTCCAATAGATTCTGGAGGCAAGCTGATGCTGTTTGTTGAGAATATAATTTGATGTACAAAGATAAAGTTGCATATTACATACCTTAATTTTTTTAAACTCATGGGGCATAAACTCATCTTTTAATAATGCAGGCATACTTCTCCTGAATGTCCCTATGAGCTGCAAGTGTTCATGTGAGCAGCAAAGTCTCGACTTTAGGACTGCTAAGTTTTATCATTTGAAAATTATCTAAGAAACAGTGCCTGCAAGTATAACTTTAAAAAGCAAGAAAACTGTTCTTCAAGCAAATAAATATGGGCTGCCTCCCTGGTTGGTGATCTCCTGTTTCATGACTGGGCCAGACATGGGACAGAAGCTGAGCTCTGGTCTTGTCTCGCTGGTCAGCCTTCCTTTGATTTTCTCTGTTTCCTTCTCAGATTTCTGATTTAGATGCACATTGTACCTTGTATGATCATGTGTCAAGCATCAGTTTACTTTGAAAGGATGATGAGTACATCTCAACGGAAACTTTCTGTCTTTGGAAGACAACTTTCAAAAGTGAACTGTAGTAGGTGTGTTTGTAATTGGTAATGAGCAAATAAAAGTTGGAAGGCATACCTGTAGGTGGGGAACGAGTTTTAACTATCCTGAATATTTAGATTTTTGTAGGTGATAACAAATATTTATGTACTTCTCACGATGCCCTGAAATGTCTGAAAATGTGGGGAGAAAAATTAGCTCCTGCTGTCACACGAGCAGGCCTTCCATTCTGTTCCCAGTATGAAACTGATTGCCATGATTGCCAGAGAAATTATTTTCATTAATTGTTTCTCAGGACAGGTCAAGGAAGCATATCAAGGACAAGTCGTATAGACTCTATTCCAATTAAACAATCAGTTTTATGTACTATAATTTAACTGAAAAAGTTCTGTCAGGTTGTTTTATATATACACATCTATATATATGTATTAAAAAGTACAAAAGAAACTTCTGCTTTTGATTAAACATTTACTGATACAGTATGTCCAGCTTTTCTCCAACCATTTTACAGACTAAGAGACTTTGCAGACTTTCAGCTTTCTACACCTCAGTGAACAGCTGCTGAATAAAAAGGCTTTGTGATCCGCTTGAATGAAACACTTGTACCCTACCACAATCAACTTTATTTATTTTTCCTCTCTTTTCCTGTCTCATTCACTACCTCTTCTCCTTCTCACAGTGCTGCCATACTAAGGAATAGAGTGGCTCCCTACAGAGGATATTTTGATGAAATAAAATGAAAAACTGCTCTCCCATGCTGTCAGGGAGCTATACCTGTGGTGCTCCCTGAGCTTTACCCATCAAGGAAGCTTCATTCACACTCTAATTTAATAAAATTTTCGTTGACATTTTGCTTTGGGAAAAAATCAAGTTTATAAATGTTATGTGCAAAGTGTGATATAAAAGGATATAATGCTGGTATAATTGTTGATCAAGGAACCTTTGCCAAATATATGCCTTTTGTGGAACGGGCCAGTTATTTTTATTTCTACACAAATGTGATTCTTTCACTTGCCCTAAAAATGTTTATTTTCTTTAAAATTCCTTAGATTACATTTTCAGTATCTTCTGCAGTTTTTTATGCCATATCCAACTGTGGATTTCCTCCATGACTTGAATATCAGTCATTCAATACTTTCATGTTTTTCATTGCTCCAAAGATGGAAAAAGGCAAAATAGGATTGTTATCAGAACTCCTTTGCAGACCCAGTGTCCATATACTTTCAGAATCTGAATCCTAAAGCTAGTGCTTTAGCTGTGTTTGGATAACAACATGAGATCTATATAGTGCACACTTTCCGTTGCCTGCAAAAAGGTTCCCATCTCTCATAGGAGATATTGTCTTCCTCTGCAGTGCCTGAATATTGCCTTGTTAGTGAAAATGTAGATGCCATTTCAAAAAACGTATACTGAACAGGTTGGCCATGTAAAGGAGTTTTACTAAATATTTCATTACATAGTGCAGCTATTCTCTTGATTCATGTATTTATAAATATCTATGAAATTTCATTTAGTAGCAACAGACAGAAAATGAACTCCAGGGCAAAGCTCAAGAATCCTATCAACAACAACAAAGCTGACCTCTTTAGAACCTATTCCTCACAGACAGTAAGCACAAGCACTCTGAAAGCTGAAGATAAGGATACAGCTCTGCAGCATACTGCAACACAGTCAAAGAAAACTGGGCACCTGAAGCACAAAGGTATTCTGTACCTAGTGGCATTTGCCATTAGTGCCACTCCAGAACAGCAGATGATACCATTGTGATGTGTATTTGTACAGCATCCAAAATCGTTCCTCAGGAAAGCTTCATGAGAACCAGGCAGGCACTAGGCAAACAGTTCGCCAGAAAATTGTTTTCATGGAATTGCTTTGATTCCTGGCATGTGCCTGTCAATAACCTGAGTGATTCTCCACTGAGACAGCTTAGGGCAGCTCCTAGTGGTTTTGCCAGAAGGAAAGCACTCTTTTGGCACACGTGGTAGAGCTGTCTGCCTAGAGACTACAAGGGGCTATAGACAGGCCCAGGGGCCCTGCTGGCCTCTGTTCAAGTCTCGGCTGTCCTCATGTGCAAGACACATGGGTAATATGTTCACTCCTGACCCGAGAGGAGCAGTCTGTTTTCAGCCAGTGAGCTGAGAAGAGCAAGAGGGTAACAACATGTCTTCAGTGGTAGCCAGGTACAACTGGCCAAAATGGAACTTAGCATTAGCACATCATAAAGTGTTAAAATTAATGTAAGGTGATTGTTTTCATTCCAGTTCTGAGGAAATTTGAAAATTTTATAGCTGTAACTATGACTGTTTTGTTGTTGTTGTTGTTGTTGTTGTTAAAAAAAGACCTTCACTAAGGATACATTCATCCGTCTAAACAAACAACACATAGCATTGCTAAATATAGTTAATAATACCTCTTAACTGACTATTATGGATTGATGCACGCTAGTACTTTTGATTTTGAAGCCACTTGTCGTACAAAAGGAGAAATTGAAGAACCTGATAATAAATCATAAAATAGTGCTAAGGTACTTGAGTAGCCCCATTTTTTAAATGGCTACATTTTATTAGTAATTGTTTCAATCATCTGTGAGTGTGGTCTATTGCAGTAAAATTTGTCTACTTGTGTAGAGGTGTAAGAAAGTAGTCGTTTTCAGACGTACTGAATAAATAAATGTTCAGGCTGTGCTTTCTGTGGTGGACTCTGATTGGAGGACCTCACATGTAAAGAGCCTATAATTTTTCTTTATCTTTTTTCTTCCCCTAAAGCTAGCAAATAAAGCTTGGAAAAGTATCGACAAACCAGAGAAGTTTGTTAGACTGCAACAAGAGCTGCTCTCTTTCATTTTCTCAAAAGTCTGTTTTGGTAATGTCAAAAGCATTTTGAGAAAATACTTAATTTCACAAGTGAATAGAAATCCTTATGGGGGAATAGGAAACACATTTCTAATCAAGCCTTGTTCTAAGCTGACAAGACTGTGCTGGAAGAGGAGCTGTAATTACCTGAGGTGAGAAATCTTTTGAAGTGCTCTCTATAGCAATAATTTATAGCATGCATACAGCCTGCAATAATGTATAGCATGCATACAGCCTGTGGCACCCACTTATTTAGGAGTTGCTAAGTGCAGGCAGACTGTGAAAACCCTCAGCTGTTCATGGCAAACAGAAGAGAAAAAAAAAAGAGCATTAGTCAGATCTCTCTATTGCATTTATCAGAAAAGGAATGAACTTCATGCTTGTTCAGCTCTTGATCTCTAGTGTAATAGGCAATACCATGAGGAGCAGTGATTTTTGAGCTATTTGATCTCTAGAAAAAAATCATCAGCCTGTAGCATATAAACCTCTACTCAGACTTAGCTCACCAGCCACACTCATTAATTTTCAGCTAGTAACCTAGAAACTGCAGGATGGTTTTCCATAACAAATTATAAGTCTCTTGAATGGCGGAGCGTTCTAGCATGAAATATGGTGTTATTTATCTACTCCTGTTTCTTCCTCAAAAGAAATGAGGTACGTGTTCCAATTAATCTGTCTTTTAGGTTATAATATCAGTGTATTTATCTCCTCTTATACCTGCTGAAAATAAATAAACACGGCTTTTCTCCACATACAGAGTAGCATGGACCATGGAGAAAGTATGAAAAGTTCTTTGATTATAGGAACAGATCCAACAGCACTGGGACATTTCATTTTTCCATACACCTTCCAAATATTTGTGACTCTTTCCAAATCAACTTGTTTCAGAGCTTGTACATATTAGATCCCTTTACAACTGGTCGGGGCTATGCTTTGTTAGCAGAAGGTAATAACTTCACACCACTGAGGTGGCAAATCTTTAAAATCAAAGGGAATAAGGTTTGATACATTAATTCTAAAAATGTAAAGTCTTGAAATCCATAAAGGGTGATGTGTTCTGGATAGTCTAAGTAAACACTCTTCATTTTTGATTTTAGATAAAGGTGTGTGTTATCCCGGAAACGTGTACAGGCACATGGTGAAATAAAAGAGAAGTCCAAGAGCATTGTAAAACTGGTTGTAGCAACTGGAAGTCTGTCTATTCCCACACCCTTTCAGGCCAGTGAAGGGTGACAGGTGAAGCTGCTTTGTATTCAGCAATTATTGAAATGGCATACACTTTGAATCATAAATATTACAATCCAGAGGTGAAGAGTTTCTCCTAAAGAAAATGGAGATTCCATTTTACAAAGATACTTCTAGCATCTCCACACATGTACACAGTTTGACGGACTTTTATGGATATGATTAAACAGATATAAAAGGAAGTAATGTTTAAGTATGATGAATACAAGTAAAACATCTTAAAATCTTGATACTGATACAAATGTTACAAGTTGTAATGGAGAAAAGAATGCCTTTTTAAGTAAATGAAAGCTCAAAATCTAATATACTATTTAAAATGAAGGAGTTAATCTTTTTAAATCCAATGAAAGTCCCAAAGAGGGGCTAAGGTTTCGTTTTTTTCCTTGAGTACAGAAATCCTCATGAGGTTAAGCAGATTTACCTCATTCTGTTCTTACAGTCCTGAGATTGTTAAGAGAATGGATACATTTTACAGTAATGTGTTTTTTTTTTCTCAAATAGTATTTGACATGACTGAAGTTAACCCTCTTTTTTAATACGAGCTGCATGTTGTTTTCAATCTTTTTATGATTGCATGACATCTGAACTGCAGCACACATAGAAAACAGCACAAGGTTAATCAACTTATTTGGCAATTTGATACCAATAACAAAACTAGAAGTTTCAGTTAAACATTTATTCTTATTGTGGGTCTTGTATCTAAAACAGAAAGTACATATGTATAAAATAGAGCTGTCCTCACTGATGTTAATCGTTGCATTCCCTGAGTTTCTGTAGATGACAGGCTGTGACAGGAGATATTTATGTTTTAGAACTGCTTTTTGTAAGTTGAACTGATTTAAGTTGGTTACAAGGAAATTTCTGACAATGCAGAAAAAAATCTATTATGATTTTCTACTCAAGTATGACATATGCTCAATCTTTTTCACTGCCTTCTGTTTTTTTTCCTTCTTTGAAAAACACTATTTTAGAAAGTTTCTGAAATCTAATGAAAATTTTGAGTACAAGGTAAGAAATCAACAAAAAATAATAATTAAAAACGTATCTATGACTTTAAAAAAGACTGGGAGAATTTAATAGAATTTTAGCATATAAAAGTGGGTCATGTTGAGTGCAGTACAGTTTTTTAGAACATTCGACTTCTGATTTCACCAAAGCTGGGAACAATACTTTGTGTTTAATGCAACTCACTCTTGCTCTATGGCAAGAGGCTCAGAAGTGCTCAGTCCATTTTCCCTATCAAGGCTGGACGAACCAAGAGCCCAGATAAAGTGCATTATGCAGTCTAGTGCTCAATTATACGTAGAATGCATCATAATTGTTACTATACAATTCTGCAGCCAGATATTGCTAAAAATATGACTTAAAGAGTATTCAGAGCTGATCAGATTTGGGATAATAACAGCAGCGTTTGCATTCATGATGCAAAAAAATACGTACACGGGTGCTCCCATTTATGTTTCCAATTTTAATTCAACAAAGTTTTGTGAGAAAAGTCCTCCCGTAATACAATTTTTGTGTAAGTTGTGAAAATTTAAAATAAACTAATAGATGTTCGCTTCAGACAGTTTGGTTTTTGTTTTTTGTTTTTTGTTTTTTGTTTTTTTTTCAGAGAAAGATAAAAAGGAAAAGATTTTGTGTGTTTATATGACTGTATCTCAGTATGATAAGCTGTTTATCATTTAAATTATGTTCAGAAGATCAATGACTTATCTACTATAACACCGTAATTAAATAAACTGTTAAGAACAGTGTTAAATCTCCTTCAGAATCACCAAAATATTTTCTTCTAAAACGACATGATTATTGTTTTAAATAAGCATAAAATGAGAAGAAAAATGTAAGACAGTGCTACTAGTTTATTTTAGTTATGTTATCTAATTGTATTAGCTAACAGTGTTGACATGGGTCTAATAAATACTAGACTTTTGAAACTTGCTGGAAATAACTTTCTATTTTCCTTTGTAATTTTTAGCTTGACCTTATGTTCCAGGCCCAGGTAGTAAGGTAAAACTCCACCTTTGTAATTCTTCAGAGCAGTGGCACACTGGCATGATGGCTGTCTGCTCCAGTCTCCTCTCAGCCTCAAGTAGCTGACAGTATCTTGATAAATCTGAGTCTCTCTTATTTCAAGGAAGTGTTCACAAACTTCCTGTGTATTTGTCCTATGGTTATCCATGTTCCCATCCTTTTCTCATCATTCATCGTTCTGTAAGATCGGACAAGAATGGAAGAAAACAAAGCATTATGGGAGAAAGCAGAAATTAGGATGTTCATATTGGAGGAGCACCCTACTGAGTGCCGTGAGCCCACTCCTGCTCTTCTTAGTCCTTAAAGCATGAGTTGTTACTGTACAGGAGCCCAGTTTCAAGAGGAAGAGAAGAATGGGGTGTGTCTGCTGCAGCCTACAGTAAGAACTTAGCTAAGGTCTTCCATTTCCTGACTGATTCAGTAGATAGGAAGCTGGATGAAACAATCATGGTATCAGAAAGAGCTATGTCATTTGCCAGTGAAATGCCTGATCTGACTCAATGCTTTGAAGGCCACTGTCTGTAGCCTCAGGGTGGGGTCCTACGTACTTGATGTCAAAGGGAAAGTAGCCACCCTGACCCCCCACACGTGCTCTGACATCACATCCCAGCTTGGCATACCCACAGAGACACATGTTAACCTCAGCAGTCCAGTGCTCTAGCCAAGTTCCTCAGGAATGTGTGTTTGAAATGTCTGTTGAGTCGCCGTACTCCCGTATTAAATAATGCAGTGTGAAAACCTGATGTACAGTTTCTATTCCTGGGGTCTCCAGCCTATCTTGTAACAGGATTTGGAACTAACCCTTGGTATCAGACTTACAAAGCTGTTTAGGGGATTAACTTCTGCTGAGCATTTGGGTTCTAAAGGAAATAAGCCTCCTTCCACTTTTGCTGGGGAGTACTCACTGAGACAGTGTTAGCTGGTGTAAATAAGTACCATTGATTTGAACTTTTTCATAGCTCAGTGACACAGAAGTTTTAGAGGAACAAGATAAGAAGATAAAAAAAGAAAATAAACAGAGCCCTGAAACCCGGAGGTCTCCAAGGTTACACCAGAAAAAAAAAAGAAAAAGAAAAAGGAAAAGAAAGAAATCAATCTGATATTGAGAACAGTCCTTCCAAATCTTTTCTTTTTCTGGTCTGCTTTCTTATTCGAATCTTCCAAGAGTAAGTAGCCACCTACCTATGATCAAATTAAGATCTGGAGAGCAGGTGCTTGATTTGCTTGTGTAGCACAATTGTTAAAACTACTTATTTCTTACAGTTAAAAAACTTAAGGTGCCTCACAGAAAAGGTGCCTGGGAATTTAAGGCAGTTAGGACTGGATGGAGGATTAAGTGTGAGACTACTCTTTCTGAAGTGGGAGTTTTTGTAGGATTCCAGGTTCTCCTTTTCCTCACTAGATCCAGCCCTTGTAGCAGACTGCTTCTTAACCAGTGCATTGTTTAACCTGAAGATGCACAGCCAAGAAAAATGAAAAGACAAGCAGAACAGTCACTATCATGAATATATTACAGGGTCAAGGAAACTCTTTAAAGTATAGTGACATTTATCAGATAAAGAAAGGAAGATATGGTAACAAGAGGTGATGTAGTATGTTACTGCTCTAACATCCACCATCTTTCATAGACAGTGGTTTAGTATTCTGCCTGTTGATCCAAAGTCTGGTGACTGCCTATCCTCTATAAAAATAAATAAAATAATAAATGCCTGCTTCAGACTGTTTTATTTCAGAGACAGATTTGAAATGTTTTCTTCTCTGATTTCTTCCTCTAAAAATGATATGAGTTTATGCTCTTTAAAAGATTAGTATTTCTATTAATCTAAAAGGTACTAAAAGAACCAAAAATTGAATTTTCCTTTGTGCATGAGGCTTAAACAGCAGCCTTTTTCACCCAGCATAAACCATGATTGCAAAACATGAATTTTTGTTATTACGGAAATGAAGCTGAGTTTTTCTTTTCTTAAAATCTCATAGGTTCATTTTACTTTTGCACAGAAGGTACTTACCCAGTGACTCAAGACACAGTTGTTTAATGGAAAAATGCTTTATTATCTTTATTTCCTTTCAGTAGAGTTTCTAAGGCTTTAAAAGAACAACAACAACAAAAAAAAAGACAGTTTAAATAGCGCTCTGAGCTATCTGCTGTCCATAGATGAGTCATGTTTCTTCCTTGATTTATTTTTTCTCTTTTAACTATTTGATCAAGTAATACAGGATGAAATAGTGCAGTAACCATTCAAGGTGAAATCTCCAAGTTACAGTTTATTAGTTTTACTCAAAACAAAAGTTATGGTTTCCAAAAGAGAACAACAAATCTGTGGGAAATTTTGAAATTAAACACAAATTAAAAATACCTTGCATTATTCTGCACTGGAAAGCCAATTTACATAATCCATACTCAGTCACAGCAAACAGGCGCCTGTTAGGTCCTATCCTCCTGGACTCATTAGAAAGTTCTAATATCTCATTTCAAATGATGCTTTTGGAGGTTTTTCTTACTCATATCTTGTTTTTAAACCGTGGAGAATATCGATAAGGAATGAATTGTTTTTGATTTTTATTTGTATCAGTCTCATGTTCAGCTGCTGTTCACTGATATTACAATGATACAAAAATGAAATTGTTATTTTGGGTTTGTTTTATGAAAAAAAAATACTGTTCTTATTATATTATGTGTAATGTGATTTTCCCTGTGGACTTTCTTGATAGAAGTAATATGTTTATGGAATTTGAATTAAACTAGATTAAATATCTGCAAAAATGTGCACTACAGGTTTTTTTTTTCTTCTTCAAATCTCAAAAATAACCAATAACCAATTCTTTTGGAAAAAAAAAATATGAAAAAAAATGCATATACACAAGCTATAAGCACCAGGGGAAGCAAGAAATAAGGGCATTATCAGATATAATGAAAGCAATCTGGTATTTCAGATACTTAACCTCCACTTTTCCCCCTTTTCTATCCTCAGTGAAGTAGGGATGTGTTCTGAATGTTTCTACAAACAGTGAATCAATAGCAACTTCTTGGCTTATGGATATTTCTGTATCAGGATTCCAAGAGAGATTTTCAATGTAATCCAGTTCATTACATCATCATTGTGGCTTTTTAATATAAACGGAATCATCAAAGAAATGACCCAGTGCTACAGGGTTTCACTTGTAATGCTGTGCACAACTTCGAATTATCTGCTTTGACATATGATAACTCAGGAAATAAACCAACTTATTAATAGTACAGTTCTGTGTATCCTCATCAATTGCACATGCAAGCAATTATATATCTGAATACCTTCAAGAAAAGAAAGGAAAAATATATCCCTTGTGATGCGTATGTGTCCTTGTTCAGGAGCACACAAAACCAAAATGAGATGTTTTCTAAAGGTGTTTGATGCTGTAAAAGAATTTAAGTCTTCAATGCTAGGTTGAAGGACTCTGGTTTACGTTTTTAGATTTTTAGCTGAAGTGTAGGATAATCATACAATGCTATTATCACTCAAATAGTTCAAAGAAGTCTTGTGTCCACTCAAGAAACTTGTGTTTTTCTTGGCACGTGAAGAAAGCTTTCATTGGAGAAAGCCACATACCTTCTGCTTTTCACTGTCAAGCTCTTGATGCTCCTTAGCCAGTAACTGTTTTGTAGGCAGGCTGACGATGCCTTCTCCCAACACATTTCCAAAACAAAAGTCATATTCAGTCACACTTTTACTAATGCTACAAGAGAAAAGGGGAATCAGGCACGGGTGGGCCAGGCATACAGCGTACATACTGCATTTGTAGAATGCAGTCATATATGATTATCAGCTTTCATGGTAACGTCTTCATCTACTGGGATTCCATCCTCAGTAATGTGGCAGATTTGTAAAAAGGCCAGAAGATGCGTAGATCCTAATTCTCAGGTCTGCCTTCTAGTTATGTTTGTTTGATTTTTTTTTTTTTGTCTGTTTGTTCAATTTTTGTGTGGTTCATTCTGTAGTTTTCAGCAGAATATATACATATGCACACATACAGCCACACACGTGTATTGTTTTGTAAATGTTCTCAATCGTGCTTTTTCTGCTTTGCATCATTTATTCATGTATCTTCCATGTTCTCATTTATTTTTTGTGCAACTAAACCTTATAATAAATTATTATTAAATAGAACTTGATAGCGACAGAGTCTTCATGTTCTGTTTTCTCCTGAGCATTCGAGAGAGAGAAAGAGGAAAAAAATGTGTGTGTGTGTGTGTGTGTGTTGAGAGTACGTGTCAGATGGAGGCTGTGCTTCTACTCTAGCACGAATAGCAAGCACTGCAATAGCTGTCGGGAGTGGCAAGAAGTGTGTAAACCACACCACTGTCAGACAGCACGCTTCTGTTCCTGTTTTTAAATCTGAGTTCAAGAATCCCTGGTACATTTCCTTTTGCAGCTGAATAATACTGTTTGCCCAACAGCGTGATAACACCTTCTGTGTGGAAAATCTTTGATTTGTTTTTATTCTGTAATGCTTTCAATTTGAGATTTGAAAGTCATGAATACAGAGAACACTGAGCACATTTTCTTTCTCACCTTGCCACAGAGACTTCTCAGGCATTTGTTTCTCAGACCATATGAATGTAATTTAAACAAATACTGCTTTCTTCTGCATAATTGTTCTGAAACTATTACCTATAAGTGCACCTACTGGGTAAAAATGTTTAAATTTTAGAAGTAAATAATCTTCACTTGTACATATGAATCGAAGTGTGAGTTAGTGCTGCAGACTGCAGCATAATGCAGATGATCCCTGGCTGGTTTAGGTACCAGTGCTGTCCAGCCAGAGCAGCCTGGGCTGTGCTTGGCACAGCCAGTTTAACCTTCTGCAGCTCAACTGTGCAAAGCACATCAAGTCCAACATGCAAATACATGGCCTGAACTTCATTTAAAATGTAGAAGCTAATTCTTAATTTCTTAGGTTTGTGCAGTTCACATATATCTCCTGTGTCGACCCAAGTGATGACTCTTCTTTTTTTCTTTCTGTGTCCCATGTGGTGTGACAATTGTGTTCTGCATAGTTGTTAACAGGCTAGAACATTTAAAAAGAAAATAAAGGAAAAGTTGAAGGCCTTTTCTGAAAATGACTTTGGAAAAAAAAGTACAAAAAACAATTTTTCCTCAAAAAAAGTGGGCAACATTCAACCATCAATCAAAGCAGTTTTTGTCTTTTTGTATTTCGTGAATAAATTTCAAATTCAATTCATATGAAAGAAAAACTTGTACTTTGAATATATTTTACAGCTGTCTCATATTGGGTTACTGGTAAAGTGTCAAAGTATCAGTATCACAGGAATGCTTCACTCTCATCATTACACACTTTACACACTTGAAATAGTTACGCACATCAATCTTAAAAAGTAAGTTACTCTAAAAGTATGGAAAATACTGTGAATCACTTGAGTCATTAATGCGATGGTGCCTTTGTTAGTTGTCATGTTTTCAGAATTGACATGTTTTCAGAAGGTGTTTCTGAGGAATTTACCTCAGGCAAGTCTCTAGGCTATGATTACCCTAGAAAGAGCTTTATTCTGATGTGAATGTTGACCCAAAAGGTGGAATGACAGACATAGATATGGCAGAAGGTTAAAGGATTTTTTATAAGTCCGTATCGACAGTGAACTTCCCCACAGGATGATACAGAAGTGCTATCTGAGGGGAATAGATGGAAAGCTTGAGTTACACCCACTGTGAGGAAGGGGCTCTTCCAGGACAAGAAGCAGACAAGTCGGATCTTGTCTTTCTACTCTGGCTTTGAATAGGATTACTAGGGGAAAAAAATCACAGAGCTCCAAAAATGTTGATTGAATGTTAAAGCACAAAAAGAAACTATTTAACTGTTATACCAACAAATTACAGTGAAGCTGTGCTAGAAATAGGTAAATACAAGTGGTATTACAGGATAGGACTTCTGGTGGGTTATTTTTCCTGAGTTTTGAAAGTAGCAACTTGAGGGAAACAAATAAATATATATTGCCAATAAACAAATAGTTCAAATCTTGCAAACCAAAAGAGCTACATGGGAGAAATCTTTAGATATAATTGATCTATCAACAACAAAAAAAATAAAAACTAAAAGAGAAAATGCATAAATTTTATTTTTTTCCAACTGTAGTTTAAGATTAAACTATACAACTATATAGATACAGAAGAGATAATGTTAAGAAATATTAAATATACAAAATACAAAGTATGAGTGAAGTCCAGCTGATCTCACCTCATTCTGAGTAGAATACAAAGCATTAAATAAGGCCTCTGTGATCCTCCTCCTCTTCTTCCTGATGACACACATTCAGTTAGAAACACAATGGAAGGAACTTCAGCATGTATTACAATATAGTCCAAACTATTTAATTCCAGCATAGAAGAGATAACTGGTGTAACTTACTTGCTGACTGATATCAATAAAATCCAACAGACTTTCCTTTGAGTGCAGACCATAATGTGTGAGATTGGCACTATTTTGTAACAGTGTGTAGACACATCAAAAGTGCTCCTGTTCAGGGGCAAGTACAGTGATATATTTCCAGCTTCCAGAATTCCAGAAACTTCATATGATGTGAAGGGGAAATAAATGTATTTATTTTTTTCTACTCAATATTTCTTTCCATTAGAAGCAGAGATTCAGGATCAACTACTATATATTTAGTACACATTAGAAACAAAATGCTACAAGTTGTAAGAAAACCTCAAAATGTCATTTGTGCTTCTCTATGCACAAAATAGGAACAGATTAACCTAAGTTTATGTTGGTCTTTACTAATCACCTGTTAATACCATGGTAAGCATTTAGCTGTCTAAGGAACTTGAATAAGATTTTTTGTTAGTTTGTTGGTTCCGTTGGTTTTTCTGTCTGTTTGCTCTTGTAATGAAAAAAATAAAGTAACTTCTTTCATAACCTGCTTAATTGATTTGTTTTATCAAGTTTAAAATTTTAGCAAGAAAATTAAATTTCCAAGTCTATGTTTTTTCAGTAGCCTCTGAAAATGATAGAAGAGCATTTAATACCTTCATACTTTCATGTTTCTGTATCAAGCAAATTGATCTGTTACTCACTTTTTGTGATAAGCAGTGGTGATGCGGAAAATGAGTAGGAAAACTAACAGTAAAACAGCAGCAGATGTTCCTCCAGCTATGTAGATAATAAACCATTTCTGATTCCAAGTGGCTAGAATATGAGTGTAATAAATATTGTTAGAATTTTGTATAAAACATCATGAACTTCCCATGACAGACTAAGCTGAAAATCAACAATTATGTAGATCCCATGAGATCTCATGCTCAGTATTCAGATCTCACAACCATTACCTCATTTCTGAAGAGCCTTTGTTATGCTGAACTGGCTCTTACAAAAACTGCAACTGAGGTGATGGAAAGTGATGCACATACAGCACAGCGGTGTGAAAAAAAACAGCAGTGATGTCTTGTATATTCCTTTTCCTCTCATTCCCTCCTGTGGTGAGAAAGCAATCCAACAGCATTCATAAGCAACTCAATATGTAGTGAGTAAAAGCACTCTGATGACTTAAATGAATGTCCTTGACATTGTGAAGGTTGTCCCATAAGATATACCTAATGAACACGCATTAGCTCCATGAGCAACAAGACACTTTCTCAGCCCCAAAAGGTTTTTAATTCAGTGCTTCACGCTTTTATGAGTTATTTTCAACTCTAATTTAAAACAAAATCTGTTCATTTTTTTAATAAAAATATTTCCACAAAAAAAAAGTTCACCTGTTGTGATCAATTTTTTATTGCTTGGTACTGCACGTAATTTGGTGATGGATGTCAGGAAGCTCACCCTATTTGCTCCAGTATTAACAACAATGCTTTCTTTGAGAATCACAACTGAGACAGAAAAAGTTACATTTATTGTAGTTTGAGCTTTGTAAAAACATTGTCTTTGGTATGGAATTACATTTTTCAAATAGAGCTACAGACCAACACGTGTAAATGAGGGGGTCAAGACAGGCATGACAATGTCTTCAAACAGGAATCAATATATTCTTAAGTAGCTCATGGAGATGTAATGTAATATTATTCTCTTTTATTTTTTTTTTTCAAGTGAAAAAAGCTGGAGGAGAAGTAATATACTCAAAGTCACATAAAAAGTCCACAATTCTAGTCCTTAATATAGTTATACATTGAAACATGTATGAGTTTTACTCATCAGTTAGTGGTATCATTAAAAAAAGAGAAAAAGAAAAGTATGTCAAACCACAGAAGTTAAACTCAGGTTTTTGCAGCCCACCACTGTATGCTATTTCCTGCTTTGCTGCTTCTCTGTGCTAGCTGTCAGCAGACTTAAGAGTAAATAGCACAAAAAAATAAGCAATCACAAATAGAAAGTAATAAACACTGCGGTACTTGTGACTAGTGGTAGCAGCAAACATCTTTGTCAGGTAGTTTTACCAACTTGTAATAATCTCAAACTTCTACCAAACTCTACTGAGTTTGATAGCAATTGTTTGATAGCAATGTCTTGATGAGAGCGTGAGTGTGTCCAGATATGCAATGAAGTAACATTTCCTGCATATTCTTCAGTTTCTCAACATGTAGCAATAACAGAAAGCAAGGCATACAAAAAGGTGAGGATGCTTTGGGGTAGAAAAGGAAGGCTCAGGAGAGGCCTGATGGCGGCTGCAGCTCTCACGGGGATGGAAGGGGCTGCGCTGAGCTCTGCTCTGTGTGACAGCGACAGGGCCCGAGGGAACGGCATGGAGCTGTGCCAGGGGAGGGGTTAGGGACAGTGCTGCACCACAGGGTGACTGTGCATGGAACAGACTCCAGCCACTGCCAGAGTTCAAGGAGCATCTGGACAACACTTTCAGATATAGGATTTGTATTTTGGGTGGTCCTGTATGGAGCCAGGACCTGGACTCAGTGATCTTTATGTGTTCCTTCCAACTTGGGATATTCTATGATTCCATAGTAAAAATGGAAACTTCAGTATAAAGAAGTCATAGGATGCTGTTTTGTATTACTTAATACATGAGACTGTGAACGCATCTTACGGTAACAAAGTTGTTTTGTGTGTTTCAGATAAAAACTAGCAAGTCATTGGTGAGCAGTAACTACTTTGGCTCATTCCTCTTTAATGTTCTAGACAGTGTAGAGAGAAAGAGTCCAGTTGAAGATGAAATCACAGCTGCCCCTAAAAAGCTTTAATTCTGGACAGACAAGAAAACTATAGGCTTAATTCAAAGACAAATGGAAAAGAATTGGTTTTGCCAGTGACATTGATCTCAGGTAACCAGCTGCAGAGCCACCACCAGTTGACTTTTCTCCTGGATCAAAAAGCTTCACAGCTGCCTGTTGAAACTAGCTTAGGTATGCCTGCTTAGTGCTAATGTTCTCATTGGAAAAAATAACAAAACAAAAAAGAATACTGAATACGGAAGAGTATAATCCTTGGATTCCAATATGATTTCTCTTGAAAGAGAAAAAAACGAAAACTCCCTCAGAAGTTTACACTCTTGAAGGTATGTAACACAACAGTGACAGTTGCCTAGTAATGCAAACTGATGACTTCTGTACTAAAACTACACAGTGTGGTCAGTCTACTTCCAACTTGTTTTCAATGGCTACACTCTTGAAATGACAGAGTAGTGCATATGCATATGTCCAGCTTCAAGAAAAATTAGTTTATTTTTTCCAAGTGCTTGGCTACTTGCCACAGAAAACCTTCATCTGTGCCAATGAGTACTTACAGAAATAAGGAGAAAATACTCTGTAAACAACTAAGATATTTTAAATTATGTGTTTAATTATCATCTAGGGTGGATGAATTTGGATAGAATTCCAGACTTCTGCAGCATCTCCATCCCGCATTTCAAGCCCTACAGACTTCAGTTTTTCTTTTCATGGCATTTCACCTCCAGTTTATCAAGATAATAATCTCTGACTGAATGAATTTGAGAACTGGGATTATCAGCTGTCAGTTAAATTTGGATGAGATAAGTCATTAGATTTTTTAGAAGAAATAACAATTCAAAAGTCCTTTTGCCTTTTCTCGTCTTAATAAATAAACCTTTCCTGAGGCAGCTGTTCTTGTTAACAATACAAAATCTATTGTAATTACTGACTTTAACATAACATTTTAGGTTTTGAAGAAGCATGTCACAGGCTTGTCATGTGTCTCTTTAGTTCTTATGTTCTCATCAAAGGCAATATGCTGTTGTGAGTAAAATTCCTATTATTAGACGGTGTATGCTCCCTCCCTTCACTTCGTAGCCTTGGCATTTTCTCTACAAGACTATGAAACTTTTCTGTGCAAAGGTTTTAGTGCTTTGATTTTCAGGAGAAAGTAGTGATGGGGCAGACATTTACTCGTCCTAACAAGAGATTTTAACTGCACTGTGAATATCTTCATGTATCTTGCCACGTGCCTTGCTGGTCTGGCACGTAAGCTATGTAAATAGACATCACTGAAATAGTTTTGCCCACGAGTGAAAGGTAGAAATCCGGCGTCAGTGCATTAAGGCTCAGAGAACAGTGCTTCACTGAGTAGAGACCCACAAAAATAGACTTGATATCTTGCATTCATACAGGAAGAATTCGTGTACAAAGAAGGAAGCTAATTTCACTCATACCTTGATTCTGTTCACCCACTATGACAGCATTACGTTATGTCTATTTTCTGAGACACAAAGCAGCAAAGTATTGTTGCTTTCTCCAAGCTTAGAAAGATTGTATGATAACCCTCCGTGACCTGACAAGGACTGCCCTGCTTTTCATTTCATCTGTCTTCTTTTTTTTTCTTAATTCTAGATTTTGCTTATGCTGACCTGTTATCTTTGTGATTATTTGGTTCCTGTTCTCTAAAACTGAAGGCACCAGGAAGCAGTCCTTGAGGTGAAAAGTCTCCTTCAAAGCTAAAATACACCGAAGACAATTTAGCAGTGCTCTGAAACCTGACCAGCTTGCTATCAGCTATTTTAGGCATTAGTCGCTACACAAATTCTGCATAGAGCTCAATCACATAAGGCTTCTGAGTTTTACAGCTGTTTTCATGCAAAATAGGTGGCTTCAAAATGATAGTAAATTATAAGAAAAAAAAGTATAAACTAAGCCAAAACCAGCAAGAAAAAAAAATTAGTCACAGACCATCCTTATGTCATCAACTCAGGTCTCACTGGCACAAATAAATTCAATTCATCATTCTCGTGCACAAATCACCAGTGCCCTCAGTCCCAAGGATCAGTGTTAGACTGCACAGAAGGTAGTCCCAGGGGCTGCTCAGCAGGCACTGGCTCTGGTGGCCTCGAAATCGCTGCAGGGCCTTACCCAGCCACCTGAGACAGCTGAGTGGAATTTAAAAGTCTATCCATAAAACAGGTAAAATAGCAGGGAAAAATGTGAATTCCTTATGTCTTTTTACTTTAATCTCCTGCCAATACCAAAAGGTGCATTTGTGCTGCAAGCCTCTGCATTTGCACACACTGAGCTCAGATGTCTGCCCAATACACTGACTGCTGCCAGAGAGAGATGTTCAAAGCCTGGAAGTTTCATTTGGAAATTAAATCTTTTCACAACGTTTAGGTCTTTGGGATGAAATAACATTTAGTTTTTCCATCTTTTTAATTTCTTTCATGACTTCTCCCTTTCTTTCCTATTTAATGTACCAAAACAAGCTTGTAAGAAATCTGCTTCTTTCTTTCAGAAACTTGCTGAAAAGAAAAAATCTAATCAAAGGGAAATATATGGTAGGTAAAAGTCAAAAATGGGTTCAGATGTGAAATCTGGTGATATTACCATATTAACAGAATTTTCAGAAACAGAAGAACAGTGAGGAGCATACAGAAATTAATCTGAAGTCTCTTGAACATGTTACATAATTATGCAATACTCAGCCTTCTGTTTCTGCAGCTGTTGTTCCACAAATCCATACTAATTTACATATGTGTGACTTTATGCATTCTAGACTTTAAGGTCAAAAATGGATTTGTAGATCTGCCATTTCAACTGGAAATTCCATTACTGTTAAACAAAACCAACAATATTTGGTGGGAAAGAGTGGGCAATGATACTGAACGGATCCCATGGTTTTGTTTTTACTGATGTTGGAAAACATTAAATGAAACATGCTGACTTCTACTGACACAACTGCAAGAGCAGCCAAGGCTTTTCCCACACCTAAATATCTGTTTTTCTACATTCCTCTTTTTTTCTTCACAGGAATTTCATGTTATTTCTCCTTGCAATAATACTTCTGCCTTCAGATAAGAAGCGAGCTTCCCTTTTCTACTGTGCAACCTCTCAGAATCTGTGGTTTTAGAATTATTATCATTTCTGCAGATAATCCCATGTCCTTATTTTATATCTCCTTTCCCACAAGTTTTTTCCCCTTCAGAAATTCTTAGAACCTTTAAATACATAGTTCCTCGTAAAAAAAATACAAAAAGTTTATTATTTTTCCTCTTACACTCCCTCAGTCAAAGCAGAGTTCTCCCTCTTACTATTCATAGTGCAACAATTCTCCCAGCTCCAAGACTCTGTATTTCTGAATGTCTCCGGCACTGGCCAAGGTGAGAAAATTTGCAGTACCCATGCAGAATCACACCAACAGAATAAAAACATCAGAAGCATTTGGTACCAAATCCAGGCCTAGAGTGTGGCTTAGCTGCAACACTTACCAAAAGAAAATGAAGTGTCTGAACTGATAGAACATACACAAAAAATAGCACATCTATTTTCTGTCTTCACTCTTTCATTAAAGCTATGTCATAGCAGAGTAACTCTGAGTGAAGGTCTTCACAGGGTCTGTGGGAACTGACATCTGGCCTCTCTCTGCTTTCCTCTTAGCTTTTTTCCATATCCCCATAGAACTATGAGTCATGCATTATGGAACATATCCAAACATAAAAGGCAAACAATTGGAAATCTTTGATGCTTCACTTCTTTCGGAATAACAAGAAAAAGCAAAATAAAGTATGTCATAATGTAGAGGGTTTTAGAGGGAGACAGTGAGCTGTTTTCTGAATCACATTAAACTTCAGCTCCTTCAATGGTTTCCTTTTTTTTTTTCTCTAAGAGTAATGTATAACTATGCTGGCATTAAAACCAGCTGTGATAAATAGAATTCGCTTCAAGATCAAAAGAAGCATGGAATCTAATGTCTTTCCTTATTTTTTGTTTTGTTGTGTTGTGTTTATTCTAACTAGAAAGAATTTGCTTAGGTAGATCTTAAAGTTGAGGCTGTTTGGCAACTCATTATTTGATTTCATTTTGGTACAAGAAACACTTTGTTTGGAGACTACAATATTTTCATTGCTCTACAGTTTGTAAATGCTTGATTATATGAGTATAGTCAATATTTTGAATACTGAATGTTTAAAAATTTCAGAGGTGGGAGAAATTATTCACATGATGCTTCTTTTCATCACAGTTTGTTCAGTTTCATGGACTTTTGTGGTCAAGTATTCAGAGTAAAATAGATCAACTTTTTCTTCCTGAGTTCATTCTCAATACTTGTATCATAGATGATGCATATTCTGAAGCTTTATACTGTATGCCACAGCTCTACATGCTGCCAAGCAGATGCCTGCCAGTACTCATTTATTACTACTAACAAAGGCAGTATCGAAGACACTAGAGATCAGGCCTGAATGCTACAACAGGAGGAGAAGGGCTGGGGTGGTACAAGAACTCTGTTTTCAAAATGCACTCCATGGAGAGGAACTAAAACTGAACCCTTTTTACAGTCATAACAGAACACAGAACTAAAACTGGGATTTAGCTCACAGTTTGAGCAATCTAATTTTATATGTCTACGTATGGAGACCTAAGCTCCCATTATAATCAAACTGTGAAAATAGACACGGCAAAACCTGAAGAATTATTCATCTCCCCCTACAGAAATTCCTTACTTGAACAAAGCACAATCAATTCTGCAGATTTTGCCCTTACAATAGAAGTTTGCTCTTAGCTCCTGCTTGAAGACAGGTCTCTCACCTAAGACCCAGGTTCATGCCCTGCAGTGCACTGTGCTAATGGGAACCACCCCACTTCTTCAGGAGAACAATGATCTCGCCCTGCAAACACTGCAGTCTCCTCTTTCAAGGGGTCTCTTTCCTATCATCAAATCAGCTTCTCACAAACAGATCTGAAGCCCTCTTATGACATTAGACAATCTAAACCAGCTTCTTTCTGTGGAAATTAAACTGATTGTTAACTTTGTCATCTTTCTCACGCTGCTCATTTGAATGAGGTATTTGAATAAACCCTCATTTTGTTACTGGAGTGTTATTTTTTACTGGTAAAGATGCTAATGCTTCAGAAGGTTCTGCAAACATTTATCACTACCTTCTTTACTTACCAACAACAGTGAAGCTCATCTCAAACGTTTTATTTCTTCCAGTAGCCACACAGCGGTATGTTGCAAAGTCAGAGGCTGTGACGTTTTGAATGACGATCGTGGAGCTTGCCAGACCAGAGCAATCCACCAGCACACGGTTTTTGAAGTCTGAACCAAAGCTTTGCCTTCCTAATGAGTTACACAGGACAATGGTATCTGTCCCCCCTGCTTTAATCCTTTCCCACTTCACTTGTTGCACTGAACCCCCAACATCGTAAGGGCACGTAAAAGTGGCACTTCCTCCTGGCGTGGCAAACACGGGCTTATTTAGTCTCTCAGATATTTCAAAAGCATCTGCTGAAAAACAAACAAAAACAGAAGAAAGAAACAAATCCTGTCATTTATACCACATATGAGTCTATTTATGTGATCTTCTAGACCAAACAGCTACTGTGTAATTGTGAGGTTGTGCTGACATTTCAGTAAGGCTTCTTCTATAAATTTTGAATGTATTAATGTTTTATTATTATATTCAACAGTGTAAATTATGGGACCAGTCACCAAAAGTCTGTGATAGTCTTATTCTTCCTTCGCATTGATGTCCTTCAGGACATGTATTAGTAAATTATATTACATTACATTCTGGCCTATGAACTCTAATTCAAAAATCTCACAATTTAAGATTAAAAACATTCTTAAACACTCCTATATGCAGGAGAAGCCTATATGACAGCCAGGCTATTTGATTGGAGACTTACAGACAAAGTCAAGAATCCAGTCATGCACAAATCATAGATGTATCATAGATCATTTAGGCTGAAATTTCCTTTCTTTGAGTTTCAGTTTTTAGTAATAGAATTCATTGTTTACACGTCAAATGCTGAAAAAATCTTTCAAAGTGATTTTGTCAATGTTTCTGGTATTCAGAGCACTCACTGGCTGCTTGGTTTCTAAAGACACCTTTGTAATGCATATTTCTCACAGTTAAGACTAGCGCTGTCATTTTTTTGAAGACTTTGGTGTTGAATGAGATTAACAATCTGACTGCTTTTTGTACACTGTAGAAGGACTGATCTTTCTAACTGTTCAGTGAGTTTCTGCATTTTTTTATATGTCTTTACATCAAAAAATATTGCTAGCATATACTTGAGTGCTTTCCTCTACGTAAGGTGACAACTGCACTCTGTGAAAGAGAATTAAGAGAACTGCATAGGAGAAATGCTATTCATAAAATGCATCAACATTGGTTAAACAAACAAACAAAAAAGTCTTACAATGAATTTATAGTTAGATTCATGGAATGAGATGGTTGCAGCAGCAGTGTCAATGGAACATACTACCATAGGACAGAGCTAAATTTAGTTCCTGCATGGTATAATTATATATATAATATATAATATGGTAATTCTAGGAGAAAAAGTGCTGGCAAGTTATATTAATTGGAATGCTGGTAGTATCAAAGTTGACAAAATTATAGATGCTGGAGAAATCAATATGGAGTGGTGGAGTGGCCTACCTCAGCCTCTAAGCTAGCTGCAAAAAATAACGGGATTTCATGAGGGCAAGAATACCACCCTAAATCTAGGAACAAATGGTTCCATTCATGTTGACAGAAAAAAGGTTTCATTGTGGCAGTCTGACTTCTGACACCTTCCTTGTCTCCATGAAACAATGAAAAATAGGAATGAAAATGTCTAGCCTAAAGTTCTTAATAATTTATCAATGGAGCACAGCACAGAAAAATTACATTCTTTCTGCCTTTGGAAACCAGAAGTAAAATTGAAATGCTGAAATGCTGGAAGACAAAGGGAGCTATGTCTAATGAGTTTACCTAACAAAAAAAAAAAAAGAATAAAGAACCTGAGGATCTATGCAGACTGCAATGAAAGAGGTAGAAAGTTAATGAGAGACAAGGACAGAAAAGAAAGAAATTCATTAAACTGAAAAGAAGATACAACACAGGCTGAGAGATCTGGGGCTGTTCGGCTCTGGGGAGAACTGATAGCTGCCTTTCAGTACCTAAATGGGGGCTGTAAGAAGGAAGGGAACAGACTTTTCAGCGGGGTCTTCTGTGATGGGACAAGGGGAAATGGTTTCAAACAAAGAGGGGATGTTTAGACTGGAAATAAGGAAGAAGTTTTTAACAGTGAGGGTGGTGAGGCACAGGAACAGGCTGCCTAGGGATGTGGTAGATGAAAATCTGTTTGGTATTTTAATTCATTAGCTCTGTTATGTTTGCTCAATAATATATCACAGCTTCCTAATAATGTGTAATACTGCTATCAACTATTGTGTTCTGCACAATGTTGCCTTGCAACTTCAGTGAAGGGATTCCAAGATGCAAATCTTAATATAGTCATACAATTTTCTGTATTTAAATATAACAAATAGTATGCAAATAATCACAGAATCCTAAAATCATGCAGGTTGGGAAAGTCCACTAATGTCATCCAACTGTCAGCCCATCTCCACCATGCCCACTAACCATATCCCTCAGTGCCACAGCCACAGTATGATTGAAAACCAGCAGGGTCAGTAACTCCACCACTTCCCTGGGCATCCTGATCCAATACTTCACCACTCTTTCTGAGAAAAGATTTTTTCCTGATATCTAGCCTGAACCTTCCCTGGTGCAACTTGAGGCCATTACCTCTTGCCTGTTAAAAGTTAGGAGAACTGTGCAGTAATAGCCAAAATGAAATAGGAACATTTTTGAGGTTCTCAGTCACTGTACATTTTTTCATAGTTATTTTCACAGATATTGTGATAAATTTTGATTTTTTTACTTTGCATACACGTTTTACTTGGAAGTATGAAGCAACGTTTAGGCATTTGCACTACTGACAAAAGGCATAAATCACTTACATTCTTACAATATGGTACTGTGCAAAACTTGCATGATTATGCAATGACAAGCAGTAGAGAATGAGGCCTATAGATTTCTAATTCAATCTTCCATGTACACTGACATGTTTCAGGCTTTTGTTTTAAGCAATTGTCCCATTTTTATTTTGACATCCACATTAGAACTGTTCTTTCATCTTCCTTCTCCTTTGCTTAAGCTTTATTTAGCATCTTTCTGAACACAGTTTCTTTGCTTTCAGCCTGGTACGCGTGGGATGAGCACCTCCTGTTCTGAGAAATACTTCTATGGAAAAAAGGCACACCCGCACAACTCCACCCCCGCATGCACACATCTCAAGGTGTCACACCATGTCAACATTTCAGAAATGCTTTAAAAATGTACTATTGCTACTGATAAAAAGAGACTTCCCCTGCCCTCTGCTCATTCTGGCTAAAAAATGCTGCTGCCTGCACTGCTTCCACTGCAGCCCTGTCAATAATGGCTCCTCCATGAGAGACAGCAGCAGTCAGTGACAGCACTCGAGGGAGCTACATTTTCCTTTGCTTAGTAAAATATGAGGGCTCTGTGTTTGAAACCCTCCTTGTATCTTTTTCTGGCATAATGATTTTCCATCATATATTTGCGACACTTATATCCAGTTGTTTCAAGTCCATTAGACATTCAGAGAAAAAGAAAATAAGCATTCACATTTTAAAAAGCATAATCTTTCAATATATTGATGGAAAGTAGATATTAGATATAGTGAGGCATGAATGAGTGCAATCCAGCTTCTTGGGATTTAAAGGATCTAGCAAATAAACTGCAATTCTGAAACAGAGAATCAATGAGGTTAAGAAACTCCACTTTGTAGGGGAAATAAAATAATTCTGATTCTTTTTCCTTGTAACTGCGAACTAAAAATTAAAATCAATGTTAAGTAAAAGTTTGTTCCCCATTCTTTTGGCTAGATATTTTCAGACTTTCTACTTTTTATTCCTATCCTATCCACTTCTGTTTGTTTTTTTTGTTTGTCTCATTCTTTTGATCTCAGACAGGATTAGCTCATTGTGATTCATCTCTGGAAAGTTACTTAGATACTTAGTCTTGTTTTCAGCTAGATCATTTGTTTTTAAAGTCAGTATCTGTGACATTTTAATTACAGTTAATCATGAATTTCACCTGCCACATATCTATTATCGTACATCAGGCTCCATTGCTTTAATCTGGACTACAAAAATAACAATGTCATGCATTCTTGGGAGGTTCATGTTGGATGTCAGGTAAAGGTTCTTCACCAGAGGATGGTTGGGCACTGGAGCAGGCTCCCCAAGGCAGAGCTCACAACTCTAGCTGTGTTCAAGGAGTGTTTTGACAGCTCTCTCGGTCATATGGCCCTGTATGGAGCCAGGAGTTGGACTTGATGATACTCATGGGTTCCCTTTCAACTCAGGATATTCTATGATTCCTTCTGGTTTAAAGCTATTAAGAAAATAATATTCATTCCTCATTAGGACTGCAACTTCTGAAAGACAAAATTTCAGTAGAGTAAAATAAAATGCATTGGAAGAAATATTTTTACCGCTTTGCATGTTTCTGCTTCTCTGCTGAAGCATAAAGTTTAAGCAGAGGCTAAGGACTACCAGCACTGCAGTTACACTATTAACATCAGTGACCAGTGCACACAGTGATGAGAAATGAACATGGCAACACATGCCATATCATCAACTATCCCAGAAATCAGATGTTTTCAGTGTGCTTCCCTGATCTCTAGGTCAAGACTAGCTCATACTGCTCAAACTGATGATAACAGAACCATCTTTAAAACTGCTACCCTTAGAATGTACTAATTTCCACAAAAAAAAAAAAAAAAAAAAAAAAAAAAAACAGATGACCTCGGGGATTTCCTAAAACTGCAAAGCTAACTTAGCTCTATCACAGAGTCAAGTTCCCAGGTTTTCTGAGGCTTTGTTCATGTGTACACTGCTGTCTCTCACTGCTTATAATAAGGAGTGACAAAATAAATTGTAGATGAAAAGCACTCTCAAAATTTTATGAAGGTGAACTTTCTCCAGGGCTTTCTACCTTCAAGAACATCAACTTTTAGGTGAAAAAATACTTCAAAGGTGACCTCTTCACCCTTCCTGAATATTCTAGATTTGGAATTACTTTTGGCTCCCAAACTAACATCTTGTGTGCACATGACACAACCTTATCTGGAGTCTCTGAAAACTAGATTGTCTTTTTTTGGTTGAAAAAGGAAAATGGGGATATTTGGCTAGTATATAAATTGAAGCAGCAAAGATCATAATTTCTTATGAGTTAATATGGCACAAGTTCTACAGTCAGACTGAAAACCACCACTAGTACCATGTTTGGAAAGGATGTATTTTTCTAACAGAAAGTATTTAGATTGTAGGAGCTAGAAGTATTAATACCCATGTACATTCACAATGACACTTATATTTAAATTATAATAATCTGGTGAATATGTCTGTACCAACTATTAGTCCTCTGTGAGTTTATAAATGCTTAGCATCCTATTTTAAATCACCTCCAATTCCAGTTTGTAAACCCTTGTTATTTTAATCAGTCTGTAAAAGGTGAACTTTAGTTGCATGGGATTCAAGGAAAGCAAGAAGCTGAAAGAGAGTACAGTGCTAATGACAGTAAGAAAATCATCTGTTATTCAGGTACAAACATTTCTGAGCCAGAAGAATTTGTTAGGAAATAAGTCATCCAAGAAGAAAAGAAAATGCATTATGCCAGGGTTTGCCTGCAGGATAATCTTAAAACTGTAAGAGGTCAGAATTCTGAATTTTTGCTCTCTCCAGGAGTTTAATCAGTTCAGAGTAAAGGGAATTTACTCACGATAGGAGTTCAAGAAGTATCTAAGAATGATGCAGGATGCTGTCCTCAGCATTCACTTACTGTTTATGATTTTATCACAGTGGTTGAAAATAAGTGCTGTACTGGAAAAATGTATGTCACATCATAAGCGTGTGCACGCATGTGTGTGTGCACATATGCTTGTGTGTAGGTTTGTGCCTCATTGCTCACGTCTTGTCAGGGAAGCATAGAACCACAGAATATCCTGAGTAGAAAGGGATGCCCAAGGTTCATCAAACCCAACTCCTGGTTCCACACAGGACTACTCAAAAGCAGACCTTCTGTCTGAGATTGTTGTCCAAACACCCCTTGAACACAAGCACTCAGGGTCATGCCCACTGCCCTGGGCAGCCTGTTCCATGCCCACCCCCTTCTGTTGAAGAATCTTTCCCTAACTCCCACCTGACTCTCCCTGGATGCATATCCATCTCCATGCCGTTCCCTCGGGCCCTGTCGCTGTCACACAGAGAAGAGCTCAGCACTGCTCTCCACTCCCTGTGAGAGCTGCAGCTGCCATCAGGCCTCCCCTCAGCTCCTCTGCTCTGGACTGAACACACCCAGAGCCTTCAGCCACTCCTTGTTATATCCTGCCCTCCAGAACCTTCACCATCTTTGACATGAAGATGTCTTTTTTTTTTTTTTTTTTGCCTTCTATCTCAAAACGTATTTATTATTTTAATGGATTGTTTTATGAACTGAATATATATTAGAGTAATATTTCACAATAAGTTTGTTATGCAGTTCGGATCAAGGTAAGAAAGTAAAAGAAATCAATATATCATCAACATTCTGTGCTGCTTATTTCCTCTCCATTTCTTTTTGCCTTTATTGAATTGTAAATTCTATTGCCTGTCAGACAGACCAACTGAAAGGAAAGTTCATCGTTAGAAATATAAACAGTAGAAAGAGGATCTACTTCTTGGGAAAACTGTGGGATGAGAAAACCATCCGAAGCTATAATTCCCTTCACCTCTTCACCTACCTCTGTTCATTTCATAACATAACATGTATTTTTCCAAATAAAGCATTGTCTGTCTTAGATAAATTAATGTTAAATCTCCTTAACTTCTAATATATTCAAGCTATCAATATACACTTTCTGTTTCCCCCTGCAATTGCACACACTGATGACTTCCAAACACCATTATCTCAAAATTTCACCCATATTATTATTTTCTACTATATTATTATTTACAATTTCATTTAAAAAAGCCAAAGTAATAAAACATCTGAATCTAGATCTGGGTGTCACAGAAGTAAAGATACTTGAAATAATGTGCTAATTGAGTTGAATTTCACAGTGGTTACTGCGCTGGCACAGAATTAGGTATTTATCTGGGAAGATTAAGTATTTTTGTCTTATGAAGTCAGGAGGATACTTGCAAAATAAATAAATAAATATCCAGGTAAATAAATTAATTAATTAAATTAGAATTTCATCCACTTGATTCAATTCCAGGTTCGGTTTTAGATTCCCAACATCATTCCTGCATGATTCATGCAAGCTTTCTAGCATTCTTATTCAGTTTCCTTCTTGCCTTGATGGACCATTGGAGACAGCTACCCTTCAGAATCGACAAGTTCTCTCACAGCTGTTTTTTCTTCAACATCCATAGGATTCTTCTCAGCAGAAGCCATATATGCATATGCTATAAGCAGGCCAAAGTCTAGTCCTCTGAAGTCCAGAAGATCTTCCTCTTTCACTTCTATCACCTTCTAATGGGGTTGTGAATTCCAGCATCTCATGTTCACTACAGTCAAGGTTGTCCCTAACTTTCAAAATCCAACATGTTCTTCCCCTTTTCTAAGTTTAAAGTTCAACATAGTGCATCCTTATCAGCTGCTTAATCACCTGTATGAGGAATTTATCATTAATACACTCCAGAAATCTCCAGGAATTCTTGTGCTCTGCTATGTTACTCCACACAGTTTAATTCTCCCATGAGGATCAGAGAATGGCAAGCTTCCTCTTGTACTCTGAGGAAGGCCTCATCTATTTCTTTCTTGCAAGGACAAGGAGTGTGTTCATTAAGAAATGTTTAGAGGGAGTATATAAACCAGCTATTCAAAATTATCTTCTGCTGGTAAAGGACACTACTCCTCATAGGTACTGAATGTTGTTTCTTTTACATTGCAGATTCTGTTACAAACAGAAACCAAGAGTACTTACTAGTATTTTCCTTCTTAAAAACTAACAAGAATTATTAAAAACATATACAACAAAAAACACACACAGACACATACAGAAACAATAAACAGTGGTGAATGAAAGAGTCTGCATGCTATAATTGATAGCTAGCCAAATAGCACAAAAATCACATTTTCTGTTTCTGAAAGATGATTCTTCTCATGTAAATAAACCACATATGCAGGCAAGATGAAAAACAAAATATTCAGCTTTATTCAGCAAAGCTGCGGCTTTAGCAGATACATTTTAGCTAACATTTTAAGAATGCAATATATAAATTGGATACAATTCTGATGAATATAAGAAAGGTGAAATTTAGAATAATGAGCTAAGAAGGAAAGTTACCTATTCTTGTTCAGAACAGGGGAATGATTGAAGTCTGAAATAAAAGAGGGCCTTTTCTCTTACAAGGGGAAGCTCTAAAATGAATAAGCTCTTTATTATTAAAAAAAATAGAGGTACCTATGTTAGATGTAATGGGCAAAAAATCTCATTCCAAGGCTGGTTAAACACTAGAATAAATATGCAAAAATATTATGTATAAATTTCCAATATGGGAATTGGTCATGGATGATGCTTATACTTCATCAGAAAAGAGATGAATGAGCTTGCAATGTCCTTTCCAACCTGACTTTTCCACTTTTCTGTAATTTGTTTTGATCTAACTTTTTTTCTCCAGAAAGGAAGCTTTTACACCTCCTCTCCTGCTCTGCTCCAAAAAGGCTTTTTTGTTGTTGTTGTTTTCTTCATTTTGTTTTGGTTTTGTTTGTTTGTTTTGCTTTGTTTTCCTCTAGACATTTATACTGAAAGGGGAATCCAATCCTTAGTTCATCACAGAAGTTGAAAAGAAAGGAAAGCAACATTTAACAGGTCAATAACCACAGCAGAGGTATGAAAAAGGCAGCTTCTTCTTGGCTCCATCCTCTTTCTTTTTAATTAGATGCTGTCAATGTGGTTGACACTGTGTAAAACACAGAGATAGTCCCTGCTCTGGGGAGCTCAGAGTCTAAGAGCCGAGGAATGAAGGTCCCTCAGGGTTAGTTCTTGTTTCTATGTGCTTTAAAGGGATGATAATTTTTCACTGTAGACCTATGAATCATGATCTAAATTGAGACAGAGATAAATAGAAAGCAAGCTATTTCAGGTGAATAGGGTCTTGAAAAAAAAAAAAATCTATACATTGTACTGCTTTTGGCAGCCAGAACATTAATAAAGAAGTAAGGGTTGAGTGGCATGGATATCATCGTATTAGCTAAGAATAGAAAAGCTCTGTCTCTGCTATCAAAGAAGAGGTTGATCACTCTATTTAAAATATGGGAGTACCTCATGTTACAGCTGGCATTTAAATACTCCATTAATGAACTTCCATTCTTATTCAAAGTTGTTAACAAGACACATCCATTGAACAAATGTTCAATTGTCACCGACTACAGAGCCAAAAATTTAGTCAAAAATAAAAATATCACAATTTCAAATATTTTAACTCTCTCTCTCTCTCTCTATATATATATATATGCAGCTATGCATAATTCACGTTATATGATGTAAAAGTTATGGAGACTTTCAAAATTTTCCATTGATACATAACACGACTTTTAAAAATCATTAATCTCTAATAATATTTTACTATCTAAATGAAATAAAACTACTTAGAAAAGTCCCTTCAAATATAGGTATCTCTTGCACTGATACACTGAAGAGAGAACCAAAGGATTAAAGACAGGTTTGATAAATAACCACAAAAGCAAATGGATCAATGTCCCAGCTGGACATAGGTAAGCAAATTTCTGGACAAAACAGAAATGGACAGAGGATATAGTACAAAGAAGGACAGAAATGTTCCAATTCCTTCTTCACTTCTTTTGTAAATTCATATCATCCAAGTACATATTTCAAAGTGACAGACACTGGAAATATTTCCCTGAAAGCATTTTAGAGAAGGAAATACAGGAGAAGAGGAGAGGAAGAGAACTGCAGTATTCTTCCTGCCTTTTTGCTACAGTTAGGTACATGAATGGCCATTGACAATATTTTTCTTTATTTTTCTTTTATCTATAAGTAAAATTACAAGAAATTCTGTATTTTAAATGCTTTCCCTTCTGGCTAGCAAACATTTGAAATATAATGTTTTGGAGCTCAACAATTCTTGTGTGATGACTAACTGTAATTGTTCTTTCATTAACAGTGACTTTATACTCTGTTCCTCACTTTCTATTTGGTTCTTAAAATCAATCTTCAGTCATACAAATCTAGGCACTGTAAATAAGGAACTAATTGTCCTTAAACTGTTCCTTAAGGTGAAATCACAGAATTGTAGGGTTTGGAAGAGACCTCTAGAGACCATTGAGTCCAACCTCTCTGCCAAAGCAGCTCCCTAGACAAGGTTGCAGAGGTAGGTGTCCAGGTGGGTCTTGAAATACCATAAATAGTGACCAATGTTATAGAACCTTTTCATTAAAAAAAATGTGCAAGGGGTTGTCTCAGAAATATGGGTTCTATGGGTTTAGTACAGGTTGTAACTCATAAAATGTAGGAATTTTAATGAAAAAAAAAAGCTTTTGAATTCTCTTCCAAAAACTGCTGCATGTACATTCACATTATAGGATAAAAGAAGCAATGGATTCACAGAGCTGACAAATATCTTCCTGTGGGATAAATAGACTATTCTTTTCCAAAGTATTGATGTGTAGCGGTGGCAGAAAACAGTCTCAAGTTCTCTGCAATTATGTCACAGAATTTCAGTACTATACAGGCTTGTAAAAAGTATCCTGTAGTAACATAACATGTGAGTAGTTTTGCCACAACTGTTATTGTGTTACTGTCTGTATCTCTGATTAACTATCAATAAAGTAAGCTTGTGTAACATTTTGCAGCCTGGGAGAGCTCTTTCTCCTGTCTCATAGATATCCCAGAAAACTTAGCCAAAATTTAAGGCAAAAAAGAGCAAAATATGTTCTAATATTTTTATTATATCTTCTGAAACAGCCCCAAGACCAATGTGAGACTACGTCTGGTAAAAAAATGTGTATATATATATTGATTTCTGCAACAATTGTGCCAAAAAATTGGTCTAAGTGATTATTTATCACTACTTCTAGGGCCTTCCATCTGTCAGTGATGCAACATCAATATTATTCTAAGAATAGGCATCTGTAATGAGATGTTTCTTGGAACTTCTGGTAGTCTCGACAAGCCGGTAATTCCTCATCCAAGATAAAACTTTTTCTCTTTAATTTTCTGTTCCCCTGGTGGAAAAGGAAGCTAGCTCACTGTGATGTGCTCAACTATGCTCAACTGTGGCATAGTGGGATTAATTGGTTTTCTGTGACCAGAGTAAGCCAGAAGCAGTCATAAAAAAAAAGAGTTTCTCCATTATCATTTTGCCACTTCTCCTACAGTATTAATCTGTTGTGAAATTTGATTCATTTAATAACACCTTTAATTATTTGAAAAATTGTAACAACATTGGAAATTTAATTTATAAAAACACCTTCAAACTAAAAAGAAATAGAGATGTTAAAGTAATAATAAAAAGATGCTTGCTTAAAAAATTTCACATAGTAGACTCCTTATTTTTTTATTGTTTTCTTTTTTGTCATTATTTATCTATTTATTTATTTAGGTAAATCATGATCCCCAAACTTTTCTAACTGGTTAGTTCCATATAGTATTAAGGGCCCGTTAGCACTTCTGTGTTGTTCAATAGTACTGTAACAGTGAGACAGTATCTAAAATGCTTATTAAGCATTAGCACTTGATTCTTCCCAGAACCCTGATGAAAAAATGTTGATAAATCAGAATCATACCAATTATTCTCACTTTGTACTCGCTTACCATTATTATTATTATTTTTTTTTTTTTAATGTACTAAGTACACTGGAAAGCAGAATCTGATCCTTCACCTCTTAATTAAGAGTAATAAAACTCTAGAGCAACTTTGAACCACTCGAGTGCAGAAGAGTTCATTTTTAGGTAAAACAGAAAAAGGTTATCCAAGATACTTCATCCAAATTTACATAAATCATTATCATACGTAGAACATTTCCCTTAATCTAGTAAAGAATCTCCACCATGTCTGTATCGACGAATGTCATTATTTTGATTTACTTCCATTATTTTTCTGTTCTGAGAAATTCTGATATCTGATCACATGCCTAAGTCTATATTCTGTTGCTTGTTTGCACTGAATTTTGTGCTGCAAATTCCTCATTGACATACTGACCCATGTAATTTAGCAGGAATATCTCTTATCCCTGGAGTAATGGGTCAGTTCTGAAACTTTTAAATTGCCAGGTCGCACAAATTAAATTATAATCCAGCTTTCAGTTTTGATTAACATAGAAACCTTAATAATATCAAATACATCTGTGTGAACATACCAAAGCAATCTTAACATTTAGTTTTGAACTTTGTGCCCACAAAGTGGCATCCTTCTGAAGGCAGCTCCAACTTTAGCTTAATCAACTGATCTTTAAAAGTAGAACCATAAATCATGAAGCATTAGGCAGAATGCGATTCTCTAATTAAATAAATAAATTTACTCTATTAAAGATTTCTTGATTTGCTGTTGTAAACAGAAGAAATGGATTTTAGAGTGAGTTGCTCATTTATCTGGGGCAGTAAATGCAAATTAGTGTTTTTCTAAAAAATAATGTTTACTGGGAATCAATAAAGAAATTCCACCAGTCAGAGCAGTGTAACTCAAAAGCTGTTTTAATAACTATAAAATGATTTTTCTGGTATGTTGCACAGATTTCCATATAACAAGGAATATAAAATTACTTAAAAAGTGCCTCATTTTCCAGGACTTTAAGTATCTAATAGTGTATATTCATCCTACAGACACAGGTCTATTCCTGTTGAAAGGACGAGACTAACCCTTAGCTTTCTCAAAGCTCACTCTGGTGAAGAATACAAAAACTTTCAAAGCAATGAAATGTCCTAATTTGAAATACCATAAATAGTGACCAATCTTATAGAACCTATATATGTCCTAATTTATACACATGCTGTCAGAGTAAGCTGAAATACTGGCTGCATGGAAGCAGAACGGAAATTTACTGTTGATGTAATCAAAGCGAGGTGTCATCCAGAGAATTTAAGATATTTATTACCGATGAATGCACTATTAAAAGGTAGATAAAGCCTAACTAATAACAATTCTTCTGTAACCACTACATAAAAAAATGCCTTCTCCAACCTCTGTTTTTAATAACATATTTAATTTGCAGAGTAGATTGAAGCTGTAATGTTTCATCTTTGCTGTTGATACACTTTTGTATCTCCAGTTCAGTGGGTATAAAGATCTTGTTTATGAGCATCTACTGGAAGCTGAGCAAAACTGATTTTTCCTATTCTCAGAAATCTTGATTCTTTAAGTGGGAAAAGATTAACTTCTATTCAACATTATTATCTCTCTTTCTTGCAGGATTAAATATATATATATATATATATATACAGTTTTAGGTTTGTGGTTTAAAGTTCTCTAACCGAGGGAGATATCCTAAATAGTGAATTTTATATCCTACATTATCATTTAGAAAATGTAACTCTGATAAATGATGCTTTTGTTTGATTGGTTGGTTTATAGTGTACTCAAATCTGTAAGTGAATTACATTATAAAAGCAGTAGACTGTCAGGTAGAAACTCAAGGAAACTCACTACCTTTCTTCTTTAATCCTTTTAGATTAATGCTGGAAACAAATTTAGATACAAATAGCTGAGGTCAGTACTGCTTTGGCCAGACAAAAAGGATTAAATGAGCTTGCAGACATCTACTGCATTTAACTTTTTTTCTATTAAATCAACTCACTGTTAAGAAAGGCTCTGCACTGCCAGAACTCTGGTTACACAGAGCCATAGAAGAGAGTTTGCCTATTCCTTTTTGTAAATAACAACTTGAATCTCCAGATTTTGCTTTATTTTAATGTAACTAAAAAATGTTTCTAGTGCCTAGAGTTACATTAACTTTGAGAACTAAACAGACTGACATTACATAATAAAATAGATGCTAGGCTGGAGCAAGCAATCAGAGAAGCTACTCAAGGAATCATAGCTGAGGAGCTCTGATCTGAACTGCAAGCCTACCCTGAGGGACCTTCTTAACTCTTCCACCAGATGGATGTTTCCTCTCCATGCAAATGATTGAACTGTATGAGTATGCTAGCAGACTACAAAGGTGAAAATCATTTCAGTTCTGAAATGAGCTATGTAACTAATCAGAAAGAAGTAGAATTTTATATATACATATAATATATGTATAATAATATATATTTTTTTTTTCAAAGACAGGCCAATGATTTGTCTGGCTTAGTTTCTGCTCTGATAAGCAGCCATGTTTGGTGATAAAAAGTTAATACAGATAGGAAAGCAGGTATGGATTCCTACCCCATTTCCATTACCAAAATTATTGGTTAACATCAACTTTTAGAAATCTTCAGTGGTGAAGGCAGGAACAATGTAGCATAAATTAAGTTACATATCTACTACAATATCAGCTCCACCACTTATTTTAACACTGAAATAACAGAAGTTTAGAGAAAATAAATTTGAAAGTTAGACTCATAGGGATCAGGCTAGGAAAACTTTTAATCTTCTGGTCTTGCAAACTGAGAAACAGAACTAAATTTCTCCTTCAACTCATTCTTTCCTAACTGTGAAATACAATAAAGCATTGAATGAAGTCTGATTCCAGTTGAGGGTGATGAGAGATTCTCTTTACATTCACTGTATCAAACCAATAAACCAATAATCTAAACCAGCTGTCTTCTGAAGGCTGCTCTATCATTTGTTTATAATGAATTTCTAAGGACTTAATGACTACAGTTCAGCTCCTGTCATCAGGCAATCATTGTACTTTGCACAAGAGTTGTCAGTTGACCAATACTGAACAGGCATGCATGAAAAAATACCTGAAACAGATCTTTTTTTCTCCACTTTCTCATCCAGAATTGGAAAGGAAATCAAATCAGATGAGTCAGATAATTAGAGAGCCTTGGGAAAGTACATGAGCAGCTGTACAGAAAGTACATAGGCATAAGTGGATCTGATCTTTTTCTTTCCTTCTTCCTTTTTCCACCTTCAAGCAGGTTCCTTTTAAATAAAAACTCTTTCTTATTCTTTTAAATGTCTCTATTTCCCACTACTTTTCCCTGACACACCATTCCTAAATGTGTTTTCACATTTTTTGTTGCTGTTGCTCTTTTGGCTTTTTATTAGTTTGCTTTCCTGTTTTGTTCTGCTTTTCCCGAAAAAGCAAAAAGAGAAGAAATTCTAGAAAGAGGCCTGTAGAACCCTCATGATAAAGCATAGTAATAACAATCCATTACCCTCAGTGGACAGCTATAACATTTAATTTCACTCTCTGTAGAGATCCTACGGAGCGTAGAAATGCTAAGAGAACCTCGTTCCAATGGGTATATCACTTTTGAAATAATCATTGCTATCCAAAGTCTGACACATTCATAGGTACTTTTACACGTGTCTCCTTCTGTTCCACTCAGTATTTCCTACTTCTCTGAAAACAAACTTTTGTTAACATAATTCTTTTCTGTTGTGTTTGTACTTCCACTTAAATTACTCCATTTATATGTGCAGTATAATTGAAAAGTTATAGAACCAGATACTCCATAAATTTGCATAAATTTCTGTTTCGTGTACATCAGAAATTAAAAAAAGTGATGAGAAATTTCCTTACCTGGATGAATAACTTCTATTGCCTTCTCATAAACTCCATTTGGGTAAGTCACAATGGAGCAAAGGTAAAGACCAACATCTTCGAAAGTACTCTTGTTGAAGGATAAGGATTGGTCTTCCATGGAAGTATTTTTGAAATATATTCTTCCTCTGAATTTGTCTTCAATATATATGCCATAGATAGGATGCAAGACAGCAATATTTTCTTTATGACTTCCGTTATGTTTCATCCAGGATGTCTGTGTTATCACACCTTTTTTTGGATATATGCATTCCAGTTTCATCTTCTCCGAAAGCGTTACAGTTGAATCCACAAACCCTCCTTCCACACTGGCTAAAACTAAGAAAGACATACAGTTTAATTATAAACATTATTAAAAATGAAGTTATAGAAACTCAGAAATTACATTAGTAACATCAGAATTAAAATTTTGAAGAAAATGTTCATTAAAAATAAACACTGCCCCCAGATATTTTAACTATTTCTAACGTATGAGTATGACTGAACAGTTAACATTTGTCTGAAGCTCACAGTGACACACTCAAGAGTTGTGATCATATATGTAGTTATGTAAGAAGGGGAAAGAAATAGGATAGCAAAGAATTCAAAAGGGATCTTACTTCTACCAAGTTGGAGAACACCAATAAGGAAAGCTGCGTGGTCCATCTCAAAGAACACTGGATTCAGTGACTGTCACAATGTGGTTTTGTGCAGTCTCTGCACACCACGTGCTGTTCCCATGAGAAGGTTTTACTTTTGAAACATGAATAAAATCACGAGCTTTTTACTTTCACTTTCTAAAAATTGCATCAAATAGGCACAAAACTCGTATCTAAATATACCTCAGAGAAAAGTTTTCCACCTCTAATGAATCTCTCAGCCATACTGATGTAGCAGAGATATTCATGTTTGATCAGGACAAGTCTATAGAATTCTACCATGCCATTTACCCCAAATCAACACGATTTCTCAGTTTTGTGGCACAGCAGTTCAACATCTGTCTGCTATTCAAGGTGTAAGAAATCTGGAAGAGAAGACATTTCCTATATTTTAGAGGTTAGAATTCCATTGTAAATATATAATGTCCTCAAAAATAGGAGAATATTATAAACAAAACCTTGATTTTTATTTTTTTTTTTCCAGAAACTTGGGCTCAGTATTCCAAATGATCCATACTTAACAATAATGATTCCCAATGAAAATTTCTTATGACCTTGTTTCCATAGACTCCACTTATGTATTTTTGTCTTTTCAATTATTTGAATATTCAAAGAATTTCCTCAAGTACTAGAACCTTATAATAGCATGAGTACTAAGAATCAATGAAGCCTTACAGTTCAAGAGCAGCATTTACCTACGTGAGCAATTTACATTTTCCTGGAAAAAAAAACATCATCTGGATTCACAAGATAATCCTAGATTGTCAATAGCCCATCTGATTCTAACTGAAAATTCTAAATAGAAAAAGCTAGCTGAAGACTGACTTTTACTTGCAATACAGCTATCTTTTCAAACAGTTTGAAATATTTACTTACATTTGGCTTCTCTCAGGAAATAGAATTATTGCTGATAACAAAATAAAGAAATAAGGAGATTCAGAAATCAAACAAGTCAATGAGGCCTGGTTCCTGGCTGCTGTGTGGCATTATAACCCTTCATCAGCTACACAGGATCTGTATGTTTCTTGTATTTAAGTCTTCAATGAACTCAATGGCTAGCTGTTCTCATGTTGCAGTTGCAAAGAAGGCAGAAAGGTGAACTATCTCTCTACTTTGAAATATAATTCTTTATGTCATACTACATATGCTTATACTAGTTTACAAATGAGTGATATTTCACAAAATCTGAAGTTGAAGGAAAAAGATAATTAGATGTGAATATATTTTTTAATTATTGTTACAAATAAGATTTCTTATACATCTGTTTTGTTTAATTAAAGCTAAGATTAAGTGCTCAGGATATCCCCAAAATGAAAACAAATTTCCTTCAGTGAAAATTATTCTTCATTTATTTGTCCATATTTAAATTACTATTTTATTGCTCTGGATTTCATGCTCATTTATCTCCATATGGCTTGAAGAGCAAAACAGAAATTACGAAATTAATATCCAACTCCACAGGATGACTAAATATCAGAGCTATTATATGTTGACTAAACACATTTATTTGTTGTGCAACAGTCACAGTTACTACAAAAGTCCAGGGATTCCTGGTCAATTATTTGGTCACATCCACTAAAAGCAGCAGCCTTTAAACAGACTATTACTGGATCTCCCCTTAAAGTCTGCATTACAATCCCCCTCTAAAGACCTGTGCCGCATGCCTGGATTCACAAATTAGGAAGCTGTAGCCACTGTGGTTGCAGACTTCCCTGGTATTATTTGGGAGAAGGCACATGTTTTAAATGTCGTTTTCTTAAAAAGATACATAAAAAAGAGAAATAAACACTGCCTCCATCATGCCCCTTCTGGTCTGTGGACAGAGCAGGTAACATAAGGGAAGGTTATACTGCAACCTTCCCTCCCGCTTCCCTGAACCTCTAACCTGTGATTTTCCCTACGGTCCCCAGCAGAAAAGGCTGGAAAATCCACATTTCTCTGAGCATCTGTGGATAAGTGACCCTCACAGGAACAGCAATTACACATGCCATGGTCACCTGAGTAGTAACTTGGTCTTTTCCACTCCAGTTCTCTGCCTACCATGACCTTGCTCTTCTTTCCCACTAATTCTATTTTCTCACCATCCTGCAAAACCCAAAGCAAAGGAAGAAGTTGTTCACAGAGATAATCAAGTTGTATTTCAGTAATCGTTTGCTAAGTGCCAATTACAATTTAACAGCAAAAACAACATTGTGAACTGTAGGGTAGTGGCTTAAAACAAAAATTAGAAAGAAACAAAACAATGCAGAAACAATTGCATAGTAAACCCAGTGGAGACCTGTGGGCAGGGTTTCAGTCTCATCTTGAACACACATCTTCTACAACTCTGGGTGCATCATTTCATTTCCTGCTGCATTAATTTCCCCCAATCCAATATATAGAAAACATATAACGAAGAATGCTGTTTCGAAGCATGTCACAATGATTTCTGTAATTAGATTCTCTAATGGAAATTGCTATAAAAGAGTGAAGGATAAGATATACATATACGGCCAGCACAATGTTTTAATACACTTTTTAATGATTTATTAGTATTTAAGATTTAACAGATAGGCCTGCAGCAACAGTGCAGGAAGAGACAAATATACTTCCAGGCTTCTGCTTCTACCATGAAAAAGGCCTTGGCTGTGGTAGTGCAGTGAAGCAGGAGACACCTAAAAAGGAGATTGCTCTAGGTACCACTTTACTTATAAAAATGATCAATGGAAAAAAAGGTCAGGGTAAAGGGTCTGTTTCAGTGGATCTTCAATGAAGAGAATGAAGAAAATGGACTGGAAGGAAGGAGTGTTTTAAATAGTTTGGTCTATCTCTGGAGATCAGCTCTTCTATCTAGAAGCCAGGGTAACTGACTCAGAATGGTAGTTCAGCAACAAGTGACGTGAATCTCCCCATGGTTGACAGTCTTCCTCTAGATTACCATAGAAGTAATTACCACCTTTTCCATTCACTATTCTTGTTTTCTTTAAACAGAAGGGCTGAATAGTGTAGTTGGATAAAGGCAAATAATTCAATTTCCTCTCTCCTATTCTGCATCTAATCTAATTGAACTAATAAAGAACCCAGATTGGGTTAATCTACATGCATGTCTGATGCAGTAACATAATGAATAAGATACTTTAGTATGCATTCATTAACATCAGAGTAGAAGTTAACACCTAGAATTCTTCCAAAGTAAATACATCACATTTTAGGGGCACGATAGTAAAGACTCCGAGGAGTTTTTACTTCCTTAGAGGAGGAAAAAAAACCCTGAAACTAGAAGTCCTTCTGCAGAGTAGAAGCGTAGAGAAAATATGATCCATATACTCAAGATTTTGATGATTTTATTTATTTTTAAATGCACTGGCAACTGCACAGGTTGCACTAGTTAAGTTATAATTCACACTGCAGTGAAATATTTCATCCACCCAGAGTGCAAGAGGATATGTATTCAGAGGTTTTTAGATAAGGACTACGTTTTCATATTTCTAGAACTGGAAAATTATCTTCATTTTTGGAACCAAACTGCTAACTGGATTTTCATTCTAATGTAACACTGAGCACCTAAATGGGTCAGGAAGATAAGACTGTCAGTGATAAAACCACAGCTGTGACATGAAGGCTAGATATTGCTAAACATTGAGATTGAGGAAGGGTAGTTTCACATTTATTTATTTTCAGGAAGATTAATCACAAGTAATCAATGGAATCCGAACATAGAAAAGCTAATCTGAATGACAAAATATGCTCATGGTGATATGTACTAAGAGTATAAAGGTCTGATTAAGGAAGTGGGAGAAACGCCACTGCTGAACAAATTTTGAACTAGACACCATAAAGCAATGCTGCTGCTGACTCTTAAGTGAGAGGTGTGTTGGTAGGAGATAAGAAGGTCTGTGGTATTTTTTAAGTTCACTGTGTAAGTGGTGATCCTTTGATGTGTTCATGGCTAGACAGTTTGCCTGTGACAGCTTACCGAACTTCATAGAAGTTTGTGTCTATTTGTGTGAAGGGGGAATTCTTAAAACAGCAAAACCACTATGCTCATCTGAATAAAAGTGGAAAGTATGACAAAAAGTGATCAATAAGGTTATTCTAATAAATAAAAAAAAGTTGACCTACTTAGAGAAATAAAAAAGTTAAAAATAATCCCAAGAAAACAACCAGGTAATTCATTTTAGTATTTAGTGTTTTTTTTTTTTTACATTTTTAATTATGCAATTGCTTAACAATAGGAGCTATCACCAGGCCTTTTTCTTCTAACTAAACCTTTTTTATTCGGTGATCTTTACTGTAAATATTTGCCACTGATTTGTTCAATAAGATATTGAAAATGCCCTTAAAAGCATTTTACAAATTCTTCTCCTTTAAGCATAAGAAGAAACTACTGGATTTTTGTTCAAATTGTATCAACATTTGGCTTATGTTAAAACCTTTCATTTTCATCTGGTAATAACATGGAAGATGTCATCTGAAAGACTTGAAACAAACTAATTTACAAAGGAAAATAATATATGATATTTGAGTCTCTATGAATTTAATGTACTGTTAGTCAAATGTGTGTGTTTGTTGTTGTTTTTGTTTGTTTGTTTGTTTTTGTTACCTTAGTTCTTGTCCTCCTGGTGAAATCTTTTATCTTGCTAGTTTCTGAAAAATGGTATTATTTACAGAAACCGGAGAGCTTCATTTTAATGAAAGAAAAAATGAAAGCAGAAAGATTTCAAGGTGCACAAGCAAAGGACCTTGGGAAGGGACCATTTGCTTTCAGAACACAGCCATTCCTATGTATCTGTTATCCTTTCTGAATTATCTTTCTCCTGATTCACTTCTGTTTTTCATGTCAATCATGTTGCTATAAAAAAAAATAATAATAATACAAACTTCTACTTCAAAACTGTTAAAAGTCAGTTTAAGGAAATGAATGTTGCTGTTTTTCCCTTTCTCTAAAAGAGAGCTTTGCTGAGATGTTTCCTAAACAATACCCTTAAATACAACTGGGATTTGAAGCCCTCCTGAGGAGGCTAAGGTTATTCTGAATTATATGATACTGTCAGCTCAAACAAGACTTCGAGTAAGATCTGTAACTGATCTTTGACAAAGAGCTTGTAGCTTGAAAAATGGCCTTCAAAATCCAAGGAGAAAGCTGCGTCATATGTATGTGCCATCTTATTTTTGTTGATGCATTCAGGACCTGATACAGACTACCTTTTTAGAAAGAGAGTGGAAGAGCTGGGATTAGAGGAGACCTCAGAGCAGACAAAACCCAAAGCCTCTATGGCAGTGGCCTTGTGGAGCTTGTCATGCAGGTGGCAGAACTAGAGGACAGAACAGGTCTCGTGAGGGCACAGGCTTTGGGGGAAAAGTTATTTTTGGACTCTTTTATTTAATCTTTTACACTTAGTGGGTCTGAGATCTTTCGTTTTTAAAGTTACCTTGTTCTGTTTCATTACTTGTGTTCTGATGAAACACAGCCAAGGGCACTGAATACTTTTGATATAGAGGCTTCGGGCAAAGCAGTGGCATTACCCTCTCCAAGGTCTTGCTGACTTTTTCTTTCCTCCTTTTTAATCTTCAACAGGTTTTAAATTCTGCAAGAAGTATCAACCCAGCTATTTAAGCTACTGCTTGAAAGAAACATGCTTATGAACAAGGACCCTCTTCCCCTTGGAGTATACTGCAAAAATATATTCGAAAGAAAAAATTAAAACTATTTTCTAGATAAAATCTTGGTTAAATAAAGGTCTAAATTCTTCCACTTTCATGGGAGATGGAGGGAGATTTAGAAGGACAAATAAAATCACATAAAAGTGGCAACTTACTCCCAAAGCTTTAAATATGCATTTAAATGGAAGAAACAACAAATAAATCTGAAGAGAAATCAAAACTTCTGCTCTATTGTAATGAACTAAGCTCTAGCCTTGTATTTTGTTTATAATTCTACACCCCCATATGATGATACACTGCAATTCTTCATGTAAAAATCCCTTTCCTTACTCAAATCACTAATAGATGTTTCTTGAGCACTAAGCTGTTCTACTGTTCATTTGCTGGGGGAAAGTCCTACGAGGCAGGAAAGCTTTTTCAAGAAAGGATCCACAGTAAATTGTAAATTAATGGAACACATGAATATCTGTTGTAATCATTTGTTTTAGTGGAAATAGCATAATTGTATCTTAATGTGCTGCCTGATTCACTACAACAATTTACATCTGTTTTATGCTAATACAGTTGCAAAGAAATCAATGATATTTATACTGACATAAAGCAGTGGGTGAGTCATTTGCCCAATTAGTCTCTGCAGTTCAAGCAGGAATATAATACATTCCCTTTATTTTCCAAAATCTAACTTGCAACTGTGACCACTGATTTCTAAGATCCTGGAAGTTTAATTATATTACATCAGTATGACCTCAGAGCACCCATTACAGAATCATCATAAGTTGTTTTATAAGGATTTATTTTTTGAATTTAATTATTCTGACCGCATAGGTCTTTTATTTCTTTTATGTTCTCATAAGAAGGAGGCGCTGGAGTTTGACAGATTTTTGTAAAAATTGTTTGTGATCTATATGAAGCATTAAATGGCTATAAAGTAGTGTACCTGCTCCAAGATGGCTTACCAAATATCTTAACATAATCTTATCATAGTATGTTTATGCTACTATAAATTAAAAATATTGCGTTTTTATTCTTACAGTTTCTTAGCTGAAATCATATGAAACCCCTGAAAGCTTGAAATCTAGCTCATTTTGAACGGTTTAAGTGAAAATTAGCAGATATTTCTTTTCCTACAACGACCACTTTCTATTTTTAATTGAAACATTATTTCTCTTTTGTTAATCTGTAAGACACTTTTAAAAAAGGAAGTTATCTGTTTTTACGATGTGCTCAAAGTCTTAGCAGAATAATCTGATGCATTAAGCAGGCAGCAGTTTGAATAGATATACCAAGGCAAACCTTGCTAGGATAATTTTAAAGAGCTGGTTGCTTTTTGCACAGATGCTGGTCTGTCATACATACAACTTCAGGTTGTTCAGGCTAGTATCCCATATCAAGATCCAAGGACAAAATTGTATTTAGCAACTTCTTTGCAGTAGTGCATCAATTGTAACCAGTATATACTTTGCAATGAGAGAAGCAGCTACTGTTTTTGGTTTGCTTATTTTTCAAAGAGAAATATAAAATAAATGCTCTACTGCTCTGCTTTTTTTTTTTTTTAATTCTTCCAATTCCTGCCTTGATAGAGAGTTTTATGTGCAGGTTTTTGCTGCTGTATTTGTTCTAGATGACGGTGAGCAGTATTTCCTGTATTATATTTCAGCCTCGGTGGACATTTTTTTTTCACTGCTGAATCAATTTTATTTTCTATTAAACCTGAGATGAATATATATGTGCTCCCCTTTTCCCTGAACAGGAAATCTATTACTAAAAAGGTACATATATAATAATATACAGAATGTAGCAGCTCAATTAATTCATCAAATGATGAATAAAGTCTTCTGAGAACAAAGACACAGGTTTTGTGTTGTTCTGGTGTTAGACATTCTTAGGCAGTGTCTAAAGCATATAAAACAGTTTTCAGTTTGCTTTTCTGGAAAGATTTTGACAGGGTTAATTACTTCTACAAAGAGAAATTCCTGACACTCTGAAATCATTTTTTCCTATATGATCTTCTGCTGCATTTGTGAAAGGATGTCTTGTTTATTGTACTGATACATCCAGTGGAAGTTCTGGGAAAACAAAACAACAGTTACAAAAGCAAAATAAAAATGAAACCGAAATACAAAAGACAACAGAAAACAACCCAAAACTTATCATTGTTGGCTGCCAAGCAATGCATTTCCAATGACTTCTCTGAAACACTGATTTTATTTCTTCTTTGAGGAGACTTCTGAAAGACACTATGCAGAAATGAACCCCTTTTGTATGTAGCAGTGATAAAAAGCACTGACTAAAAGACAGAACAGAAGCACAACTCATTCTATCTATCTAGAAATTCAAAAGGACACCGAAAACACAAGTGGGTGAGCTGCTGATGGTCTGTCAGGCACAGAAGCTGGTGGTGGGTTCATGCACCGCTTCAGCCTCTGCTGGTCAGCAGTGGACTATCCTTAATTCTCAGACTATGCGAGTCCCTGTGAAATCAAAATATTATCACTAGAACTAAGAAAGCATATAGTCTGGGAGAATTGCAAAACGAGAAGATTTTAAGCAGGAGAAATACAGAACTGTCGAAGTAGATCATCTTATATACTCTATTTTTGACAGAAAAGATGAAGGCTTTGTTGTGCATGAAACTTGTACCTTTCCACTGCTCTGGTTAGAGTAATGCCATTGCTCTTTGCTGGACATGGTTATACCAGTACTAAACGTTATTAACAACGTCATTTTCAATCACAGATGAGAAGGGGAATATACATGGCAGAGTCATCTTTATGTTCGTAAGAGTCACGGATAGCATTGTTACACTGACATAAAACCAACCAAATTAACAAATGACGACATCAAAAGAAACCTTATGTTTCTGTATCTATGAGGAGGTAAAAGGGTGAAACATTTGAGTGGTTGGCAGAAAATTTGTTAACTGATTGTTAAGTGGCTTAACAAAGGGTAAGGTTCAACAAAAGTTTTCTAGTGTTGCAGAAATGGAAAACACTTGAAGGAAGTCATTGCTGAGCACAAAAAAAAAAAAAAGAAAGAAAAGAAAGAAAAAGAAAATAATACTCAAACAAATGAAATTCTAACAAAGCTCAGACAGTTACAGTTTTCACAGGTGTTATAGCTGTGGTCTGAACTTAACAACAGACCACAGAGCAGGCTACGTTACCTCTCTCTCACTCTAAATATATGGAATCAGTTAGATTTCAGTCCTTTCCTTTAGCACTTGTCATCTACCACTGTTTCCAGTTGGGCATTTAATCTGTAACTGAAAATAAAATTATGCAAGCACACTGGGGAGAAAACACAGAATGTTTAAGAGTTGCATGAAAAAAATGCGTAGGCAGCTAAAGAACTTTCTTCTGACACTTCATTGCAAATACACTCACAGCACAGAATTACACAGGGTAACGTTTATTATCACTAAGAGATGTTTCAATTCAGCGGAAGAATAAGATATTCAAGACCCGCCTGGACTCTTACCTGTGTGACCTGGTGTAGGGAACCTGCTTTGGCAGGGGGGTTGGACTCAATGATCCCTTGAGGTCCCTTCCAACTCCTATGATTCTATGAATAAAATCTGTGCTGAAAAGCTTCATTCTGGCTGAACACATTTGAACCTCAATTCCCGCTATGCTCCATAGTGAATTTGCCTATATATTTCCCCTTCTGAGATCTAGTTCAGCATCACCTGAAGTTAGATTTTTCTTTTGATTTTCACATCTTTTGGCTTCTAATGGTCAGTTTTTTATTACACGCATAACAATTTTTCATCCATACTAGTTGTTAATCAATTTGCCATAAAAGCTGTTTTTAACGTACATAGGATTATGTACATTAAATAATGTACTGCTTTATTTAACCACGTCATACTCCAAACAACCCACTGCTGTGATACTGTTGTTGTTTTTGCTTTGTTTGTTTGCTTTCTGTTATTGTTGTCATTAAGAATTTCAGCTTAAAAAACCAACAATACTCTGACTTTTTTCTGGCCCTGGACTCGGTCACTTTGCCACTTGAAGCAGCTTAGTTCAAATTTTGTCCCTCTGTTGCCGTATGATGAATCCAATAAATGGAAAATAAAAAAAATGCCGCAGCAGATTACTACCTACAAACACTCAAAACGTTCTGAGGTACTTTTTCTCTTTAAAACATTAAGATAGCACTGAGAGGTGCTCTGAAGCCATCACCAACATCATGCTAACCACCACCACTTCCTCTCAAGCAGCGCTTTGGCTACCTTGGTCCCCCACAGCCGGGCTCAGGAAGGAGAGCCCCGGGCCGCAGGGCTGACCACAGGCAGCATGGCCTCCAAGCCCCAGAGTCCTCCCCAGTGTGGCACCAGGTCTGCTCCTGGGCTGATGGGACCAGTTGTAAGGCTGCTTTGCAAGCCGTTCGCTGTGCACAGTAATTTCTGACAACACAAGGGTTCTGTCTCACGTGCAGCATTTTTATTAGGTCAGAAACCAGTAGGCGGGGGAATTTGATGTACTTTTGTTGAAACTTATTTTCAGTGCTGGAAATAGTACATTCTGCAAGCACGAGGCAACCACTCCAAAAATTCCAAGAAGTACACCCAAAACATCTGAGCCTTGGATTAATGAGCAGTAGATGCCTTAATTCACACAAACAGATTCAAAATCACACTAAAAGTTTCAGAAAAGTTGTGAGTCATAACCCAGTTGCTATGGCAATACAAAATGGCTCCCTGTGCAAATCATCAATTACAGAGAAGCCCAGAACTCATAGCAAAAGCAATTTTCCCCTTCTTGATTTGGTAAAAATCACTTTGAAGTGGAGGCATTTCGAGCTTCTCTAAAATATCTTAAATTTGGATTTATGTGATGAGCATTGCTATTCTGATATTAACATACTGGGTTCTGTTGCCTCAGTCAAGCACATATATTTCTCAACCCACCTACATTTTGAGGACTGCCTTCTCACAGAAGCTTCTAAAGAGTTGTGGATTATTTATTTATTTATTTTTCAAAATTCATCAGTGCTGTTCAGGTGGGCTCTGAAGTCAATAGTAATCTGTGTTGCAGACCTAACATAGAAAACTAAATGGAGGAGATATGACCTTCTTGTTAAACTTGTTAAAAGATTGACATAATCAAACAATAGCTTACATGACGCTTAGACCTCATTAAATTGGATAGTAAGTTTTTCAAAACACATTCTTTATCATTAATGGATCCAAAACAAGGACACAGGTGACCTTGTGGCTCCCTGTGCCCATCATACACTGAGATCCAGGCTGAGAAGACATCTGCTAGCCCTTCACTGCTACTTAAGATTATGGAAGGAGTGAGAACAGAGAATATCTGAATTTAAAAGTCAATTCTTGCTGCTGCTGATCCCATATGTAGCTCAGTGTCAGGTAAGTCTTCCTAAAACATTTTTTTAATTATGAAGCATTTCTAATGCTGCCTTTTAAAATAAGGATAGACGATGCCTAGGAATGATTGCAAGGCATGCAAATTACTCATTCTAGTGAAAAAAATCTTGCATTACCCTACCTGAAGCTCTGAGAATTGTCAAATTGCATTTTGCTGGTTTTAAACATTTCAACCATTTGACTGACTAGCAATGTCACCTGTCTCATGCTACTCTGGGCTTCCTTTTGTTTTTAGAAGCACTTCTCCTATGGAACAAGAAGGAAAAGTTTTATCTGTCAGTAAAAAGTAAAAATTTGTTCTTCCAGAAAGTACCTGTGGATGTGTATCGCTTGCAGAATCAGACCTACACTTGATTGGTTATACTGGCTGCAAGGCAACCAGTCCTGCCTAGATGATTGAGAAATTTCACACGAAAACAAGAATATATATATATATATATTTTTTTTTCATCAAATTTTAGTATGAATCTTTTCACTCTTAGAAAATACGTTTTTTTCTTTTTTCTTTTCTTTTGTGCTGATTTTGGCAAACATTACATCAAAGGCAATGTTAGATTCCAATTTTCAAGCAACAAGTTAGCTATAAACCATTGTATAGCAAGCTCTCACATAACACACATGATCTGGGATTCTTGGTTCTTGATCTCAGGCTCCTCAAAACGGATTATCAACTTTGATAATCCATCAGAACTCCCATTACTGAGTGATACTTCTGAAAGCAGGTATGACATGGCCAGCATTAACTGTGAAAGGGCATTAACTAAACTTTCTTGCTCCACTTTCTTTTGAAAAAACATTGTGCAATAACATTCGTTGCACTACAATGACTTACAAATCAATGAGAAAAACTATCAGCTTTCACATATTGGAATGAAGAATATTGAGGGCACAGCTAAGACACTTTTTCCCTTGTTTTCAGAGAGAAGCAGCAAACAAACTGGGACTTGATTTCATTTGATCCTTATGGCCAACAATGCTAGGCTCTGCATTCAGAGACTTCTTGCTCTGAATAAAGTGTGCCAGCAGGCATTGACCAGTGTGTCCTTTTAAGAAATCTGAGTGAATGTCATTCGTGCTCTTAGCATTTAGGTACATCTCTCCGTCCTCATGGATTGTGAAGACGGTTCTCAACTGGGCAAACTCTGAGCTAGTTTTCTTTAACTTTACTGAACTTCATTTTACTCTGAAACAGCGACTGAGATTTCAAAATAATGCTTATTTCCATTCTGAAAGTTTGTTGTTGTTTTTTTCCCCACTGTATGCTTTAATATCTCACAACATCTAAGAAAATAAAATACTTAAGATTATTAAAGATTATTTCTTGCAAGCTGGAAATGTTTACTACAAAACACTTCTTAAACAAGTATTCCAATATAAACAAGTAAATCCTAGTTGCAGTTTAATGCACTGCATGCAATGACATGTTATATTAGGTAAAGCACATAGCTCATTGCAACATTTATATATACAGTTGAGGATTATTAAAACATTTTTGCCCATGACAATTATCTGTCACAACTGGTTACTATGAAAATTCCTTGGAGTGCATTTGAAGGGTGAGCAAAGTTAGCAGTTTTACCCTTTTAACAGATATAATCATTTTCTGCAAGTTGTAAGACACAGCTGTCACAGGTTTGAAATTAGCATGTATCATCACCCACACTTGTTAAAACCACAGACCAACAGATATCTGTCAGCTTCCTGAAATCATCTGTTACTTTTGCCTGATCTTAAGAAGCACGAAGAATAAACACTCTTTAGAAAAACATAGTGAGCAACAATAAATTGTAATAACGCACATGCTTTCCAAAACAAGTAATACTGAAGCCTTTGGTTCTATGGAACATAAAAAAATCATCATTATTTTTCAGAGTAGTTTGATAATGTCTGGTTCCTGTTACCATTTTAAGGCACTAATACTGACAAGTTGACAGTCCTCAAATAATTTATTACGGAATTACTGAACGAGGTCGGGTAATTCATGGAGTAGATCCCCCTGAAGGCCCTACTAAAGAGCATGGAAAATATAGATGAGGTGACTGGTGGTAACCAAGCTGGCTTCACCAAGGGCAAGTCATGCCTGACAGACTTGGCTTTTATGATAGTTCCAGTGACAGTGGATAAAAGACCAACTGACATCACGTACCTGGACTTGTGCAATGCACTTGATGCTGTCCCTGACACCCTGGTCATCAAATTAGAGAAAAATTGATCTGATGGGATGAACCACTCACTGCATAAGGAATTGCTTGTGGTCAGTGGCTCAGTATTGAAGTGGAGACAGGTGACAAAGTGCATTCCTCAGGGATCGGCACTGGGACTGGTGTTATTTAACATCTTTGCAAGAGACATGGACAAAGGGATGGAGTGCACCCTCAGCAAACTTGCAGATGACACCAAGCTGTGGGGTGCAGTTGACACACTAGAGGGAAGGGATGCCATCCAGAGGGACCTGGACAGGCTTGAGAGGTGGGCCCATGCCAACTTCATGAAGTTCAACAGGGGCAAGTGCAAGGTCCTGCATCCAGGTCAGGGCAATCCCAAGCACAGATATAGACCTGAGGAGAACGATTTAAGGGTGCTGGATGATGAAAGACTCAACATGAGCCAGCAACATGTGCTTGCAGCACAGAAGGCCAACCATATCCTGGGTTGCATCAAGAGAAGCGTGACCAGTAGGTCGAGGGAGGCAATTACACTCCTCTACTTTCCTCCTGGAGCAGTACTCACCTGGAGTACTGTGTTCAGTCAGTTCTGGGGCCCCCAACACAAGAACATCAAGCTGTTGGAGCAGGTCCAGAGATCTAAAGTATATGCTCTCAAGAGGCTAAAACGTTTCCATTTTCCCCAGTATAAATAAATACCAACCACAAGTATTTACTTACGCCATTGCTACAGTCGCCTCCGACTACTGTAAAACATCTTGATATATAGAGAAAAAAGAAGTTATATCCCTGCCCTGTAACAACAAATGTACTGGCAATTTTTCTGATTTTTTTAACACGAATTTCTTCAAGAGTTTCTACAGCTCAGTAAAACTGAAACACTTAAGAGCAAACAAGCATCTGTTTTATGTTCTTATTATACTGCACTTGAATTCAACAGCATAATTCAACTATGATTATAGATATTCAGGAGAAAGAAAAAAAAACACGATAAACTAATATCCAGCATCCCGTGAAGATTTTACAAAACAAAGTCCTGACTGCAGAGACTTAAATAGATCATTAGTGACTGTTAGTTTGCCATTAGAGCTATGAGACTTCAAATATCTCTTAAATTGCACTATGCAATATTGCACAGTTCCATTTCTTGAGAATATACTGCTTTCTTTACAAGGCTATGGACTTTAAGGTTTCTGGATCAGTAAAAACATTTTAATATGAATCAGACTGAAATAAAATTCGAGACTCAATAAGCTTTAAAGATACTGCTCTATTTCATCTGATCAGATCATCGTGTATTTCTGCACTTTGAAAGAGCTCTTGCTAAATGATTGCTTACTTCCATTACAACTAATTTGGCAATAAGTGCCCTCATTTTTTGTGTCTCTGACAAAGGAAGCAAAGTAGCAAGCAATCATTGTTGCAACTTACAACTTAAATTGAGAGAAATCATCAGGGTTTATTATGCTGAAACAAAGAAGAATCAGCACTTGTTAATATGATACCTATCCACTAAGCCTAGGCAGAAAACACTAACCTGCAGAGCTAACTACTGTTAGGTGTTCTCTTTCTCACTAGAATTGCAGCTTAGTTCTCTGCAATACTATGGGATGAGAATGACAGCATGTAATAACTACTTTGAAAACAACCATATACAATGTATAAAATGGAAAAGAGTCAGGCTTTGATGGTCTCTGTCTGCTTTTTGTTTTGTCAGGGAAAGGACGCTTAGCTGATAATGAAATTATGAAATTTCTAGTAGTGACTTAATCCAGTTATTGTAAGCATCATGGTTATGTCATCCTAGCAGTATCAAGTCACATACACAAACTACTTCCTTTAGTCACAGAATGGGTTGTGTTGGAAGGGACCATAGATTGATACTATATATCCAACATGTATAACACAATACGACCATCAATATTTTAAGTTCTTAAATCAAAGTATGTTTCCAATGTACTTATCTGCAACATTACAAATTACAGACTACTGGCAAACATTTAACTGAATTAAACAAACAAAAAACAAAGCAAAACTTTATTAAGATCAATCAAAATCAGCAATGCTAATAAGTTATAGTAACAATTTCAATATATAATTTAAGAAAATTACTGTCTTTTCACATCCTTTTTCTCTGCACACTCATTCTTCTTCATACATACTTTACATAGCAGCATCATTATAATTTCCCATTGGGATTAGAGTACAGAAAGTCTAAGCTACATTTAATGCAACTTCTTTGGCTCAAAGCAATCAACTCCTTTTCTCAAAGACTTCCTAAATTTCTTCCATAGCGTGCATGCTGCTGCCATAAATCCATGAATTAGAAGTGCTTTCTGTGAATTTCAGACTTCCACTGAGCAATCTGTCCGATTTCAAGATGAGAATTCATCTGATAGGCATTAACAATCAAGAAGTTGCACCACATTCTCTAAGCATTTTAAGTAGTAGGCATTTAGCTCGTTTCCTTCTGGCTGTGGAGTAGCTGAAATGAAATAAAAACAAGAGTTTAACTTCTAATTGATTCTTAGTAAAAATTCTTATTTTCCAAAGATCAAATCAAATGCTTTGCTAAAATATATATCCTATTTTATGAGCATTCTGCATTACGAGGAGAAAATTTTTAACAAATACTTAATGTTTCAAATTGTTGCTTTTTTGTGTGTGTGTTTCCTTTTAAAAGGCTATAATTAAAGTTTTCCAAGACCCCACTCAGTTGTAATAACAAAGTGAAAACTGTCATTGATTCTGCTATAATACAATAAGATGATCTCTTGTTGTTTTTGTTTTGTTTTGTTTTTGCCAAAACTTTGTGGGAAAAGCAAAGTGGGAAATGAAAAAGAACAAAAGACACGTTGAAAAAATTCCTCCACTTAGACAGTCTACTATTTTAGCTCAATTGTCGCTGTAAATTAATTGAAGAATCACTAGGGTAGGCCAGTAAAGAAACTTCATGCAAGAAAATATTGAAGACAATTTCATGTAACTGTAAACTGTAACAACTACAGGTCCACAAAGTATTTCATAGCCATTATTTTGATATTTAAATGTTTATTGAATTCAAAAATCAATATTTCAGACTAATGCTTCCCATTCTAAAGTCGTATATCAATAAAAAGGGATCAATGTTATGAAGTTCTAGTCTGTGAAAACCATGTATTTCTACCTTGTTGACTCAACTTAATGATTTGAACAGTAAAAGTTTTGTTGTGCTATAAACATCAACACAAAGTTGTCTATTTATTAGCATGCTTTTTGTATATAAAAACCTTGCTTTATATTATAATCGGTGTTTGACTCAGTAAAGGATGGATTTGGAACATCAACAAAATGGATTACAGTGACACAGCATGGGAAGAACTAAGCTATGAGCTGTTCTAGCATCTCCTTCTAATTGAGATCATGACTAATAGTGTACGGTAAGCAGAAATTTTGTGGCAATTCTGTCTTTCAAAATATGATGGTAACTTGGCATTACAAGCTTCTGCACTGATTAACCTGTGTGAATACTAGTGTTGAGCAAATTAATTCAGGAGGAAAATTCACTGATTTAAAATTAAGTATTTGCACGCTTTTGCAAAATCAGAGTCTGATGCAACTAATTACAACATAGAAACCCATTATTACCTACTGGAGCAGCAGCTCCAGACTAATGCTTGAACATTTCAGAATGAATGCTCTTGAATTTAGCAATCTATCATACAAAAGCTACTCAAACTGTAGTTATCTTCAGGTACTTCAGAAAACTTAAGCTTTCAAAAAGCCAACTAATTCACAGTACAGTGTTTTAAGATTGGCAAAACCAGCCAAAAATTATTCTGATAATATAAATTAGAATGCACTAGTGATGGAAAAATACAGAACTGGCAGTAGCTGAGATTAAAACTTACTTTTCACTAAAGAATATGCTTCATCTATTTTTCTCCGTATTGATGGATTCTTCAAAGTCACTTTTGCCTGCAGCACACAGAAACAAAATACGACTTCACTTATTTCCCCCACCACGACACTGTAACAACAAACTTAGCTCCTCCGCTTGTAAATAGAAGATGACAATCACTCAGTAGAAGGTGAAATGCTTGAATTTTAGAGTTAGCATATACAATCATCATACAGAGTGTATTTTTATAAGCAGTCTCAAATCACACAGGACAAGCTGCTTACTTTGATTGTTCAACCCTGAAGCATAAGCACCTCTGTGACTAAAGTAAGAAGATGGAGCTGCTGATGTAAGTTTTAATGTTACGTACTTAAATGTTGCCACACACAAAAGAAACATCGCATTTTTCTTCAGGTATTTCTCAAATACTAACCTTCTGATAGTTGTGAAGCAAAGCCCAAAGTGAAGCTGCTCCAATTCTCTGAACTGCACAACTATCACTTTCCAAACAGGTAGTTAGCACTGCAATAGCTTTCTCTTTAAATAAATAAATAGAACAAATAAATCATCAAGAAAATATGAAAGCCATAAATATATTTACTCTTCTCTATTTGTGCCCTTGGACTGCACTTTTTTCTATGGCGTGCATTGGTACAGTAGAGGAATTACAGAAGTTATACCATCATAATATGCTTATAGAGTGTTTAGAAAGAAACAAAAAACAATGAGTGCTAAAAAATAAGCAACGAGTAATAAAACTTGCACATGTTAAGTACAGGCATCAGATATGCATAGGGACACAGCTTCATAGGAAGCTATGAAGCTGTTTTATAACTCCCTGGAGACACAATTAGAGCCACATCAAGATGGAAATTAAGATGCTTCTATTTTCCATAGTAATTGCAATGTAGGTGATTTGTAACTGATGAGAAATCTTTTTCACTCTATAGTAGGTACCTTAATTTCCTAGCCTAACTGTGAAACCAGCCTCAAGTAAGGTCGTTCACTTGACAAAATTCACAGATAATGTACGTGAATAATGTATACTTAATTAAGACAGAAAACCAGCATCAGGGAAAAATTGAAAAGGATGGACACTATAGAAGACCTGCTGAAAAGTCATAAGGAAGGCAGAAATATTTTATCTGCAATTGAATGAGAGAAACTGAAACACCCTAAAAAAACAAACAAACAATTAAAACAAACAAACAAACAGAAAACAAAACCAAGAAAAGTACTGTCTCTGTTACATTATACATACATGCCATAATCATAACTTTATAATTATCATAAACATTTTCAGCATGTGACAGAACACATAATAGCTTGTTTCAACAGAGATGATTTGAAGGAAAAAATATGGTTTTGTTCAAAGAGATGAACTTCCATGGTAGAAATTTCTATTAAAAAGTTAAAAAGTAGAGTATTACAAACAACAGCACATGGAATCTTTTACAGTAACTTTGTAAAAGCTATTTTGCTTTCCCTTTTGCTACATATTCTTATTTTAAATGCATTTCTGCCAAAACAGCGTTTCTACAACAGCTTCAATGAAAACCATTTTTATAAATATGCTTTTCTAAATAATATTAAGACCTTGATCAGCCACACAAATTGCACCAAAAATACTGTATTTTGGAAGACATAGCCCAAATATCCTTATTTTACTTACCATTTGCTAAGATCTTGGGCTTATTTGTTGGATTAAAACATATGTTATGCAGAATAAGTAATGCTATATGTTGGCTGCTCTTGTGTTTCCATTTACACATTTCCACTACTTGGTCTAAAAACCCATTTATCTTCATAATCATTTGCTGTCCATCATCTCCAAAAGATATGTTCAGTAGCAGCTTTAGCCAATGTGTACATACATTGCTAGGATTTTTATGACTTCCTTTTGGTAATGAAAGAGACAAAAAGTTCTGCAGGAAGTTACTCTGTCAGAAAGAGCAAAAAGGATGTTAGGATATGTACTGTTCAATGGTATCTTCAATGCTGTTTAGACTTTCCAAGGTTTATACTTGGGCAAAAGATAATATTGACATTTTTTATATATACAATATGTATCTACTGAAACCCACTGTTAGTTAGTGAAGGATTTTTAAAAATAATTACATTTAATAAAGAATCCACATCTTGGCTAAAAAGTTACTACGGTAAAATACATTTTATTCTCTATTCACTTATGTAGTATAGACAACAATATAAAAGTTGGGTCAGTACAATATATTTACTTAAAGAAGAACTCCCATCACTACATAAGCATTCTAGTTTGCTTTGTGCTTATTGTTTTTGAAGAATACAACAAAGGGCCACAAATATGAATAAGAGACTAGAGCATCTAGTCACATATGGGTAAAAGCTGAGAAAGCTGGGACAGTTTAGCCATGATCACAAGACACTCCATACTGAAGTATGAGGGTTTATTACATAAAACAAAATTTATACCACATTGTGAAAAAAATAGTGAAGATTATTGTTTACTTACTTTCTGAATAACGCCTTTACAGTCATGAGATAGAGCCAGGTTAGAAAGAAGATCAAAGATCACGTGCTGAAGTGGGCTGTTATCACTGGATAATTGGGAAGCCAATTTCAAGATGTTATGCATTAATGAACTGCCAGCTGCACTTCGTACAGACACAAGCGATGACTGTCCACCACTGGTCCAACAAAGTGAAGCACAACCTTAAGGAAATGAAACATTCACCATATAAGACAAAATATGTATACATTAAAAAAAAAAAAAAACTGAAGTATGTGAACATGGCAATTTACAGGAAGAGCAGCCAACTGTTCTACAATTTAAGAATTTATTCTACTGTTAAACAAAAGTAATTGCTCTGTCTCAGAATGTCTCTTTAAAGACAGGCACAGTCCACTGAAGAAGTAGTGCAGTTATGCGTCATGAGAATCCAAAGTAATCCTCTGAATCTGTTTCAGAATTCAGGTCTCTATACTTGTGAAAGCTTTAACCATAGTATCAAGTAAAATGCTACGCTACAAAACTACAAGTTCAAATTCATACATCAATGGGAACAACTAATACAATGTTTGTGTATAAATATATTATTTATTGCATTTATGCAATATGCATTTATTTATTTATTTATTTTTATTTAATTATTTATTTTTTATTATGCATTTATTGCATTTATGCACCTTTACTTAGTGGTATTTGTGAACTGCAACAATAGTTAATTATTTATATGGCAAAAATAAATTTAAAAAAATCAGGCAGGTTTTAATATCAACATAATTTCTTTCCATTAAGCAGAAGTGGTTAAGCAGTTTAGAATAGGTAAGTTTGGGTCACTGGTCACTTCATAAACAGCAACTATGAACAGTAACAGAGAAAATTATTAATTTAAAATCTTATTGGCAAGAATTAAAAATACAGTGTAGAGTCATACTGAGGAACAAGAAGATCATCAGAACTTGCAGCTTGATTTCCAGCATATCACAGAATCTTACACATTCACTGTGGCTGGCTAATACATTCATGTATTCCTGAAGACCATTTAAAAAAAAATGTCTTTATGAAAAACAATACTGTAGACTGACTTAGGATCTGGAGATTTTAGATTAAAAAGAGGGTGAAAATGTTCAGTTAATATATTCTTAAAAAGCTAATTTCTAAAGGTATTTTGACAGGGAGCAATCATCAAATACTTAGGTTTCTGAATGTTACAAACAAATTGTTACCTGAATCAATAATCTGGATACGGAATGAGCAGTGGAGATACTCAGTGGAAACAGAAGATTTCCTCAAATGAAGAGGATTCTTATGAAAAATACACTTTTATCAATTTAGTTACTGAGCCCAATATATAAATAGAAGAAATATTATATGGAGTTAAATCAGATTATTATATTCTCAACAAGGACCAAAATATAAACTGTGTAAAGCACCGATAACATTATTCTCAGCAATAAAATTCCCATAGTATTTCTACAGTACACTATTTATTTTTAGTAAGACTTTCAGTGTAACCCTCAGACATGGTTTGAATTAAATGCTATTTAATCCTTTTGTAATATTGCTAAATCTAAGCAAGTGAAACAGGATCTGAGCAACTCTTGAATGTATTAACATTAAAACTCTTGATAGACTTTGATGATCCAGTGCTTTTATACTCTGCTCTAACAGCAGTAATAAACATTCTTTTCCCATCATGCTTTTTTTTCTGCTCCCTTTTTACACAGTACTGATCATTCTTTTTAAATATTCTGATATATTATATCACAGAGAGACAATACCTGCAGGATAGTATGCAGTGTAGACACAAAGCAGATGTAGAGCTATTTCCATTGAGGAGTCATCTATTAAAAACCATGGCCATAGCAAATGCATAACAGGAACAAGATGAGCTTTGAGTGCTGCTATCTAAGAGAACATGAGGAAGAATTTATATAACTATATTATTAAATACTCAGAAGCATAAACAAAGTGAGAAAACGAAGTTTTTTTCTTACTGTGTCCCATTAGTTTCCTTTAAAAGATCGTAAAGAAACATCCAGGATTTCACAAGACAATTCTTTATAGCCACTGTTCAGTTTTAAATATTTTAACTTTTTTTTCTAGTGAATTCCTTTGAAATCATTTTTAGTGATACGTATATCATGTTGCATATATTTTCCACATATACCTTGATATTAAAAAATTTTGGTAGCAAGTTCTCAAGTATACACTGTCTATATTCTTGCTTCTGCTCAGCTTTATAATATATAGTTATTGATTATTACCTACTAGCAATTAAATTTATTCCTCTGAAGAAGTATCCAGTAAGTGAAACTTGTTATTCCAGAACCACTCTAAAAACTTTTAATTACTGAGATGCATGAAAATAAAGGCAAAGGTTTTTCACTCCAGCTGTGATTATTCAAGAGTTCCCCATTCTACAGCTAATCCAATTAAACTAACTAGAACTCAAAAAGCATGAAAATAAAAAAGTGCAGTTGTACAAAGCAAGTAATAGAAAACCAGTTATCAACAACGTCCTTCTCTCCTTCAAGAAACCACCTCTGCACACCCTTGATAAAAATAAGAACACTCAACAGAAATCCAATTGATTTTTTTCCTTGGTGTAAAGGAAATAGTCATGATTCTGGAAGGGAAAGGTTGCATCAGTGTAGCTAAAGCAATGGTATATGGGAACAATTGAGATAACCAACTGGCTTATGCAGGCCTGTAATTTATAGAATCATACAATCACCAAGGTAGGAAAAGACCTACAAAGTCATCCAGTCCAACAATCTGCCTATCACCAATAGTTCTTACTAAAACATGCCTCACAACACAATGTCTAAATGTTTGCTGAACACCTCCAGGGTCAGTGACACCACCACCTCCCTGGGCAGCCCATTCCAGTTCCTGACCACTCTCTCAGAAAATTAGTATTTCCTAACACCCAACCTGATGCTCCCCTGGTGCAACTTGAGGCCATTTCCTCTGGTCCTATTTACATGTTGCCTGTATACAAAAAGAGGACTAACACATGCCCGTAACAGAGGTACCCCTGCAGGAATTACTTACCTTGCATTCTTCATTCTGAAAGAGGCAGTTTCTAAGAAGCTGCATAGAACATCTTAACTGCTTGTTAAGGCTATCCTCCTATTTAGATAAAAATATTTGAAGATCAACACAAAAATACAAAAAAAAAATTCAAAACAAAAAAAAAAAGATTGGGAAGAAAGATATTTCAGTTGAGAAGGGAAAATCTAAGGTATCGATGTACAGGTCATGTCTTCCACATACTTTCCTTCTGATTTCAGGTCAAATTTCTTTCACTTAGTTTTAAACATGTATTCTTGGAATCTTCCTCCTCACTCTTTAAAAGACACAATATTTCGGGGGAGGGGGGGAACGACTGCCCAAATACACAGATCTGTAATATAGAGCTCAATTGTTTTGACAATTAAAGAAGAATGGGATGGAACAAATTCTGGGTTTGAGTTGTTCCATCCTAAAGCAGACATTAAAAAAAAAAAAAAAAAAAGAAAAAAGTCAGATGAATCACTTCCTAAAAGGACCTATTTAAAGTCCTCGGGTAAAAACAAAGATAAACTAGCTCTATTTTGCACACCTCTGTATTTGGTCAGACCAATTCATCGTTATATTCCCTCTGTCCTTGTTCACAACTATTTATATTGGAAAGTTTCTGACACTGTAAGAATAGTACAAAGACCTTTGGACAGTGAACTACCTGCAGACTTTCAAGAATAAAAGTGAACAAAATATCTACCTTCATGGTAGCAGTGTGACACTAAAGGACTAATGATGGTTGACCTCTAACTACTGTAAGGTTGATGCACTAAACCACTTCTGAAAAATGACCAAATTCCAGTAAACTTGTTCAACCCAGGAAACTATTTATATATTTCTATAAGCATAAAGGAAAAAAGATGTAAAGTAGGATTGATGCTTAGTCTCCACTAAGGTAAAACAGCAGTATTTACTTATGTACATGTACAGCTGATGACATTTAAAGATGAATTAAAAATCTCTCAAAAAAGTTCATAAAGATCAGATGTAATAAAAAAAAGAAACATACATATCCTCATTATAAAAGCATTTTATGACTGGCTTGTCTCATTTTCAACTAAGCAAAATACTAATTCTAAGAAGATCCTTCAAGAGCTTCTTTATGGATTAATTTACTTAATAAACTCAAATAGCAATAAATCCTATGAAATTCCCCAAGCTACTAATACTTAATGTGTAAGCTGCTAGCAAGTTAAAAAGCGTACAGACTGTGTTGATGTCATAACTTATTTGTTTTAGGCTATCTTGATTTTTACTAAGATGTTGTTCTGAGAGTTTTTCTGAAGCTTGGCTATTCATATATGTACATGTACTTCGCTAGAATAATTTCTGTGACAGAAAAGAAATCTCAGGTCAAATGCCTCCTTTGCTCTGCGAATGAAGACAGTTAAAAAACATTTTTCCCAACAATCAAAATAACAGAAAGAAATAGAAAATTTCCTCTGGTAACTTCACTTTGAGAGCTGTGCCCCAGAACGGGCTGAGAGGTTGTTTGTGTGGCATTCCCTTATGCAAAGTTGAATTACTTACCTTTATGCACCACCACATACAAAGAAGAGCACACTTACATATGCTGCAGCAATATAAAGTCCCAGCTCAATGGGGAAATCTGCCAAAAGGTTTTCTGAAAATCTCTTTCAAAAAATTCTTCATTAAATATAAAAAATCCTTCTGGCTAGTCAAGGTCACCTTTCTCAGAGGATTCTTCCTTCAAGATTTTAAATTCCTTTTACATTTAGTGAGAAGTACATGCCCCCAGCTTTCCCCTTCTCAGCCCAACAAATACAAAAGAAGAGACAACTCCAACCTCAATGGGCATAGTCAGACCAGGACACAATTCAGCCTCCATCCCTTGAAGAAGGGATAATAAACACATTAAGGATATTTGAAGAGAAATCATTATGATCTTCACATATCAGGGTCAAATTCGCGCAACAGCTCATTGTTACAAAATGCAGTTCCACATCCTCACAAATCAAGCCTAATGCCTGTTTGTACCAATGCCATAGAGAAAAATACCATCTAGCTTAAACAATGCACATCTATCCTGCAGAAAGATACTTACTGCAATTGCAGGTTAACATGAGATTAGATGAGATATCAGATTTGACAGCAGAAGTCATTACTTGCATTTTAATAATTCTCTTAGATGAAAATAGTAGAACGCAGGCAGAACCTTATGAAACTTTTATTATAATAAATTGTCTATTTTTAGATGTGGTAAGGGAGAGCTGGGTAATAGAAGAATCTGATGACGGAATTATTGGAAACTAAAAAAGAAAAGCTATAAAAAACCTTGCGAATTGAGGGAGTCTGGATAGTGAAAGGAGAACACATCTGAGGTAAACAAACTGATAAGTTAATGACAAGGTCTATTGAGTCTGATAACAGATCAAGGCATCCCATCCAACTACATATGACAGAAAGTAGAATGGAATTGGAAAACAAACAATATAAGAATATACAGAGAATATAAACAAGATTTACACGCACAAGTAAAATGCAACTAGTTGTGGTAGGATGGAGATTTTCTGGTGCAGGAAAAGACAAAGAGAAAATGACTATCACAGCTTGAAAGACAGACAGAAAACCTGAAAAAATAAAAAAATATATTCTTGTGGAAACGAGGTGAGAAAAATGTGTTGCAGTGGGCAGGGCCATGACTGTTAAGGCTGAAAGTCCAACTACCTGAAATATTTCATAGAGTATACTGGATATTGTTGTAGGCTAAGAAAACATCACAGACTGCAAACACTGGCAACTGGCAAATAGATGAATGTGCTTATGTGTGAATGCAGGCCGTCTCAAATAGAAGCTTTCTAATTGCCCACTTCAACATGAATGGGCTGACAGCTAATTTTGATAACTTGGATTCAAAAGGGAAGACATGAATCCTGCAATTAATAAAGGGACATGAAAAAGAAACAGGAGTTCAGAGGCTGATCATCCATTGTATTTCACACACAGACTGTTAATTAATGGGGGCTTAGAGTTCTGGAAAGAGAAGTTAGAGGCGAAATAAGATTGTCTGTGAAAAAAAAAATGATCACGTTTGCAAAATCTCTATACTTGGGAATTGTTAAGAAGTCCTACTATAAAGATCCACTACAAGTTGGCATTTAGACTCCTTCACCTGTTGCCGTTACCAACAGTACACACTTCAAGGGGAGAAAGAAAAAGAAAAAAAGGCTGAGAAGTCCTTTTTTTTTTTTTTTTTAAGTTACCTTTTTTTTCTGTGCTTTCCCAGGCTTTAGAGAATCCAAATTCAGTTGTGCATGAATATGTTTCATCTGTTCTATACAGCTACCTATCAGGTCAACTAGAAGACAAAAATAATTAACATTTAGAAGCCCATTCACAATCAGAGGAATTCAAAATACCTTGTTGTAATGTGAATTTTCAAAACAATTCAAAATAAAACAATAATAATAATAATAATAAAAACTCTAACATTAGTAACAAACAACAGTGTAGCAACAGGCATTCTGGAACAGAAGATATAGCTCTTACAGGATGTTGATTACCATTACTCCCCTGAAGTTTAATTATTCAGTTCTCTGCAAATACATAATGCCAACTCCTTGGTATCAGGAAGTAACTATTACAGTCCTGGAGACAGATTGCATCTAGCAGAATGATCTCAAAAATCAAGGATATTTTTGAGTTGTCTAGCAACTGATGAAGGAGGAACTCATGAGGAGAGTGGAGGGTGATTTCTGATGATTTTTTTATCACCTTTTTTTTTTTTTTTTCCAATACTTCCAGTTCTGTAATTCTGAGTCACTGAAATAAGGCAGATATTTGACAAAGATGGAGACAGGCTAGCTTATGAAAATGAATTGAGAGGATGAGAATAGCAAATCATAACTCTTCAGGATATCTTCAACAAAGCTGCATAAAAGACTAAAGCTTTGAAAGGTCAGAGAACACATTTATCTTACCCAAGTTTTTACCCATCACAGAAGATTTGCTACATCTGAAGTAAGACACACACACACACACACACACACACACACACACACACACACACACACAAAAAGCTAAGATTCAGAGGTGGTTCAGAATGAAAAATGTTGTTAGTTTAAAGGCATCTACAATTCTCGAAGTTACAACAAGATCACAGCCATCGTGGGATAATTCAAGTTGGAAGAGATAGCATCCAGAGGTCATATACCTCATACTCAAAGTTGAATAAGATGTAAGACCAGGCAAGATCTACCTGGTGTCTTATCCAGCTGGGTCTTGAAAGTCTCCAAGGACAGAGACTGCATAATATATCTAGACAACCTGATTCTCTTCTTGGCTGTCCTCAAAGATAAGAAGTTCCTTCGTGGACAAAAATCTCCCTTGTTTCAATTTGTGCCCACTGTTTCTCATCCTCCTATGCCACACACTGCTTCTTCACAACTGTATACATACCTGCAGGTTACTATAAGGTCCCCCCAAAATTTCTTTTTCTCCAGATTGGAGACCATTTGCCTCAGTCTCTCCTCTAAGCTACAGATCCTTCCCACCTTGTTGGCCTTTCACTGAAATCACTCCAATTGCTGATAACCTTCTTGTACTGGGATGAATTTGTATGTGTTTATATATATATACACACACACATATATATTATATATATGTATATATATAATTCCAGATTTGGCCTAACAAGTGCTACGTACAAAAACATAATGTTTTCCCTCAATCTAATGGCTGTGCTCCTGTTAATATAGCCCTAGATGCTGTTAGTCCTCTTGCATTGTCTACTGCTTATCAAGATCTCAAGGTCCTTTTCGGTTCCTCAGTCAGGCTGTACAGTTTTAAGCAGTTGTTCCTCTCCAGGTGCAGGACTTCACATTTGTACATTTAGAAGTAGTTCTTAAGCGCTGAACTTTTGATGTTAGAACTATAAATATTTTCTAGATGTTAATTTGAACTCTAGAACTCCTCTTTAAAACGTGTGCTATATCATAGCTAAGATTTAAAGGCTGCTTCAGCACTCATAGTGCTTTTACAACAGTCAGTTCTTAGATGACTTATTGGGTCTTCAACAGAAGAACCACCTTGATTGAAGTAAAGGTTGAGAAGACCATTAAAACCTTGGGAAGTAGCAGAAAATAGGATTTGAAGGTTGGGGTTTTCTGCCACTACTACACAGACATTGAGAGGATATACCTAAGCTACACATTTCAGTGTAGTCTAGGTTTAACGGGCCAACAAACCAGCAGAGATGGAAGTAATCTGAAAACATTCAAGAGGAAAAAAAAGTACTTGTACATTTAGTATTTGTTGATCATCACAACATATGACAAACGCAAATTAACTCTACATTCTGGTAGATTCAAAAAACCTCTAATTAGAGGTTTTGAATTCTGTTTTACTTCTGTAGTGACCTTAGGAATGGAAGATGCTGCACTGCAAGAGGAAAAGATACTACCTAAACTGAAAAACAGGAAAAATAAAACTAAAAAAGCAGGAAAGAATGAAGCTGAGAAGAAGTATTATCTTGTCTGGATGCAGACAAAAATGAAAACATAGGGCATACTTTCACAAACAAACCTCTATCAGCATGAAACAAGAAATGGCTGAATTCTCTAAGACACTGTCTGAGTGAAGAGATCCCCACTTTTGAATGGATGGATATGCCATTAGCATGAAAAGCTCACCTGTCCTAGCATTAGCAATTTAATCACGAATTTTTGAACTGAATACTAGATTTATTATTATACATTTGAACCACAAAAAAAACTTTTCTGAAATCTAGGTATTTTGTTTTGACAAAAGATATTACAATTAGTAAAACGTGAAAAATACCTGCAAACATTGGTTTGTAAAGCAATGATCACACAATTAAAAGTGCTCACCTTCCAATGCATATTTCTGAGCATTTTTACTGACAGCTAATAGAGAGAGCAATGCATTTGTGGCAACTTCTTTCAGCACATCCTTTGAAGATTTCTTTCCACAAACCTACAAATAAAGCAATTTCATTATCGCACTGAAAAAGTAATCACTCTGAAAGTATTATTTGTACTGCAAATATGTTGCCACATTCTATATTCTCATTCTGACAGTTCATCAGTACGCTCCTACCTAGAATTCTCCCTCTCTACATTCATGTTTATAGTTTATTCACCTTGAAGTATTTCATTATTTTCTATAACAGAAAGAAAAAAAAAAAACAATTTATTCCTAAAGCCTACTTCTCTCTCTTTTCTGAACACATTACCTTAGTAAAGCCTAGATTAATAATCTCAGCTTTCCACAGACCACTCCTAATACTTAGGCATACTATCACAGCCTACTTACTGACATATTTCTACTGCAATGTCACTTTCCATCAACAGAATGAAAAGGCATTACATATCAGCTAATTTCTCAAGAATAAAAATATCACTGACACAGATAAATTTTACGTACTTTTCCAGTGAGAGTAAAATGGCAGTCTGTCTTATTTTTGTGTACCTGATCTTTACTTCTGTAAGCACACGGTATGTCTAATAACAAAACTACAAACCTTATGCTTTCAAGAGTATCTGAAGTCATATAACAAGACAAATGAAAGACTGAGAGCTGTCTGTGATTTATGTATTATCTGTTAGAGAATTCTGTCTAGCAATTTTTTTCCAAAATAAGTTTCAAAAGTAACTGAAAATGGTATTTACAGTAAACAGAAGAATATAATGAATTTGGAACCGATGTTGGTTTATGGTGAAAGAAAAACTTATTTTAAAAGCTAGCTTAAAACACAGCATCCAAATAGAAGTTTAGTACTTCTGAAAGAAATCTCATAAATGCTTACTCATATGACTACCTAAATTTTACAATGTTATGTATAACACATGTATCATCTTTTACTAATTAAAGGATTGAATCCAACAATTCTCAAACATTTTTAATATCCAATAAAATATCAATATTTGTTCTAAGGTTATTTATTAAAGTGTTCAGTGGAATGAGAACTAAAAAATTCAGGGGATGAATAATAGTAAGTTAATAACTTGAAAAAGAAAACTCACTGATGTAGAGAATTGCCATCAGATTAAAGCACTAAAGCATAGACATGGGACATTTTTGCTGTAGCCATTCAAAATCTTTTAGCTGGCTAAATTCCTACTTCTTTGTGCATATTTGCATACACATACTTATGTGTACATATTTAAATATATACATAATATATGTATAAATATATATATATATGTATAAAAATATGTATAAATATATACAAGTAAATATACAAGAAATATAAATAAATAAAATGTACATATGTATATATAATTGATATTTTAATAATTAAAACCAAAATGAAACAAAAAAAAACCCAAAAAAAACCTGTATTTCCTTGTCGGTCTCCTTAGTATATTCCTTTAATTAAAACATTTTCCGGCCAACAAGAACTAATAAAATAATTAAGGTTAGTCGTGCAATATCTGTATTATTTATTTATAAGTTTCCATTTTCATTTACTTTCTAAATTTTACTTAGATCATTCTCGAAGCACATTATTTTCTATATTTTTTCCTTAGTTTGCAATTAAGAATTGCAGAATATATAAAGGGAGAAACTATGTCAGTCATGGGGAACATTTAATTACTACAATTAATTTAATTTTAAATAAATTTAATTTTAATTATTTTAATTAACAATTAATTACAATTACCTACTAGATGAATGGAAAAAAACAGCTATACATAGACTTTTAATGCCTTCAACCAGAAGATCCTACTATTTTAACTTATTAGTAATATTTTATTAAAATGAGAATGGTCACTTTCAATTCTTTTTGTGAATTATGACAAATAAGTTTAAGAAGGCAGATCAAGCTATGATTGCCTACACCCACTGCAAATGAGATGAAAGGGAGATAACACTATAAACATTTTAAGTTTTATATCAAGAAAAAAGCGTGGCCTAAACCTGAGATTTTATGTACCAATTTTTGTTTGCTTATTGCATTTATTTCTGATCTTGAAAACACACAGTTAAAGTTTATATACATGAAAGTACAAAGACTTTTCAAAGGCAGTAGGGTGTTCATTAAACTGCTTGTATGCAATAGCACATATCAATTTAGCACCTAGTCTTCTAATATTCACACTTATAAGAAAGCACTTACGATTACAAACCATCCATTTTGTAGACACCGTGTGGTTAGGATGTTTAATGGAGATGAGTGATAGTTTAAAAATTCCTATTCACACTCTCCATTATGTTCGTTATTTGCTTAAGAGCTTCTCTTAGAGAAAGACCATATTTACATTTTCTGATGTTTTAATGGCTTATTTTATATTATATGGCCTCCTCTTTAAACACAGCACAACAATAATCATGGGAAAAGAAATAAATGAATAAATGTAACTAAATCTATGTGCTTTGCTCTTCAGAAAATTGAAGCTGCTCCTCTTCTAATTCTGCTTCCTTTTTCTTTTTTTTTTTTTTTGGATCACAGCATATAGAGAGCTTCAGGAAGCACGTTATCTTTTGAGTTGTTCTTTGCGGCAATTTGACAAGAGTTGAGCAACCACAGGATGAGAGACAAAATGATACTGAAACAGCAGTATTTTGTTCATCCCATTCTACATGCACTGATATTCAAAACTAATTATTATTTTACATATCAAAATAGGAATAAATGTGACTGTAAGAATTATTATAAAACACTGCAGAACAATAGAAACTGTAAACTACATCATATGAAACTGAAACTTGCATCTTGTAGACTACAAAAAAAACAAAGAAACAAACAAATCCCCACTGCAATAAAAAAGAAAACATTAGTAAATTGAACTGTTTCATTTTCAGCCAACTTTTCTAGTATGTTTACTCATGGATCAATATTATTGTTGCAATGACAAACTGCACATAATATAAAAAAGAACAATGAGTATGTACACAGAAGAACTGATACAGTGGGATAGGTAAATTAAACAAATTTCTTACATAACTTGTTTTATTGCTAAGAAATGGATGATATGTTAACAATGGCAATAAATGAAGAAGGAAAATATTATTTCAGTCAGTACGAGAAAGTATAAATAAAAATAATGAGATTACTGTTGGAAAGACAGAACATTCAGAAGGAGTTTCTAGAAAAACGTCTTGCCACCAATATATAAGCTTGATGGGAGATTCAATTGAAAATATGCTACAAGGTCAATTTAAAACTAATTTGGAAAAACACAAATATGAAGTGTATTAAAGAACAATACACTGCTCTTAGACTGGCTCTCAGAATTAACAGAAGAGCTTAACAGTCCATTTTGATTTATGGTTTTTACAAAAACAACTCATTAAGCACAACAGTTCTGTCATTTACTATGAGGATAATTACAACCTGAGTCTTAAAACCTCTTAACATGGGTGAAAAATGAAGAAAAAAGACCATCTCAGTATTTGGCCAAAGATATTCTGTTGTCTTTCCTACAAAAGTTCTTATCCCATGCTTTTGCAGCATAACAGGAATGCCCATGCAAAGCACTTCCCAGGAGCAGCTATGTCACATTTTTTTCCAACTAATTAAATGAGTTTCAAAAAAGAATGTAATGGATGTAATAAGTGCCTTGGTTCAGAAATAGAAACACTCATTTTTCCTAGTAACAACAACATTCTTTTTTAACAAAATACAACAAATCAAAAGTATATTCTACAAGTACATAATGAAATTTTAAATACCTGAACAATTAATTCAGTAAGTTGGGTCACTGATGCCTGACATTCTTTAGAGTGATCTAAAAGAAAGCTAACAGTTGCATCCTCAGACATGCTCTGTTTATCTTGCATTTGTCTCCTTCCTTCTTCATTCAAAAACACAGAAAGGAACTGTAAACTAGCCGTATATAAAGCTGGATGAGTGGCTGACAGATGAATACAATCACAAATTGTATCTGAAAGAGGAAATCATAAAACTTGAATGACAGTCATGCCTTGGTGTCTCTAAATATATTAGAGAATCATGGTGATAAATACAAGTAATTAACAAAGAAATAATTAAAAAAAAAAAAAAGAGTGAGCATACTTGCTTCCCACCCGACAAACCACCTGCATAATAACCTTGAATTGCTGTAACCCTTACCTCACTCTAGGACTTTCACTTTCCTTTTGAGTAAGATAAAACAATGTATTTAAAGGAAAAAACAAAGGATCATTTCAATCTTGATTTGAAAGTGCTGTATTTGTTTAAGATTTAGAGCTAGAGCTACTGTACAACATGAAATCAAGTGAAAAATTCAGTCAAGTTCTCCAGACACATTTACATTTTTAATTTTGTATATGACATTGGAAATTACTTAAAAGGCAGTATGGTACGCCTCCCTCTTCTATTTATTCATTTTATTGGTTTCCAGGTTAAAACCCATTCAGAAAGAGTTATTACCAATTACTGCTGTACAATGATTTGCAAGAGCTGCCGCCACAAACGGAAAAGCTATTTGGCTACTGTTCCACAGTAATGTAGTTAGAAGGTTGAAGAAATCTACCCAGGTTTCATGAAGTGCAGATATTAACTCAGTATCTGCAAAGAGAATATAGAAAAATCTATGAATATAGAAAAATCTATTTATAAATACACACAAATCTGGATGGCTATACCTGCGAGCAACTGTCACTAAATAAAGCTTCTATGCAAAGAAACAGCTGCCTCTGTCTGACTATTTTTGGAAACAAATTTCTTCATTACCTAGCCCATCTTTAGAGCGAATTGAGAGAATTATGAAGACATTTCTCAGGAGTGGTTTCAACAGTTCATCCTGAGTTACAAGCTGAGAGTCCACCAGTAAACATGTCTTCAGAAGCCTGGACACTGATGACAAGTATTGAAGTAGCAATAATACCTGTTAAATATTTTCAAAAGATATGAAATAATGTCATATATTTGCATTTTTCACATTTAAAAAAATATATTATCTTAATTGATTCATAACTTTTTGAATGAACATACACCACTTACGCTTTTTCCTAGTGTTCTGAGTATCTGTCTTCAAACTTATTAAAATAAGTTAAATTTGAGACAGAATTAGTTCCACTGGCAATAGCCCTTACACATTGCATACACCATAATCAGTTGAGACTTGCATGCAAGTGTCTGCAGGACTGGAACTAAAGTAAAGCTGCCAGATTTGTCATGGAAAATAACCATGTTGCTAACTGCATCTGGCTTGTACTTCAATATTGTACAAAGAAACTCTATTACACATTTACTGTAACTACAATGTGTCTAAAAAAAAAAAAAAAAAGAACAAAATTAGCTTTCAGCTGTTTGATGGTTCTAATACAGAAATCAATTTTTCAGTGTCAACCATAGTGTAGCATTTTCACTCAAAATTTTTCAAAAGCACAGTCATACAAATGTAACCCGTGCAGTATGTCTGGCATATGTTAATAAACACAGATAGCAAACACAACAATTTTCATAATTAAATAAAAAAGTAACAAGTAATTCTCTAACCTGAGCTTTTACATGTTCTGCATGACGCGGATTACCCAATGGAGCTTTCAGTTCCAAGATATATCTTTCAATCAGATTAGCACTTACAAGACTAAAACAAAATAAAGTTCGTTAGAAATATACTTAAATAATTAAGCATTCTACTACACTACTATTCTATATCTGAACATTAAAAATAGCAGATAACTATTAAATTTTACTCTCTTACTTATATTTTTTAAACAAATCTAGTGTAATAGCAACCATAGTGGCATTACGTTGTTTTGTAATAGCTAGTCTAACATAAATTCCAATGGTCATTATCATATTGGTAAAAATTCTTTACATTTGACTGGTTATTTTCTTTCCTATATGAGAATCAACAGTTCTGTAACACTGTAAACTGTATGCAAATAAGATTTTTTTTTCATTAATTGAAGTATGAAGAGCAACTGCAAAAGCTCTTCAAAGCTTTAAAAAAAAAAAGAAAAAAAAAAAGAACAAACCCCACAATTTTCATGCTCCACTTCATGATTTTTTAAACACTGTTTATAGATGAAAGAATTTGTTATGATGTAAGTGCAAACATGCAACATAATCTGAAGACTATTCTGAAGCAGTTCCTTCTTTAACAACAAACTAACAAACCCAAACCAAACAAACAAGAAAACCCACTGCAGTCTCTGATCTAATACTCCCAAAGCTGGCACACATTACTCACTCACTTTTACTGCAACAGCCCTTGGCACACCCTCAAAATATAGCTAGCAACTAAAACTAGAATATTATAAAATGAATGGAACTGATCTGCAATTCTGAAGAGCTGAATATATCACATACTGAGGTGTTAAATAAGAAGAAAAAAGAAACTCCTTCCCTTCCCAACAACTAAATGACCAATGACACAGCATACACAGTAGTTCTGTAGAAGTTAGACACCACCAAATGGTATCACCAATTAAACTACCTCTTGTATGGAAAAGAACATGTATATCTATACACGCCAGAACACTCCAGAAGCAAGAAGAGATCAATATTTCTAACAGTTTTACTAAGAAATACTGGTAGATCCCCTTTCAAACTTTTCACCTGTTACTACATTTTGTCTGTAACTCATCAGCTATTGACCTCATACCTGCTGAAAGCTGTTAGCAAATGTTGTTGAAGGGCAATGCTGGTATCTTTTGGTGTAACGATCAACAGATTGTGCAGAAGGCTGCAGACAGCTGACAAAAGTGCAGGTGTGACTACAGCACACTGTTTAGACATTGCAGCAGACATAGGAGAATCATGTTGACTTGGAGATGCTGTTGTGGTAGTATCACTTTGGCCTAGCATATATTTAATAAATAGTAAAAGAATAAAAATGAAAAACATACAAAATATACAAAAGATGAACTAAAGCAGTCCCACAAAACAACATGATTTCTACTTTACATAAAATATCCAAATTGCCCCCATACTTAAAGCAGTATATTGAGTGAGAAAAAAGAAAAAAAGAAAAAACAAAATACAGAAAAGTGTTATTTAAAATAGTTTTACAATGAAATGTTCTTTCTAGAGGTGCTAATAATCCTTAAATATAAATAGTAAATCTATAATGATATAAATTTTGTTTTCGATTATTTCCTAAACAGAAAGTATTTATATAGATATGAATGTAGAGCATTATATTATCTATATACATTAAACATATTTTATTATTATATTTATAAATTGAAATATTATATACATAAAAAGCTTTTTGTGTGTGCATGTATACAACCGTTTTATGAATAGGGAAAGTTTTGAAAGGGTGACTGGATGACAGGAATAGTAACTAAGTCTTCAGTTACACTTCAAGCAGTTATCAACCATTTCTACTTCTGTCAATCCCACTTCTTTTTATGGGGAGTTTTTCACACTTGTTTTCTGAAATAACCATTAGAAACATCAATGGCAAGTGTTTCAGTAATACACATGCTTTATACTCAAATACAAATACTAGAGTATTAGCAGGTGAAGCAGTAATTAGTATGCACACAGACTCAAAATCTGACTTACCTTGTGCCATAAGCCGATTAACTGCAGTTTCAGGAATGAAACTGGTTGAATTTGTTGGGACTGCTGCCTGGAGTTCAGTAACACTCCCTGGTGCTGGTGATACAGACAGAATCTAGAAAGTCAAAAGAAAAGGAAATTAGATGATTCCAGCTTTGACAGAGGAGACTTCTATTTACATTTGTCTTAATTAAATTAAGAAAAAAAATGCAAATACAATTTAACCAAAATGTCATAAAATTTGTTCATATATACATCTTATTTCCACAAATAAGTACATATTTAAATGTATCCGATAATCCAAAGTATTGAAAGATAAGTAATATAAACCTGCTGAAACATTTCATTTAAAAATTAATCAGTGCCCATGATACTGGAAATTTCTGGCACTACACAGTTCTGTCACTACTGAAGTGTTTAAACTCAAATTGCTCATGGACTATTTGCTCTAATGAGACCATCAGGACTTATGCATTTATATTGAGACACAGAAAAATAGCACAAGTGGGTTACTCGTCAGCTAAAGCTGAGTTTCCAGAGCCTGACTCTGAATAATTGTATTAATCTTCATTCCGTGAACCCTAAATGTTCACTTCATGCTGAAAATATGAGACATCTTCATCACATTAAATTATTTATCATGCTTTTATTCTACCAGTTGGACAACTAGATTATTGATCATATTATTAATTTTGCATGCTTTCAAAAGGGATTCTTAATGCTTTTGTTGTAGTGTTTATGACCACAAGCTTGAAATCAGAAGAAACAGACTCCAAAGCTTAATAGTTTTGTGACACAAGACCTGTGACCTGTCTCAGAATACATGTGAAGCACTGCTCGTGTCAGGTCATTTTCACTTCTGTTGATTTTAATTCTTATCTAAACAATTCACATAACATATATGTATTTTTTCCAAGAATATCAATATACAGTGTAAAGAATACAAAGCCCTGGGAACAGCAATGAAATCACAGGACAGTCACAACTTGAAGAACCATCTTACTAGATTTTTCTTCATAGTGGGCTTTCTAAGGAAGACTGAAATATTTCAGAAGTTTTGGTGTTAAAGTTGAATCAAAGTTTCAATATTTCTTAACTATGCAAAATTCATTAAGAACTTTATTGTCAAAATACAAAAGATAGAGTAGGGGTAAAGAAAATCAGAATCATTCTCTTCCTACTCATATTCTTGCAGCTAGCTAGGTCACTACATTCCAGGATTGGCTTTGACTTTCTCAGGAGCACATTCAGCTACATGAATTATCCACGCTGTATTTTCTCATATTTTGAGAAGGTTTAACTCTGCCATCCCACCAATCATCAATGACAAATGTTGCCAGGCTTCCGGGAAGATTTGAGCAATCTGATCTAGTGGAAGGAAGTATTGGAGGGGACTTTAAATATCATCTAGTTCCAACCCCCGAACTTGGGGTTGGAACTAGATGATGTTTAAATTCCCCTCCAATAGAAATCATTCTGTGGTTCTATATGAACAAATTTAACTGAGACTGAAGTCTTTGCATGAACAGAAAGCTGCCACCTCCTACTCTGCTCTTCCCTATTTTCCACTAGTCTTCCACTACTGCCCATTCTACAGTCCTGAATCTTTCTCCTGAAGCCTGCTCAGTGTTCCTCGGAAAATCCAGAAGATTATTATAAGACTGAAGACAAGCTGTATTCAGATTTGGGGTGCATGTCTGAAGCAAAGGACATGAGCAGCTCAGATACATCTGGGGTCACATAGTCAGTAGTATACGCTCAGCAGGGTACATGTATGTTGGCAAACAGCATTAAATTGCACCCACCAATTTGAAGTCAGACTTTGTTTAGATATGTAACTAAAAAGCACATTTCACATTTGAAATAAATTATTCCAAGTTTAACACTTGTTGACTTGAATCATTATTAAAATCATAACAACGGTAAATCAATCCATGTTGACACATGACAGATTCTGCATTTATTCAGCACTACAATTTCAAGCATTCTAACAAATGATGAAAGGCATAAATATTTTTTGAAAATAACAAATCCCAGATGCAACCTTCACCTCTGGAACAAGTAACTTCTGAAAGGAGTTATTACTATGCTGAGACTCGTCTTAAAGATATTATTATGAATTCATACAAGCGCATTCACATGTTAATAAATAGCATCAATTATATATGACAATAAATCACGCTTCTTGCAAAGTCATCTAAACACTTTTGGCAAATAAAAAAATAAGGTATTAGATATGTAAAAAGAAAAGTCAATGAAATCTTTATCTGGTTATAAAAACATTATTTTCTTGCAGTAGTATGACATTTATTTGTAATTGCTTCACACTGAGATATGGGTTAAAAACCAAACCTTTTCACTATCTTAACAGAATACAAATAAGATATAACCACTTCTATATATCACCTTTGATAAGGATCAGCCGGAGGTCTAGGACATCATGTCCACAAAAGAGTATTGACTACTGCCACCATACTTTCTAGGAGCAATGAAGTGTTCTGCTGCTTAATAGCAAAGCAAAAGATTTTGCAAGGGAGTTTAATGGAGTAAAAGAAAGTTGCATGATGGGGAGATGATGACTGTAGACCAGAACAATTAAAAAAAGAATACAAAACTCATCACAGTGAAAACAAGATAAATGGCTTTACTGTTTATCTACTAGATGGGAATAAAAGGTCTTCTTTAAAACTAGCATACAGGCCGTCCAATATTACTTTAATAGCCTTGCCATGATTAATTCTCTTTCCAAAGGTTTAAATTGCTTAGCTGTAGAATACTTTGGTAACCATAGATCCTGAAAATAAAATACACAATATTTATAAAATGGGAATAGGAAGAAGATTTCAAAGGTAAGAATGGTCATGACTTTGGTATTTGGGAAACATTTATAGGTTATTAACCTGAACCTTAGCTTAATTTTTTAAATAACTGTTCATTCTGCTAAGCAGCCCTGGGCATGAAACAACCCCAGTGTATTTATACAGAATGAAACAACTTTTTATGTATATGCTGTATAGTGTACTCAATCATAACATTGAATAAAAAACTAAACATATTGGTTAAAATAAATTCTGTGTAACGATAGTAATGATAAAGTTTAAATAGTAAATTCTATAAGAGACAAAACATGGTTATTTCCTTAGATCAGCAACGTATTGCAGTTTACAGAAAAATTAACTGGACAAAAATATGTAATCCACCGAGATCTTCAAGACACAAGATACAGCATGTATCAGTCACAGTATAAGTAATTCAGCTCTCTTGCTGCCTTTTATGTGACCTTGAGTCATTGATTTTATTCCCACATTGCCATTCTATAAATTGTGTAGAACTGTACAGATAGCCTCTCAAGATCTACTACTTTATATAGTAAAGTAAAAAGAAAATAATGATTTCTGCTATGAATGTACTTGGTTTTTAATTTTCTAATTTTTATTTTTTGTAAATCTGGATAAAAAATAGGCTACATCATTTTTCCACACCCCTAAAAGCAACTTAGATACTATTTTCACTTCAGATTATATGAAAAGTCTTTGGCAGTGGAAGGTTCAATTAAAGCATAGGTTACATGAAATATGAAAAAACTGAAAACTACTCTTTTTTATTGTTGTTATGTCAGAACTGATTTCAGATACATAAAAAAAAAATAATCCAGCTCTCTTAATTATCAATTTATAGAACTGAATAAAAAACATCACTTCGGTTTCCAGAAAGATCTTCAGGATACGGCTAATAGAAGCTTCCTAGGCTGGTGTAAGAGACTATTATTATACTATTGCCTCAAAGTTTGCTGATGAACATGTCCGAACATGTCCAAGCTAGTCCTGGACAGGGTTGTGAAATCCTTTGTCTAAGGGACAAGCAGATGGGCATTTCCTGGGGCAACGAAAGAGAGATAAGCTGCAGCTCAATGGCTGCTGCTGAACACTCTTGTTTGGTACTCATCTCCGTGGGGAGACAGCCGTGTCAGGAGACGCTTGCCTGGCACACTAGCATGGGATTTGTCACGTAGACTGGAGGAATCTGGAAGATAAATACAGGGGTCCTGCAGCCACGAAGGGGTTTTTTATCCTTTGGAGAGACTTCCCGAGCTGATCACTGCTGCTTCCTGGAGAGGCCTTCTCTTAGGAGAGACCTCACGAGCTGATCACTGTTCGCTGCTGCCCCTCTCAGGGTTGTCTCCCTCGCTGCTTCTCCGGCCGACTGCTTGCTGCTCAAGGCTGTCCGTCGTTGCTGCTGTTCTTCCCACTTCTGCCATTCCCTGCTCTTCGGCCTCGGACCGTCAATCCGCTTGCAACAGGACCGCCCCTAGGATCCTGACTGGTGACTATCCCTGCGTTGTACTAACCCTTTGCTTCTTTCCTATCTTTCCTATCGCTCACCTTCCCTTCCCCATCACCCTTAACAGTGTCCGCCTTCCCCTTCCCCATCTCCCTGGTTAATATTGGTAATAAACTGGTCGGACCAACATTTGAACCGTTGTTTCTTAATCTCACGCTGGGTATACACATAATCCTAAGAACCTCGTCTCCCTCCTTTATATTGGAGCGTGACAGCTGGTGTTTATGCAATAAATGGATATAGAAGACTAGAAGAATTTAAAAAAATATATATCAGGAAACAGCACAATATAATAAATATAAATATAATAAAGATACAACCTTAGTATTTTTACCTGCAACTCTCAATTACTTATGGCTTTTGTCATCAAATTGGTATCATACAGGAAAATATTTTTCCCTCAGTAAGGCCTGCAGACTTCTTTTCATCTGTGATGGGGAAAGTATGCCACCTAGCGTACTTTAAATGATTATATTCCTATATCTTTAAACTTTCATTACTGACTTCATAAAAGTATTTATTTTCCTTGTACATCAAAATAGAAAACTTGGAGCCAACCAGTAGGAAGGTAAAATGTGAAGATAATTTGTAACAGAAATAAATTGTGTCTGGTTGCAAGTAAAGTTTGAGTTTTAAAAAAGAGTATTTCCAAGTTTTACTAGATAGACACTTAATAGTCATTAACTGTGCTCTGAAATACAGTTTGCATTTCCCTTCTTCTGTCTTTTCCCTCATAATTAATAACAGTATTGGAATATCAGATCTTTGCATTTGTCACTCCAGCTTGGTAATTTACCAACTATCACATTAAGCACTGGTACGGTTTTTTTAAAGGGCAAAAAACACAATCAATGAAAATAAGTTTACACTGCTAATCAGTGTGCAAGACACATGAAAATTATCCTCATGACAACCACAGGTTTTGTGTGAAATCTATATATGTATGACATGGAAAATAATAAATTTTAATATTACTTAAAAATAATAGTAAGAGCATGATCCTACTAAATACAAACTCTGCAATATCTGGGCGACTGATACAAATCACCCTATCTCCATATGCTTTCAGCTTTAATTAATTTTAATGATCAATTTTTTAAATGGAACTGTAGAGCTAAGCCTTTACATTAAACTATGATGTGCAACTTTACACATATAAATGAAAATACATCAATTTGATGTAGTAAATTCAAAAGTACTTTTTTTTTTTATAAACCACTCAAGCCATGATGTAATAAACTCTCTGCTTCCTCTTCTTTTGCATTTGCTATTTTAAAAGACAGTAAGTGTCCCGATTTTTTAATTGCAGGAAACATCCTGGCTAGAATCTAGTTTCATCTACTTTCTTATGTCTTCTGCATCTATCTTGAGTCTTGTGGCACTTTCATACTTTATAAAAACACTTCAGAATCCAGTATTAATTATGACATAAAATATCTTTAACCCAACATGCCTCCATAGTTTTCACTGATCCAGTTCTAAACCTTCATAATCTAAATACAGGTTCTTTCTAACAGGATAGTTTCGATAAAAGCAGCAGAAGTGACAGTTATAGACAAAAATGACTGCATTTTGTCAATAAAGCTGATTACAGAGTAATTTCTGTGGAGTGTATCTTCCTGGTAGTAGCAGCAGAATTTAATATCGGCCTGTGCCTTTTGTTAGATGATTTAAGCCACTTAAAAGTTTTCTTCAGCATCCTAAAGCTAAAATCAAAATAATACTGAACTAGTTTCAGCTTTTAATCTAAACTGATTTTTAAAAGTTTTTTTAATTTAAAACAGTGTTAATTTTCCTCAAAGCGTATAATCAATAGTAGTGCATTTGACATAAAAAGGTTACTCTGGAAATTACCATAGTTTCTGATGTTGACTGAGAACGTGAAGATGGGCTTTGACTGGATAGAACCTTCCAAAGATTAAGCGAATCATCAAAATCTGTACAGGGGGGAAGAAAAAAACATTATCAGAATCAAACAAACATTCTTATTACTGCAAGACCAGCAGAGAGCGTAAAAATTCTTTCAAAGCATTGTTTCATGCTACAAAGAAGTAGCTAAGTAGCTACTAGAAATATTTTGAATATTTGACAATAGTCTCAAAATACTTATTTTTTTCTTCATATTGTACCATTGAATTATTATCCAGTAAATCCCTGAATAAACAGAAATTGAATAGAATACAGTCTTCAGCTGTAACTTAAAAAAACATGGAAAAAAATATGCTCAGCTCAAATGGCAATTACATAGTCTTCACTAATTTTAAATAATTCAGATTTAGTTTTATTTAAAATGGAATAAGGTAGAAGTACTTATTTGGGGGTCTCATAGTACAAAAACAATGAACTAACGTCCTTATCCTCAAAAATAGTTAAGCTCGTGTTTTAAGAGAAGTAATTTCAAGAAAACCTATATTCATAAATATAATGAAGGTGGAATTAACTTGTAAACAATTCAAAACAAATAGTGATTAAAATCTTATAACACTAGACCTGTTAATAATAGACTCTGCTGTTTTCATATGTAGAAAAAAAAAAATCAACAGTTTAGCACCAGAGTATACAGACTTAGGTGTACTCTTCACTGGTTAAAAAAAGTGTCTGAATGGTCAGGCCTAGAGGGTGGTGGTGAACTGAGTTAAACCCAGCTGGGAAACAGTGATGAGTGCTCCTCCTCAAGGGTCAGTCCTATTTATCTTTACGGATGATCTGGATAAGGGCTGCACTTCCCTGGAAGCATTCAAGGTGAGGCTGGATGGGACTTTGAGGATCCTGGTCTAGGAGGAGGTGTCCCTGCCTATCGCAGGGGGGTTGGAACAAGATGATCTTAAAGGTTCCTTCCAACCCAAACTATTCTCTGATTCTATGAATTGAATGCATCCTCAGTAGTTTGCATGTGACAACAAGCTGGAAGGAGCGTTTGTCTTCCTGAGGGTAGGTATGTGCTTCTTTATTCTTAAACTTTGTTTGTACTACTCTGTCAAAGTCCCAAGTGTAGAAGTATTTTATGCCTAATTCTTTGCAAGTTAATGTACTGCAGAACCAATTATATCTTATTTCATTTATAAATTCTTGAAGATATAAAAAAAAGTTCAGAGCTTTTCCTGAAATTTGTTGAATTGGTGATCTATTTATTCTTAGAACTTAAAGATAAAAATTGAACTTGAAAACATTTACATTCGTGGCTAACACATTCTATTTGAACTCCACCTTTAGTATGAATCACTTAGCTGGGTGTTACTTCAGTAAGTTAAAAATACTACAAGATTTATATAACTTACCAGTTGAACCACTTTTTTCAATGATGTGGTTGTCTTCCTTGGATGAATTCACATCAAACATATAACAACCTAGGTAACAGTGTTTCACCATTTGATTCAAATGTTCATAAAACTGACAGTGATGCAGAAGAGCGTTAAGTGCAGGTTTTCCAGTCTGGGAGAGGCCAGTTTCTTCATCATGTACACAAGGTCCCTGAAAATATGAAATTCAAAAAATTAATTACTTGAAAGGAATATTTTACATAAGAAAAACCTTGCAACAACAAACTAAACACAACTTTAAGCCTAATATTGTCTGTCTGTATATGCATACCTGTTTTACAGACAGATTCTGGCAGTCATATTTCAAGACTGAGCTAAATCACAAAGTTTTATAAGAACAGAAATGATTTACAACAATGGAAATAGATGTTTAATTATTGAGACATTAAGGTTATAAAGCCATCTGATACAAATACAGTCTTAAAACCTCTAAGTTATACCCTTCTATAACTTTCTACGTAGCTGCTAAAAATTTCTCATTTAATTCTGCTTGTAGATATCAACTAATGTAAAAGTTTATTTTAAGAAAGAGTATGCTCTTAATAAGATGAGTGAATATCCTTAGCAGGTAATCCTGTTATAAAAGCATGCAGCTGTTATGCTACATCTTTTTGATGTCAATCTATGATAAACAATTATTTGGAAAATAAAATAGAGACATTATTTCTAAGAATAGTTTTCAGTCATTTATTTTAAAATACTGACTTCAGGAACACTCACTTGAGAACTGTCTCTACACACTAAAAGAAAGACTTCATAGTAGTTATGTTTGGGTTTTTTTTTTTTGTTTGTTTGTTTCCAGCAGTTGATCTGCCTGTTTGTTACAATATTTTTTCAGCGTTTTCTGTTTTAATAGAATAAAAGAAAAAGTCATAATATTAGGCTAAGTAATCATCTATTTTCATAAAAACTAAAAACATTAACTGGCAAGAGAATTCAGACAGAAAAAACATTACATTCTGCAAGTTTTCGGAAGCATCTTGCAGAACTAAATAGAAATTTTCTTTTCATGCTTTATCTACGTCTGCTCTTCATTTGAAAAATGCTGTTTGTTCCCAGAAGGCTCTACATCCTCCCTAACCCCTCCACTTACACTGAACACAAACTTATTTTCCAAGAAAAGAATGGATCGAGTGAGAGGATTAAAACTATTTTGTGTACCGGGGTAAGCTATAGTCAAAGTTCTGAATAGCTACCAATGACTTTCTGTTTTGTATAACACATAAGCAGACAATTTTGACCATTTGCCTTTTATATTAATTGGTTGAAGCCTTCAGCTTCATGAATGAAATGTTAAATAATTTGAAGAATAACATTACTTCATACAAATTGCTTATAATGAATTACAAAACTGCTCATACGCTGTCAGCAATATTCTTGGATTGTATCAATGATGACAAATGTATACTTTAGAAATTTTCTTAAATTCAGTCAAAATCCATAACTGTTCTTGCAAGTCTAAAAAGCCATGCCAATCATCTTATTGCATATTGGGAACAATGAAAGAGTTCCTCTCACAATGCATTCTGACTTCAGCAACTGTCAAAAAATGCAGTACATCACAATCTTAGCATGTCTTACGCAGGCTGACTTATTACAAAATGCCTCCTGAGGTACCCTTTAAAATAACACAACAAAAACTACTAAGAAGGAAACAAAATGGATAAAGACAACAGGCATTACTAGAGCCTATAAGCTTTAGTAACAGCCTTCTCTTTCCAAAACCTATTTACTTAAGGAATGAAACAAGAATGTTCTATTTTGTCTATGGTATATTATTCCTGCTATTCACCACTTAATTGGTCTCCTTTGAACTTGATTGCATTAAGGTCTATAAACAATTTATTATATTCAGTGCACATTTGGGAAGAAAAAGCAGCTCAGAAATACAGTATTTTATCCTTCTGTTATCTTATAATTTCAATTATTGTTTATATTTAAGCACTTTTAATTTTCCCACTGTCATAAAGTGTTGTTTTATATCTTTCTGCATGAGCCCTTACCAGGTGATGTGCAAGTTCCATTAAAATGCACTTAGTAAGAACTGACTCAAAACTCATTCATTGCACTAGAAGGCATTCTAATTCTTCAACTACATTCAATTTCTGTCACTTCACCATAGTCATTGAAATGTTTAAAGACTAAAAAGCAACTCTAATATCAACAAGTTTATAGCAAGTTTATATTGACATCACATTGGCTTGCACCTTGTAAATCCCATGCTATTAAAGAATTAACTGTATTGATAAAATAATAAATTCATGAATATCCAAAGACTGAAACAAGAGCCAGCTGGACAGCAACTTGCTGAAGCTCATCTCTTTAAGCAAGAGAGTATGCTCTTTAAAAGAACTTAAAGCAACCAGTCACTTCACCTGTTTTCTGTCACTCATATTTCTTTCAAAATATTAAACACTACATTGAACACTAATTTCTCAGAAGTTTTTCATTCTTATACACCTAAAATCTAGTTGCATCCAGGCAAAATAACTAACCAATTTTTATCTCAAGACATTAATATATGCAAGTAATCAAGTTTCCTTGGAGATCAAAGATATACATAAGATACTGTATCTAAATGATCAAAGATACTATACACAGAATCACAGAATTGTAGGGGTTGAAAGGGACCCTCTAGAGATCATTGAATCCAATGCCCCTGACAAAGGAAGCTCCCTAGCCCAGGCTGCACAAGTAGGCATCCAGGCGGTCTTGAACATCTCCAGAGGAGACTCCACCACCTCTCTGTGCAGCCTGTGCCAGTCCTCCATCACTGCACTGTGAAGAAGTTCCCATGCACATTTGTGGACTTTCCTATGCCTCAGTTTATGACCATTTCCCCTCATCCTATTGCCACACACTGCTGAGAAGAGTCCAGCCTCATTCCTTTGCCTCCCACTCCTTAGATATTTATAGACATGGATCAGATCGCCTCTGAATCTTCTTTTTTCAAGGCTGAACAGACCCAGGTCATTCAGCCTTTCCTCATATGAGAGGTGTTCCACACCCTTTATCATCTTTGAAGCCCTCTGATCTCTTTCGAGGAGATCCCTGTCTTTTTTACACCCAAGTGCCTGGGTACCCAGAACTGGACACAATAATCCAGTTGAGGCCTCACGAGGGCAGAGTAGAAGGGGAGGATCACCTCTCTTAACCTGCTGGCCATTGTCTTCTTGGCCACCAGGGCACACAGCTGGCTCATGGTCAACCTGTTATCCACCAGGACCGACAGGTCCCTCTCCTCAGAGCTCCTCTCCAGCAGGTCATCCCCCAACCTGTTCTGGTGCACATGGTTATTCCTCCCTAGGTACAAGACAATCAAGCTTTACTTGTTTTCTTAAACTCTCTGGGAGGTGGGAGAAGCTATTTGTTATATATTCACATATTTGTTTCAAAAACGTCATCTCAAACATAACTTTTAAAATTTGTTTTCTAGGTGTATTGACATAACTTCTCATATCAAATAATGTCCCTCTGTGACAGTATAAACTATCTCATCATGTGTAATAATCACTCACTTGCCAAATACAGTCTTTTAGGTCTTCAGTAGGAATTGGGATCACAAGGAGATTTTGCAGAATAAAAGCAGCCTAAAAGAAATGAGAGCATCAGTATTACTGTCTAGCCAACATAGCTCCATAAAGCACATCAGACTGAACAGGATAGTTGAGATATTATTCCACTGTTTTAGATACACATCAAACAAAGATTTTCCATGTTCACGTGAATAAAGAAAAGAAAGAAGAAGAAAAAAAAAAAAAGGAAAGAAAACAAATGCATATGCAGTTAAAAAGAGCAAATCAGATCTTTTGCATTAAGGACATATTTACTGGAGAACTGGTGACACGCTGGTACACCAAAGAGCTTGCAAATAGAGCAAGACAGATTAAAATCTAGCTATTTGTTTTCTCCAAAACAAACTACCCACAACAATTTAAGACAGCAGAAGGTGACAAGAAACATACCTCCCTGCGTACCATGCTGCATTCAGATTGGTCTAGAAAGATGTTTAATGCTGTTCCCCATAGCCCTCCTGAAATGTTTTGGCAACTCTCTGCTAAAGCAAAGCAACCTGTTTCAAGAGATGTAAGAGCTGATCCTATTCCAAGCGCAGTAAATCTGACCTAGTACATGTAAATACAATAAAAATGGCGTTACTTACAGCAATAACACATTTTTTAAATTATTGTTGAGTTCAGTCAACTAAATCTGTAGCTTAGACAGAATCGTTTTAAAAGGTTTTAAATTGTTTATACAAATTATCTTTCTGCACTCATCCGGTTCTATACTTACAGTCATAACTACATGTATTTATCAATAACAAAGCGAATAAATTTTTGAATACATGAATATATATTCAATATCCTCCACATTTTACCATTTAAAAACATTTCTGATTCAAAAACTCATAATTTAACAGTTTTAATTTGCTCTAAATCTGTAGTTTACATATATATATTTTGCTTTAGAGCTAAACGAAAGCAATGTTAATGAAAACTGCCTAATGAATGACTAATAAGAGGACAGAATATTGAAGTTATAGGAAAGAATTTCAGTTTTTATATGAAAATATTCTCCCTGCTTTATTGATATTGTTGTTTAGGATACAGTCAGTAACATTTTAAATAATGCAAATCTGTAATTTCAATATTAAATTCAAGGAACAAACAATTTGTGTAAAGCTAGGTGTCAAAATAAGATATCAGTGTTGCACTAACTAACCTCAGGATCTCTATCTACCCATAAAGGAACCAGCCATGTCAGACCTAGGTGAGATGGAACTTGATCTTCACTGCTATTGTACGGCAAAGACCAAAGAGATACCCAGTCCTGATCAGAAAACAGAAAATAAAGTAAGAAATTATTTTCTAAATCTTTCAATGACTGTCTATCATCAGCCTGAGCTGCCAATGGCATTCTAAACTACTTTAAATGCACAAAACACTGAGACTCCAGGAAAAAGATGTTTATTGTCTCTATAAACATGCATATATTATATTGACTTTACCCATGGAATGAAATTAAATTTAAAAAGTAATAGTCTTTGAGTTGAGAATTAAAATACAAAATGAAATACACCCAAGTAAGCAACGTATGACCATAAAGTAGTATCAAAGAAATCGTGTACTTAGCATCTGTTCTGTTTCTCATGTACTCTACAAACAACTCTAAGTCATTTCTGTCCATTGCTATGAGCTAAGGGATTCTATGTCCAACTTAATCAGGTGGTTCTTTAAGTACCAAAGAACCAGAATGGTTCATAACACTGCTAACGAGTAAAATAAATTTAAAGGCCACCTGAATTTTAACTAGTTTTTATCTCAATTCATTAGACCGTACATTTTAAGTTAGTATTAATAATTAATTAATAATTAAAGTTTATACTTTAATTTTTATTTCTAAATCAGTTATTCAGGATACTTCCTGTACAACAGTGCTTGCACAGAATAAGAAGTTGAACTTCATATTCCTCTCTCCACAAGTTCTGACACTAAATCATGTGACTGTAAACAACGGACAGGATCTAAAACTATTACTATGATAATATAAAATGTTCATTTCATTTTATATGAAATATTCATTTAAGCATATTAAAATGTTAATTTACTTAGGATTTAATTCCTCAAAGGCTAGTCTTTTTTTGCTTATACAATCATACTTCATCATCATTTTCACTAGTAGCAATCACAGTTATTAACTGTGGTGGACTGCAATTCTCCAGAATGACTCCACTAAATTACCAGATTGTATCAGTTAAAATATATCTGTGCATAGCCATCAAAAGTGACAAGATAAGGGAAACTATAACGTGCTCACCATATCCTTAGCCTGAGCCATCATTTCATGAGATAAGTGAAGCAAACAAAGAACAGTGCTTTTTGTAACACCTTTCCCCATGAAGGACATAGCATTTCCTCCCCATTCAACGTAAAATGATGAGATGACCTGGGGATGTAGGAACAAGTTCACAGTACTGTGAGCAGTATACAGGCAGAGAATAAACTGCCACATGCGCATAAATTAAACTTATGGAAAGATGGTAAACTATCAAATATACCCTTTTAGCTGAATTTTAATAATTTATTAATGAGTCACGTACTCATACATAGTTTCCTTGTATGGTTTAAACCTTTGAAGGACAGTAGTTATTTGCCTCCCCAAATTAAGAAAATAATGGAGCTAGATAATAAGGAAAATATTAACTAGAAACAGCTAAATACTATCTCAGTAACAATTATGAAGTTTTTGTTGGAAACAGGCCATTTATTGCACCCAGTTTTGGTTTTTTTTTCTTTGCTATGTTTGAAATTAAAAATAAAAACTCTTTTCCAAAATTCTATGTTCAAGAATATGGGATATTTCTATCTTTGGGACTTGAATAGGAATAAATAAATCAAATTTCCATATCTAATTCTAATAAATACAAAAAAAAAAAAAAGGGAGTGGGAAGGCACATGCAATATGACCAATCATCACAAGCAAACATCGGAAATTTTTTTTTTCCTTTAAGTAAAGATGCAGATCAAGCCATCCAGTCTTAATCTTTTAGCTATTTTCTTGGGAGAAAGAAATGCACTTTTCATAGTAAAGATATTTACTAGAATTACAGAGTAAAAATTACAATGTTATAGTTACAAAGTATTTTACAAGCATTCAGACAAAAAGTTAAGTTATAACATAAGCTACTTACCTCAAGAAGACCTGTTAAATATTTCTTACAAATTGCGACAGGTTCAGCAGTAGCAGAATATGTACTCCAGTCTGGAAGTGCAGTTACATGAACCATTCCTCTCAGCGTTCTCTCCAGTGATGGAAGTCCATAAAAATGTGGTGCATCTGTTACCCTTAAGCACTGCAGCAGCTTGAGAGCCAGCTCAGTTCTGAAACAGCCAGCAAGTTCCAAGCCCTCTCTGGATTAATTATAAAAAGTAGAAATGTATCAAATGTCATCATAAAGCCATTATAATGAATTGTTTTGTAAGAGGCCAGTACATCATTATTATTATTGCTAATCTGTGGATCTCAGCATCTGAATTAGTAACTGTTGGCTTATGCACCAAATAATGCAGAACTAAATTACAGAACAGGACTGCTTAACCAGAAAAGGACAAATGAGATAGGACTGTAATTTCTAATAAGCATATAAAAGAGTTCAAGAACATCAGGTAACTTATAGTGACAAGAGTCACAAAGACTTCGTTTACGTTTGTCCTGGTTCAGGAACCGAACCAAGTTTTAAAATACTTCCTGCAAATCCATCATCTAGGTAGATAGAAAATATGGGAGTCTAAGACATAATTGGCAGGGATTTCTATAATCCTTCTTTTTCTAGCTGTCATTTTTTTCTTATGTTTTATTTAGAAGTTCAGTAACTGAGTAGGAGGAATGATAAAGACGGCACTTTGAAGGAATCTTTACAAGCAGTTATGTTGTGGTACAGATAAATATGCCAGCTGCAATTTTAGCATCTCAGAATACACTTGGATAGAGAGATTTAGTGTGAAAATATAATTTTATAAACTCGGAAAAAAAACCTAATAGAAGTTCGTTTCTGTTTGTCTGACTATTAGAAAAAGGGTGGCATGTCATGCTGGAAGTAAGTGTCCAATAATCAATATGCACAACAATATAACAGAGCAAAAAGGAAGGGGATGAAAATATTTTTTTTCTGATATTCTGGTGTTTTACTTCCCTATAAGTAACTACTAGAAAATCAACCCAGTTACACTTGTGCAAATTTCCAGTACTGAAAAAGAATTGGCCCATCTTCTCAGTGTCGTTAATTTAATTACCACTTTTTGAAAAACTGCACTACTACATTTAGTCAAAATTTTCTTATTTCCTAATTTTACTGTGAAAAGGCCTAGCTAACATTGATCTTCACTTAAAGAGGAGTATATTCTATTTTTAAAGTTTACCATGAATGTAGCATGATGCAATTACATTCAAACTCTGACTGAGATACAGTAGCACAAGGCATTAATATCCCAGTCAGAATGACACAGGCAGTTCCATTTAAACTGTACCTGTCAGTCACTGACATTGAACAAAATAACAGTGTGTTAAAAAGATGAATGAGTTCTTTATCCAGTTGTTGCCTGACAGCAGTCTGTATTTCATCTATTTCATCCCGCACTTGGGATTCTGGTCGCACCAAGAGGCCCAAAAGGGAGTTTGATTTCTAAGAGAAAAGAACAAGAATACAGTCACACAACACATTGTTTAATATCTATTTTAATAAACACACTAAAGCCAGTTGTCTGTTCAGAGCTTTCGAATCACATGTACTAAACACATATTCCATAATCATAATTTTACCAAGAAATATTTTTGTAAATTGAAACCAACCAACCTTCCCCCCCCCCATCAAAAAAAAAAAAAAAGTAAAAATTTGCTGGTATTAATTAGCCATATCTACTATATTCCATAGGATTTACTGTTCACCATATAAATTGAAGTATATCACTTCCATACTTCCATACATAATTGAAAAGATCACTAGCATGTTTTTCTAAATGTTTAAACTGTATTTTAAAAATGGGAAAATACAAATGCACACATACTCTACTTAATAAATAACCCTTCTAAGACCATGAACAATCTTGCTTTGAGTACAGTATGCACTTGCTTTATGAAGAACAGTACTTTGCAATGCAGTTGTTACATAACTGCAGTCACTTTTATCTTTATAATTTAGTTTTAATGAGGACTGAATTACAATATTGTGACAAATACAATAAAAGTTGTTTTATACTGTTTTTATCTTAATTTCCTATTTATTTTTGTACATCTTACTGAATAACACTACACATATGCTAAATGAAAAGTACACATCTAAAAAACTGAAAATAAAAACAAATCATATTCTTTCAATATTATACTTGCACTTCTATATTTCAACTATATGAACTATCTGCTCACATAATACCTTTCTCAGGGTTATAAAAATATTTTATGCAGATATATTGCAACCATTTTAAATGAAAACTGAAGCACACTGAAAACAGAAGCTTGTCTTAACTTTCAGTTCTTGTTCCTAATCCAAGACAGACATTTTTATTTCTTTACCACACAGAAAGTCACAATATACCTGCACAGAACCTTTTCCTTTAACTTACTTAAGTACTTATGTACTTAAACACACAGCTACACACATACAGCTGTGCAAGAACATACATCATATATGTACAGCTATTTACTTAAAAGTGTAAATATATATGTAGTCTACATGTAGAGCTATGCATAAAGCCACACATATGTTTACACAGCTCTGTATAACCATTTTATTACAGTTACCTACACCACAGCAAAGCAAACACACACAGATGTTGTTTGCATTTGGCAAATGTAATATTTGATTTTAGAAAAAAAAAATCACCTAGTATGTACATAAAAAATTTACTCATTCAAAGATAACTTTTGCAAACTCTTAAAATTGTAGGACAGAGTCACAAAGTAGCACAGTAATAATACAAGAACTGGCTATTTCTTGCTTTTGTTGAGAAAAGCTGTTTTTCCTGCATCTGCTCATCACAAACTAAACAGTCAACCAGTTCACAGTTATATCACTCAGTACAGTCTACAGATGATTTCTAATGTATATTCTCTTACATTTTTAAGCAATGATTTCAGGATCCACTTCAGATGATCTGCCTCCAAGCTTGTTCTCTGCTCTCTACACAATTTGTTTAAAAATCTTAGGACATCTACCAGAAGCTTCTCATCCTCAGCAGAAGCTGGAAGTACTTGCAAAAATCTGCAACGAAAACCAGAGTACATATATTCATACTTGCAGGGAATTAAAAGAGAGTTTTAAAATCTTTGTCTAATAGGGCTGAATTAACTTGCAAATATGGATTGCCTATTCTAAACCTGGAATTAAGTACTACAAATAATAAAAACCCAATTATATCAGTTATCTTTAAACATAAATACACCTGTATTATATACACTTCATAAATTAAAAGACATGAAATTGTGAGTTGGAAAAGACAGTAATAACTGAAAAAAGACAGAAACTGTTGCTGTGGGTCCACAGGAGAGACACAGAGAAGATCAGAGGGCTGGAGCACCAGTGTCTGAAAGGGGTCTACAAGAAAAGCTGGGGAGGGACTTTTTAGAAGGGCATGTAGCAACAGGACAAGGGAGAACGGTTTTAAACTGGAAACTGGTAGATTGAGACTAGCTATCAGGAAGAAATTATTTACTGAGAGGGTGGTGAGAGTCTGGGACAAGTTGCCCAGGGAGGTTGTGGATGCCCCCTCCCTGGAAGCATTCAAGGCCAGGCTGGATGGGGCTCTGAGCAATCTGGTCTAGCCGGACATGCCTGCCTATAGCAGGGGGGTTGGAATCAAATGATTTTAAAGGTCCCATCCAACCCAAACCATTTTATGATTCTGTGATTTTAAATATCCCACTGTTTAAATATGGTATTCTTCGCCATTTTTACATAAACAAATTACAAAATCAAAGACCCACTGAGCTTAGAAATGGCCACTGGAGAACATCTGGTCCAACTCCCCTAATCAAGTAGGGGCACACATTGCTGATTATTCAGGATCACGTCCAGGTGCCTTTAGAAGATCTTTATGGAAGAGACTTTACAACCTTGCTGGGCAACCTGCGCCAGTGCTCTGTGCTCTGCACAGTGAAAATGTGTCTCCTGATGTCCAGATAGAACCTCCTGTACTTCAGTTCTTGCCTATTTCATCTTGTCCTGTCACTGGGCATGACTGAAAGGAATCTAGCTCCACCTTCTCTGCAGTCTCTGTCAGGCATTTATACACAATACATAGCCCTCTCTTCTCTAAGCAGTTGTAGCTCTTCTAACCTTTCTTCTTAAGAGATAATCCAGTTTCTTAGATACCATATTTGACACTTCCTTTGACCTGCTGGCAACACTCCTAATTCAGCTCAGGATATCTTCAGCCTTCCTTGCCATTAGGGTATACTGCTGGCTCATGTTCAAGTTCATAGTCTTTTCTGCAGAGCTGCTTCCCAGCTCATCAGCCCTCAGTATGTATGGGGGCATGGATTTGTTCTATCCCAGGTGCAAGAATGTTCATTTCCTCTTGCTGCACTTCCTGCAGTTTCTGTCAGCCCATTTCTCCAGCCTATCAAGGTTCTCCTGAATGGCAGCACAACCCTTTGGCATATCAGCCACTCCTCCCAATTTTATAACATAAAATTAATTGAAGATACACTGCCCCAACCTTCAGATTGCTAATACATATATCAAACAGGACTACATCTAGTACTGACTGTTGTAGTACACTGCAAGTTACTGGTCACCAACAAGACTTCATAACACTGATCAACACACCACCCTCCAGGCTCCACTTTAGCCACCTTTCAATCCTTCTCACTGTCTACCTGTCCAGCCAATATCTCATTAGTTTGTCTATGAGGATTTTAAGGAAAACATTGTGTAAAAACAGTGGAATCAAGGCAGAACATATCCATTACTCCTCTCATCTACAAAATCAGACTTTCCATTGTAAAAGGATTTCAGCAGGTTTGCCAAGTATGACTTCTCAATGGCAAAGCCATCCTACTCCTGATGACCTTCCTGTCCTTCATGTACCCGTCTTGAAGACAGGAGTGATATTTGCTTTCCTCTAGTCCTCAGGCATCTCTCAAAAGATTACTGAGAGTGGACACAAAATGACATTGCCCAGCTCTCTAAGCATTCGTAGTTGTATCCTATCCTATCATTTAAGGAAAAAAAAAAAAAAAAAAACAAAAAAAAAACCAAACAACCAAGTGTCACTAACAAGCTCTGGAAGAAATAGTTCCTGGAGCTACTTCCTTAAGCTGGTATGCCCAAACAACTATTTCTGGATACCAAGATAGAGGAAAAAAAAAAAACCCAAACACATACAATCATTTTCTTTCTTACTGCATTCAGTGAAAGTATTGGCCAGTTTCAAAAATTAACTTTTACTTGGATTTAGTGAAGACAGCAACCAAATTAGCACAAATTTTACATACTGCACCTAAGCATAGACAGATTCTGAGAACTGCTGTAGCTTGAGCCCGTACCTAAGAACCACAATTTGGACAGATGGACAAAAAAAACCAACCAAACAAAAACACAAAACAATTAACAGAATTTGTGCTGTACAGTCTATCAACAATACATGCAAAACTATACACTAGAACGAAGTGTATTTATGTTTTGATTCACATGGCTGTCAGGTCTAAACAGCACTTTTGATGTCTGAACTAGTGGAGAACTGCAATAGAACAAATAATCCCTGCTCAGAGGTGGATTATACTCAGAACAGAGTGTATCCAAAACAGTCATGTTTGTTTGAAAATAGCTGAATTACATGCTTTATTTTGTTAAAGATCTATTTGCAAACAGACAGATGTACTTTATGAACAGAAATTAATTTTACTCCTAATAAAAAAATAACCATGCACAAACCAAACACTCAGAAAATCAGAAAAATAATAAAAGAATAAAAATGTCATACAAGCAAAGCCACTGTTAATATCACCTGCATAATCTGTGGTTAGTCTCATCTATTAGCTTTAGGAAGTACAAGGAAACAGGAGTCAACTACAGGATCTTATAATAATTTTCCATGGGATCATTCTGATTAACTACATGCACAGAAAACAATCAGAATCAAAGGTACACAGGCTATCAAATCCATATCTGTGGATATGAAAACTATGAACTTTATAATTTAAACAACATCCTTTTAATTCATTTTTTTATTCAGTATGCTTACCTATTTATTGCTTTCTGCCAAAGAAAGCTCTTCAAAATGGTTCGACAGGACCCAGAGATGCATTTTAAAGCAAGTCTGTCATTTAGAGCATAAAAGTTCAACCTAGTGAGAGAAGTTTTAACATCCCTGTGGGATACTGCCTGAATGATTGAATTAAGACAGTCCTGCAGTCCATAGGTTGCGTGAGTTATTTTCAGGATAAGAATGTCTTCTGAGGAGAGTTTTAATGTGTCTGAAAATCTGAAAAGGCATAAAAGAAAAATTAGCAATCAGGATATTTATAGATTATTTTAGTTCAGATGAGAAGACAAAGCATAAATTGCCTTAAAGAAGTATTTTTGTCAATCAGTTTTTTCCCCTTTATTTTACCACCTCAAAAAACAAAACAAAAACAACAAAACACAAGCTCAAAACCAAAAACAGACCAGCAACAAACCACCCCAGACGAATTCAAATCCTGAACTGCTTGAGTTCTTTGGAAGGCTGGCACCTCTCAAAAAATTATTTGAAAGGCGTTATTCATGGTTTGTAATGAATTTTTCCTCTATGGCATTGTAGATGTTGACCTCTTAGACTATGCTATTTCCTTTCTAAGAAATCACTTTGGTTTCGAATGAGCTACTTTAAAATAGAAGTGATTTATCAAGGATGCTGAGTTCTGTATACAAAAGAATCTCAGAGAGAAACCTTGTTAAACAAGTGCTTACCAAAGCATGTGAAGAAAGTTTTCTTGCTCGCCTATAAAAAGGGGGGGAATTAGCTCAAATGGTAGAGCGCTCGCTTTGCATGCGAGAGGTAGCGGGATCGATGCCCGCATTCTCCAGTGTTTTGGCTGAACAGAGACATCTGGCTGGAACTCAGGAACAAAAGGAAAGTTTATGGTCTTTGGAAGAAGGGGCAAGCAACTTACGAGGATTACAAATAAGCAGAGAAGCTGTGCAGGAAGAAGATCAGAAAGGCCAAAGCCCTGCTGAAACTGAACTTGTCCACTAAGGTGAAAGACAACGATAAATATTTCTATAAATACAGTAACAGTAAGAAAGGACAGCTGGGGAGAATCTCCATCACTTGTTGGACACAAAGGGGAACACAGTGACCAAGGATCACGACAAGGCTGAGTTACTTAATGTCTTCTTTGCCTCAGTCTTCAATAGTAAGGCTAGCTGTCCCCTGGGCACACAGCCCCTTGCCCTGGAAGATAGGGATGTGGAACGGAATAGGCCCTGCATAATCCATGAGGAAATGGCTTTGGACCTGCTCTAAAAGCTGGACACTCACAAGTTTATGGGGCTAGATAGATTTCACCCTATAGTGCTGAGGCATTTGGCGGATGTGGCTGCCAAGCCACCCTCCATCATCCTTCAAAAGCCCTGGCTAACTGGGGACATCAGACTGGAGACTGGCAAATGTGATGCCCATCTTCAAAAAGGGTGGGACAGATGATCCCGGTAGCTACAGACCTATCAGTCTCACCTCGGCACCAGGGGAAGTTTATGTAAGATATCAGGAAAAACTTCTTCAAAGAAAGGGTTGCTAAGCACTGGAACAGGCTCCCCAGGGAGGGGGTTGAGTCACCTCACCTGACTGCGTTTAAAAACTGTCTGTCTGGATGTGGTGCTCAGTGACAGGATTTAGTGGTGGGTTGTTAGATCTAGGGTAGTATGGTTAGGTTGTAGTTGGACTTGATGATCTTGAAAGTCTTTCCAACCTGAGCAATTCTATGATTTAGGTATTATCATGATAACTTATCTACAACTCCTGTGATGCAATCCTTGACATTTAGAAGAGAATATTTTCAAACCATGAACAAGTTGTACTGCTGTTTGAAGTTGAGAATACACTTAAAGGAAAAATGTTAAGATTTAAAATTAAGATAAAACAGCTTACGTTTCTTCTTGTTTCTCATAATTTTTCAGCTGCAGCAGGTTTTCAGTCCCATGGTACCATGACAGATTCCAAGACATCTTTAGCATATCTGACACAGGTTTCATAGTCAAGTATTCAGAAGACAATGGCACTACAACTGAATTAGGGCTAACTATATGATGAGCAGTGATGTTGACTGGGAGATGATATCTTAAACAAACAAACAAAAGCAACAATTAAATGCTCCAGTCAAACAATTATTTACATTTGCAAATAACGTTTTCAAAACTACCAGAACGAAAAGAAGGCTAGATGAAGAACTCCACAACTATCACATAAAAGGCAACTTCGAATTAAAAACCAAATGCCTCCCTTTGCTTCTATCCTTCAGGGAGGACAACAGGTGTAAAGGACTTACGTTTAGTGAAAAAAAAAACACAAAACAAACAATGCCAACCTCCCCCTCTCCCCTAACTCCCCCCCCCCCCCCCCCCAAAAGCCAAAGAAAACAAAGAACAAAAACAAAAAAGCCAACATACCGTCTAACAACAGCAACAGGTAAACTGAAGGAAGGTAGGACAGCACCATTATTGCTTATGTTTTCAGTCCTGCATGAAAAATTAAGTTTTTTCTTACTTTTAACTCTTATTATCAACTAATGCTGTAGTTATTCATTACGATTCAGATATAGCTGGGTTTTTTTTCCCTACAAAAAGCTCTTGGAGAATGTTGCTGAATACATTTATATTAACAAACTGTTTCTTTATGATTATGAAATATTCAGGTAATTTTAGGTCATATACATATAGAATATCTATTGGAGATGTAACGTACATGAAAATGAAATTAAAGATGACATATCAAAGCACAGGTTTATTTACCAGGCTGCTCGGTACATAATGTCTCCTACTTTATTATGTTGACCTATGACATCAAAGGCAAATGCTGGTGGTATGGCAGTACAGGCTGAACCCTCATGCCAATATTTCATTATATTTTGTTGCCATGTGACAGATGGCAGCAGAGGGGCAGTCTAACAAAATGGCACTTGACATGGAAGTGCACATGAAGCAAAGGTGTGGAACTGAATTCCTCCTTGCAGAAAAAATGACACCCACTGACATACATCAGTGCTTGCTGCATGTTTATGGAGACCAAATACTGGATGCGAGCACAGTGAGATAGTGTATTTCAGTAGTGGCAACAGCGGGTCACCTCCACTGTTGCATATTTTCATGATTGCAGCATTCAGGCTCTTATTTATTGCTGGTGAAAATGCGTAGCAAATGGTGTAGACTACACTGAAAAATAGTGTTTTGTAGCTGAGAATTCCAAACAGTTCTTATTGTGCTCTTTGCATCTGTTGTAGTTTCAATGGAAATAAATAGGAGGCATTACTTAGAAGTGACCTATGTACTTTTTTTCTATCAGAGAAATATATGCATGAGAATTTTTTCCAGTGTATTTAATGTGTGTGAATTTTAAGTGCATATGTTTTCCTGAAGTACATACTTATTTCAAATAATAATATAACATTAGCTGAAGTCCCTTGAATTAAAGACAAGAACTACACTTGAATGTCAAAGTAAATAAGAGAACTCTAATTGAGTTAGAAAATCAACAACACATCTATCGCTAGTTACTTGATTACTGCAGTTTCCATTTATGGAAAACATGGATTAAAGAATAACCAAGGCTTTTTGAAAATGAAAATAAATGTAACATTTAAATACAAAGTACTTATTTGTGCCAAGTAGATCCATATAACATGCAATCTAAATATTGAAACAATTTACTGACCTGCAAATAGGTAATTCATGCAATTTTGAACATATTACACTTGTGTGGATACTTTTAATATATATATACATGTATCAAACAAACTAATTTTCATTAAAATCCTCAATTTTGATTGAAATAGTGCAATTGAAAAACTTTTTTCATACCACGTGTCTGTTCTTGATACTTCATCAAACAACAGAAGACAAAGCAATACTGTAGCTTCCGTTAAAACAGCTTGATCATTTTGGAATATCAGGGAAACTGAATAAAACAAAAGAAAATAGTTAGGAAAATAGCGGCATTTAATAATACATATAAAGGACAGTGGTTAACTTTTTGTCCACTGCTATTCTGCTAACATCTTCATCAGATGTCACAACATTGGTAATAGGAAACAATAATTTCTTTAAAACATCAGATCAGAGATACTCATGAAAGCCTTTGGTTAGACATCTAGCCATATTTTACACATTTTCTTTCTACATATGTATTAAAATCAAAACAGAACCTTTACCTCTGAATAGTAAAAGCAACAAAGATGATTGCTGGGCTAGGGACAAACGAAGATCTGGATCAGCATATATTAATTTACGTAAGAGTGTCAGACATGGTAACATTATGGATTCCATAAGCTGCAATAACAATTTAATATTGATATCAATTAGGATGATCTGTTATGAGGTGCTCAATACAAATTGTTATGCTACAAACAAACACATTCTGCTATTTATAGTAAAGAAACATTCTTAGACAAGAAAATGTTATCCTTGCATAACTGCATATTCATTAGAAAATAATTAATAACTTCTGGCTTCATTTTATTAGCAATTGATGGTGATTTTGTTGGTCTCTGGCCTCATCATGCACTTACGGTTACATAACATGCTTCCAAAATACATATTTCTTAGAAGAACATACGTGAGATGAAGGATTTAAAAAAACTACTTATTTGCAAGCTTTTTCATTCTTTCTTAAATGCATCAGATTCATTTTCTGTGTCCCAATATCTCAGATCACAAAACATAAGAAAGCAGCTTTCTAAAAGTTAAAGTATCAGTCAGCAGACAAAAAATAGGACCAAAGTCACTTCACTGCAGAATGAGAAGACAGTACGTCCTTCACCAAACTTTACTTTGCTTATGCAATCAATAAAAGTTTTGCTTATTTAATATGGGAAAAATTTTTTAGCATGAGTCCATATAAAAATTGTGCTTTTTCCCTATACTATAAGCTTAATCCTTTCTTTCACTAATAAGATGCAAGGGGTTTTTATTTGTTTATTTATTCATTTATTTATTTATTTATTGCGTGTGTTTTTGTATGTGTGCAGCTTTTTGCATATGTGTTTTTTTCCCCTCTATAGATTCTAGAATTAAATAAAAAATCATTTGAAGGGAGAACTTGAATCTAGGCTAGAGTGCATCCTAATAACTTGTTTAATACAACTTACACGTTGTATCTTTGATCTAATGAAACTAGCACTATCTTCTGTTTAGAATAAGTTATATTAGCGAAGAGATAAGCAGTGCTTGTACTTGATTTACTTTCTAACCCAGCTCTTGCACATTTTGAGGAAATAAATCATTATGATAGAAAAATGATTTTTTTTAAATTTAAATTACTGCTATACCAATACCTTGGAAGCAAACTGAGAAAAGAAGTTTATTCAATGAAGAAGCTATTCTCACAGGTAGATAAACCAATCCTCCCTAATTAAAAGAATTTTAGTATTGTAAGAAATGTAACAAATATTTTTTACAATTTAAAATGTTAAATATTTTTATAGTATGCAAAATTGATGCACAAAGAAAAGTAGAGTTTTAAGTACAGAAAAATTCTACTATTGTCATGCTATGCAATGTTTGCAGAAGAAACAGTAGTTTTACCTTGCCATTCACATGTACACATTCAGTAAGGTAAGCCAGAACTTTTTCTACCACACCCAAATTTTTCACAATACCATGCATGTTGGCATCTGCAAGAAAAACAAAAGTTTGTTAAAAACAGTGGTTTCATAATCAATCAAATACTGAACTTTTCTTAATGATCACAAACTCCTGTTGAGAGCAAAACTTGTTCAATTGGTTAACAATTTTCACAGCAAGCAAAGCTCCAGCTCTATTAATTAAGGCCTCCAGAAAGCCTTGTTTGTCAGTCTTTCTTTAGCTTAGCTATCCTGGAGAACTCTAAAATGAATAAATATTAACTAGCCTTTCTAAAAAACTTGACAATAACTGCACAGTCCACAGGTGCCTATATAACAAGTAAAGAAGACCAGAGATGCTTAAACTACTAAACGGTCATAACACAAATTTTAGATAACACTCTCCAAAGCGAAAACAAATAAGTAAATGTAATGATCACTCTATAGCAGCCTCTTAAATATTCCAGTATTCTTTTTATGAAAAAGCTGCATTTTTTAGTGTAGAATTTTACCCTATGATAACTTTCTCTTGACATCTGAAATCTTAGCTTGCCACAGCCAAATATATTTTACAAATCAAAAGAGATTTCCTCAGTTTTCTGATGATTTTTCTGAAAAGAAAAATTAAATTTTTATATTGTCCTACATTTCGTGTTCTCATGTTCTATCATAATGATTTGTGTTCCTTGAATAAAATCTGTGTTTGAATCACACTGATTAGGTACAGTACAAACCTTCAGGCTGTGGTTCTGCACTGAGTCAAAAAATGCTCTACCAAAGACTATGTTTTCATTCAATCAATTCTTTACAACAATTCATATATTTTCTGCCCATGTAAGCAACACAATTATAAAACAAACCCATCAACGAAAATATGATGCATACGATTAGTAACTTTTAAATTACTTATCTAAATCACAAAGAGTATAAGCAGGAACATTTTTTCCTGCAAACGCACTAAATTATATGTCACATAGAGTCTATATCTTGATAATGAAAGAGGGCATAAACATGGAAGCTTAACCTGAGTTTACCAAGAGAAGTTCACACAAATGATATTTCAATCCATTTTAACTATAGTAACTTAGACCACCTCAAAACAGAGAAAAACATTCAAGATGTTAGAAAATATTCTCCACTATAAGTAAAATCCATTTAACTAGCCTATGCAATCTAAGAATTGACTTCCCTAATTAAAATGGAACAACACCAAAAATATTTCTATATTTTATAGTAACCACCTCCTCCCTCAAGACAGAGTACTTTAATTAGTAAAAGAAAATATCTGAAGCACCATAAAATGTAACAGAAATCAACAGAATGATAAACATTTAAAAGGCAAAGCAGAAAAAAGTTCTTATAGAGCATACAGAATTAAGCTTCTTCCTCTATTACCAAGGGGAGCTGTTTTCAAACCAGTAAAATCATTATTTCTTATTCTTGATGGTATCAAAAAAGACACTATTGTCCACAACAGCATTAAATTCTGATCCAGCAGTATACATAAACCCTACAAAAAGCATCATCTGCAGAAATATAAACAAAAAGTAGCAAAGTACAAATTCACAGGATGGACAATACCCAAGTTTTCTCAACAATTTTACCTTGTAAAATGATGGCCATCTGCTCAGCTGCAGACTTCCGTAAAACTACGTCAACAGCATCAGAAGTCAAGATGTCATAAAGCTTTTCAATTGTTTCTACCTAAAAGTAATGCTATATTAGGTTTACAACCAATACGCAACTGTGAAACAAGGCAACTAGTCACATTCCTTAATAAAGTACAAAATATCAGAATTACATAACAGTTGAGATTGGAAGGGACTTCTGGAGTTGTGGCCACCTACAGACAGTTGCTTAGGATCACATCCTGCTTTGAAGGGACTCCACAGCCTCTATAGGCAAACTATGCCAGCACTCTGTAACCTACACAGTCAAGAAGTGTTTCTTCATATTTAGATAGTTTCTTGTTTTTCAGTTGCATCCATTCCATCGTCCTGTCACTGTACAACACTAAAAAGATCCCGACTCCATCAAAATAATTTATATTGTTCTATATTTATAAAATAAAGCATATAGAACATATATTATAAATAATATATATAATTCAATTCCACATTTAATTAGATACCATGTGCATGTAAATAAGAAAGGAATAGATTATAACCATTTTATAACAAATCTCTAATTTCTGTAATATAAAACTAATAGTTTCTGGTGATCAACAAAAGCTATTTCTAATAAATAATGTTACTACAGAAAGCCCCAAACTACACAGAAATGCTAGAATTACTGATTTTAAGTCTGTGAATGGTACTGATGGCAGTAGGGTTAGAGGAACTAAAACAATTTTATACATCTGTGCAGACTTCATATTATGACTTTTAAAGTATAAATAAAGTATAATTTTAAAGTGTGGTCAAAATAATTTTAAAACAGAGGAAACATCTTAGCAAATGGTTCACATACTCTCTCGAGAGTAAAGAAAGGAAAAGAATGGAAGGGGGGTAAAAAAATTAATTAATAAAACACAGCTTAACTAACTGAATGCTGAGAGAAAAATTTTCCCTAGAACATGTACTCATGATTATTTTTTCTTTCTGCAAAAGCAATAATACTCAGAAAACATGTACTAAAAATTAGGAAATTCTACTTTCATACTGAAAACTGCCTTTTTTTATTAAAAATAGATTTTACTGAAAAAAACTGAAAAAAATCAGACTCTACCCACGCACAATTAAATTGCTGTAAGCAGAGCAAGCCTGTTCCCTTTGAACTTAAGTCTTTCTGTTAACTGATCTGCAAAGGAAAAAAAAACCACAACAGAACAAACGAGTAATAAACAACTGTTACAAAGTATCAAACAATGGTACAGTATTTAGATAAAGCTTACCTTAAATACAGATTCCATTTTATCGTCCAATTTCAGCTCAATAGCTTTTTCTATAATAAATAAGTTTGATATACTAGAAAACACACTGCCTTGCAGACATGGACGTTTCAAGCCTGCCCCTTCTTCATTCAAAAGATGGAATAATAAATGCTTAAGTGCTGTAGAACGAACCCTATGGGGGTAAACAATTAAAATAAATATATGAAGTCCTCACAGCAGAAAATATTAGCTGTACAGTTAAATATTAATTAGTTTATAAAATTAATATAGTATGGCGGAACAAAGGATTTGCTTTATATCTTTCAAATCAACTTGTGTAACAGTTTTTTTTTGTTGTTTTGTTTGTTCTAAAGAAAGATATTTTTGACACATATGTTAAACGTACACTGAAATGCTGCAAGGGAATACTCACAACTGCTTTTTTGAGAAGAGAAGACGCAGAGCAGCTCGTAGTCTAGTAGTTCTAGGGAGAATACCATCTCCTTTATCAGAGGATGTTTCACTCAAAGTGAGGATGCAGCTTCCTAGCTTATCCTTTGTGTCAGCATAACCCTAAAACAAAAACAAACCGCCCAAATTAAAAAAAAAAATTAAAAACCTTAGCAAATTAGACAGGTAATTCCCATTCTTTAAATACTAACGGAGAGCAGAGGAATCAGCAACTGAAAAAAAATCTGTAACTTAAAAAAAAATCTGTAGATTAAAATTCCTCCATGAAAAAAGTGATTGGGCATAAAACTTACATAAAGATTTTCACATGGCTCAGTTTCTCCTGAAACTGCCGTTAATGTTTTTTTTTTTAATTTGTTTTTAGGTAGTTTTCTTTAGCTATAGCATAAAGAAAAGCTGTACTCTAGGAAATTGAGAGTAGGGAATTCCTTCTCACATGTTTAGCCTACAGTTACATTAAAATCACTATTCCATCTTGAATATCAATGGAATGCATACGTATGTGTAGTATGTGTAACAGAGAAGATGACATTTCTTCAGAGCTTTCTGCACCAGTTACCTTTCTCTAATCCCTTTCACCTCTTATCCCACACTTCCTTGGTTGTGGTAGACATTCAAACTGATGCTCCTATTTCAAGGACCATCTTAATGATTTTTATAAATTTATGGTAATACTGAGATACAGGCAAAAAGAAATGTATACCAATTATACTAACAAGAACAGATAATAAGAGTGATATTTCAAAAGAAAACTAATTGAGAAAGAAACCTCACAGGACCTCTCTCAATTATGTTTCAATGGTCTTGGGAATCTAGAAAGTTCACATTCAACTGGAAATGGGCAAACATTGTCCTAAATTTCAAGAAGGGCAAGAAAGACAGCACTGGTAATTAGACTTGTCAACCTCACTTCAGTGCCTGGTAAAATTACAGAGATTATTCTGGGAGTTACTGAAAAACATTTGAGAGACAGTGCAGTCAAGGGTAACAGTCAACAGCAGTTCACAACAATTGGCAGATGGGTAGAGCACAAAGGTTATAGTAAACAGGCTCACACCAGGTAGCCATTCTCTAGTTAAGTTCCCTAGGACTCCAGCTTCGGACCAGTTCTTTTTAACATTTTCATGAACAACTTGGACGCAGGACTTGAACATATATATAAGTTAAGTTTGGAGGTGACTAACTATGAGGAGCTGCTGACGTGAGGGTAGACAGGCCTTGCAGAGAAATCTTGTCAAATTAGAGGACCAAGAAATCAACTGCACTATGTTAACAAAAGCAGGTGCCAGATTTTTCACATGGACAGGGCAACCCTGGATATACGTACACACTGGAGAATGAGGAAAATGAATGGGGAATGAAACTAGTCCATAGAGAGTATCCAAAGGAGGACTAAAAAGATGGTGAAGGGTCTAGAGGGCAAACTATATGGGGAGAAGGTTTGTTCAGCACAAAGAGGGGATGCCTCATTGCAGCCTACAGTTCTCTCACGAGGGGAGAGGACAAGCAGGCACTGATCTTTGCTTTCTGGTGGCAGCAACAGGACCTGAGGGAACAGCATGGGGCTGTGTCAATAGTGTTCAGTTGGATATTAGGAAAAGATTGGGAATGGTCAGGCATTGGAACTGGTTCTCCAGAACTGTGGTCATGGCACCAAGCCTAGTGGAGTTTTTAAGAAGAGTTTGGACAATGCTCTCAAACACAGGGTTTGAATTTTGGGTGGTCCTTTGTGAAGCCAGGAATTAAGACTCTGATCCTTATGGGTCTCTTCCAACTCAGGATATTCTATAAAATAAAATAAAATAAAATAAAACACCAGGAAGGACCAGATAGGTGTAGCAAAATACCTGATTTGGAAACCTATAGATATATTATAGAAGGAAAGTGTCTAGCACTGGAGAAAAAAAAAATAAGAACTTGAATGAATCAACTACACTGAAAACCGTACTGAAGATAGCAAAACTATTAGGTTGAGCCAAGAGTGAAAATAAAATGGGCATACTGTTACTTTAGTCTAAAGACTAAAGCTAATATGCTAATTGTTGATCCTTCTAATCAACTGGAAAGAAACAAAAAAGAAAATACAGTTTACATCTTCTGCTATTTATTGACCACAAAACTTGATCAGAGAACTCTGCAATTACAAAGTACCTATAACTGTTCAGATTTATCCAACTGTTTCCAAAATCCTAATTAGATACCCATTTGAAAAAGTATGTAATGTTTTAAAATGTCTTTGGATTTCTACACAAAAAAAATTAAGTCTTGGTAACTGTCAATTTCTACTATAATCACTGGTTAAAATTCGCCGACAAACTTCAAAGTAGTAACTTTGATTGGCATGTCACCATTTGACATGAGTATTTTACTGTTAGTCTACTTTCCACTTGCCACTTAAGTAAATATTTTGTTTGTTTTAAGAGAACAATGCTGCTGTTTATAAGATTTCATAAATCAAATTCAGATTATAGCACATAGAAATACCTGTAAAACAGGAATGACAGGATTGAGAGCCTCAAGAAACTTGTTCCAAGTCAATATCTCCATTATTAATTGGCCCTGCAACAGGTGCATCAGAATGGCCTTGGCTTTGGAGTTTACCTGCTCAATTAAGAATAAAAAAAAAAAAAAGAAAAAACTAATACAACAGCTCATGTGTTTATATCAGTTTGCCAAAACCGTAACAGAAAATATTAATACAAAAAACTCTCAATTATCAGGCATACAAAACATCAGGCTGTTAAAAAAGACTGAAATTCATAACTTTCTTCACTTCTCATTGGTCTTTTAATCTTTCACTCTTTCCGCGTGAATATAGAAAACCTACGTAGTAAAAACTTTAGGTAAGCCTCAGATCACCGTAACAGTATGAGCTTAAGTATATTTACTACACACAGTACCTCATTTTTTTCTTCCTGAAGTCCAAATGTAGCAATTTCATATAAAACTTTTGGATGAAGAAGAAAATGTATTCCACGGCAGATTGAAGACACGGATTCAGCAACACTATGAATATCTAAACAGTCCTTAAGTAAAAATAAAGACAGTTAGATTTCAAATTCAGCACAGATTTCACTACTGCCTGGAGTTGTCATGCAGTGAAAGGTGTCCATGCAGCTAGGAAGACTAAAGTTCTGAAAGCTAAACATTGTGGTCCTGGAAGAAACATCTTTGTAAATCACTGACTAAAATTTGCTGTCACTATATAAGAATAAAAAATGCTAAATCATTTCACTGTGATTTTACATACCAGTTAGTCTATATATTGTTCAGCATTTTATTATAATAACTAAAACCTAAAACAGGTAAAAATCTCCCAAAAAGTTACAAGTGTCACTCAGTGGAGGCAAACAGCAAAATAGAAAAGCATCTTACGATCTCACTGATATAAGTCAATATTAATGAATACCTAAAAGGATCTGATTAATAAGACACTACCACTGTTATTAGCAAATACAACCACATACTTCTAGGAAGTTGATGTTTTTGGACTATCATTATTAAAAAAAACAAGCAGGCAAAATCTCAGGGAGTGTGTTTTTTATAAAAAAGGCACATAAAAGGAATTACATGTTCTTAAACACTCTCCAGACATTTATACATAGTTAAAATAATCATTTACTTCCTCATTTTTACACAGTCTAAGCAATTACACTGGAATTACATACATGCATATATATATGTATGTATGTATTCTGAAAGTGTCAGTATTTTATTATTCTATCATGTCTACACAAATATCTTTGCAAAAAGCAGACAAACAGTCAACTCAAAATGATTTTTACTCAGGAAGAAACAAACAAAAAACACTAACTAAATCAAAAAGGCACAACAAGGGAAAGTGAAAAACCTCTATGGAGAGAACAGAATCTGTGCAATCTCATTTCAGCAAACATGTAGAAGTGAACGCTTCAGTTCTTCTCAAAATCAAATTTATATTGAAATATTTCTGTGGAGCAGCAGCAAAAACCAAAACAAAATCTATCAAACAAAACAATGAATACTGACCAATATTACTAAGAATCTTTTGAAGAAAGCAAAGTTGTTAATCACTGGTTTTTTTTCATCCTTTAAAGATGTTCTGAATAAAAGTACCTAAGTTTAATCTGAGTAGATTTAAATAGTAAGAATAAAATAGCAAACTGCAAACCCATACCTGTACAGATACAATAGCATATCATAGGGTAAGCAGAATTTGCAGTAACAATGCTTTTCATGAGGAAATCACACACTATACGTTATCCAGGACAACAACGAAGAGTGAGCAAACAAAATTCTAACCTGAACCACTGCCAGACAGCAGCGGTAGGCTTCAGCTTTTATATTCAGCAAAGGATGTGCCAATAGACGGAGAAGAACATTCTGACTCTCAGTGTGGAGCGATGGGTCAGCCTGGCCAGACTTAGAACTTAAAATGAAAAATAGTTAAATTTATATTATAAATTTTATAATAAATTATAAAACTGTGATTTCATGCATATATTAAATTTATTCTACAGGAACCAGAGATGTCCATAACAATTCTCCTGTTAAATTTCAAGATAATCCCTCACAAATTCTTCCTGAAAGGATATACAGCCTGAAAAGAAAAATAACTTCACAAACAGAAGTTCGAGAGCACAAAAGATTTTGCAAAATCATAATATTAATCTTCACACTTCTATAACATACGGAAAAAGTAAACGTTGTTTTTCCAAAATCCTGTCATCAAAATTAGGAACCTGAAAAACATTTATGACAATCTGAGCTTCAGTGGAATCATCAGATGATGGAACATAATTAGGAAGATTCCAGTGTTTTCAGGGTTTTTTTGTTATGTTTTGCTTTTACTGCTAGTGATCACAGTCCATCTCACTATCACAAAAAGTATGGACATTTGTTAAAATATAATAATCAACTGAAATGAAATTCCTGTTTTCAGAAAAATCATCAAAGGATAATTAATTCTAAAAGGATTAGAATGCTGAGAAGTTGTTCTGAACGTAATGCCTCACACTTATTTCAATGGAAACTGGAACAGGCACAAATAGTACAATAACACTATTTAATAAAGCAAATTGTCAGCTACAAATCACTACTTTCAACATCTTCACCAGCATTAGCTACACATTTCCTCCAGTGATAAACAAGAGTCTGCGTGCTTCATTCATAAAAATCTGCACCAGACGACATTTTGTTGGACTTCCACTCTGCTGTCAATTGTCACACAGCAATAAGATATAACAGAGTACTGTTGAGAAGGTTCAGCTTCTACCGCCATATGACTAATATTCTCTTCTGATACCGTGGGCCAACATAACAAAATAGGAGGCATTACTTTTGGAGCAGCGATAGGATTCTGACATTTCATAATTAAAAGCCATTATTAGATAACTCTTAAATTTAGTTTCCTTTCAAAATAAATCCCTGAAGTTCTGAAATAGTGTGAAACTGAGATTTTGTACTTCTAATTAACTGTTCGACACAATTGTTCCGGGCATGACAAATTCTCTAATGGAGACTAATTTTAAAATTAAAAAAAAATAAAATGCAATTAAACAGGTTTTCTAATAAATGAGATGGAATATTGTAAAACACTATCTCTATAACAATGTAATATATATGTATATATGTAATATACTTACATATTAGAACATATGTGAATACTCCCCTGAAGCAAGGCCATGTGTTGGTGGTACGGTAGGCTGTGTAAGGCCTGGTCTGCCAATTCTACCAATTCAGTAAGATTCTTCTTCCCCTGGAAAGTAAAATGAAGAGAAAGGAATTATAAGTAATATTAAAAATATAAAATGTTATTTCCTAACCTTTCAGAATTAATCGTTTAACGTATCTACTACATAGAGATTTGTTCAGCCTTTCACAAAGTTCATAGTTTACCTGATGAACAAGCTCACTGTATTTCAAACAAGTACATTTTAGTACCTGTCCCTGCCACCTGAAAACTCTTCAGCTGCTAAGAAATTACAATTAAATTAAACGGGCATAAACAATATCTAACGTTTTACAACATGAACACTCCAACACTATTCAAAGCACTTTCTAAAATGTTCGAGAATCAAGTATAAAAAGTTACCCTAAAATTAATATTGAATTGTTAAAAGTAAGTTTTAAAAAACAGATAAGTAAATACGACTATACGTACTTGGTTTCACACTTCCAGTCAAGAAATACATTGAATGTGAGCAGTTAAATCTGAAGATTACAACTTAATTGCAAATAATATTTTATGACTAAACCACTGATTGTATTAAGTTCAGAACCTTTTTAAGTAAAGGATGTATTCACACTGATTTAAGACAACAGGTCATTTCTATTTCTGTATTTTACTCATTTATATTCTAGCAAGAATGGAACAAGAAATCTGCACAAGCAGGAATTGTCCATTTTATTATTGGAGAATATTTCAGTACCACACTAGAATCTCTTAACTAATAAAATGTATATTTGCTGTCTGCAAACAAAGTGATACATGCAGATTTCATACAGTATAAAAATAGCAGTATCTTAGAGCTAGAACTGACAGTTTGGAATTTAAATATTCAAATATACTAAACTGTATATTGAAATACAGCACTTGCTTTAATTTACTTCTACATAACAGATTATATGGCCACTTGAAAGTCTTTGTTTCTTTGTTTTTTTGCTTGAAGTTTTTTTTTTTGTTGTTGGTTTTGTGCTTGCTTTTATAAAGAACAGAAGTAATACTAACAAAAATATATACAAATTAAATAAATATGGAATGCTAAGAAATACTCATGAGTTTTCTGTGGCAATTCTAACATAGTTTTTACAAGAAAAGAAAAACACAGGCAATAAATGTGCTTTATTATTAATTAGTAAGAATATGCTTCATATAATAAAATTCTATACCTTCTTATGAACTTCAGCCATAAAGCTACAAGTACACTCAATAGAATAAGCAGCTTCTGAGGCTCGTTTATAAATAATGTAGTCCTCAGAACTCATCTGCTCCAAGTAGGCTGTAACGGCTTCGTGAATGCTTGGATATTCCAAGGAAAAGGGCACATCCAGAGACAGAAGAAATAAAGCACTCAGCAAGCTCTTTTGCAAAACTTTGCTCGCCTTCAAAAAAGAAAATTTTCAGAATAACATGGTCTGAAAACATAGTAAAACCAACAACAGCATTTGCAATCTTTCAGTGAGTACAATCATTACAGCTACTATGTAAAATTTAGAGGAAGAAACACAAATCAAATGAGTTCTCTATCAAAAATACTTTTTCAATTATTATTATTAAATGTAGGAGACCAGGAAATGCCAGTCCTAGCACTAGACTTGCAATCGAAATGTGGGTCTGATTCCGCTGCAGCACAGTTCATATATTGGGCAGTTTACTATTTAACCACTAGATGGCAGAGAATACACAGACCACAATTATCTGTACAATTCCACACAGCAACACACAAACTAAGAATAGGAATTTCTGTTATTTTGTTTTTGGTGTCTTACTGCAAGTGTTCAGTATTCATTCATTTAAAATTTTGACCTCGAATACCGTCACTTTTTTCAACTCCTATCATATAACTAAAATTTTCTATTTTGTACCTTGGAGGATAAGAACAAAAACTATAAAAAGTCACTAGATCGATATATCTGCACTTGCTTGCAGAGACAAGAATCTCCTTTCAATGTTAGTAGAAGATCTAATATTCGTGGCAAAAAAAAAAAAAAAAAAGAAAAGAAAAAAGAATCTGACATATGAGTTGAAGACTGTCTAAGAAAACCACATTGCAAAATAACTGACAAAAAACACGGACAATACATGTTTTTAAAGAGAGCTTTAAACATCATCTACCACAATGCATCCCACCAGAACTTTCAAACATGAGATTCCAACTGGAAAGAAATTCAAAAGAAACAACAAAAGAGACACAACATATAACTTAAAAAAAATAAATAATTAAATATAATACTTTAAATTATAATATACTAAATAATACTTTAAATTAGTATGAAGTATAAACCATAACTGCTCACTACACTCCATAAAATTATGATTTTAAACAGAATACAGCATTAGACATATCATGCCAACAATAAACAAGCAGGGGGCAGCATAGTTTTGCAAACCATTCTTAATACCAGAAAGAAATGTTACGGGAAGAACGTCGAATATTGCAAACCTCATTAAAAAACTGTATTTTTTTTTTTTTAAGACTTGCATTCTGCAGCAGGTACTGTAGAATGTACAAATATCTAAAGAAAAGACAGAGTTCCCTTTCACAACCATATATTAGCCCATGTATATCAGATAACTTCTCTGTTCAGTGGCTATTCTTCCCAACACTAATCACTGCAGAACATATTTATGTCCTCTTAAAAAGCAAAAATCAAATACAGTCACTTTTAAAATTAGCACGGCCTACCTTTTCTACAGGAAGAAGTGTTTGCAGCAACCTAACTGTGAAAAGTGAAATGCTAACAAATGCTATTCTGTGATGCACCATCATCACCTCAGGCTGCTCTGCACTTATATTGGTTTTGTGATATAGTATTGTTTCTCCAAGCAAACCCAAGACCAGAAGCAATTTGTCTTTCTGAAAACAAATCAAAGACACAGTCATTAGAAACAATTGACATGTTTTTATTGTATTGTTTCTAAAGTACCTTTAGAACCCTTACAATAATTATACCAACTAATTCAAAAAAGCAGAAATGGTACAACATAAACAGCATTTCATTTGTCATCTGAACAGAACTAGTTCTGGATCTCACTTTACTTGGACTAGTTCTGAATACTTTGTTGAGTAATAGCCCATTATAGGTTTATCTCCATTTCTTTCTCCTTCATTCCTGCTCGCTTCACCTTAGAATTTTTAGACTTTTAAGTATCTTAAAGTCTATTTCTCATACAGAAATATTAGGATCTAATATGAACCTACTGATGAAACTTTAACTGAAAAAACTAACAAAAAAAAATCCAAAACTTTGAGAATGTCAAATATTCTATATATGCCTACATATCACTGTCATTCAAAGAGATCCAGCTCATGGACACAGAATCACTAATTTTTTTTTGATGTCTATTCACCACAATGTTTTGAATCTCTCCTGAGGCAGCTTTCTCCTTTCTTTCTCAGCTAAGCAACAGAGAGTAGTCAAAACCTGTGCAAGAATCTAAACATCTAATGGAAACAACATACTTTAAAATTCCAGTTTTGGATCTAAACAGTTTTATCCCTCTTCTTTCAAATAAGTAGTTTATAAGATGTAAAGTAAGTTAAATTTGTCATCTAAATCAAATTGCTCTTCTACATGTGTATTCAGCACTTGTGCTTCAGATCCTTTCCTACACGTGTTCCTCCCAATGGATATTTAACAGCTTTTCACAACAAGACAAATTTAATTTTCCTGAAGAGAAATTTCAGTTTCTTCTTGAGAAAGGAGTTCCAGTTTTCTTGAGAAAGAATGTGTCAGTGGTAAAACTATTAATAAACTACTTATGATTTTCAAAAGGATAGTTGAGCAGAAGATAAAATATGTATATTAATCACTGTGGAACACATCAGAGGCTTACCAAAGCAGACCATTAAATATAGCTGATCAAAGCTTAAAGAAATCTTACCAGTTCCAGTCCAAAAAGGCTCTCATCTTCCCAAACATCCTCAGAAATAGCATCACCAATAAGGTACATATCTTCAACAAGCAACTCAAGAACTTCCATTGTCATCCTCCTGCTACCTAATACAAATTAGTGGATAAATTTGAATACGAGCAAAATAATATATTATCATTTTCAGACAACCAGATGTTCAACAATTATTGTAAATCTGAAATACTGAAATTTTCCTGTAGTATCCCTCTATTAAATTATTGCTAACTACACTCAACCAGCAAACTATCTTCTAGTGAAAGTCAGCATCTAGAAAAAAAATCACAACAGAAGATACAAAAATAATCATCTACATTAAAAAAGAAGCATTTGCTTATATCCTAGAGGAGAACACGTTACTACAGCTGTAAATACAACCACTAGACTTCAGTAAAGTTCAGAGGAGCTTCCTTCCACCACCACCCATCAGAAGAGCTTTGGTTACAGATATACAAAATATACTGTCTATTCCTTTTAATCTGCATTTTCAGTATAGGAGGAGTGGCATTTCTCCTGGACTGTTTTTGTGAGATATGTTTTTGAAAGGCAAGGAGATGAATGCCACTTTAGCTGCTTGTACTTCTTCTCCATAACATCTTCTCCCTTGTGTCAAATATTTATTCTTTTTCATGACTCCTTCGGACTCAGTATCTCTTAATAGGAGGCTGATTAGGTCTGTTTATTAGAGATTTTATTCCTCGGTACAGTTTTATGCTGGGACATGAGACCACAAAGAAACCTGGCCAAAGATTAAAACTGCACAGTCTAGATTTACTACAAATACAGCCCCTGCCCAATGTGCACAAATAAATAGAGAAGAAAAAGTGAAAGACTTGTAAGTTTCATGAAGAATAAGGCAGAATTCCTGGAGCTAGACCAAGTACATTCATCAGCAGATAACAGAGGATGCCAAAGATGTCTGGCATCCTAGGGAACCAGAAAGTGACAGTTTGCCCCAGATACTTGAGATAGCTCAATTGGTGGCTTAATTACTGTTTCTATTTAAAAGCACGGATTAATTCTACATACCACTGAATTTTTTCTCAGTTCACTTTTAAACTACGACAAAGACTTAACATCCCTCACAATCTGTTTTAAAAACTAAATAAGCAAAAGTTTAAGGCTTGTTACAGCATGTATTAGAAGAGAAAACAAAAAATAATTTATCTACTTTCTGTAGATTTTACTCTATGCAAAAGCCTTGTTGGTACACTTAAGGAAGAAAAAAATAATTATGTGTTAAGAATGCAATCAGAGAATCACAGAATTGAAGGGGATGGGAGGGACTTCTAGAAATCATCGAGTCCAGCCCTCCTGCCAAAGCAGCTCCCTAGGCCAGATTGCACAGGTAGGCATCCAGGCGGGTCTTGAATGTCTCCAGAGAAGGAGACTGCATCACCTCTCTGAGCAGCCTGTGCCAGTGCTCCACCACCCTTACTGTGAAGAAGTTCCCAAACACATTTCTGCAAAACTACAGATATTATGTAGTTAATTAGCTTTATGGCCTTCCTACTAGGCAGTCTGTTAAGATAACCTGACTATACTGGTATAATCTCCTAATTCATATAAAACACACTTATGACTCTGATTTTAAAAGCCAATAATACAATTACTAGCAAATCACATTAAACAAATTCCATTCATTATCCAATATCGATATTTCTATCAAAGAATACAGTAAAGAATACAATTAACCCAATAGCAAATTCAAAGTTGAAATAACTATATAAGCTATAGAAACTGACTCATTTAGCAAACTGTTATCATCAGATCTAAAAAATTTCACAAATATTATACAAAGTGGAAACTGAAGTGCAATCACCTCTCCCCACAACATTCTGCATAGAAACCATCACAAAAACAAGAGTGCATTACATGTAGTCATGCCCACAGCAACTGAGGTAGTGCCAGCAAGAGTGGCAGATATCACAAGGAGCCATCAAAGTTAGTAGATATATAGACACTCATCACTTCCAGTTGTTTTAAATCATCTAATACAATTCTTCTTATAGCTCATCATTCTTGCTGCTATCCATGTTAATCAGAGGCAGACAAAAACCAAACACAAATGCATGTGGAGATACTAAACTCCGAATCTGTCTGTGCATTAGGTTAAAATGACATGACAAAACAGGACGTTAGTCAAGAAGAATATAATTCTAAATTGTTGGAATTATTTCCATCTTCCTATGCTACATATACGTTAAACTGAAATGCTATTATGAGAAGCTATAACTTGTTACAAAAGAAAAGCAATTGGAAATTAAGTAACACAGGTAGCCTCCAACCCTAATTCTGATCCAGTGTAGTTTTTCTGTCTGTATGTGGCTTATAAGACCATGTTCATACCTACAGAGTTGGATCAAAATCAGATTGAAGAGCTCAATCTTGCAAGTAGGATTAGATGAACAGAGAGGGAGCAATAACGTATCACAATATATATTGGTTTTACTTTTTAAACACGTTTCTTGCAAATACAATTCACCAAAACCTTACATCAATAAATTGGCAAGATAGTAATTTCTCAACATCTGAGGCAATCACCATTTTTTAAGAGATAATTATTACCAAATGCAAAGTAAGAAGGATACATCAATTAGCAAAATAAATTAGTTGCACTTCAGATTTAAAAAAAACACTGGCTTTAAACCACCGTTTAGTGTGCTGTTAAGTGTGGTTATTTTTCCTTCTTCTCGAGTGACATTTTATTCCACTATGCAGTTTATCACAACACACGCCCACTTCTTCCTATCAGTACTCACCAACATCAGTAAAAAGCACTTTAAACTTCTGCAGCAAATGTGAAAATCAATCTGAAGATTCAAACCTTAGGACCTAGACAAAAACTCGACTAAAGAACTGCTATAATTAAGTGCAGTGTATCAGCAATCATCTCCGTCTTATACCATCAACATCCTAACAGGTTGGAACAGAGATGGAATAAACACAAAGTTCAAAGTTTTCTCACCTGTTCTTAGGAGAGGTACAGCATTTTCCAAGACGGAAACACAGAACTGCGGAAGGCTAAACTGCTTCATCTGTAATTCTAAAGTGTCCTCATTTTCTATATCTGGTAGGTCAGTATGTCCTGCACCGAGTGGAGAATGCAGAGAGATTCTCGAGTCTGCATTTGCTTGAGCACTGTTTCCACTTAAAATGACAATAAATAAATAAATAGATACAGTGTTAACCTTTACAAAGAAAACTGATACACGTATACATTTTAAGATGACAACACCTTCCTTCTATAAAGCACACCATTCCTTACCAATACTTTTGATACCCAATCAGTGTTGCAGGAAGCAGGGGATTTTGTCCGTTACAACATTGCAAGAGAAAAATTGGTTGATTTGTAACTTCTTTTTGAATGAACAAAGTCTACCAGATGCTTGAGGCAAGGCCGCTTACTGAATCAATTTCAACCTAAATCGTATCTGCTAAATTAAGATAATTCTATCCAGCTTGACACAGAATTCTTAGAAAGAAAATTGAGTATCCTCTATTTAACAAAGCATTTAGGGCTTCCTCTTTGACTGTAAAACAGTAAATTATCCCTCCCTCAAGAAAATCAAGTAAAATTATTTTCTACCTGCTATCTGAAAGAACTTAATTCTCTTGTCCACATTATAGTTAATGGAATTAATGTAAATAATCTCCTAAACATCTGGATCGCTTTGAATTGCTTTAGCAATCAGTTTGGTTTTTGTTAAGCAAGTTGAAAAAAACTGAACTGTTATTTTATCTAACCAAATGTAAAAGCTGTCTGAAAGCTAACAGATTAAGAGGATGACAGAAGACAATAAGCAAAATAGGAGAGTTCAGCACTATGCAGTGGTTCTGACAGTACTTACCAGAGGGTAAGAAAGGAGAGGTATCAATCAAAAACAATTCAGAAGAGGAAAAGTTAAATTTCCAGGCAGAATTTGAAACAGACAAACACACAGATTGAAGAGTCTCAAGATTAAAGAACAAGGAAAAAAAGAGTTACTTACAGAATGACAATAAACAAATAGTTAATATTACAATTATGTTGAAAAAGATTCACTAACAACAGTTGTCCCATGTTAGAATCATGAATGCTATAGCAACACAGTCATTTCCAATTCACAGTTTCCTTAAACATAGTTTCTGTTCAACTGTGTTTTCCGTTATGTTATCTACAGGCTAAATTATATACTCATAAGAAATATGATTCAAGGACAGAAGCAGATAGGATGCAACAGTATAAAAGTGTACCTTAATGAATAGCTCAAAATATGGCCTTACACTATTAGAAAATCATCATTATTTTAACGGTGCCTCATCACAACCTTAACTGACATTTTTATGTAAATTTCCTTCCTAGACTGATAGACAGGGCCATGCCTCTCTTTTGTGCAACAGGTAACAGTTACTACTAACCTGTTAACTGTTAAACTGGGTAAACAGTCAGGTCCTAGAGTATATACAGCATGGAGGTCATTCACAATGATGTACTGGCTACTGGACACAGAGCTTCAGAGCACACCAGGGCAGAGTAGGAGATAACCCTCCTCGACCTGCTGACCATGCTCTTTTTAATCAGTTCCAGGATAGCATCATCCTTCTTGGCCACAAGAGCACACTGCTGGCTAATGAATATAGCAGGTATAACTAATCTTACTTAACACAATTTAAAGAATTGTTTAATTCTTTGTGCAACTTGACAACATTTCCATAGAAACAATGTGAATTTTACCTGGTTAACACAACTCTCACACGATCCCAAATTCTGGCAGAGATCTCATAACATAACCCTGTATTCAAATTTTTAATTAAAATTCAACTTCATTTCTGATTTTACTCACCTAGAAGATGCTGCATCCCAATCTTGACCATCTCCTCTAGGACGCTGAACTGTCCGTCCAATCACAGATGGCCGAGGACTACTACTTCCAGGTGATGGATTCTGAGAACGAGGAGCACCTCTTGCTTCTTCACAATAAGATATTGAAGAATTCTGGGAAGTTGTGCCTTTGTAAGAATTATATATAGACCATTAAAGGAATCACAAAGACTGTTTTATCTTAAAGACATTAAATAGTTAAGTAAAGGTAAAAGTAATTAAGGTAGTGCATCCAAATGTATAAGTAAATATTTGCAAGCTAGGACAACCTATCACTGGCATGTAGAAGGAGTCTGGAAACCCAATTTAATTCTAGTTTAATAATAAATCTTAAATGTTCTTAAAAAAAAAAAAAACATAGAATAATTTCATATTTCAGTCTTTGAATTGCACAGTGGAAGAAAATACTCTTAAGTTGCATTCAAATGGCTGTAGCCGAAGAAACCAAGTTAAAGATATCAACCTATCAAAAAAGAGCTATCGTAAAGATTTACTTAATAACAGACCAAAATACAAACATGGTCTCTGACTAAGGCTATTGAATTTTTGGTTAGCAGAATTTATAGAGATAAAGTCACAAATTGTAGTGACAATCTTCTGAAGAGAGCCAGACTGCCATTTAAGTGAAACAAAGTTGACTAAATTCATCTGACAGAATGGAAATGGGGGAAAATCCTTACAACTAATCTACACTATTAACTCTACAAAATGTAAGCATCATAAACATTGTGAAATAGCCCTAATAACTGTAATTTCTGAAAAAATTGAATTATTTTCAGCCATCAGAATACAAAGAAGGCTACCATAGCTGAAGCAAATTCTAAGTTGTTAAGCACTAACAGCTCAAAAACCTGAAGTTCAAAGTTTACCTACTTTTAAATATTTCATTTAGCTTTATTTAAAATCCCTCTCTTGCTGACGTACAAAGTTGTATACTGAAAACAGCAGATACACAAAGAATCATGTGAAACAGTACAAACAATATATTTATTATTTTTTAATATTTGAAAATATTTTTAAACAAGACAAGTACTCTAGTAGTATTTAATGACATCGATAGTACTGAACGCCACCAACTACTAAAACAGTTTTATGAGATTTGCTATAAAGAGGCGCGTTTTTTTTCCTAAAAAGCATTAGAGACAATCCCACCTGTAGCAGAAAAACCCCAGTATTTCAAATATTTAAAAACACCTACCCTGCTCAGTGGAAAAAAAACTTGGATCTCTGTGAAAGTTAAGTCTGCTTCTTAAGAAGATGCACAGCTGCTGCAGACACGATACAGCCTTTAAAGCTAATCGATGTCTTTGATCTCCTCCAAAAGCCAGGTTTAGTAGAGATAAAAGGCTCTGCAAATATTACAAAACCATTAATACTGGTAGCTGAATAATAACGCACTTTCATGAAAATCACGTCAGAAAGACCTTTGCATTAAATGCAATTCACAAATATTCCCAAGTATTTAAAAATCACAGCAAAGAATAAATAGGCTTAACTAATGTTTTCTTGAATACAAGACTATTCTAAGGACTCTGAAGTCCTGACTTTCACATTATGTTTCTAATAAAACCATTGCTATCATTATGGGAGCACTTTAAATTAATTACTGATCAACAATATATATACTAAAATCAAAATAATTTTTAACTAGAATATATTTACATTTGATATGCACTGACTTAAAGGGACTTTTGTTAAGCTATTTTATTTAGAAACAAGTCATTGCATTTACATCTGTTCTTACTTGACAAAAACGATTCCATAAAAAAATAAAATCTTAAGTTTGATGTTAATTCTTGCCTGTACAATCTTTGGTCTCTGAAGAAAGATCTCTGCAGGAAAATCTTGCATAATCACATCCTGAAGAAGTTCACATGTACTCCAAATTAAACTTTGGTTGCTACTTCTTAAAGAGCTAAAATTACAATGCATGTTCAAAGATGCATTAAAAACAAAAAAGAAGTAATTAGTTTGGGCAAGTCTTTACACGAAAGAGATAATCACAACACTGAGGAACCTAAAAATAAAAAAAAAGCTATAATTCGACTGCTTCAATTGTTAAACTTGAGTTATTCCTTAGCTATGCTAATTCTGTATACAATAAAGCATACCTCCATTCCCACTGCCATACAAAATTAAGTTCCCAGAAGAGAAATAACTATTGATTCTGAATTTGAAATTGAGGTAAGACTGGAAATTCTCCGTGAAGCTAGTGATTATCTCAGTGGTATACAGCAAGTAATCTAACACTTACCAAGTTTTTCTCCATTAGCAAGCTTCATGTACAGTTTCAAAAGTACTTGAATTACATATGCGGAAAGTAATATAAAGGAAGAAATATAGTAGCTATTCTGTAACGTGTAGCATAGTAAATAACAGCCTTTTTAACTTTCTACATTACTTTTCCCCTGTTCCATTTCTATGGTTTGGGATGCCATTGTTAACAATTCAAATAAACCCTGTTGAACTTATTGGCCTAAATCTTGGTAGGCTACAATCAAAGCCATGGATTTCTCAACCAAGTGGGGATCTAATGATTTTGTTCTAAAATTACCTGGACAACTTATTTTATTCACTTGACAAATTTAGACGAGAGAAGCATTATGAACAGAAAAAATGTATTCTGAATTAAACATCAGGAATGAATATAGATATTAACAAGAAATCTGTTTTATTACATATCACTGTTTACCTGCACCACAAAGCATCAGTGAAGTATTAAAAATAATTTATCAAAAATTAACTATTTATTTCCAGGAACAGACTAATGATGAAAAAATACAAAAATGTAGAATGCTGTTATCCAACAAAAATAAAAACTACAACCGAACTCCAGTGCTATTATTACTGTACCTTTCATTTGATGAAAGAATGTGTCTATCTGTTGAAGTAAGAGTTAGCCAAGGAAAGGTGGAAAATTTCAAGCATTTTGCTGCAAAAAGAAACAAAATGAAACATGAGAGAGCAGACGTTTTAAAGTAGATTTTATTGAAGTAATGAACTGTATATTTCTATCGCAAAGTCAAAACATATGTGAACTATATGCTATCTGAAACAGAAATAACTCTTGCTAAATATAGACTCAAAAAAAATCAAGTACTGCAAATGAGAATTCAGCAACACCATTAAAAAAGAAATTAAGGTCAAAAAAAGAACAAAATGTTTTTACAGAAATGAGTTTTAACAAACGGAAAACATATTATTAGTGGAGGAGTAATAAGTCCACCACTTCATATTTTCAATTAAATTCTAATGCTTTTCTGCTGCTAAAGAACATTTGCATAATCTCTAAAAATGGAAAATATCAATGCTTTCATTCTTAAAATAGTAGAAATCATAGTTGTTACTAAGTTATGACACAAAATACTAACATACTTGAAAGTTATTTTTAAATTTAATTTTCATAGTAGTTACTCTACAGTTCTGAGAGATAGCTTATCCACTGATAAAAAGTACTTTATATACAGTAATTCCAAAGTCAGCTTTTAAAATCTACTTCTCAAAAATATACTGTATGTTAAATACGACACTGACATGGGAATTGCTACTCATATATCAATGCAGGCAAAGACTTGTCTGAGTACTATTGGTGTGCGTTTCTCAGTCAATGAAACATGTTCATATTATAAGTAAATTGGAGCATAACATTAGATTTCATGTAGGTAAAGGGTAAAGACTTCTAAAGCACTATCCAGTGTTCTGAAAATAGAAAGGTACATCAGAGTTCAAGTTTTATTGAAAAGGAGGTATTTAAAAAGCCACGTTTGATACGGAACACAGATCTTCTGAAAAAGCATCAGCAATTTAAACTACCTTTTTTTTAAACTACTTTTTCTAAAGTACAACTTATTTTAAGGTGCTTGACATATACCAGTACAGTTATACTATTTACTAGCGAAGAAAAAGATCTATATCATTTTTATAAGCCTTTTAACTGAAGTTTGTGATATCAGAATTCACAGAATAGCAAGTAGAATAATGGTATTGATAGCTGTAATTGAATTCAATCCAAATAACATTTCTAAGCACTTTCTGTAAGCATATTTATAGTTTATAACTGCACTTACCAAGTGTTCTTTTCAGAGGTATTTCTAACCGTTGCATATGACTTCTGTCTTGACCAAAATACCCAGTAAATAATTCCTCTTGAGGCAGAACTAAAACAAATTAAGGGTAAATTATACGAACAAACAAATCAGTTTATCTTCACTACTTCCTTTTTGCCCTAATAATAAAAATGATTTTAATTTGCCCCAGAAAACTAAGGTAAAAAATAAATCAATCAATAAATGAAGTGTGTTGATGGCTGTTTTTATAATGATTTTTTCCAACTGTAAAGGTTTTTTTTTATTATTATTTTTAATATTCTTATATTACCTTTCATGCCATATGAGCAGTAGTAAAAGCAATTACACAGTGTCTATTGCCTAAGTGAGAAGTAGCAGTGAAGAAAATGTTTTTCTCCAATCTAGCCATGTAGTAAGAAAAGCAACACTCACAATTAACTATTAAAAGCCTCCTTCCAACAAAACTGCTGCATATTCGAGTCAGCTGAAAGGTTTAGTCCCCCTTATGTATTGTGTATACTACTAATTAACGTTTGTAAATCAATACACAAACTGTTTAACAAAACACTGAAAGTATCTGCCTACCCATAATAAATCTGACAGCAGCACTTGATTCAAATGATCAAACTATATAATGTCCAGATCTACAATGTTTTTCCTAATAACTGATGTCAAAAAAGAAATACAACACCCTGTTACTAAGCACTCATTAATCTACATGATTAAATCCGACTTACAGTACAAAGAGGAATTGTGTGTGATATTTCCGTTAGGAAAATGGGTATATTTTAAGCATGCATACATAACAGATTAGTACATTACTCCTCAAACACAGTAAATCCTAGATGAAAATCTTGCATAACTCTTATTGGGACACAGAATAAAAAATAAAAATCAGTGAACATTTTTCTGGCAATCTGAAATTCTAATTAATGGACAGACTGCAGAAGCAATAAAAGACGTTACTTTATCTGTGAGGTTGCACAGTGTGTGTGATGGAGATGTGGCTGTTATTACACTGTGCAGTACAGCATCCAAAATCTTTCTCACAAGACATTTCTTGGGAGGATTAGGCAAGGACTTCCATGGTTTTTAATTTCCTCCTTTATGCTCTATGTCTAAATTTTTAAGGCAAGAAGAGACCACGTGGGTTTGTTTCTTTACTATATCTGAGTGGCACTGTATAACATCACAGTAACGAATGATAAGCTAGGTAACAAAAATAAATAACAGCATTCACACATTTTCTGCAAGCTTTACACACTTTACTATGACAAGTATTTATCCAAAGCTAAGGAGATAATGCATATCACACTACTTCCAAAAAGAAATCCTTCTGCTTTTTTATATGCATACACACGCACACATATATATTTCTCTTAAAGTCGGCTATGTAGAGAAAGGTAGCAAAACATAACAGATTTGTCCAGAAGCTGGTACACTCATGGCCACAAAGCAACCTTCAGAAGTCATTCTGTGTCACGACTTTTCTAAATTGGAATAAACAGTTAATAGACGCTATGAAAACACACAGAAGCTCTGCTTATAACCAGGATCTTTCTTGTGCAGAGAATTCTATTAAAGCAGCAGCAGTACCTGAGCTAAGATCACACTTCTGGCAGAATCTGCTTACCACACGCTTTACACTAAAGAATACATTCATCCAATGTATTTCAAAATGTCAGCTTTTCACAGCCTAGAAGGTGTTAATTTACTTTATTTTCCTTTAAAATAAGTCACGCCTCCCAGTATATAGCTTACCTGGTTGATCTACTGAAGGCTGAGACTGAGTTTGGTAACATCCTGATAAGTAACTAGAAGAAATTTCAGAAGGAAGTAAGAACAGTCCATCCACGATCCCATCTATTATAGCCTGCAAGTTCGGATCCACATCAGAGCGAAGCTGAGAGAAGAACTCCACTGCACCAATTCCAATCATTGTCTGGGCAGCAGGTGGATGCTACATTAAGATAAATAACTGACAAAGTTAGCTGGAAGAAACTTCAAGGGCTTTTGAGGGGAGGGATTAAATAATAAAAAAAAAAAAAAGAAGAAGCTGTAACCAGTACTTAGGCTTGATTAGCCCTTCATTATTTTACATTGTTCACCACTGACAAGGATATGCTTTAAAAAAAAAAGAATTCCTCTTTATAGTTGCTTTTTAATGATTATAACACAAGAATGGATGCAGATTAAGACCCCTAAAACTCCTGAAAAGTTTTATCCACCACTTTTAAAAGTAAATTGCAATGTTCTTAAATTCTTAATTTTTCAGGAATGGTGCAAGCGCTCATCTCAACCAGAAGTTATACACTAAACAAGAAATCAAAGAATCAGAACTAAGTAGAAAGCCAGAAAATAATTCCTTTTCCAGCTGCCTCTTGTGGTTTAACCCTGTCAGTGGCTCAGCACCACACAGTCATTCACTTACTCCCCCTCTTCCCAATGAGATGGGAGTGAATCAGAAAAGAAAAAAAGAACTCATGAGTTGACATAAAACTATTTAACAAGACAGAGAAAAGGAAAAGGATAATAATTATAATAAATATAAATTTATTTAACAAGTGATGCACAAGCAATTGCTCATCACCCACTGACCAACACCCAACTAGGCCCCTGAACAGCTGACAAGAGATGGATGAGATGAAATACCACTCCCTATAGAGCTGCTACTGCGTAATGTCACATGGTCTGAAATATCCCTTTGGCTAGTTTAAGTCAGCTGTCCTAATTTTGCTCCCCCCCAGCTCCTCGGGGCCTTTGCTGTGAGCAGCCTTGGCTCCGTACAGCACTGTTGAACAGCAACTATAAACAGTAGTGCATTATCAACATTGTTTTTCTCATAGAACCAAACTATGGCATCACAGGAGACACTCTGAAGAAAACAACGCCATCCCAGCTGAAACTAAGATACTGTCTTCCAGCTGATTGCAGAGTAAGTCACAGAACGGGTTAGGTTGGAGGGGACCTCACAGCCCACCCCGTGCTGTGGGCAGGGCTGCCCCCAGCAGCTCAGCTGCCCAGGGCCCCATCCAACCTGGCCTGGAGCACCTCCAGAGATGGGACACCCACTCTGCCAGCACCTCACCACTCTCCAAGCGAAAAGTTTTCCTCCGACTCATCTAACCTGAACTTCCCCTCTTCTAGTTTAAAGCCACTCCCCCCTTATCCCTTCAAGTGCTGGAAGGAGTTTTCATTTCTCTGCCTGCATGCAATGGCTTTATTGCTCTCTTTTTAGTAAACTACTAAAATCTCAATAACCAAATAACTAGCACTTTGTATTCTAAAGAAACAGCTCAAACAGAAACATAAGGATGTCAAACCTTGATCAAACTGCTCACAAAATTCAGCACTTCCTCCTTCATTGGCACTACGGGGAAGTTGAACCACTCCAAGAGCTTGGGGAAAAGCACTTTCTCACGGACCAGATCGGCATAGGAAACCAAGTTATGATCCAATTTGAACAGAATGCTCTTCAGCGACCGTTCTCTTATCTCCGCCAGTTCATGACCTGCCCCCAAACAAAGGACAAAGAAAAAAAAGAGGAAAAAACAAACAAACAAACAAAAAAAAAAACACAACAGCGTCAGATCATTTGACAGTGTTTTTTATTCTTATTATTTGCAAACGTGAAGCTGTCAAAGATGAGTGGAAACGCCTCCATGTCGGAGGGGCAGAGGGAAAGGAGGAGGGGCACGAACGCTCAGATCGGGAAACGCAGCGGGAGAGGCGGCAACAGAGCCCGAGGGGGAAGCGGGAGGCCGAGCAAGGGGGGACCCGCCATGGAGGGCGGGGAGAGGGCCAGAGCGAGCTGCGGAGCGGATGCCCGGGCAGAGGGGAGGCGGAGGGAGCCGGGAGCCGTTACCCAGCTTCCTGACGAGCGACGACAACTCCATCGCGCCTCTCGCCCCGCCGCGATTCAACCGCCGCGCCGGTTCCGCCGACCGCCGCGCCCAGCCGGCCGCGGGGCGCCATGGGAAACGTAGTGCGCTGCGCCGAACCTCGCTGCCCCATTCGCCCTTTGCTGTGCGCGGGGCGCTCTGGGAGCGGGGCGGGAAGGAAAGCGACTACGATTCCCGTGGTGCCCCGCTACGGCGGCCGGCGTGGGGAGCGGCCGTCACCCTGCGGGACTTCCCCTGCGCCTTGGGGTGGGCAGCCGCGGGTTGTCGTTGCCGCTCTCTGCTCAGAAGGGAGCTGCTGTGTCGGTGTTAGTTCTGCCTGCGGCTTGGAGATGGGTCTTGCCCGTATCTGGGGTGATAGGTCTTCATATCCTAAGTTGTGCCATCCTTCTTAAAGACTCGTTTGCAACATATTTCAACAACCCCTTCCGAGCCTTGTCTTGTCCTGGTCGTGGAGTCATAGCTCTCTTAGTCGCAGAAAATAATGTGTGAGATGCTTCAGTCTTCTCCTGGCCCTTCATTGGACTCTCTACGGTATACCCATGTCTCTTTTGTACTGAAGAGCTCAGAACTGGACACAGTACTCAATATTTCATTTTATCAGAGGGCTGATGTTTATTTTTGAAAGGTTGAACTTGACGTGGTAATCGGAAAAAGTGAATTGATAGGTGATACGCAACTGTGCATGCTGTTGTGTGTATATGCTCTTGACGTTTTTTTTTTCTATGTAACTTGCAGATGCAGAAATGACAATGGACTTGTAATCTTCGTGGTTTCTTCTTTTATATCATGTATTGCTTAAGAAAATACATTTTCTTAATGTATTTTCAGCCAACCAAAATTTGTGATGTGCAATCATACAGAAATGATTTCCAGAAGGATATATGTCACTGCCCTCTCAGTTTACATCTTAATATTTTTTCCACCCTGGTCACCATCACTTTGCTATTATCTATGATTAATATCTTCCATCTGCTGTATCAAGGCTGTACTAAATTCTTAATGACAACTCTGAGCAGTCTATCAGTTTGCAAGTCAGTACTTACATCTGTGGAACAATGAAACAAAGGGGTTTGTTAAATCTGATAATAAACATACTGTGTTTGCTGCAGCTAAGTTTTTTTTCCACAAGGCGCTGAACTCATGTGGATCTTTTCAAGAGTAATTACAAAAAAAGACATCACTGACTGACTGAGTAAAAATTTCTTTTGGCTGTGCACAAAGAGCACTCATCAAGGATACAGAGGTGCTTATGTTTTCCCAAGTAGGTTTGTTGGGAAATTTGTGAGAATCTGTAATGATGGAATAGATTTCTCTCTCATTTGTTCTGCAAAGAAAAGGAATTGAAGAAGCAGTCATTTCCCAAAGGAGATTAAGTAAAATTGTTTCTTTGGGGAGAAAACATGCAACGTTGACATCTATAGTGTACAGTTTGTAATTTTTTCTCACCTATTTGAATATCTTCAATCAATATTGCATCTGAAAAACAAATGTTTTCTTACATTGTCTTGAATTAATGAATTTGAATTAATATATGAGTTTGAATTAATATCTAAATAAAAGATTTGAAGTTGTCAGCAATGCCAGATGACATATATTCTCTCCACTGCCAGTATATTCCTCTGCAATGCAACTGCTGGCATTTCATTCAGGTTTTCTTAACTGAAGGCCTAATTAAGTTCAACTGAAAAAAAAAAATATTCCTAGCCTTGGAACAGTAACTTCAGTTTTGTTGCCCCTGTTTTAAATCAGAAATAAAGTTGTATGTACCCAAAACAATGATCTAAGAGTTTGCTATATCCACTGACGCAATGTGCTTTGTTCTGACATGGATCAAACTGCTATTCAGCATGATCAGCATGAACTGAATGCTTATTGTTATATATCATAAAAGTAAAGTATCTTTCTCCTAAGAAAAATGAAAACAAAATAAAACAAAACAAAAACCCTTTGACTGGATGTAGAAAATGAAAAAAGTGGCAGGTGGATTCAAAAATCATCACTGAGATTGTGAGAAAATCTAAATAGAAAGAATACTGGTCTCTCATTATTGACAGCACCAATTCCCTGTGTATCTCCCACTAATACCTCCATCTTCTCCTACCTCCTAGTTCCCATTAACCTACGGATGCATAACTGCTTCTAAAGCCAGTTTGACTTTTTCATATTCACTAGCATTACTTAATGTGGATGTGTGTCCTTCTGTGTATATTCTTGCTGATCTAAAGTCAAAATGTGTGGGAGTTTCATCACTGGGGAAATTAGTCATTGAATCTCATTTGCATTGTCCCTTGATGCTGCCTTACTGTGCTCTACATAAGATGTACTTTAAAGAACTGCCTACTCCTCTATCCTCACATGCTTGGTTTCTATAATTCCAGTAACATTTTTCAATCTTATAGATTTGTTTGATTTTGTAAGCTCTAATTTTGTGCCACAAGCCATCTTTTATCTCTTTCAATATGAGATGCACTGTAACTTTAAAATTTCCCTTCAGTTAAATGTCTTAGCAAGAGATGGGCTTGAAAAATAAAAATAAAAAAAGTTTTTTTAAGAATTTTCAGTTTTTTTTTTTATCATTACTGTGAATCATTAATTCAGTGCACAATGCAGTCTTATTATCTCTGCATTCTTTTTTCAAAGTCATCTATTAAAAGCAAAATTTCCTTTCCTTCCTTTTTTTCAGTTCTGTCCTCTTACATTCTTCAAGTTGCCCTAAGGATCACCATACAAAGACAGCATGTGACAGTCTTGATTCTGCCTTTGATAATATCCTTACTGCATTTCTGAGCTTAAGTGTTGCAATTTATGATTCTCTGTGAATTTTTCTTCACATAAGCCATAGAGCAGCAGTTGTAAGAAGAAACATCAGGTCATGTAGGATGCGAAATATGATTCAATGAATTCCAGGTGCCTCTGTGAAGGGAATGCTGAATGGGAACTGTGATGTCCCAGCCTTGCTGACTGCAATATTTAAAATGAAACTCACAGCTGCAAGAAGATGACAAAAGAGAAGCAAAGAGAATGAAAACACTGCAAATTGAAGGAGTTAGAAATGGCCAAGAGAATTTAGATGAGGAATTCCTCATCTGAGAAAATGATCTCCATGCATTAACCATCTTCTCAGCCTGACACTATTAATTCCAGAGTCAGCTTAAAAGTACCTTCCCTGTTCTGGAGACCTCTGTCACCCCTAACTTTCTTACCATTCTTTGTTCGCTATTGATACCAACTGCTGCTGATATCTAAAGTAAAACAAACAAACAAAAAACAAAAAACAAAAACAAAAACAAAAAAACAACCTTGTAAGTTGCTTATCTATGCTGTCCATATGGGACCTACAGGATCTACTGCCCATGCACTGTAAATACAGCTTGGGCAGAAGCACTTCTGTGCGCTTATCACTTCATCTGACTACCAGAGTTCTGAAATTAGTATTCAAAATCAGTAGGATGATAGCAGACATCTAAAGGTTTGCTGCAAACATCAGTGAAGCTGTGTACATAAAAACCTTTACCTTGTGCTTTTTATGGCCAGGAACAGCATTTTATTGTATGATCTTAAAGCTTGTGAAAAGATCTCAATAAGATCGCTGCTTTTTGTTAGATTCTTGAATTTGACTACTTCCAGGTACGCAATACCCAAATGATGTTCCTGTTACGAATGTTTGTATTTGCAGCATTACAAATGAAGATTTGGAGCTCATTTATAGCATTCTTAATTTATTGTTTCTTATATGTAGTTTGCTCCAAAAGTAATACTTACCATTTATTTTCCATGGAAACTGCAAGAGATACAAAGAGCACAGCAGCACTATTTGATACACCAAAATCCTCAGCTACAAAACACTCTTTTTCAATATATTTGCCACTATTAGCTATGCATTTTCACCAGCAATGAACAGGAGCCTGCATACTGCGCTCATAAAAATCTGCACTAGTGGAGGTGACACACTGCTGCTGTCACTGCTGCTGAAACACACCACCCACTGCCTCACTGTGCTCACATCCAGACTTTGGTCTCCACAAATGCTTAGTAAGAGTCAGTGAATGTCACTGGGTGCCATTTTTCCATGTGGAGGAACGCAGTGTCACATCTTTGCCTCATACACATTTCCATGTCAGGTGCCATTTTGTCAGTCTGCCCCTCTGCTGCCACTTGTCACACAGCAACAAAATTAAATGGAGTATTGCTGAGAAGGTTCGTCTTCTGTGACCATAATGCTAAAATCTGTCTCTGACGTGCACCAACATCATACAATAGGAAGCAATATTTTGAGAACAGCCCTCATAAAATATAATAAAGAAAAAATGATCAGATCAGACTAGTGAGTGGAGAACAGGCCCGTTCACTACGATTGTATCTGGGAAGGCCAGGATGCACAGATCAGGGGAAGCAGCTCTCCCTCAGTAACGTCCTGGGTTGTTGCTCAGAGACAGAATACCTTCAGAGCAGCCTCCGCCATTGAGACACTCCTATTTTCTTCTGATGTGTGAGTTTAGATCCCATGAAAGGAAACACACCAGGGAGAGAAGGAGAGTACAACACAGAGAATTCAGACAGATAAGATGATTAGCCTTTACAACAGTGAAAAGATCCTCTCACAACGCATCAGCTTTTCAGCATTTGTCATGTTCCAAACCCTTCTGATGGGAGATGTAGCCTACAGATTTTTAGTGACCACTTCACAGTTACTAAGCTTCTTTGTCCCTCTGAAGTATAAAGCCACCTTACATTGAATTTTGGCTTTTTTTTTTTTTTTCAAAATGGAAAGATGAGATTAAACTATGGCATGTTGTGTCTGTATCCACCTCACGCAAAGGGTTGGCAAGGGAGTGCCTGGTGTACGTAACTGGATTGCTTTATTTGAGAGCCCAGTGCATTATATGTGATTTCTGACTCTGGATGTATGCTTAGCATTTTCCACATATATTTTCCCCTTTATAAACAAATTCTTGCTATATAATTTAAAGTCAGTATATCTCTGTGATAAAATCTGAAGTGTTGTTAAAATATTGACTGTTTTAATTTGTACCGCTACATTTCTTTACTGCTTTCTGATAACTTAGTGTGTTGTTTAGTGCATTTCATAAAGGCAACTTCTTCTAAAGGGAGCTCTTTCTGTAGTTTATTGCTTATCTAATATTAAACATCTCAACACGGTCTACAATTCTAGAAAGCAGTAATTCCTCTGAACTGTTAAACTGTCATGGACATTACCCTTTCCTGCTAATACTAATACTATATGATACTCTCATTTTAGCCAGCATTATGACATTATTGTTTTCATTCTGATGTAACTGTAGTTAAATTGCCAAGTCTAGCTCAAAACGGAAAATAATTGGTCTTAACACACTGATAGAGCAATCATTTTAATATTTAGTCTCACATTAATTTATGGACTAATAAATGCTTTGAGTCACATTTATAGAACTGAAAACAATTTTGGATATTATTACTGTTATTTAATTATAATAGAATCTTCAGATAATATAATAGTCATTTGCCCAAGAAGCTGAGTTTCCCAGACTCAGGTCATCCACAGTCACGGTCACAGGTCTGGCCATTAATTAACAATTGCACTTACTTGATCACAGAATCACAGAACTGAAGGGATTGGAAGGGACCTCTAGAGATCATCTAGTCCAACCTCGGTGATCTCTGAATTACAGAAGAAAAGAGAAGCTAGTGTTAATTGCCTACCATTTGATACTTTTCTCCAATAATCAGAATTCATAACTAAAAGTGGCACCAAAGATAATGAAAGTAAGATTCTGTTTCCATTCTTTCCGTGTCTTTTTAAGAATTTACCAAGTTTCTCAAAATTACGTTCTAATCACACACATAAGAGGTGGCTGTTGCTAACACACGGGGCCTGCATCCTGTAAACATTGAAGATTCACACAATTGCATCAGGCAGAAAGGGTGAGAGAAATATTTTGATAATTTTGAGGATCTTGATGAGAGAAATTATTCTTTATCTATGAGGGCTGCTCTGAGAGTAATGCCTCCTATGTTATTATGCTGGCTCACAGTGTCAGTGGCAGATGTTAGCAGCATGTCCGTAGAAGACGAACCTTCCCATCAATATTCCATTTGATTTTGTTACTGTGTGACAGTTGGCAGCAGAGGGGTGGTCTGACAAGATTGAATGTGACATGGAAATGTGTATAAAGCAAAGGTGTGTGACTGAATTCCTCCACGTGGAAAAATGGCACCCAGTGACATTCACTGATGCTTGTTGACCAAAGTGTGGATGTGAGCACAGTGAGGCAGTGGGTGGTGTGTTCCAGCAGTGGTGATAATGACAGTGACAGTGTGTCACCTCCACTGGTGCAGATTTTTATGAGGATGGCATGCAGGCTTTTGTTCATCATTGGCAAAAATACATAGCTACTGGTTTTGACTGTGTTGTAAAATAGCATTTTGTAGCCTATAGAGCCTACATTGCTTTATAAAATACCCAAACTGCAGCTGGAGAAACACGCCTCCAATGGAATCCTACTCATGCTCTCCAATTGCAGTAAAAATGTAAGTGTTCAAGTTTTGGTAGGATGTTCTTGGCAAGCAGAAATAATGCAGTTCTTGCTTCTCACCTTCCCATGTAGATCTCACACGGTTCTCACAACACATGTGCTTAGTCCACACTTAAAATTGCAAAGGGCAAAACGTTTCCCCAGTGTTACAAACTAAACAACAATGAAAACCAAAACAGCTTGGAACAGATGGTGCAGGTTGTCCCTAACTTGTAGACTTTTGTGCTCCAGATCGCAAAACTGCCATCCCCACACCTCTACATGGCCACTCCTTGAGGTCTGGAAGCGTCCTGAGGCCCAGCTCAGGAGGAACTTTTCTCATGTGCTTTCTTGGAGACCTCTGAATTCCTGCTTTCCCACAGCAATAGAAGAATGTATGCCTCAGCCCAAAATCAGATTCTCATAGTTTGCCTGTATTCCCATTCAGCCTTTTATCTTTGTCTGAAATGCTAAAAATTTTAGTCTGTCAGTTGGGTTGTTTTGAATGTCAGTTATTATAGGGCTTTTTCGATCCCATAAGCACATTTTTGAATGCATCTTAGCAAAGTCACCTGTGATCTTTGTGAGAGTTATAGTGCATCCAAGAAACCAGTTTTCCATCCAAAACTGTTATGCCCTTCAAAATAGGCATTTTTCCAAATATCTTGAGAACATTTTTCAGAAGTCTATTTGAAAACGCAACCATATGTATTCCTTCACCTAGTCTTGTTTTCTTAGCAGACAAAAATAAGTTTTCAGTATCTGTAACCTTGCTAAGTCAGGGTAGCTGCCAAGCAGTGAAGAAGATGGTTCATATTCTGACTCCAGGTCTGCTTGCAGATCTGATTGTTAGCAGTTACTGACATACAGATAAGAAGGGCCATAGTCCATTTTCAGGTAACTGAAAGCAGCGAGTTTGTCTTCTGACATGTGTCATCTGGGAGAATAAATGAGACACTGATGGAGAACCACCTAGCTTGGCTGCCAACTTGTCATTTCATGGGTTTGTTGTTGCTGTTTTCGTTTGGTTTTTGTCATAATTTTCATGTGGTGAGTAAAGTAAATATAAAACGCAGATACTTCAGTCACACTTAGTTGTGTTAAAATACTGATGCTTTGGTGTTAGCACTACATTAAAAGGCAAAATAATTCAAACATCTATGTTTCTCCAGCAGTGCAGGTTTATATACATTATTTGCTCCAAAAGTAATGCCTCCTATTTATTTCCATGAAACCTACAAGAGATGCAAAGAGCATAACAGCACTGTTTGATAGAGGAAATTCTCATCTACAAAACACAATTTTTAAATATAGTCAACACCATTAGCTATGCATTTCTGTCAACAATGGACAGGAGCCTGCACACTGTGCTTGTAAAAATCTGTACCAGTGGAGGTGACCCACTGTTGCTGTCACCACTGATAAAACACATTATCTATTGCCTCACTTTGCTCACATCCAGACTTTGGTCTCCATATGTGTTCAGCAAGAGTCAGTGAATGTCACTGGGTGCAATTTTTTCCACATGGAGGAATTCAGATGCACAACTTTGCTTCATCCACACATCCATGTCAGACGCCATTTTGTCAGTCTGCCCTTCTGCTGCCATCTGTAGCACAGCAGCAAAATTTAATGGAATATTGATGGGGAGTTTCAGCCTCTACTGGCATACTACTAACTGCCTGTGATGTCGCAAGCAAACATAGCAGAAGGTATTACTTTTGGAGCATCCTTTATGTGCGTATAGTAACAAGGAATATTTTCACGAAGATTCCCTTTTCCTTTCTCTGATTTCCACCTAATTTTCCTCTGATTTTGCCATTGTTATCTGGCACACATAACCTTAGGGTTTAATGCACTTGTAAGAGGTGTTAATAATCTGAAACATTAAAATATAATGAGCATTCTGCCATTATCAGTGAATGACTTTTGGTTGGTTTTCAAAGTACAAATGAGAAAAAAAATAATAGAAATGCTTGACAATGCCTTTTTCTGGTTTCATAAAAGAAAACGTTATTAATAGCATCCTTAAGACACCAGATATATGACACATGCTGGTCTAAAAATATTTGTATTCAGTTCTGAACTCCTTACCATCTTAGTTCCCATATTTATCCTAATCTACCTACTAGCAAATTTTCAGCAAGATATATATATATTTTGATTTAACAGTGAAAATTAAAAGGTGTTTTATTTTTCATTTTTTCATAGAAAGGCATTTTATAATTAGTATCTAAACATTCTACAGCTACATCTCTAGTGAATTAAAATAAGACTTTTCAAAGTAAATGATATCATGTTGCCCACTAGGATTACTACTGCTGTTTTGCTGGACAGTGTTTCTGTTCTTCAGTCTACAGGACAGATACCTGTATTTCTTCACATAATGTTATTTTTTTTAAGGTTTTTTGTTTTGTTTTGTTTTTTCTCAATTTAAATTCTATGTGTTGAATGTAGAGCATGGCAAAGACTATAGCAAAGGGCCAGCTAGCCACATGTACCTTCTAATTCTTGCTTGTCAGGGGCAGAGGAAAGAGTAGTCCAGTATCTATCTATTGCTCTTTTCACTGACTAAAGGAAGAAGAAGCAATTTATTTATTATAGTAGTATTCCTTGAAATGGTCTCTTGGTCTGTGCTAAGCAAACATTCTTATCTGATACTGAAAGAAACCTGGGTTAGACAGCTAAATCAGAGCTTCAGGCAGCCTAAAGCAGCTCAGCAACTCATTGAATAAGAAGGCTTAATTTGAAGAATGTGAAGACTTTTTCCAGTGCCAGCTCATCTCTCTTTACAATTTAATTAGCTCTGCAATTAGAAAGTAACTAGTTCGATTAAGAATCCATTTGAGCTGTGTGACCCTGTCAGAAAGAAACGTGGATTCTCTGTTGCTAGTACTAGATAAGCATGTGTCCAACATGAAACACAAATCACTTTGTTAGGTCTAAATCTTTTCATCCTCTCAAGGCGGAGAATCTGTTACTGATTCACAGTTTAGTAAAAATATAACTGAGGGTTCATACCACCTCACTATGTATGGATTAAACAACATTTAGCTGGTGATGTTTCAAAATCAGACGCTTGGTCCCAGACTGTGCCTCCCCAGATTCCTTGTTTAGCTCCAAACCACCCATTTAACTGTCAGAAAGTTGTATCATTGCACAGACATCTCTCAGCACAATGACAAGCTGTTGGATAACATTTCTCTGTGTGTGTGTGCATAGGAATGAGGATAGAGAATAGCATAGTCTTCTGTTTCCTTATTTTACTCTTCAGAATTTGATGTGTTTCACCAGGATTTGTCAGAAGTGATGACAGAAACCTCATTAGCAGCCAGCAGTAGCTGTGACGCTGCTCAAGCAATGATGCTGTTCATGCACAGATGTCCACAGATCAGAATAGATACAAAGAGCGTGTGAGCATCTCTCCGTAAGCGACCGCTGCATCTGCCTTCCCAGCACAACAGAGAGCATCCCTGGGAATTGTTATTGATGTGCAGCTCATCTTCCTAACTGCTAGCCCGAGGTCACAACTACAATCTAGCCCAACTTACTGCCCAATATGTCGTACACTCTGAAATGCCATAATCCTGCTCTTGAGCCACTGTACAAGAGACTAGAGATGATGATGATTTCTTTTCTTTGCCCTGATGACAGAAATACAGCAGAAACACAACCTTGGAAAGTCAGAAACTCTGAAATATACAACAGATAGAAGAATTATCAAACTTTGACTCCAGGAGATAGCCAGAAGCATCCACTTCTACTTTGCTGCTACGTGGGGGCCACTTACTGCAGTGTTCTCAATGAGAAGGAAATTATCCCTGAAAGACATTTTTCAGATCTCATATATTAAGCCAGCGATCATAATGAATTCATGCTGCAACCTTTCAGAATAACATTTCCAAATGCTTAGTTTATGCTTTGGAGCTTGCTAGTCTCCTCTTTCCAAATCCAGCCATCACTGCTACAAGTGAAAATAGTATCTGGGACACCTGGTAAAGATCAGAATACAATTTACTTATATTCATATGTCAGAAGGAAGACTGGTTTCCTGCCCATCCCCTTGTGGAACATGAAGGTAAAATTTAATGAAGGAAATGACTTAACTGTTGTAGTAACTGTCTTAAGACACATAACTAAAGAAAACAATGCAAGACCTATGTCACTATCAAAAGAGAGGATAGAACCTGTAGCTCTTCAAAGGCTGTAGATTCTTTACAAAATATCATTTTAATCATACAATGATGGTTTAGGAATCAGAGTTATTTGTAACTAAGAAAACTAGATACCCCATTCCTGTTAACAGTAATGGAAACAGGGCATTCAGTGTTGCTAGATGGTTTTACAACAACCATATATAGAAATTATAAATTAAAGAGAAAAAAAAGTATTGTCATGGTTTTATGATTTTTTTGTATTGGTATTCCACATCATAACATCATGTAGTGCATTAAGAGTTAAAGAGTCAATGCTCCAGCTCCATGGATCATTGATAGTTCCAGGTATACCTGTCTCAGAAGAGAAGAACTACATTCCACAGAGAACTGTGCGATGCTTTGCATTTTTAGTGTTTCCGCTCAGAGGGAAAGATAAAAACTCTCTGCGGTCACGGGACACTCTCCCTATCCTTTGGGAACAACTCAGCAGTGGGTGCTCATCTCGCCTTCAGTGTTAGCGTAAGGCCTTCGGTTTATTGGGCACTCTCTCTTGCTCATTTTATTTGATTTATTAGCCTCAGTTCCAATTACATTGTATTATATTGTGTTATTTTGCTTTCTGATATCCTATTTAGTAAATTAGCTTTTCTCCTCAGATCATTGCTGCTATTTTGTTTTTAGGCCCATCTCCCTTTTCCTTTTTTTCCTTTTCCCCTTCCCCTTTCCCAGGGTGTGGGTCCGTGGGTCCCCCACACCAATCATCACAGAACCGGGCTGAACCAGCCTGTAAACCGTTGACAAGTATAGAAAGTTCTCCAGATTTGTACCACAGGGAAGAATATTCTGTGCAGTATTTGTAAAAGCTTTATTTACCCCACATTGATCATTTCAAATTATTTCTTTTGTCTTGTAAAATTATTTTGAACTTTTTTTTTTAACTTAATAAATAATGGACTAAAGGTTAATCTTGTTTTTCTGTAATTCATTTTGCATGTTTACATTTTCATTCCTGACAGACAGTGAACTCATTATTCCCATCTTAGATTCTAGCAGCATGTATACATTTATCAATGGGCAGCATGTTTTCTCTCAAACTTTCTTTTCTCATTCAATTTCTACATACATTCATTTTTTTTAATTTACTTAATACCTCAATTTTTGCAGTCTTTCCTTCTCTGAAAAGGCTCAGTTTTCACCAGAAACAGTAGTACATAAAACTCAAAGACTCCTGACACTACTGATGTCTGTACACTGAGGCTGAAACTTTGGTCTGGATGATTTTGGCTGACTTAAGTTGTAGTCAAGTCAAAGGGTAATTTTCAGTTGTTGTCAGCCTAGGATGTTTTTTTTAATTATTTTCCAAAAACAGCCCAGTTCTTGACCCTTAAGAATGTAAGTTCTCTCTTAACCATTTTGCTGTCCATTTGAAATAATAATAACAATGATAACAATAACAATAATAATAACAATAACAACAACAACAATAACAATAATAATAATAATAATAAAAGGACATGTCAAATTGTAACACTGAAACACTAGGATTGTGACAGAGGGAGCAAACTCTACACTAACAGAGTTAGGAAGTCTCAACACTACTCAGTCCCCAAACATTTCTTATCCATGTTTTATTCAGATCAAGTGAGAGATTATTTAAGCAAGGTATTACAACTCATTTTTATAATATTTTCCAGATCTGAGGTATTATTTGATAAAAGTTAATGCTGAAATTGTTTGACAGTTACCAGCTCCAAAAAGCAAAGCTTAATGTGGTGACCAGGAGATAACCCTAACTATTCTGCTGCTTTTAAGACAAAATGAAAAATTACATTAAAATATACAGTCACACTTAAAATTCCTTCTGGAAAAATGAATGGTAATTCACTACTGAAGAAATTCTGCTGACTTCATAAGCTGTTCAAGTGCGAGTATTCTGTGAAAGAATGCCAGTAGAAATCCAAGAAGATCCTGTTACTTAAATATTTCATCAGAAGTTATTTGTCATTGATGTGACAGTTTTCAGATACTTAATGCAGCAGCAATAAAATGTCTTTTGCTAACAGACTCTTTCCTCATATGTGAAGGATATTTCAGTAAAACTTACAGGTGTGAAGTCACAAACATACACATCCAATCACAGGCATTTTTAGTAGCAAACTTCCAGACTCTCAAGTCTGGCTTTTTATTAAACAATCTTTCTCTATTTTTTTTTCTTTTTAAGATAATTATTTTCATAGTTCCCCGTTGAGAAGAGTCAAATGCAGCTGCAGACTGAGACAGGAGTTTGATGGGGAGGAAGCGTGCAAGCATGCCACAGAGCCAGGCACAATGAGGGGATCATGCTCTCACACATACTCCTGTGAATTAAGGAAGCCTGAGTCTCAGTTTATACTTGGACAATTCAGGAAGCAGTTGCATCTCCTAAGCTCTCAACAATATTACACAATTATCTTGGTATTTGAGGGAGTATCAAAACTTCCTCTTTAGATGAAACACCGCAGACCGGGCAAAGCTGTAAATAGATTATCAGGTCTAGATAGGATGCTTATCCAGACATAGATCAGGTGCAGTAAATGCTTTGTTTGTATTTTTCCATTCCACAAATAGTGTTTTTCTCTCTGTGCTACACTTTGTTTAATCTCAGATCTTAACATTGCGAAATTTTGACTTTCAAAGATTCTAAATAGTTTTGAAGTTTCAGGCTCCACTTGAAAATTAGAGGTTTCTAAAGAAGACACTTGTTCTTTTGATAGCAGATGAGTCAGAGAACGACGTAGACACGGGTTTCTTGCCTGTAAACTTATATTAATAGAACTTCCTTGTTTGAGAAAATTGTTCATAACTTAAAAAAAAAGATACTGGCCCAGTTTCAGTAAACACTCCTAAGTGCCCGGATATTACTAGTTTTGAAAAAAAAAGGTATTGAGATCAGAGATAATTCAGCTTAGCAGTGCTGTAGAAGAGCAATGAACAATGCAGCATTTCATGATGCTGAAATGCACTTAAGTGCTTGTTTCTGGCAAATGAAATGGAAATAATTATTGCAAAATGTGGAAAGATACAATAAGGTGCTTTGGATTGCCAGATAAGTGATCTCCATGGACTTCTATTTTGGCTAGAACTATGGGATAATGAAAACAAAAATTAAATAACCTATTAAGGAATTATGAACAATCTAATCATAACTAGAACAGATAGAAAATATCTGCATATACATTATTAATATATTTGCATTCAAAGGAGGAGGCTGGGGTAGAGATGACTGAAGGAAAAAAAATTACAAATTTATATTGTACCAAAGCACGGAGGTAGCTTTGTAATTACGTGGAGAGCTTTATCCCTGTGCATCACTGAAATCAATGTGACTGTGGCTCATAACTCTGGACCAGTGGGCCTGGTGTGGACATTACATCTAAGAAACTGCAAGAAGAGGTCAATATAGAATCAGGCGTCCTCAGAATATCCATTTTCTTATACTATCAGTCAAGTATTATCAAAGAGTTAAACAGGCCTGTGTAATGCAAATTTACTTTGTAAACAACAGCTAAGTCACAAAAACCAAACCAAAACAAAACAAAAAATGCAAATTACTAACAGAACAAGTTTATAAGACCAACCAGTCTGTCTCTTTGCCATTACTAGATTGTTGTTTGCACTTGCCAGTACAATCCACCTCATTATCATAAAAAAAAAAAAGAGAGAGAGATTACCATATACTGAATCCTCAGTACTACAGATTTGTTATTTAAAAACTTTTGCTGATTAAGGTCAGTTCTAAAGTGATTAGTGCCCTCCTCCCTGCATTCTCCAAATGAAACATCTTACAAGGGCATCTTCAGGGGATTGCTCATGTACTTTCTGAGGATTCTGACACTTGACAGTGACTGCCTGCACCAAAAATACCTACAATGAAATCAATCAATGATAGTAATTCAGCCATATTTAATGCCCTAAATTATTCCCCATATGAAAATTATGCATTTACAAATTGAAATCAACCTGCTTTACAATATAAAACTTTTTTTTATTTTTTTTTTCCTTGAGTTTTTAACTTTTTCAAACCCTCTGATAAACTGTATTCACATCTTTTCTTTCTTTTCCTCTGCTTGCATCTCTCTGTTATTCCTTGGTTATGAAATTCCCGTTCCTCCATAATGGCTTGATTCATTTATTTTTAGATATTTGTTGCTAATGCCAACAGATAGGAACAATTGGGGAAAATAAGATGCTAAATTCTCGTTCTTTTATTTGCATCTTTGTCCAGTGGTTATTTGCATACATTGTGATATAACTTGTGTTACAACAATGACTGTCCTGAATAGAACATTGCAGGAAATTTGCATGAGTAACAATGAAAAGCAATGAAGGCTCACAAATGGCTTTGTTTGTTAATTTGTAATGTAGAGGTCAGCTATAATGGAATCTGACCTTTGAGAGTAAAAGGAATCGCCCATTTACTGTTCCCAGATCCAGAAACAAAAGCGTTACACATGAAGTGAAACTATTGTTAAACTGCTGTTACATGGAAAACACTTGATTCTTTATTTCTTTGTTTATTCGGCAAGCCAGTTTCTCAAAACTTGGTTACATTTGTGCAAATTGTAACCAAGATCTGCGCTAACTTGGGAGCTTTGTCACAGCTGAGATAAAAAAACTGACCAAGTTGTTACAGGAAATTCCAATTGTTTTTTTTTTTTTTTTTCTTCCAGAAGCTGGAAGTCAAGAATGCAAAATGCCATTTATCCAAGATAAAACTAGAGCATTACAGAGGCAATAATGATGTGTTTGCTTCTTCAAGGAATATAATTCATTACTGTTTCATCAGACGTGTATACTTCCATTGGTATAATTTCAATAGTGGAGTAAAGGTAAGATTGACTATTGAATTTATTAATACATTTGGACACAGTACAGCTTCACAGAATTGTCTACTTTTCTACAGGCAGGTTTTGTGTGAATGTTTTTTTAGTTTTGATAAATATTAATTGGAAGCTGAGGATCAAAATAAATCAGAACCAACAGGTGGACATGTGGATTTGAACATCATCATAATATTATGGCTAGTAAAATAACTATCATTATCAAACTGTACCAGTATTGAAGAAAAGACAAATGTATTTCAAATGTTTTACAAAGCTAATTCTAAGCTAGTTAACATCAAACTTTATTGAGTCACATAAAATTTAGGAGAAACCTAATGAAGGATCAAATACTTCTGAGCTTGGTGGAATGTGCTGAAGGTACTGTTCTTGATTTTGAGAAGTACCTAAGTTGCTTAACTTTGTTACATTATCTTTGAAATAGCTTTTTGTTTGTTTGTTTGTTTTGTTTAATTTTTTTATTATTTTAAATTATCACTATTTTATACGCCTATACATTATACATACTATTATTCAGATTGTTAGGAAGGGATCAGTGGTTATAAAAAAAAAATGGAGTTGGAATGTTAAGATTTACAAAACATCATCAAATTTTAACATGGTTTGTTTGTTTGTTTGTTTGTTTCCGGAATGTGAAAGAAAATACTATTCACACTGTTGTCCGTATTATTTTATAGACTTTATTTCTGATGTAATTTAATACGCCCAGACCTCTGTTTCAGAATTGGGCTTTATTTTGTACATTATTACTACAGAGATTTCCCCACAGTATTTGACTTCACTATTTGTATCATGCATGCTAATGCATGTGGACACTCCTTTCCTATCTACGTTTTCTACAGGGAATATAGAATGTACAAGTAGAGAGAGAAAGCGAAAACTTGTCAAATCTGTCCAACATTTGGATCCCTTGATATGAAAAATGATTCTTTTCCAAGAAGCTTTTACATTTAATTTAAATATATGGAGAATTATAATAGGGAGGTTCTACATCAGTCTTATGTGCAAATTTTGATTGGGGAAATATTGACAATTAGCAGTGAGTTTCACACTGACATTAAGTAAATCAGTGTTTAATAGTAATGAAAATAGTACCTGGATCATAGATAAAGATATTCTAGGAGAAGGTTCTTTACAGATACTCAGTCAGGCCCATAGCAGTCAATAGGATTACACATTAAATTCATTTGCTGCTATTTCTAATTAGGTTGCACAACAGTCCTAAGAGGCAGGTGAGGGAAGTGAATTATTTTACATATGGAAATTTACATATGGAAATGGAAAGCAAACTAATTAAAGACAAAGACACACTCACACTCAGTCTGAATGGGAGGATGGCACAGCCTCGTGGCTGCTTCTCTGTTACATGAAATGGGCACACGTGCACCATGGCAGATGGAGATGTGGCTAGAGCATAGTGTTGCTCTTTTGTACCTCATCACAGGCAGCATTATACTGAGTGCCTTCAGATGAGAAGCGCATGTTTGAGTGACTGTCCTTGCTTTCCCTAGGTGTGATTTTCAAATATTAAGCACATTTTTTCTTCCATTATTGTTGGAGAACTCATGGGTCTCTCAAGGTCATTTCACATTTAATTCCAAATACTGCTATGCCCAAACTCAGAAGTTATTTCTGAAGATAGGGTAACTTCTGTTCTAAAAGACAGATCTTTGAGGGAAATTGGCCATTTCTGTATGCATGTTTCTATTTTTATTTTTTTTTCCCAGCTTTCCATGGAAATTGTTTATGTTTTCAAAATATGAACTTTATTTCAGTAACTCACAACATTCATAATGTGTAGAGTTTGTTAGCCCAGTGCTAAGGTATCGGATGAAGTAGCATGCAGAGCTCAACTGGGACTTTAGCTATCTCAAAGAGCAGAAAGCAATTTTTACTAGCTTCCAAATGTCAGTGCCATAATTGAAATAATAATTGGATGTAACAGTAGGCTTTCACAAATGTGGGGAAATTCAAATTTTCTTGTTTTAGGAAATGATCTGTGACTCTAAAAACAAAACAAACAAAAACAACAACAACAACAACAACAAAACAATGGAAACAGATGTTACCTTTGTTTCAGTGTTTATTCTCACTCAGCTTACATGAAGAAAAATAAACCTGAAGGACACTGAAAGCATCTGTTTGTTGAATTTTTCAATAAAATGTGTGAGAGTGCAAGTAGAAACACTATATGGTTGCATGGTATATTTGATAAAAGATAACTACAGATAAGTAAGGTCAAAACTTACACCAATTTTCAGAAGAACAAAGCACGGCATTGTATTCTAAGTACTGAAGGAATCTGTTCAATTTACAGCTTCATTTTTGGGATTCTTCCAAACTCTATTCTCAGTTTATGCAATCGGCACTTCATTAGTGCAGCAAACAAGAATGTTTTTGAAAGTTAATATCCTAATACTGCAAAATACTTTTTTCAACTATTTTCCAATGAAGGAGGAAAAGAGAGGATACATAAGAGAGCCTGAAGCTTTTGCTTTCTGGTAGAGTTTAGCCATCAGTGCATCCTGACCTTGTCACCAAACATCAGACTGTAACAGGGAATGTTAAAAACCCTACCTAACCCTATGCTGTTAGAAGATAAGGGTAATAGAAGATGGAATAAATTCTACTGAGTTACTGAAATTTATCATTGTGATGACACAGTTTCATTTTGCAGGCTGGGTGTCACGTATATCATATTAGGTGATGCCTCAACCTGTAGAACTCTACAATCCATACTTCTGAAAATACAGAAGAACAGCAAATGTTTCCACCATTTTTTTTTTAAGTTAGCAAAAGCTTTTAAGTATAGAAAGAGACATAATGAGCTTTTTAATGCTGAGTTGTCAGACAAGATGTCACTTCAGTACAATTTTATCTGTCCATTTGGAGAAGACCTAAGAAATTTTGATGAGAAAAACAAGAAAAAGCTATGAAGTGACCTTCTAATATGATGGTCTCTGGGCAAATAGAAATTACCATCTCAGCCAAAATTTCTGTTCTGTGTCCCTATGCCTAATTGTATTGCTAGTATTCCTCCTGGCTGTCCTTTTTCAATCAGATGTGCTTTCTCCAGATTCCACTCGTCAGAATGCTCAATGCAGAATAATCTCTGAAGTGAAAACCTCTGCTCTGTGGTGATCATTGCTGTGCAATGAGAGAATACTGCAGCAAACTCACCAGAGTCCAGACAAAGCAATTCATTCCACAACACTGTGTAATATAATAGAAAGTAACCTCAGCCAGAGAGCACTCTGATAATGTTTTCTCTTCTTTCTAATACCATTTTGACAGCAACTGCCAGAATATGTAGGACTTGAACTACAAATATAATTTTGAACCTATCCGGGTAAGAGTGCACTTCTTAAAATTAACTCTTTAGCAATGAAATTAGCATCCGTTTGATAATGACAGCAAAAATGCTCAATTGTACAAGAAGCTTTCTGGCTATGAAATTTTGCAATAATATATTGACAGTTTCACACACCTGCTTTCTTTTGCTGTACATTTCTTTAAGATGCATGATCTAAAATAAAAGGGAACTGAAAGTAGACTCACTGTAAGCCTGAGAAATGCTCTGCTCTGAAAGCCCCCAGCCGCTTGGTTTCTCTGCCTACATAAGACCTAAGTGGAGCTCTTGAAAGAATCTGTTGTGAGGAGAGCAGATTTAGCTAAAGAGCTGAGTAACTTGTATCTATATTTGATTCTGTTCTTCTAGACAGTTAAAAAAAATCCAAGACTGATGCTTATGTTGTTAAACCTTTCTCACAGTTTTACAAGAACTGACAAGGTCACAGCCTGAGGTAGCATGGTTGCCAGATGTCACACCATTAGTTACAGTTTTAGACAGAATAGGTGTAAGTGGGGAGAAGCAAGATTCAAAATAACTGTTCCTGTAACTTTTCTCCTGCTAATGCTCTTCTAACAATGTAAGCAGCAATCCTTATTCCACATTATTAGGTGGATATTACTATTCTTACTTAACAGATACTATTTTTATGTAATAGAAGTTAAACATTTAGCTTAAATTATAACTAAATGGAAATAACTGTAGCTATTTCTCTTGTAGAAGCTATGTTTTTAATTATCAAGCTTTTCATTGGCAAAAACCCTTGAATGCATCTGATCCTACTGGTGACCCATGATTCCTTTGAACTGAATGTTTCCACAATCACTTGCAGATATATTTGTTATCCATTTCATTTTAATACATAATGTCCAACAGAAAGTATAGGGTTCTGCATTGCTTTTATGTTTTGGTTTCATTTGGTTTGGTTTGGGTGTTTTTTATGGTGTTTTTTTTTTTTTTTTTTTGTAAGTAGAGGCAATATTTTTTTCAAAACATTCCTCTTAGCTTTGAAAGTCACTTTCTCATACTGGGATGCACATAAATAAATCACTGCTTTACCTCATTGGCCTTCGATGCTAGTTTTCTGCAGTCAATTCTTCACTGAATGAAAGCTATATATCTTTAGTAGCAGGCTTGGTAATGTCAAGCTAATGGTGCTTAATAGTTCTGAAACTTCCAGACAGGAGCTGGAATATTGCAAGTCATTTTCTGTACTTTTGCTCATGTTCAGCCTGCCTCTCCTGGATAACGTGTTCATATTCTTAAATAAGATTTAAAGTGGGCAAGTATTGTATCTGCTGAAAGTTTTCTAGAAATTATTCATAGTTGTTATAAAAATGGTATAATTACCAAAACAAGCAGATCAAATTCTCTTCTGTAAGAAAATTAATGATTCAGAAAGAGGAAAACAATTTGTATGGCAAAATGAGTAAGTGTGGAAATATGCATTTATGTCTGTATCTGTTTTGTTTGCAGATAAATCCTGTTCTGTATAGTACTGTATCTGCCTGCATCGATGTGAAAAGGGATAAAAAACATTTAACAGTATCCCATCATTCAGATGCTGTTTTGAGGCCCATGTTTCAGCAGAACGACAGAGGCCAAGGTCTGAAGCGTTCCACATTGAAGACAGTGCTGCTCTGTGGCCAATGGACTCAGGAATATATACACACTGACTGGTGGGGATCCAGCACAGCTGGAAGTGAGAGACTGGAAAGCAACTCTGCAAGTTATTGAACTCAATCACGAAAACCACATCAAATAGATATTTAATCCAGGAAGATATATAAGACCCTCTTATTAACATATTGTCCAAACCACCCCTAACCAGGCAAATGAGAAACTTCCTGGACAGTGAGCAATAAAAATTGTGGTATTATTGAACCATATATCTAATCTTTGAAATAAGGAAATGAACAGGGTTGACTTAGTAACATATAAGACTGTTAAATATTTTTGCCCTTTGATGTTTAAGTCTGGTAAACTATATATCTTCCTATGTATCTATGTATCTTTCACCCATACACAGAGCACCATCACTGAATGTTCTAGGTGAAATATAAATTATTGCAACATTAAAAAAATAAATTATATACATAGGCTGACTAATGTCATTTCACTGGCATGTGCTCAGTAGCATGGTAAAGGAAGTAGTCAATGCATGAGAACGTAGAAGACCACTGCATGTAAGTAAATAGTTGTTCTATGCCCGCTTTCATATGATGTTCATTAGAAAAACAAAAGAAGTGCCTCCAGCAGTTTTTCCTTAGAAGCAGACAACGCAGCTTTTGTCCTTTGAATCTGTGTAATAGAGTTACAGGCTGGAGAAACTTCTAGGCTTCCCCTGGGAATTAATGGTATCTAAAAATAACATGAATGAAATATGTTTTGATTATTAGATGAATGTTAAATTGTAAGTAGTGCTCTATTAAGTTGCACTCTTAGAAAAAGAATGACCCTTTCAGATGCACAGCTTAGGGCAATCCAACTAAGAAATGTAACCGTAAATTAGCATACACAAATTAAGCTTTGATATGAAGGGCATCCTTAGAGAGCTGGTGAGAACCACATGTATATAAATAGTCACAATATGGTAGTGAATAATCCCGTGACTTACAGGGTAGCGACAGGCAAAGCAGTATAAATTACGGTTGAGAAATAAAGTCACCATAGTGATTATCTTACATGCCACTAACCTAAAAGTTTTCACTGCAAGGCTCCAATTCACTTTCTACAGCACCACTGACTGATTAGTAAATGACTGGCTAAAAACAGACTCTCTATTACTGTCAATTACTGCAATTTCACTGAAATGAATTGATTTTCATCATTTAACTTACATCCACAAACAGACTGGAAAATCTGAAATCCCTGAGCATTTCCAGAAGAATCCTCCCACGGCATAAAGTGAGTAGTTAGAATTATTCTGATGTTACAAACAAGATCCCTTCTGGATCCTTTTCAGCAAAATGAGGACTTTTTCCTATGAATGCGCTCCAGATCTTACCTGCTAGAGAAGATAAATTCTGGAACCAGAACAGCAGTGGTCAGTTAAAAAGAAAACAAAAACAACTTCAGCTTGCTGATGCTGAAGTGACATTTAACTCATGTCAAACAGCATCCTACACACTAGTTGTGTTGCCTATTCACATTGTAATTAATTTAAATAAATGATCTAAGGCCTCAGAGAGTGAGATTTTAATCTTGAAGCTTCTAGAAGCCAGATACCAGGACATAAATGCTGAGAATTGATGGAGGACTCATTTGTATCACCCTCACTTGTTTTATCCATACCATAATTATACTATTATCTAGAACTTTCTGCAAGAACTTCAGGATTCGTCAACAAAACAGATGTGTATAAAGAAGCTTTTTACGATAAGGGTGATGAGGCACTGCAACAGGTTGCTCAGAGATGTGGTGGATGCCCCATCCTTGGAGGCACTCAGGGTCAGGCTGGACCAGGCTCTGAGCAGCTTGATCTATCCATAGGTGTCCCTGTTCATTGCAGGGTAATTAGACTAGATGACCTTTAATGATTCCTTCCAACTCAAATAGTTCTATGTTTCTATGGAAATCATTCTATTTTATGGAGAATATGAAGAAAATGATGCTATTTAGTCTTCATCAATGTGTTTCATTACAATTATATTTGCCATTTTTTGTGCTTTTTATAGAGGAAGTCTCACTTAATAGGCTAGCAGAACAAGTAAGATTTTTTCCTACTGTATAAAGTGATGCTTCATTAAGTGTTCTTTTATGTAATTAGCAAGATGGTAAAATGTACCAAAATTTATTTATTCTTGTGTAGAGTATAGAAAATGTAAGAAGTCTTTAAAAATAAATCTTAAACTCATTCTAAGATGTTTGACTAGCTCTGGCTTTTATGGTAGAAAAATCCCATTCCTAAGAGATAGGATCCAGTTTGCAGCTCATGGCTTGAAATTCTTTATCCCAAACAGGTGGTGCTGTTCTCTCTCCCTCCTCTCACAAGCAGCATCAGTAACAGCAGCAATATTCTCTGCTTCCCTCAGCTCATTCAAACTCTACCCTTCTCTTCCTCCTTCTGTAAGGGGAACACAGTCACTGGGAAGGCTGGGCACAGTCCTCCCACTGCACAGCCACCAATAGTCAGCCCCAAGGTTTTCTTGAGTGGTCAGGTAGACTGGAAAAAAGACCATTTGATAAGGAAGGATTGAAAGAGATAAATATAATTAACTGCCAATAAGCTTATAAAAAAACAGTCCTGACCAAACAAACATAACTTTTTCTGAGATCAAATTTTGACTCTGTTGGATTTGATGATCTTGAAAGTCTTTTCCAGCCTCAGTTCTAGGTGAGTATGTTTCTAAGTGAAACTGAATTAATGTAATAAGGTGGCATTTATCTTGCTATTGAGTAAATGTTTGATTAAGAAAGGAAAACATCTCAAAATAAAAGTTTGGTGATTGATAGATGTGAAGATGTAGTGGAAGACAGGGAATTACTACTGACAGACGTGTTTATTGTGGAACTTAACTGGATGCCTCTTTGACTTGGTGCAGCATTGTATCAATGATCTGAAAATAGAAGAAAATTCTGAGAAGGACAAAAAGGCAAGAGACCAGTAAATTTAAAAAAGAGGACAAGACAGATGCAGGACAATCCAAATCACTAAATAAACAATGTGCAAGAAAACATTAAATGTTTCAGTACAGCTAAATGAAAATGTGACAAGTAGATCTTGGAAATGTAATAAAGAAGTAGAGTTTTTCACATATAATATATTTCAGTGCTTTTACTTCTTTTCTCCAGAACACTAGGAAATTCAATATTAGTTAGGAATCTGAGTGCCTTGGACAAATGAGCTGAATAGAAAAGTTGCTATTTTTTGATACCAATTCAACTAAGAATGAGTAATAGCAATAATTTGATATAATGATAAAGAATATTAACATATATCACATTACATTTTAGATAACAAGTTGAATAGCCTATTTTTATAAGCAAAGGTCTTCTCTAACTTAATAAAAAATAGACACTTTTGTTTGCATTAATTTGCTTTTAAAGATTTTTTATTATTTTGTTTTCCTCTAAATCTGAAGTAAAAATATTTTAAAATTGAGTTCTCTTGATTTTGTATTTTGTCTTAAGTTACTACAGGAGTGGTTTAATACTCAGTAGTATACGTAATATTTGCTACTCTAGTTAGAATTTTGTCAAGGTGGAAGAGGTGATAGTCTTGAAGTGAACAGCAATTCTGTGAAGTATTTTAATGGAATTACCAATTCATTCTGAAGTGCTAGCTAGACCAAATTAAATACTGATTGCTTACACTGAAGAGGCATAACTTCTGTTATTTGAGTATAAAAATTGTTCCCACATTGTACATACATATGTATATTACAACCACTTCAAATATATTCTTCTTTTCATCAAGCTTGGCTGTAAGCTTCTAAGTGTTTTGTAACTACTGTATATAATATTAGCTTATAAAATATGTTTTTGAATATTTTTTTTCATTTTCTTTCAAATTAGGTTTTATTATTTTTAATGTATTACCAACTAGACTCTCTGGCGTGAGCATGGTGAGAGTGCATAGCATTTTTGTAGCTGCTGAGTATCATTTAAATCAATATTCCTCAATTTGCACTCTTCACTTCTGCTAAGTATCCTTCAGCTTTACAGTGATTAATGTTTTCCATGCTGCCCATCAACATATTTATAAAACCAAGATAATGTTTTATTTACAGCAAATAAATGATAGGGATGAGTCATAAAAGAAACAAATTCTGAGTTAAAAAAATTCAGACAGAGCAAGGAAGGATGTTTTATCAAAGATATGAGGATACATGAGACACCTAAGTGCCCTTCATGTCTTTGAAATATCCTGAATGCACATCACTTTGACGTGATTGATATTTCTTCCATCAAAATAAAAGCTTTCTTTTCTGAAGCAACATTTGAAATCCAGCTGGAAACTGATTTTTTCTCTAAGGAAAAAAAGGACAGTTATGTATTAACTATGAAAGTATGCCTTGCAAATGTATCAACCTTTTTCTAAATGAATAGCCAGTTTCAGCTGAAAAACCTCAGTCCAGGGGTTTAAAATTATGTTCTTTTTTGTGCATCTTTACCGATGCAGATTATAGTGGTATATAGAGGAGCAGACTCAAATGCACAGCCTTTGCAGTAGAAAGAAGATGCTGTACTATTACTTTACACTAATAATTTCCTGCTTTGGAACAACACATTACATATTCAGCGCTGCTTTCTTCTTTTACAAAATTCCTGGATGCAATCAGTAGAGCTGTGACATGATCTTCAGCTTTCCATGCTGTAGCTACTGATTTATTTTCCTCCAAAAGATGCCTTCAGTCACTTCTACCCAGAGCAGAGCAGAATGATGAAAAGGAACTTTGCTACACTATAGTCACAGTGACAAAATGTACAATTTTGTAAATGTAAAGCAGACAAATGTTGAAAAGATCTGTAAAGCATCTGAGAAAGAAGACAGGATCAGAAAACCATTCTACCAAAGTCTTCTGGAACCATGTCCCTGGTCATGGAGCAGCAGCCAGAGATGCTGATGGGAACATTTCCTGGCTGTTCTGCACACTGAGGACAGCTGAGAAGACCAATCGCAGTCTGAAGATTTTTCACATTTATGCTTCTGAAATTGCCCTTTTATAATAAAAACATATTTTGAAATGTTCAAGATATTTGACAAGTCATTATTCTGAAGAACAACCTAAACTTCAAACTCCTCACACTTAAATGTGACTATCTTTCAGTGTGGACCTGTACTGATGCATTTGTCTAAATAAATGTCATCAGGAAGTTTTTGAAAATAACACAGAGAGGCACAGAAGACTATTTTCTAATAAATGCAATGCCATTCCAGGATCTTACAGTGATGTGACTTGATTCCAAAGCCTATTGAAAATGTGAAGTGTGAGCAAGAGAGGCTTTTCCAGTCTGCTCTACCTTCAATGACAGACCAATGCACACGTGAAGAACTGTAGCTGAAAGCTTTGACTTGAGTGAGAAAGTAAGTTTTTGGTACAACAGAGCTTTTAATGTCAATATTTTATTACTTGATGGGATAACATTAATAAAAAAATGTTTTTGAAAAACTGCAGAAGTCAGTAGGATTTCTTTTTTTGAGAGAGAGAAAATTTTCATTTTTTATAAGAACCACATTTAAACAGGCACATTCAGAGCACATTTTGAAAAAAAAATTCACCAATTACATCCTCTGTATTATCCCTTTCAGGAAAAAAAGAGAGAACCAACTCATATTTCCTATGTAATCAATGTAAGTTATTGATAGTTTTAATCTGCAGTTAATGAAGACAGTGTTTGAACTTGTGACCTCAATGTACCTCTGTGAGCCACTTAGATTTAAATATTGTTTCCTCAATATTGAAGAAAGCTGAGAACTGTACTGCTTGACTGGTATAGTCTGAAGTACCTTGATTTTTATATTTATTTTTATTTATTTTTGTTTTTATTTTTAAATGTGTGCTTTATAAATATGCTAAATAGGAGCTTGAATTGTATACAGGCTATGTTCAACTGAAATAAGCATCTGGAGGTGTTACAGCATGTAATGCTTAACTCTTGACTAAAAGAGTACTGGAGTAATGCCTGATCAAGCTGAAAGTCCAGCATGTAATGATAAGTCCTTGAGAGATGAGGATACTGGAGCAAGAATGGATCAGGTCACAGTCAGTGGGAGTTCTGAAATCAAGAGAAATTGCTCATGCCATCAGAGGCATGGTTTTACAGTGTTAAATAGGAGTCTTTTCTGTGAACTAGAAGGGAAGGATGATCAAGGGCAGACAACAGCTGTTCAGCTGGCATTGTGGAGCCTGCTGGCTTTCTGCAACCATATATGCATATACATTCCTGTATACAGAAGTAGAACATTAATTTCTAAGCTCACTTGCTACTTATATTTTAGACATTTTTAATTTTAATTTCATCCTTTGTAGCAAACATTCAAATTTGATGTCTATACTTTACATAGCTCTATTTTATGTTGGCTAATGAACTAGGTATGAGTACTGATTGTAATTAGCACTTGTTTTTAGTTACTTCAATAAAATTCAAGATAGTTACATGTCTAGCCCTCACATAAGTCTGGCAGGAGCTATCTGAAAAAGAAAGCAGAAGTAGTATTAGTTCTTGAGTTTCTAAAGAGTCTTTTCCATGTGAAAAAAGTAAGGGTAAGTCACCTTATAACTCCATTTCATGTTTTAGTCCATCTTCTATTCCCTCTTTAAAATTGAGAAAATGAATTAGAATCATAGAATCAGAGAATCACAAAATCCATAGAGTTAAAGGTCAGCTAGTCCAACTGCAGAAGATTTTTTCCTTATATCCAACCTAAATCTACCCTCTTTAAGTTTGAAAATCATTTCCCCTTGTCCTATCACCACAGAGCCTGCTGAAGAGTCCCCTTCTTTCCTATAGCTCCCCTCTAGATGCTAAAAGGCTGCTATCACATCACTTCACAGCTTTCTCTTATCCAGGCTGAATAGTCCCAGCTCTCAGCCTGTCCTTGTAGGAGAGGTGTTCCATCCCTTGCACAATTTTTGTGGCCCACCCCTGGACATGCTCCAACATATCTATGTCTCTCTTGTAGAGGAGACTCAAAATCTGGACACAGTATTCCAGGTGAGGCCTCACCAGCACAGTGTGGAGGGGCAAGATCACCTCCCTTAATCTGCTTGCCATGCTTCTTTTGATACAACCCAGGATACAGTTGGCTTTCTGGGCTGCAAGTACACATTGCTGGCTCATATCCAGCTTCACATCCACTGGTACCCTTGGGTCTTTTTTGGCAGGGCTGTGCTCAATCCTTTCATCCCTCAGCTTGTATTGGTAGAGGGAATTGCTTTGACCCATGTGCAAGATCTTGCATTTGGACTTAAGAAGTTCACCTGGGCCCACTGCTGAAGTCTGTGTAGTTTCCTCTGGATGGCATCCCATCCCTCTGGTGTGTTGACCACACCTCACATCTTGATGTCATCAGCAAACTTGCTGAGGGTGCACTCAATCCCACTGTCAGTGTCAGTGATAAAAATGTTAAAGAGTATCGGTCCCAGCACTGACCCCTGTGGGTCATCATTCATCACTGATCTCCATCCAGATATTGAGTCATTGACCACCACTCTCTGGGTTTGATCCTGCAGCCAGTTCTTCATCAACTGAACAGTCCCTCCATCAAATCCATATCTTTCCAATTTGAAGAGAAGGATGTTGTGGGGTACCTTCTCAAAGGCCTTACTGAAGCCCAGATAGATGACATCAGTGGCTCTTCCCTTGTCTGTTGATGCAGTGACATCATTGTAAAAGACCATTATGTTGGTCAAGCAGAATTTGCCCTTGGTGAAGCCATGCTTGTTCTTCCATATCACCTCCTTATTTTCCATGTGCCTTAGGATAGCTTCCAGGAGGGTCTGCCCCCATGATCTTTCTTGACTTAGAGGTGAGACTGATAGTTCAGTAGTTCTTGAGGTCATCCTTTCTACGTCTTCTTAAAAATGGGTGTGATGTTGCCTTTTTCCAGTCATGAGGGATTTCACCTGGTTGCCACGACTTTCCAAATATCATAGAGAGTGGCTTGGCAATGACATCAGCTAATTTTCTCAAGACTCTGGGACGCATCTCATCAGGACTCATTGAGGATATTCAGGATCCTCAGGTGGTCATGAACCTGATTTTTGCTTACAGTGAGAGGGATGTTGTGTCCCCAGTCCCCTCCTATCAAGCTAAATATGAGAGCCATGTGACAAGCAGTTATCAGAGAAGTCTGAGGAAAAAATGTTATTAAGCACCTCAGCCTTCTCCTTGCCTATTACCAGCTTGCCTGTGTCACTCACTGGTGGGGGGTACACGCTCCTGGACTTCCTTTTTCTGGTTGAGTTAGCTGTAGAAGCCTTTCTTGTTCTTCTTGGCATCCCTTGCCAAGTTTAGTTCAAGCTGGGCCTTGGCTTTCCTGACCCGATCCATACACAGCCTAGCAACTATTGTTGCTTTTCCTTTTAAAAAGTGCTGTTTAAGAATAATAGAATTCTGAAAAATTGAATTGTTCATTCATAAATGACTTGAAAAAATTGTGGAGCACATTTTTCATCTCTGCCCTGAAAAAAAAACAAACAGTCAAAGTTGAACCTTTTCTTGACCAGTTTCACACTCTAGACTGGGAATCTGAGAAATAGAGACATTAAGGACCACATTCCCATGCTGAGATTTCAGTCAAGTCACACAAATTTAATTTTGATTCTCCAGACCTATAACACCCTCATAGCCAAAAGTTCAGAATGTTTAATCATTATGAGGATACATCTGGAGTTACTTTGCTTTGACTTTGGCACTTGCTCTCAAAAATTACTGCAGCGTGGTGAACTCCTTAATCGTTGAGCCGGTTGTGAACTCTTATGTAGGGGCTGTAAAGCTAAGCTCATGAGCTACACTGTAAAGAACGATGGAGCTTTTTAGATAGATACATTGAATTTGGTTACAGTTATGTAGTTGCTAGTAATGTCCTAAAATCCAAGTTAAAATGTACTCCACCAAAATATTCAGTCTGGTTGCAACGTCTGTACTTGCAAAGATGAGATCTGGACTGGGAGCAGTTCTCTGCTTTGCCTGCCTGTCTGAATCTGCACATCTACATGATCCATGGCAGACCTGAGCTAGTGTACAAGTAGGTGCACAGGAAGTAGGGTCAATCGATGAATAAGATGCATAACCTAACAGTAGCTACTTACAAAGAAATTCCATGTTGCTTCTCCAATGGACAAGCACAACTTTTCTCATGATTTATTGTGCATCTTCACAAAGATAAATGTGATATATCACTTCCCTGGCTTTAATAGGAATCCATATTTGAGACCCAATTTAGCCTGACTTTATCCAGCTTTTTGTCCATAGACAATTAAAATGACTCCTACCTTTCTCCATTACTCAGCAGATTAGACTTTAGTTTTCTTGTGGAGTTACTAAAAATTTTATTTTGCTGCACTCCGTTTTATACCATAAAATAATTGTCAGATAACTCTGAGATATGAAAATATTGAGTTATTACCTTGCAGAAAACAAACACCCCTATAATCAACAGAAAACTCTGCAATGGATTTAAGAATTTTAATTTCAGAAAATCCCATTAAATATTTTAAAATATGTTTCCTCTTAAAAGAAAACTGATAAAAGTGGAACTCAAAACAAAACAAAACAAAACAAAACACCAGGTTTAATTTTGATCAATTTTAAACAGATAAGTACTGATATTATTATTTTTTTTTTCAACAGTAGCAAAACAAATAAAGATATAGAATATCAATATACATCCACAATATGAAATAGAAGCAATAAAACTATTCTCACAAAAAGGTGACACATTATTTATATATTTTTGTTATCTGTAGATTATCCTCTGTAGCTGTAATGAGGTCTTAAAACCATTTACGCCTTCCTGTAATTTCAGTAAACACTGCAAATGTGTCTCCAATCTGGGGTAAGAGCAGAGGTGAAAGAACTTCCTGCTTTTTTTATTAATTATTTTATTGTGTTTTATTTATCTATCTATCTATTTATTTGTTGAACAGTACTGTTAAGACAAGTAAAGATGAAAAATAAATATAAAAACAATTCACATGCATTAATGGAAATTAAATTGAAAATTAAATAAAAACTAACTAGAAAACTGGAAAACTGGAAATTGAATTTTTGCATTCGTTTACAGAAAATGCTGTAGAATTTTTTAGAAAGTGATGTGGAACAATCAACCTACCATACCCATAAAGTATATGTGATAACATTATATGTAAACATTACTAACACATATTATGATTTAGGAATATAAGTATGCATTAAACAAAGGCATGGAAATCAATAAAAGGATGAAATAATATGTGTGTGATGAAGTAGTAGTACAAGAACTGGAAAACCAGAAAATAAGGCTACAGTAATCTTAAATAACCGACAATCTTCAGTAACTTTGTGTGTATTTCTCTACTTAAAAGTCTGAATTCCCAAAACTGGTTGAACATTTAAGAGACTGAGTTCTCTCAAACCATCACAGTAATTTGAAGATTATAATACAGTGACAACAAATGCACTTTCAGAATTACGTTTAACACAAATGAAAAAAAAAGCAGTTGTTTCCTTACAAATACATACAAGCACACGCAGCTATGTGCCTGCAGAAAACAAAGGCACTGACCTCCAGCCCCAGTTCAGGTCCATTTGGTAGGAGAATCTCTGTAACTTGTGCCAGGTAGGCAGTAGTAAGATGAAAAGTGGATGTGGTGGATATCACATGTACTTTGCTGTCCATGAGTATTCATACTTTACGTATCTGACCTCTGAACTACTGACACATTTGACAACACAGGAGAGAATTTGTGATCACAGTTTTGAGTATTGAGGGGGTGTATGTGGGTGGGGGACGATGTAACAGTTATGACTATATCAGCTTGCAGATCTAGTGTAAGTAATTAGAACTAAGTGGAGCTCGAAGCTTTAGAATTTCATGGACATAAGGACAGAAGAAAGATTTGAATTTTGATTCCTGAAATCAAATTTTTAATCTTCATCATTTTAAATGAAAGCTAGTAACTGTGAGGTAAGTGTAAAATGTCCATATATACAGAGCAAGAAGTCTGAGTGTATGAACTGCCCAATTCGGTCAATGTGTTCTTAAGCCAAGAACAAATTTATCTGTGCAGCACTGCTCACTTCCTCCTTGTCTGCCATCTATGTTGCAATGCCAGCAGCAATCTGAAGTGAGTTCACCCTGGGTAATAAATCTGTTGCTCTTATATTGGGATGCAGCTGTTTGCTGGCAAATTTGGGTGGAAAAAAAAAGTCTATGTCAAACATGATGTTACAGGCTAAGGCTGGGACAAGGTAGCAGCACCCCGGCAGCATGTAAAGGAAATCACCATGCTTGACCCTTCTCTCTCCTCTGCCTTTCTCCCTGACTTCACTCCAAGTGCACAGACTGAATCTTGGCTTTGTGTAGGCAACAATAATCATCTGTAAACAGGTTACTAATCCAACTGGAAAGTATGGTTAGGTTTTGCTCTTTCAGCTTGTCCATCTGTCTTGATAGATCCTGATTTTTCATGAATTGCTTAATGCTAACAATTTAAAAACGCAGCCATTGTAAATGAACACAGCAACAGGTGACAGTTTCTAAATGAAAGAAAACTAAGGTGTCTATTCAAATTTACATTACGATTTACTGTCAAGTAAATGAAATTCAAAAGATTTAGCTACCTAAGATGGCTAAGAGAGGTCCACTGATTATGGGAGCTACTATAACAAAAAATAAGGTATAAACAGGAGGAGGGGGACGTGGAAAGTAAATGAGGAAGGTCAACAACTTTTGTTTTTGTTGTTTTGGTTTCCTGATTTGTTTTGTTTTCCAAGAACCTATGGCAAAAAATGTCTGAATGCAGAAAAACTTTGTTAGGTCGGTTGGCTTCTTCATGTGTGGCAAGAACTACTGGTATCATCTTGCAGCTGACACTAAAGACTGGTTAAATTAATATTGTAAATGTATATCAAGCAAGAATTCCAGCTGGATCCTGAAGATATTTACTCATATAGAAGAAGTCCAGAGAAGCATGTAAGAATGCAAAAATTACATTTGAGAAGAAATCATGTCAAAGTTGAATTGAATTTTTCCTAATCAGGGCCTTCGTTTCTCATGTGCCTCTCTCTTGGTTCCTGTTTGGATTAGGTTAGTGAACACCCAATGGTTTATCTAGGAAAGGAGGAACCTACTGTGTTGAAAATAAGTCTTTTTCTTGCTACTTATTGCAGTTTTTTTCTTTGGATAACATTGCCAACCAGAAAGACGCTCATATTTTTCATACTGATGGTGCAGGTTTCACACACTAGAGCTGTGTTTCATTAGGATTCCCAAATTACCCACTTGGAGATATTCTTAGTTTTGTTTTGTTTTCTTTGTGCTATTGATGACATTTAACTGTAATTGTAAAACATATAGTTTTAACAGAAAACAAAAATAACTCTAGGTACTTCATGTCTGAAGAAGCCAATGTTTGTACTAATAAGATAATAATTTTCTTTTACAGCTCTTACTAGACGACATATCACTACCTGAAATGGTTGTAGTCTGCCAGCATCTGTGGTCGATCAGACACATAAAGAACTGTAGGACTCTTGGATGAGACTCAAGAAAATCCTCTGACACTCCTTAAACATCTGAGACACAAAAATGTAAATGCAATCAGGACACATCCTGACCTCAGATAACTCAGGCAATTGAGCAACTCACAGACCTCAGCCCACAAACCTTGCTTTCAGCAGAACAATTCAGGCAGCACGTATGTGAATACTCTCACAACCTCGTGAGTTTCAGTGACTACTTTCTAAACTTCATATCAGTTAAGCGGGTGAGTAATATATCATCAACTCTTTAAGATAAGTAAATTATGCATATCTTTGCAAAATCAAGTTCTATATTTGCATCAGTTATAGACCACGAGCAGGAAATGAAGGATGAAATAGCTTTAGAGGGAAATACTTTACCAGCTCGACATCAGTCAGCAAATATTACATTCCACAACTTCCAAGACCCGTATTGTCCACAGGTTTAAAATCTTCATCCCCTCAACTCATCGCTTCTGCCAGTCTCACACATCATAATGTAGGAATTGTTTTGTTCTTTATTTGGCATTTTATTTTTAGAGAGGGACCGGCAAAGCAAACAAGCAAGCAGCCTGCTGGGTTGCAATTCCTAATGCACAGCTGGTATGGCTGGAGTTCAGCGGCACTCTTCCCCAGGCAATCTGCAAAGCAGTGTCACACACAACAATGCTTTTTCCTGCACGTCGAGACAAAATGGGACAGGAGGAGAGCGGACAGGCAGCTTCCCCGCACCCATGGGCCGGCAGGGAGCTCCTGGCCCGGGGCAGCAGCTGGGACTGGGCGGGAAGAATCCCTCAGAGTTCGCAGTACAAGCACAGCAGCACTCATCACTGACAAAAAGGAGCCCGCTATGAACTGTATGAACTTTCACAGCCCGGGAGAGCCTCCAAAGAATTGGGGGGGGGGGGGAGGGGGGGGAACGCAGCTCCCCCGAAGCCCCGCAGCCGCAGAGAGGAGGCGGCCCGGAGCCGGGGGAGGCAGAGCAGAGCCCGGGCCTCAGAGGGCTGGCGGTGGAGCGACCGGGCCGGGCGGGAAGGAGCAGGCAGGGCTCGGAGGAGGGCGGGCGGCCCGGGCCGTACGAGCGGAGCAGTGTCTGCATCAGGCGGCGGCGGCCATCGCGGGCTCGCCACCCCCGTGCGCCCCTCGGAGGACAGAGGGGTGGGGGCAGAGGAGGCGGAGGAAGCGGCGGCGGCGCCAGGAACAGGGAGGCGGCGGCGGCACGGCGAGGGAGGGAGGGAGCCGAAGCCGGGCCGGGCCCCGCAAGAGCAACAGCGTCTCCAGCTCCTCCTCCTCCTCCGCCTCGGTGAGTCCGCTCCGCCGCCTGGGGAGGCTGCTCGCCGCCCAGCCCTGATGCCGGCGCAGGCCGGGCCGCGCCGCCGAGGTGCCCGGAGAGAGGCCCGCACCGCGAGCGGGACACCGCGGCCTCCGCTGGGTGAGCGTCCCCGGGTCAGCGGGCGCCCTCCTTCCCCGCTCCTTCCCTCCTTCCTTCCCCCGGTGGCCGCCGATGTGGAGCCGGCGATGGGGACGGCGCGGTTCCCATCTTGCCCGCATCCCTCCTCCCGAGCCGCGGCCCCGGCCTCCTCTCCCTTTGTTTGCGCGGCGCCCCGAGCTCGCGGCGGAGCCAGGCCCTGCGGAGGCAGCGGGGCTGCGGCGCGGCCTGCATGGCGGGCGGGGAGCAGCAGGGCCGGGCCCCCGCCTGGCAAGACGGGCCGCCGCCGGGCTCCCCGCCGTCCTGCTCCCACCTTCCCCGGGCCGCTGCTCCAGTGCCCCTGCTGTTGCTCGGTGCCGTGACCGGCCGAATTAGGCTGCTTCCTTTCCCCGTCCTTCGGTCTTAGGTTTGCAGGGGGGCTGCTGCTGGGCTAGTCGCCAAGGGTGTCATTTTGTACTACTGCTGTCGGGTTGTGAAGGAGATGCGGGGAAGGTGAAGCTGCAGATGTCATGTTATTGTTAGCTGAGGGTATACCGAGGGCTGTGTAAGGAGTAAGGGAAGCATTGCTGTCTGTGACAGGCAGCACTCGAAAGCTTAAGACTTTTCTAAAAAATTCCCACAACAACAACAACAAAACCCCAAACAACAGGTAAGCAAACAGAAACTTTACCAGCTTTCGTTATTCTTCCAGCTGCCCTCTTCCATTCTCTTTCCCTAATGGTGTCACTTTGGTCAAAAATAACTGGTTCTGGCCCATGCCTAAGAAAGACCTTTCCAAAACAGCAGAGAATGCTGCTGTGATGTGAAATGCTTTCATTGTGTCTTTCTTTTTCCTTAATTCTTTCATTTTCCCAAATTCTTAGAACTGTGCTAATTTTCAGCACATTGTTTTTCTGCAGAGAGGGTTACTCTGTAAAGGAGAAGGCACTAGCAGTAGAATATTCTTTGGACAGGGAAAGTGTCTCTTCCATTTATTAAACTCTTCTCCCATTTGTGACGAGGTCTCAGTTCCTCTTTCCTGCCTGCCAGTAATGCTTACACCACATCCAGCCTCTCAGTACACCTGTAGTTAAAAATGCCTGCTGCAGGCCTCCTGTCTTAGGGAGCTGCTTTCTGTAGAAGTACTTGAGGAATAATCCTTCTGCATTTCTGCCATGGCTGGACGCTATTTTTGTTTTATGTCAATTAGCCCATCCTTGGATTGTAGAAAATATGTAAGCTTTGGCATAGTTACGAGATAAATTACTCTAGCTTGGCTGGAAGATGTAAACCATGGGAGAGTATTTAGGTATTTTTGGAGTCTTTCACAGCAAGAGAATAATTGTAGCTCTTGGTTTTCTGTGTAACTTATGAAGGCAGATTTCTGCTTTTTCAAAGTGCTTACTTTAATGAAGAAGATCTTTAATGAAGTTCTCACTTTCTATACTGTATTTCTTGTTATGCCACGTCACACTAAGTTTGCAGTTTAACTTAGAGCAAGCCCACCTGTTGTGCATGCTTAAATCAAGCACCTATTCCCTGACTTTGGAGATTTAAATAGATGTTATTTATTTTTCCTCCAGCAGTTAAGGTTCAATGAAATTAAACCTTAAAAGTATGAGCACTCATAGTATTATATAGATATCTGCATTTGCTAACTTCCCCAGAAGCTTCCTATTGTAGAATAGTAGGGAAGAAGCACTATGTTGTTTCCCAAGCATTTGTGAGGTCTTCTTGTTGCTGGTTTTGTGCAACTGAGGGTTCTTGCAGCCTAAGATACAATATAAGATGATCTTAAAAACTGACACAGTAAAACCTGAAAAATATACTGGCTTATACCATGCTGTTAATTTGTTTCTTCCTCAATTGCGAAGTGGGTCAGTCAGATACTTTGAGTTAAGCCTAGAAAAGGATGTTGGACCCCACTGCCGTAAAGGTAGACTATGTTACCCTGCTTAGGGCAGTGGAGTGTGAGTGGGCTCTTGACAAAGAGCTCTTCTTGAGAAGCAAGTTAGCTTCTTTGTTTTAATGAAAAGTTCTGTAGTGGTAGGGTAACTTGGGAATTGGTGTCTGAAAGACAAGTTCTAGTAGAGTTGCTTTGAATTGACTACATATTTGCTGCATCATTGCTGGCAAAACTGAGGCCATAGTTCAGGGTAATTCATTACGTGCCTTATTTGCTGTTATTTTACTTCCTCTCTGGGCCTATGTAGTGCTGTTTCAGTAGTACAACGTGCTGCAGGTAGGTGAATGATAGCAAAGTAAATGGAATGGAGACCAATCTTTGCTGGTGTGTCCCAGCTTGTTGATAGGGCTTTAATGTGTGTTAGCAACAAAACAGAGAGGATGGCTCCATTAGCAACAGAACAGAGAGGCTTGTGAATGCTGCAAGAAGGAAAATGTACTACAAATAGTATAAAAGTAAATACAATGTAACTTGTGAGTGCAAATACTAAAGTTTATTGAGTGGAAATTGGATAGGGTAGGGACTGAAGAGCAGAGTAGAGTTCTTCTGCAAATTGACTGTATATTTCAGTAAAGTCTTAAGAGAAATACGGAACCTTTTTTCCTCATTTTTTATTATTATTTTTAAGAGAAATGGCAATATCTGGTAATATTCCTCATCCTTATACTTGTTCTAATCTAATTTCATTCCAATTTAATATATGCTTATTTTCTGAATTTACATATAAGTCTTCAGAAGACAATAAATGTACTTGATGTGAAACCCCTAAGTTTTTATGAGACTTAGTTGTGAGGGGCTCCTATGGGTTCCGCTGTATTTGCAGTAGCAATAGGCAAGTGAAGTATCCTGCAGAAAGAAAAAAAAAAAATCTGAAAATGTTCATTGACAATATCGGATGGCAAAGTACATACAGTAGTAATTTATTTAAAAAACAAGAGGCTTGTGCTTGTAATAGAATAGTCATTCTCCATGTTTTAAAAGCAACTTCATTCCACTCAAATAAATATGCTTGTAATGTGACAGGCTCTAAAGATAGATGATGCTCAGTAGATCTCTTCTGCTACTGCCATTTCTCTATTTTTCTATGGAAATAGTTGGATTCTGAATCAAAGCATGTATGCTTGTGTTAAATGAATTTCTATGAATTTCTGTATAAAGAATAATAAAACAAAGATGGCTCATCTACTTCAGACTCTCCTAGTAGTTAAAACCAAACCCACAAAAATACTGGGACTTGAATTCTTGCCCTGGAAGAAAATGTGAAGCTGACTGTATGTGAAATGTTGTCCAATACACTAAATATATGAAGTTGTGCAAACTTTGCTAGAGTCTACATAGACTGATATTAAAAAGGCATCATAACACAGAATCTGATTTTGTCTGCTTACTATCAGAATTAAGACTTTCAGTTGAGAGTTAAAAATTGAGCTCTGATTTCTTAGATTTGTTTAAGTTACTCGAGGTTTGTTTTTTTGTTTTTTTTTTTTTTCCCTCCTTTTCTGACTTTTCTGTCATGTATGAGCATATAAGGAATAAGCATTTGCAGCTCCAGATAGTTTCAGCAAGTTCTGAGGTGTATGGCTTTACAAATCTGACTACTGTTCCCCAGAGAATGTAGTATAGATTCAGGAATTCATTTCTTTTTTTTTTTTTTTTTTATTTTTTTTGTTCTGGAAATACTGATATGAAATAGTGGCCCTTTTCTGTGCCCTTAGTCATTCACATAACACTTTGAACTCTCAGGAGCTCAGTTAGCATCAAGGATGTAAGCCTCAGCCTCATATTATCTAAGAAGTAGTTCCTTGGTTGCTACATTGCCAAAAGAACTACGCAAGTTAAATATAAATCTTCATTTGGTTAGTGAGTATGCAAGTACATTAGCTGTCTTGTTCTGCCTCTGACATTAAAATTCTATTGAAGGGCCATGGAAAATGATCTTCTTGCTTGCACAAAACCCCAACCTAAAGATGCCATGTGTAGGTATTTCTGTCCAGTTGCTGCTCTCCAAATATTGCTTCCTTTTGTGGATATGTAGGGCATGCAGAGCAGATGAGGTTTCTCGTCTTCTGATGAAACATTCTTTTCTTTTGTAATTTGCCAAGTGCAGTAAGTAAGTTGGCAGCTTTAGAAAATCTTAGGTTTGTAAGGTATGTGGGCTTTTTGTTATTAACACCAAATAATTCTGCTGTAAACTGCTGTAAAACAGTTCTGGATGAGAGCCATTTTCTCTGTCAGTGAAGGTATAAATAGATGTTAGTGTTGTTTTTTTTGTTTGTTTGTTTGTTTTTTGTTTTTTTTTTTCTGAGTGGTCTCTAGATAAAAAAATTAAACAGTGAAAATGAACCTATGAATATTGTTAAGTAAACTGTACAGATACGTGTTATTTTTCTTTGCTTCCTAAAGCAGTATATAAGCAGCAGCTGTATTTGTATTATTTAACTTGCGTGGTATGAAATACCAATCTGTAGCAGGAATTGTGTAAGGTTTTGATGGTCTGAAGTTAATGAGGGACACATGGGTAGCAGATAAATTGATGAATTTTAGCATTTGAGACCACAGAGCTGATACCTCTGTTATTGTTCCTCGAGGATGTTCTGCATTACTTAAAACAATACATAGACTGTTACTCTTGATGACAGAATTGTTGAAAATGAGATTCTAGTCAGGCTTGCTTTTATAGTGTGTGATCTTTGTTTTTCATGAGTAGTTTTATTCTTAATTAATCTTGACGTTCTGTGGTAAATGTGCTAAAACAGCAGTTTGTAGGAGTCTTGAGTAGGTGATTTTTTTTTCCATCTCTAAAGCAGTATGTATTCCTCAAATAGGTTGAAAATAAATTTGTAGGCTATTCCAAATGTTTCTGAAGCACGCATGTTTGATCCCAAGATCTCTCTGAAACAGTGCTGAAGCTTGCTTTCCTCTTTTCTGTCTGACTTTGCCTTGGTAAATGCTACAAGACTGGGCAGTTACAAGCTGTGGTATTAACAATGTTTCTGGCATTGATAATAGGTTTAATTCTCTTAGAGTCCCTTACATGTTCTTTCGGTGATTAGGTATCAGATTAAAAGGTTTAAAAACAGAAGTAAAGAAATACAGATCAGTGGCATCAGGTAAAGGGGTTTTGATTCCATAAATTTGCCTTATGGTGTGAGATTTGTAGAAGCTGTATTCCAAAAACAGGATAGGCAGCTTTTTAGGATGACACTCTTCTTTCAGGCACTGGTGAGAACTCTGTGACTGAGGAATTCTCACTGGATTCACTGAACAGAAGCTGTTTGTGCAAGCGTATTGGTTTTGATGAAACTTGCACTGGGAAAGGCTTACAGGCTGGAATTTTGGTCAGCCCAAGAAGGCTGATTCCAGAATAGTTGGTTTGTACATTCAGAGGTAAAGTCTCTAGGCCGTGTCTCTGGATCTGTGTAAGGTGGGTGTTTAGTGGCTTTTTTTCCCTCTCCTTTTTACTGTTCTCTTTTCAGTGGAAAACAGAGGTAAAAAAAAAACCCACAACAATAACAAAAAACAGTTCTGATCCAATGCATTTTCAAACTTTGACTTTTCTCCTCTTCTTGGCTTTAGAAAAGAAGAGACTATTTGGTTAGTAATAAATAATGTTGAGAAATAATTAGGGATTAGTCATAGGCCTTTGGCATGATTTTGGGCAAAAAATCTAGTTACTTGGGAGAATACATGAAAATGTAAATATTCTTCAGTCCCTCGCTGAAGGGTTAAGAGTCTATACTGAACAACGACATTTGTTGTAGTCCTATTGGAAATTTAATTCAGTGATGTTCAAGGGAACAAAATGAAGGGGAGTTGTGTCATTAGGGAATCAGAAGCCTTGCATATTGGAATGTGCTTCTTGGAATTTGCATCATTTTAAATGGTTTGTCATTGAAAATTGTGCGAACATTGAAATGTACGTATCTATTTTCATTTTTTAATTGGGTTAACACATTTATTTTATTTATAGTGTATATAAGTTTAAATCTATGCCAGAGAGAACAGGAGGAAAAAGCAGATTCTGTGTACATATATATGTCTCTCTCTCTCTCTCTCTGTTTTTTTTTTTTTTTTTTCTCTCCATGCTTGAAATTTCAAGCTCAGCTAGCTTTTGCAGCAGAGCTCCTGTACTCCTGGCTCTGCAGAAATTTGACCTCATCCTGGAGATAGCTATCTTAAGGGCTTTGTGTTTGTATAAATTTCATGCAACACGTTACTTCATATAGACAGTGAAAACTTTCTTTGATCCTGCATATAAAAATTTATACAGCCATGTGGAGATCCTCAGTTTAAGACTCCAATTCTTCAAGTGCAAGCTAAACATAATGTGCTGTGAGCTCTGCCATTGAGTTAATTGTCTGCTCACAAATTAATCTTTACTCGGATGATACTCAATATTAAAATAATCAGCTTACTTACAACTGTGTGGAAAATTTCTTAAAAACAACAGTAACAGAACAAATCCCAGACACTAATGACAAAGAAACAAAAAAACATCAGTGCAACAACAGTGAACCTGAAAGCTTTCCAGTCTGCATCAGTACAAAACAGTCTCTCTCTAAAAATTTTAACTAACACATTCTTTCTCCATTGGACGTGCTGCCTATAGCAGGATGTTTCTAACTGCAGATTATTGCAGTGCAGGTTTGGAAGGGGCATGAAAAAGAAGGAAAAAGAACCTGATCTTAATCGTGAATAATTAAGAGTCTGTAGTCTGAGCCAAATTTGACCCAAAATGATAGAATTTGCATGTAGACTAAACTCTGTCAGAACTGGTGCAGTCTTGTAAAAAGCTTAGACTGGCAAATTGGGACTTCATTAAAAAAAAATTGCTAAGAAGCTTTGCCCATGCAGTAAAAATTCTGTTCCTATTTCAGTCAGTGCACTAGTTGTGCAGTGTTAATGAATGTGTTTTTTTCCCACTCTCTGGACTGAAAAGGACTGTCAATTTAGAAAACCTATATAATGTTTTGCCTTCTTTTTTTTTTTTTAAGGGAAAGAAAATAATGAAATAATTTTATAACATCTGATAGAGATAACACTCTGTGCAGGTGTGTTTACCTTGTGTATTTGACAGTACTTTGAAGACAGCCTGTAGACTGTTACCCTTATACGGCTAAGCTCTAAACCATAAAAAAGATAATTACCTTACTCTTTGTTTGTATTGGGTCTTCTGCCAGTGAAAATGGGAGGGAAAATATTTTAAATAAGCTGTGTTTTGCATTCTCATTTTCCCAAATGCAGAGCTTGGATTACTGTCTGCAGAGGGTCCTAAGAACTTGGAAACACAGTCAGGATGTTCTTTCTGGTCAACACATCCAGGCTGTGCTGCCAGAGTGTGTTCTGAGAGCAGCTGCTCGCTTACAGGAGATGCTCTATGAGGAGGAAGTTTTACTCTTGGGCCTCAACCTGACTAAGGATCTCCTGAAGTCCTCTCATCTTCTCTGCTTTGTTTCTTCCTGCTTGGCTTGTCTGTAAATAGGCCCTGATTTTTTTTTTTTCATTAATTGAATCTGTGAGAGATTTGGTTATGGTATCAGATAGTGTTCAACATTCTGTGTATAGAATTGGTTAGACTTGGGGTTGAAAGCAATCCTAATGTAATGTTCTGTATGTATTTTAACACAGGTACCAGTTTAATTTTTAAGTCAGGAATACACAGTTAATAAAAGAATCATGACAGCTTAGAAGGATCATTTCCAAATGTCTCATTCCAAGGGGTTACTTCTTTTATAAAATTTTAAAACTTTCTTGAACATAAAGCTTTAAAACTGTCTTAGCATTGTCTAGCAACAGACAGGCTACCTTATCAATCGCAGAGAGCCCAAATAAAATGCTGGGGATACTAGAAACAGAATACATTGAAATGAGGATTAGAATAAAAATTAATTTGGAATCTTAACAGTGGAAAAGAGAACAGAATTACAAGCCTTCTTCCCTCCTGTTTGTATGCGCAGTACTTTAAGGAACATGACAGTACATGTTCTTTCTTCAGCTGCCTCCTATGAAAAATATTCTGATTCTGAAGATTCTGGAAGTGTTTTCAGAATCTGCAGTGAAGCTTCATATATTGCTGTTGTATTACTTAAATATCGGTTTATAAAGGCACAATGTGAAGAATGTAATTAGCCAAGTTACAATAATCTCAGCCTTTCATGTGCTTTGAGTTTTGAAAGAACGAGTGAGAATTCCCCCCCTCCCCTCAAAGCCTCCAAGTTTGATTGTATTCAGAGCTTAATATGATTATTGGGTTAGTTAGAAGTGAAGATGTGGGCAATAGAGATTTTGTGTACTTATTAAATATCATAAAACTATCAAATTTGATAATAAGCACTTAAGTAAGAACAGATAATGGGGGGATTTTTTTTTTTTCAAACAAAAGGAATTCTTGGATTTATTTTCAGATTAATTGTTGAAAGGCAGATTAAAATTTGACTTTTCTCACCCCTCATTAGTGATTTTTTTTCCACTTGCAGAATATGCCAAGTAAGCTGAACCTAGCTGATCATTTTCCATGCAACATAGTTTTTAGAAAAATAGAATTAAAATGATTTTTTTTCCAACTTTTTGAAGTAATTTTCTTCTGTGTTGTACTAGCTTGTGATGTCTGCAGTTTGTAGGACTTTATCAGTGTTTATAAGTGACTTTGTGCATAAAAATCTGATGGCTTTATTTAGTAGTAATGGAAAATGTTATACTTTCGTCATCAATACAAGGTATGAGATCACTTGAAAGCAGTAATCATTTCTCTATCATGGCAAAAAAAAAAAAAAAAAATTACTGGATTTTCATCTTAAATCTATATTTTTAAACCAAAGTTCTTATTTAAACTTTTTGTAACACTAACTGCTAATGTCATGATTTGTATGTAACCAGGAAGACCTATGGAGTGCTGAACATGTTCATGTTTCTGGGTTCAGTGATTCTTTCAGCCTTAAAATCTAGATACCTAAAAGCATGATGAAGATGGGTTTAAGAATCGGTTTGATAACTACTGAGTGTAGATAGAGAGGGAAGGTGAGAGACATAGTGAAACATATTGGGGAGAAGTTATAACTTCGCTGGAAAAATGTTTTTGTATGCAAACATTTTCCTTGGATTACGTTTTCCCTTCTTTTCAGTACTGTCAGAGCCTCAAACAAATCGATGTTATCCTCAGTTGAGTTGCATAGATGTTCCAGAATAGAAATGAGATGCAAACATGACTGTGTGGAAGACTGGATTCTTTATACTTGATGTATTGTATGCTCTTTTGCCTTTAAAATGGATTCTGAAATGAAGTATCTTGTTCATCTTCGTGATAGCGTTCTGTATTGGGGACTATATTGTAGACGAATGTTAAGCTTAGGTTCTAAAAAGCAACATTAGTTGCAAAATTAAATACAAATTTACCTTAAACTTCTCTTGTTGACACATACACAGACTGACTTTCTGGGCCCAGTTCATCTTGCATCTTAAACTTTCATCACAGTAGAATATCTTCAACAAGAGTGAGAATTTCCCTTCCATCATGACTAGGACTGCTCTCCAGGTTGCTAGAATTTGTAGTATGATTTTTCTCATGGAGCAAAGTCCTTTTTTGATGTGTAGGGATACTGAGAATGCTCTTCTACTTCTTATGATGTCCAGAAGAAGTGTTTGTGTCCATATTTTATTCAACATGACTCTGTGAGGTGATGACAGGCAGTTTCATGTTTCCCCGAAGTAGGCATGGATACAGTTTTGCTCAGAGTACTGCTTTTGTAGTCAAAAATAAGGTGCAGGGCTGCTAACAAGGTTTTAATTTAAAACAACAGGAACATAAAAGCAGCTCTGGTGTGTGAGTAATTCCTTGGAAAAGCAGCTCTGTGTGTGTGAAGGGGAGAAGCTTTCTGATGAACAACATCTTAAATATAAGGTCTTAGTTTTTGTGGGCACATAGGGAACCTGAGTCTTCTGTGCCCCGTGTACTTGCAATTCCTGTTGAGTTTTGGAGGAACTGCTTATGGTTAGGTACAGGAAAAAAAAAAAATCTTGGATGAAAATGAGATGCTTTAAATCTATTTTAGATAAGGCTGGTTGTAGTTTTGACCTTTGCAGTTTTGTCAAAATGTGCTTTGCTTTGAATTGTATTTTTGGAAAGCAGGCCACCAGCCTCAGATTAGTTGTGTCACAAGCAGAATGTGGTAGGAATTGTGAGAATACTGTCACGCTGGAGACACCAGTTAGCAAAATCAGAGCTTGTTTCATGTCAAGCTTAAACTCTAGAGATAAATATTGTTGGCCTATTTGTCTGAATTTACTTTCTTTAAAAACTTTAAAATTCAACAGAATGCCAGAAAGTTGAGTCATTACTAGAGTACAATGATAGAAGGTATCTTGAAAGGTTGGGTATGTCTGAATGATGAAACCCAAAGTTCTTTGCTTGCTGATTCCTGTAGTCAGCAAATTCCTGAAAGGCAGCGCAGGCTTTAGCTAACTGATCTCCTTAGTGGGTGAGAATTTGCTGCTGCAGTACTTGAGTCATGCTCATTTTGTTCTGTTGACATTACATACTTTCATGAAGATATGAGGGAGGTTTCAGTTTTAAATACGTAGTTGTTCAAAATCCCCTGAAAGTCAAACCCTCCATTGCCTCAGATCACTCTACATCATGAGAATTCAGGTTTCAGAATTAAATTACTTTAATTTGTCCTATTGGTGCATAGACATTATTATTCAGCTTATGAATCCATCTAAAACAGTGGAAATTGGACTCTCTGTGTTCTGGCTCATTAAGTGCTGAATGAAGCATTGAATGCTTATGCATTAACATTTAAGAGTCTGATATAGTGACAGCAAAAAAAAAATCCTTAATTAAGCCAATAATTCTGTTTGTGAGCTCTGGAATTTGGTGTTTAATTAGTATGCTGTAAGTAAATTATAGGATCATACACTTCAAAGTTTGATGAAGAGTAGAATTGATGTAAACATTTTTGTTTTCTGTATGAGGCAAGACAAAAGAATTGCACAGGCAACTTCTGGCTTTTCTCAACTTCTGAGTTCTTGAACTTTGAACCCTGATGAAATTTTTTAATATGTTTCCTATGTAAATAGCTCAGATAAAGGATATAAAACCATGTTTCACATTATAGTGTTGTTTAAGAGGAAAAAACAAAGGATTTTCCTCGCCATTAGAAGTTGTTTCAGAAGTTGTCTTTGGTAGTTTTAGTGATATTTTTTTAAAATCTAGGGGAAAGTGAAATTGGCAGTGGATCTAGCAGACTGCAGAAATAAACCCTCAAATTTTGAATCAATAATGTTATATAGAAGATGTTTTCAATTCTTAATGTTCTTGCTTGTGATTTCTCATTATAGTGATATAAAAAGTATTGCATTAGCCTTTCTTGTTTTGACTGTTACTCAGAAATAAAAACTACATCTCATTAACAAATTACTTTTGCTTCTAATGATATATATGATATCTTGATGTTCTGAGGTATATATATATATATATATATATAATGTATTACAGTGAAACAGTTTTGTGAATCACATAGCTCTGTGAGGACTGGAACTATTTAATCCCAGCTTTCTCCCTGGTCCTGGATAAATTTTGCAACTCTAGAGGAAGTTTCTCCTGTTTAACCTTGGATTTTATTTTTCTAAGAATATATGAATTTTTGCAATGGTTGCTGTCTCGGTTGAGACTCCCTTTATGAGCTGAATTGATTAAAACTTTGTTTGGCAGTCCTGAAGGGAATGCAGTGCATACAAACAGAAAGAGCTTTGCTTGTTCAAGCTTTGTTTCTACAGAAAGTAAGGCAAAACCCAACTGTATTGGCTGAATGTAACTCTGAAGAGGTTAGAATTGAGTAGGGAACTCAGTTTCTTGAGTAGTACCTGTACTTTGTATGAGTTACTACATACGTGTTTTATCTAGTTGTCATTTTTTCAAGGATTGAGAAATCCAAGCATGTCTAGAAGTAATTTTTATTTAAATTCTGCTGATTCATTTTCATCTCAGGTACTTCATGTTTCACTTAATGTAATTCAGTCTTATACTGAATGGTAACATATACTTTGTTATGCTTGTTGCGTTTCTGTTAATGATGTGTATTTGTAGGAAAACAACTGGTTATTATTTTGGAAAAACTGTTTAATCAATGAGTGAAAAATATATGAATTTCACACACATAGAAATGAGATTTCTTTTACTTCACACAGCCAAAGAATTCAGAGAATAAAGCTGTTTCCGTATATAGAAACTAAATTCTGTGTTGCTTCAGAATTTTCCACTGTGAGAAATTAAGGGAAACAACAGATTTAATATGCTTAAAAATTAAAGGGACAGATGTAGCAGCATGTGCAAGTCTAAAATTTATTAAGTCTTTGAGTTGTGTGGAAAATAATGCTTTTACATGAGGCAAGTATTATGCTATATTGATATTAATTTTTTTTTATGTGGTCTGGAGTAGAAGGTTAAGATCTTTGTGGTGCCTTGTGGTAAATACAATTTATTTGCTCCTCTGATAATTAAGTAAAGAAAATCTGAAAGCAGAAGTCAGTCCCTTCCTCTCTTATTTATTGCCTCTTTCTCCTCTGCATGCTTTGAGATTTAAGAGAAACGTATGAATGTTGTGCAATACTGAACTTTATATATGAAAGATTTTTTCACTCTTCTTTTTAATCAAGGCCACCTTGTGTTTTCTTTCCCCTCAGACCATAAATGGGTCGACTTAATCTTTCTATTTATGTAGAGGGTTAACTGCATTGTAATGGATTGATGCATCTCAACTTAAATTGAGAGGATAGAGTGGTATCTTCTAAGGTAAAGAAAGCTTTTCTTATTGAAAATGGCACGGTAAAGGTGGTGAGAGTGTTAGCTGCAAAGATCTCAGAGAGCTGCCTACTTGGTCATGTGAATTTAAAGAGTGTTTCAGCCCCAGTCAGAAGCTAATCTCTCCGAGGTTAATTTGAAGCCACAGGTGCAGCCTTAATGAGTTGCCAGATCCAAGGCAAGAGTAGTAGGAACAAAAGTGATGTAATACTGCTGTTTGTACGTGGATCTTTTAGATGAGCTGAAAATAAGAGTGGGAATCTTAAGTCGAAGATCTTCATTTGTAGATAGGGCAATTATTCTCCATCAGTTTATTTTAAACGCTTGTTTTAGCTTCTTTTGTTTCAACTTGTGCATGTATTAAATCTCCATGGAATAAGATTATTATTTTTTTTAAGATGAAACTTAGAGTTTTAACAATGCTTCTTTTGCTACTAGTGGAGTTTATTAGATATCTAAATTTGGATTATTGCTTGAAGAAATATATGTTCTTACTCAACTTATTTTAATTAATAGTAACTTGAGGTACTTTAACAAAGGGAATTTTTCTCTTTGATATTTAGAAAGTAACTTTACTGCCTTGAAAGTATTTATGCAGGATGTTTTTCTATTTTTGTACTTTGTTGATGCTACATGAATGTTATCTGTAGCATTAAAGGTCAGTATACCTACATAGATTTCTTCTTTAATGTCAGATAAATACAAAATAAATTGGGGAAATGAGCAATTTACAGCTTGAGATATTAGTTTTACAAATATGTGCTACAAAGCCAACGGTCAGCTAGATATTGTGCTTAAAATAACATTTTGTTTTAACTGTAACTTTTTTAATGAATGTGACTGTGGAGTTTTCTTGACTTGTTTTTTCTCTTAAGAAGAGCATAGTTATCAGTGCCTGTCATACTTCTTGATTGGTGCTATAGTGTACAAGAATCACTTCCTTCAGATTTCAAACTACAACTCATTTTCTTAGCAGCTGAACTGGACAGGCAACTGTGGTTATTATTACAAATTAGCAGCTCTTAATTTTGAAAGAAAAGTGTAAAAAATAGGTTTATACTGACAAGAAGTATAGTATACTTATGTGTTGGCGCTGTTTCTGTTACCTTTCCTGGAATTTCCTCCCGCCCCTTGTGTTTCTTACATTTTGAGTATTTTTGAGGATGGAGGTGCTCATGTACATATGTTAACTGAGAGTTATGTTTCTGTATTGCCCTTTCAGTTTGTGTCTAGTGGTTTATGAAGTTGATTGCTGATGCAGGTTTGGTTTGAGAGGTTGAAAATCGGTTTGATGATGTATGAAGGATAATTCACAATACCTGTTTTATGTCCTCATCAAAATAGCTGTGAGCATCAGGCCCTTTTCAGCAGGTTTTGTTTGTATTTTAGAAGTTCGCTACAGTGACAGTATTTCTACAACAAGAAGAGAAACACCTTCCTGAAGTAGCCCAATATGAAAAAGATGAACTTTTAAACGAAAATCACCATTAATACAAGCCAACATGAAATGATAATATTCAGCTCTTGCATATCTCAGTGTTTTCATTCCTTCTTTGAGAGGTGCTCAAAGACTTTCTCAGAATCATGTCATTTGTCGTTAATATTAAAAGAATGGTCAGGTTAATGCTGACCACAGAATCACTTTGAGAGAATATTCTGGTTGACTTTTTCTTTCTTTCTGGTACATGCTTTAAATGGTCAGATTGTGTTTCTAAAATTACTTCTGGTATGTATCAGGGTTCAAAAAGAAGCTATGTTAAAAGTTTCTAGTTCCTGCATTCATATGATGGGATAGGTTATGTTCTTTTCAACACATATTCTAGGATTCAAGCATTTGTTTATACTTCTCCATGAAAAAAAGCATAGAATTGCTTTTTTTTTTTTTTTTTTTTTTTTTTTTTTTACTGAGCGCCCTTCCCCTTCTTTAGTTTTTGCTGTTTTCATTTCAGGCACTATTTTTGCTCTCAAGTAAGTAGACACGGAATCAGTTCATTGTCCAAAGTGTTATGTTATTTTAAATGGTGTACTGGCTACTACAGGTAACTTGACACAAGCCTTTAGCAAATCTGTTTGAAAACTTACTCCTTTTTACAAAACATGTTATTGGTCCTTATAGCTAAATGAGAAGCTGGCTTGTAGAGCACTGTAGTCCTGCGACTCTTCTCTGACTCCTCACATAGCTGTTCTAATGTTTAAGACAATTGTGTAAACATCTCAGATAAGCATCAAGTCTTCCTTGTTACCAAGCTAAGTGTACCAGCATACCTTACAACCAAGAAGTGTTATGGTATATGTGCCTTCTCTCAGGAAGAAGTGGGATGAAGTCCCACTTGAAATTCTTGTGTATCATCCTGCGGTAAATCTAACCTTTGCTTATGAAATTAAACATAATTTTTGCTGACAGACAGCTTGGTGCAGGCTGGTAAAATAACAAGAGATGAAAATTGAGCCTGACTGAGCGTAATTCTCATTCTTAGTCTGCTTCTGCATGAAAAAGAAAGGGAAAGATTTATGTGCACTTGATGGATATGATTTCCAACAGAGAAAGCACAACTGCTATGCAGGACAGGTTTCTTTAGTAACTTCTCTCATTTGATTCAGCAGAAATGTTTCACTTTTTCTCTCTGTTGATTTGGCATGAATGTGTTTGCTCTGTTATTTTTGGTTCCTCATTTTCCCCTCACTGTTCTTCACGGTCTGAAAGCCAGCTTAGGATTTTATTTTTCCCTAAGTTTTCTCAGCATGCTTGAATTTTTTTTTTTTTTTTTTTAGCGGTATACTGTGTTATCAAATGTCTGCTTAAAAGGAATAATGGAAGATGGTTCCTGTCCCACTCTTAGCAAGTGTATAATAAAGTACAGTGTGCTTTGTTCCGTGTTCTGGTGTTGATTCCCACCTGTTGGTGAGAGGTTTAGCAGGGATGAATGAGATGGCTGCTTTTGTAGCTGTCACCCACTTGCCTCCCCAGAGGTCACTTCTGTCACAGCAGTGCTGATCTAATGATACCCAACTAATCTTGAGCTGATAATTTCTGCCTTGTGACCTTGTGTTAGCTCTGATTTCAACTTAAAATACCAAATGAATGTGCCTATGATAGCTCAGGAGCAGACATGAAGCCCAGTCCATCCTTGTATGAAAGCAATGGAGCTTTGGATAAAGATGTTTAATGTTAGTAACTGGCCTTGGCTATTGTAGTTATGCAATTATTGTAGTTACAGAACTGTATATACACAGATGAACTGTAATACAAATATGCCATTTAACACTCCTCAGTAACTCCCCAGAGGAAAACTACCAATCAGATAGAAATATTCTGTCCTGCAACCAAATATGGAAAAGAAGAACAGGACTTACTGCAAGCAGGCATGGATTAATAAAGAAGTCCAGATCAAGAAACATCCTTTTCTTACAGAAACTAGCAGTCAGGGTAAATGGTTCTGTTACTGGTTTTGCATGAAGTTAATTCTAAGAATGGACAGTGGTGAAGAAAAGTCTCTCTGTTGATTTCTTTTTTCTCATTACTTTGCCCCACTTTTCTGCTTATTATCTAAGGCATACCTTGTTTATTCTTTGATAGAGATTGGGGTTTCTGTGCATAATACCTATTCAGCTATATCGGGCTTTAGAGAAGCAGACATAAATTTCCTCAGCTGTTCAAATCTTAGGAGGTAGATGTTTGTCAAGGATTTATGGGCCAGTTTGGCCTGGTTCTGTGACTAACGGGGCTGGGGACCCACAGACTCACGCCCTGGGGAAGGAGGAGAAGGGAGAGGGTAGGGAGATGGGCCTGTAGACAAAACAGCGGCAACAATCTGAGGAGGAAAACTGATTTACGAAATAACATATTGGCATGCAAAATCACACAATATAGTACAATATAATTGAAATTAAAGCTAATAAATCAAATAAAATGAGAGAGTGTCCAAAAATGAAGGCCGTATTCTAAAGCTGAAGACAAGATGTCTAGGTAGCTCCCACTGTGGACAATGCAGCAAAAAGAGGCAGTCTCAGGACTTGTGGGCAGTTTTGTCTTTCTGAGTGGAAAACAGAAATGCAAAGTCCTCTGGGGTACGTAGTTCTTCTCTTCTGAGAACCAGGTACCTGGAAATTCTGCAGTCCACAGAACTGGAGCATTAATTCTTTTAACTTACAGTGCTTTACATGACGTTATGGTGTGAAATACCAATAACAAAAATCATAAAACCATGGCAGTATTTAAACTGGTGGTCTATAGAATCTACAGTCTGTTCAAGTCTTCAACTTCTTAATGTAAAAATAGTGGGTGTTAAGTATTACTGAGCGTAGAAAGCAGTTCGGATGAGCTTTTATCTGTTCTTTACCTTTTTCTATTCTATATGAGAATGTGTATCTGAGTTTATTTGCACTCAGAAAAAAGCAGATATTCAAGAGAGGATGAGATAGACTTCCATAAAATTCATACTTATTTTAAATGTGTTCATCCATTACCAACCAAGTTACTACGAAAACTGTCTGTTTCTTTTGTTGTATTCAAAGTAGTCTGAACTTTCAACATAAGAGCGTGTAGTGGAATTTAGATGAATTCATTTTAAGATTTCTTTTTAAAGAGTAATATAATGTAGGAGTTTACTTAAGATCAGGAAAGTGATAACCCTTACTATCACTAAATGCTAGTAGCAAGTCTAGTCAGAAAGCTGGCACAGTGTATTTAATAAAATGTTCTATAAGAAAATGATGGTGTCTGAGATAGATATTTAGTCTCTCTTTTATTTCAATGGATATAATATACGTAATTTCTGTGATTAAAACTACAAGGAAATGGAAGAAAATATCTTGAATCAATGTTTTCTGTTATGTTCTGGTGTGAAGGTATAGCTTCCAGTGATATAAAATCTTCATTATTAAAGTAAAAAGAATGTGAACATTTATATAGAACTACTTCCTGGTAATTTAAGTCAGTAGGTTTAGGAATGCTGAAATATGTCTATATATCTGGGAATTTACAAACTACTTCTCTTGTAATCTGTTTCCTTAAGATGCTGTTGTTGAGATGCCTTGTCAAGTAATGGATGGGTATATTCTAGGAAGAGTTTGGGGACAGTAGCAGAATGACACTTCATACTTCTGCAGGTAATTATACTGGGTTTTATTCTCTTACTGTAATGAAAATCTGGTATTTGTCACACCCCAAGAATGCAGAAACTTTTTGTTTTGTTTAAAGATATTTTTGTATGAATATGAAATAATTGTTAAAAATGCAATGAATGTGAAGTACGTTACTTAGTTCGTGTGGCGTGATTCCAAAGAAACACATTATAGTACAACATTTGCAGCTTATTCTAGCATTTGCATTTTCTTTATAAGCTGAATGCTCTTCTGTGTAATAGCAAAACTAGATTTAACAAATCCATAGTACTGCCTTGGAAGCTGGAATTCCTAGATATTTTCAAACATGAATTTTTGTGTGAGATCCTTCAAAAATGTTATGTTTAATCAAAATTCAGACAGTACAAAATATTTGAAGTCATGGAACTGCAGGATAATTCAGTTTGAGAGAAATCTCAGGACATCTTAAGTCCAGCATCCTCTTAGCCATGAGATCAGACAAAGTTTCTTTAGAGTTTATGTAGTTGGCTCTCGGAAAACTAAAAAAACAGGTATTACTCCACTCTGGGGGATGTTTTCTCATAGTGGAAAAGCTTTTCTTTTTGTAAAGTTGGAGCTTATAAATCACCAGATGTATTTTTCATGATTGCTCCTCCCCTGTCTGTTATTCTCTTCAGTGTATCTCCATGCACAGTTGTGCCAAATGTTCTGAAGCAAGATGCGCTTAGCTGAAATTTGTAAATGATGCAGTTCTTACTGTGATTCTGCATAAATACTGTATCTATTCTAATTGATCTCCAGACTTTTCAGAGTAAAATTATAAATGAAGTGCTATTCTGTTTCACTTTACATAAATAAATGAACAGATTAATATTTCTTTTAGGAGAGTTTAAGCTATCTGAAGCACTATTGAGTAGTAGTACCAGAGAATAATATTTAGTGATGGTATTTTTATTAATACCTGTCAGTTCTTTGCACAGTCACAAATTGCATTGTGCTGTATATTTGTGGTATGATTGTTTTTGTCCCAGCCCTGAAAAGTTAATGCTATTTTATTTTCGTAGTAGTATGTTCTGGCAGCATTTTTTATGATGTTTGTCTGAGGAAATGAGTATACTAACCTGGAAGTGTGAAATAGATAGGAAATGATAAAGGACATATTAATGATCACTTTTGCTTTTCTGCTTTTAAATACAATGCCTTGGCATAAGTATTTGACTGTATGTCATTGCAAACATTCGGTAGCTTATAACAAGATTTCAAACACTGCTACTTTTAGCCTTCATTATTTTTCATACATTTAGTTCCAGTGTAATAACAGTATGTGAGCACGTGACTGACTCTTCAGATAAGCAGCCTGTAAAGCTTTAGGTTTATGCCTGCTCATTAATAGTTCCTGTTTTGACTAGTATGTTTTTTGTTTTTTTTTCACCTCAATATGAGACATACAAATTTAACTTGATTATTTTTAACAGCATAAAGTGGATCATAGTATTTAATGGATGGTAATCTAATAGTCCTGATACTTTCTGTCAGGATGCCTATTGTTTTATCAATTTGCATAATTTAACAATTTGGAAATGAGCTTGATTTGAAAGCTGATAAGCCAAAATTGCATTCTGATGCTTAATCTGTGTTAACTTTTCATTCTTTTTCTGGGTCTGATTCATCTTCTCCTACTTTCAGTCACAGTGTTTGAGTATTTCTGCTTACAGTAACTAAGCTTTTGAGTGCATTAATGTGCTTCAGAGTGTATTCATAGTTACAAACACCTGCCAGAAAAATTTCCAGTGGTGTTCCTAGTTAGGCTTCTTAAATTCACAGTACAGCAGATGGCACTGGAAGACCACATCTGTGGAAGACTTCAGTGATGCTATAATTCTTAGAAAATACTAGTGAAGCTGTTGCAATGCTGAGAGTTGTGATGAAATTCAACAACTCATTTCAGTGTATTCCAGGAAGGAATGCATGCTGAGCTCGTCTGTTTCAACTTCTGTAGATGCAGACAGTGAAAAAACTTATGCTTGTGAGTATGTGAGCCTATCTCATATTGAAGACTGCTTAAACATAGTAATATGTAGTGCAGAATTACAACTTTGCTTTTTTTTTTTTTTAAATACATATGAAGAATATCTGGATCAGTTGAGGTATCTGACTTCATGGTATTTTTGCTTTTTCTATCTTGGATTAAAAAAGCCCCAACATTTAAGATGTTATAATGTACCATGATTTCCATTTAGATAAGACTTGTTTAGAGTCTTTCTCTGATTGACTGGTGTGCTCAGTTTGCTTCAGAGAGTTTTGGCCAGGACTGTCATTTACTGGATTTCATCTTTTCCTGGATTAACGGGCTGGACTTCTACATATATATATATATATATATATATACACACTGTGTCTGTGATTTATATTTGAATTACAAGTCCTTATAATTTCTTTATGTGAAATATCACAAGTATAGAAAGACAGTTTCAGGAGTGTCAGTAGTCATGCATTTTGCTCGATTAAAAATATTGGCTGTTAATGTAGACTGATAAGCATAGAACATGCTTTGTTCAAGCATACTCAGTAGTCATTCTCAGAGTATAACATTTTCATTTCTGTATAAATGCTTCCATAGAGATTTATCTGTTGAGATTATTTTAGATATTAGATTTCTATTTATAAAAGCAGAACATGTCTTTGAAGCAGTGTGATGCAGATGGTGAGGAACTGAAGGTTAGGATACAAATCCATGTAAATCAAGCTTCAGTATTTCTGCTGAAATTTTTTGTACGATAAAAATATTCTGTTTATGAGAAAGTTCAGAATCCTTAGATTCCTTGCACTGTCTTTTAGTTAGTTTTTATATGATTCTGTCGCATTTGTTTTCTTGAAGTCTGCAAAAGTTGGTCTCTTTCTTCCAACTGGCAATGTCTCCCTCTGTCTGTCTCTCTGTCTATCTATTTTAAGATTCTTGGTCTCCTTCAGTTTGCTGTACTTAGCCCAGGGTCAAGTTTGCTGCTGCAGTTTGCTGCTAGCATGCTGTGCAATTTTATGCTAGTGGAATAATGATTGCTACTGAAAGTATTCTGAACTTTCAAGGCAGAAACAACTTCCCAATCTCTTCTGTTTCCCATGTTGACTGGTTTAGCCAATGTTGAAGAAAAATAAGCTGAAAAATCAAGCTTATGGGCGTGTGTTTGTGCATGTACACATGACTATAGAAAATTCCAGGTGGAACACTTGCCTGGGACTTGAGAAGATGTGTCCACTTAGTCTTGGCAGAAGTACTACACAGCAGTAGTAGTACTAGGCAGTGAAAGCCTGTGAACTGACCTCATTTCTGACTAACAGTTTGGAAATAATTTTTCTTTCATAGAGATTTGGGAAAGACCTTCCATTTTTTCTCTTGGTAGATGTTATTTTGCATTTAAATAATCTCTGTTTTCACTGACTTGAATTAATTTTCCTATAATTATGCAATTACTTGAGATTTGCTCTACTACCCTGTTTAAAAAACAAAAAACAATAAAGAATAAGTATGACTGTGACTAATCACGCTTTAACCTGTATTTAGGACCCTTGTTGGGTGGTATCTTGTTCATTTTATGTTCTGCAGTTATTTTTGTAGGGAAGTTATACATGACTTCTGAAATATAGTGATGTTTCTTCACTGTTTTATATATGTGCATTAAATATATGTGCATGTGATATGTGTGTATTTAAAAATAGCATGATGCAAACAGAATAAAGCTGTGGAAGTCAAGGCACCAGTAGCAGATTCACTTTTTGACCTTCACTGAGAGAGTCAGCTCTCTCTCTATGCTTTTATTTGATGTCTTTTACTTAAGTACTACGATTTCTGTTTTGTTTGGAGGAAAAACAAACAAAAAACAACAACAACAAAAAAGCACCTTTATGGATAATTTTCAAAATATTTCTTTTGTGAAGTTGATTGTTTTTTATTTGCTTCCAGGAGATGGCTCTTGAAGTTAAATGAGGCTGGATAAAATACATAAATGAAGCAGAAGCTGCTCTGCATGCGTTAGGGCTATATCACCACAAGCACTGCTGATCAGCCAGACTTGGTAACTTGTCATAATGAAGAAAATTAGTCTCAAAACAATTCGCAAGTCCTTTAACTTAAATAAAAGTAAAGATGAAAGTGACTTTGTAGTGGTTCAACAGCCATCGCTAAGTGAATTTGGAAAAGACGACTCCCTGTTTGGCAGCTGCTATGGCAAAGATTTGGCTAGCTGTGAAGTCAATAGCGAAGATGAAAAAGGAGGCAAAAATAGATCAAAAAGTGAAAGCTTAATGGGTACGTTAAAAAGGAGGCTTTCAGCAAAACAAAAGCAAAAAGGCAAAGGCAGCACACCATCTGTAAGTTCTGCAGATGATGACACCTTTTCTTCATCATCTGCTCCAATAACTTTCAAAGATGTGCGAGCTCAAAGACCTCTGAGATCCACTTCTCTCCGTAATCATCATTACAGTCCGACTCCATGGCCCCTTCGACCTACAAATTCAGAAGAGACTTGCATAAAAATGGAAGTGAAAGTCAAGGCCTTGGTCCATTCCTCTAACCCAAGCCCAGCACTGAATGGCGTTCGAAAGGACTTCCATGACTTGCAGTCAGATAACGTGTTCCAGGAACAAAACAATGCATTAAAAAATACGGAATCTCAGAATGGGGACTTGCATCTTCATATTGATGAACATGTGCCTGTAGTTATTGGATTAATGCCTCAGGACTACATTCAGTATACTGTGCCTTTAGATGAGGGAATGTATCCTTTGGAAGGATCACGTAGTTACTGTCTGGATAGTTCTTCACCCATGGAAGTTTCAACTGTTTCTTCTCAAGTGGGGGGGAATGCTTTCCATGAAGAAGAGAGTCAAGTGGATCAGGATGTAGTAGTTGCACCAGATATCTTTGTGGATCAGGCGGTGAATGGTTTGTTGATTGGTACCACAGGAGTCATGTTGCAAAGTCCAAGGGTTAATCACAGTGATGTCCCTCCACTTTCACCTTTGCTACCTCCAATGCAGAATAATCAAATCCAAAGGAACTTTAATGGATTGAATGGCACAGATGCCCATGTGGCTGAAAGTATGCGCTGCCATTTGAATTTTGATCCTAACACTGCCCCTGGAGTTGGAAGAGTTTATGATTCTGTACAGAACAGCGGTCCTATGGTTGTGACAAGTCTCACAGAAGAGCTGAAAAAACTTGCAAAACAAGGATGGTACTGGGGCCCCATTACACGTTGGGAGGCAGAGGGAAAATTAGCGAATGTGCCTGATGGCTCGTTTCTTGTTCGAGATAGTTCTGATGATCGTTATCTTTTAAGTTTGAGTTTTCGTTCCCATGGAAAAACACTTCACACTAGAATCGAACATTCAAATGGTAGGTTTAGCTTTTATGAACAACCAGATGTGGAGGGGCATACGTCTATAGTTGATCTAATTGAACATTCGATCAGGGACTCTGAAAATGGAGCTTTCTGCTACTCAAGATCCCGATTGCCTGGATCTGCAACTTACCCAGTGAGACTAACAAATCCAGTATCTCGGTTTATGCAGGTGCGTTCTTTACAATACCTGTGTCGTTTTGTAATACGTCAGTACACCAGAATAGACCTGATTCAGAAACTGCCTTTGCCAAACAAAATGAAGGATTATTTACAGGAAAAGCACTACTGAAAGCTTATGGGAATCTTGCATCTTGCACTTTGGGAACAACAACAACAAAAAGAGATTGAATTACAGTTTACAGACTTTCATTATTATCAAAATCTTTTGCTGCCATAACAATATTTCATTTTTGTGTGTAAAAGAAAGGTAATGCATTTGGATTTATGTTTGTTTTGGGGGGTTTTGTGTATTTTGGGGGGCTTTCTTTTTCTTTTTTTTTTTTTTTTGTAAAGAATGATCTCAAGTTTATTTTTAGAAGTGTGAAATAGCTATCTTTCATCAATGTGCAGATTAATCACAATGTGAATGATCAAATTTTCCTTAATTTCCCCCAAGTCCTTTGCTGCTATCCACTGTGATTTTTATGCATTGAAAGCACATTTCATGTGTATTCAACCATAAGTAAAAGTCAAATGAAACTTGTTCAATGGATTTTTATTCCTTTAAAATAGGCTGTTTGAAAAAGAAGATCATGGTTAAAAACATTGGTATTCTAAATTAAGGAATTTACATCTGTGTTAAAAGTGATTTCTTAAATTTCCGAATTAAAAATTCCTATAGAGATATGCTATGATGTGGAACTTAACAGAGCTGTGTGATAAAGACATGCTTATGCAGCAGGTATCTTAAAAACAAACAAAAAAGACAAACCCAATAAAGAACAAAACACCTTTCTCGTAAGCCTTGTATTGTCTGTACACTACTTTGTGTTTGAGAAAGTTGGTTAAGCTTTCGTATTGTCGTAGTATTTTGTTCTTCTAAAAATGGCCTTTGAGAGAAGAAGCCTGTGAGAGTCAGTTCATCGTACCTATGTGGAAGTTGCAGTATCAGGATAACATCGACTATCTTTAAATGCCATCAGTTAAATGAGCAAGCTCCTACCAGGTCCCATCCTTCTGTTGTTTACCCTCTTACCTCCCTTTGGGCAAAAAAATGCCCTGAAATTATAGGAAGACTCTAGGAAATGCTTTCATTGAAATACAAATTGATAAGCCATTTCAGGGATTGGATAAAACTTGTAGCAGGAGGATTTCTACAATATTTATTGAAAATACTAGAAGTTCCAGCATTTTCCATTTTTTTCTGTATTTTTCATTTCTGAAATGCAGTATACTAATGTTATTTGGATCATTTATTCCATTTTTTTTTAAATATATATATTCTTTGAGGAGGAAAAATAGGACTAGTAATATTTTGGATGGAAGTTGCTTAAAGTGAATCTCTAAAGCTCTGTTCTCATAGGTCCTGATACTATGGGGAGGAGAGATTTGAATATATACTGACCACAGAAAATATTTCATTTAATCGTCATGAAATATATTTTGACATACGAAATATTGAATCAATTAAGTAAATGTTCATGATATCTGTCAAAGATTCTGGCATTTGAAAAGCTGATAGTTATTCTGACATTCTATAAGGAAAAAAGGCTTTCAGTTACCATGTTAATCCATGGCATTTTTCTGTTTTATTTTTATTTTTTATTTTCTTCCCCCTTCTTCCCCATGATTCTATTCTGTTTATGTTAAAGGGATCATGGCTAACTGACTTGAGAGGGAGGCTCACTCTGCCACCCTCTGTCCCTTGATTTTACTAGTTTAGAACGTCATCTTCCCCATCTCTGGTAGGAGTTTCTAGTCAGTGAACATCAGCATAGAAAGGGCTGTTTATCTTTGATACAGCTTTCTTGTTTAGGTCATTTTTTTCTTTTTGTTTTAATTAGCCTTTTGTCCCCTGAAATGAGTCTTTAGTAATGAATACACTATTGCTGCAAGGTGGTGTAATAGCACTACATCTTGGGTTGCCTGAATTGATAGACAAAATTTATATTTTTTTAATTTATTTTTTGACCATAATGTTTAACAAAAAAGTAAAAAAAAGAAAAACAAAGGTAGATAAAGCTACCTTTGCTTTTAAGGGAGAGAGAGTGAGGATTTCTTCTTTAGTCTGATAAAAGATTTAAATTAAAAAAATAAAATAAAATCAGAGCTGTCTATATACATAATTTGTTTTTGCCATTGAGATACACGTATGCAAGTGTGAATTCTGTTTTCTTTTTTTCCTCTACTGACATCCCCCCAACCCTAACCCCCTTGAATCGGAATCACTAACTTTATTAAAAAAAAAAAAAAAAAAGGCACAATAACCTATTGTATGGTACAGTGTTCTGATTCTGTCTGTGAGGAGGAAAAAGAAAATCATTTTTATAGATTTCAGATGCATACATCTTGGAAAAAAACCTCTGGCATTTACTTCACTTTAAAAATTCTTTCCCTGTGTGAGCTGGAGGGCCTATGCATTCTACAGAATCTTTGAAAGATTATAGTATAGTAAATATTTTCTTTGCCATTTAATGCCACTATTGAATGCATTAAAGTTATATTATACCACATGCATTAATTTAACAGTTACTACATCAAAATCAAAACATTTGAAGCTATTATATCCCAGTCTTATTGCTGAATTGAAAAATATGTAAGAACACATGCCCATGCCTTTTCAAATGTATTTGTTCACTCGTACATGTCAATGCTTTTTGAAACTGTATTTCAGCTGTCCAGTTCTTGAATTACTTATCTTGTTATATTATTTGTTCAATCAGGTCAACTTATTGTTGTAATTTTCCCCCTCCTATAAAGCTTCCACAAAAGGAACAGTTTAAAGTATTGGAGGCCTAGGATATGGGGGCCACATAGCACTTTGTTTCTTGACAAAAATGGTGGTGATGTTTCTAATGAGGTAAAATTACTTTAAATCGATAGTACGTAAACAAACAAAACAAAACAAAAAACCCAAAATGTATTTTTACAGGTTTTGTTATTCAGAATTTCTCAGCATGTTTTATGCTAACGTAATTAGACAGGAGAAAGAACCCAGAAAAAAACACTTTGAAAACCTTAAGGGTACTTACAACTTCATATATTAAATGTTAATATAGAATAAACACAGTGACATTTAATTATGAGACAATTTAAAATATTCAGAATAACCACAGAAATTCTATTGATGTCTTCTTCATTAAAATTTAGAGAAACAATGTGTCCTTGACAAACAAAAAAAGGAAAGTAATTGAAGTTATTTTGAGGACCTTTAAAATCATTACATTAAGAAAAATTTAACTGACTGATCTTTGTAGAGTAGTAAAGTAAGTATTTATTCAGCACTACAATTTTGAGGATTCAAAATGTAGGCCTTTTATGCAACTGAATTGTGGAACAAAGTTCTTCAGAATGAAACTTTGAAATAAAACCCCTCTTTTGAGCATATGAAATGGCTGAAGTTATTGGTAACATTTGTGTTTTGCTGATTAGAAGAGTCAAACAATATCTATTATTTGAACATATAAAATTTGCACAATTTTTTTTTTGTTTTAAATTTATGATCAGTGTTATAGATAACTGAAAGTGATTTGTGTTCTTTTATCATTTTGAAGGATATAGCACTTATCCTGCTTTTGACATAGTGAATGCCATCTTTTGATAAAAATGTTTTTCTGCCAGAAGGATCAGAAATACAATTATTAATTAAACTCTTTGTTCACCAATGAGCCGATTTCACATTTTGTTAAAACCAGTTTCTTTCTAAGAATATTGAGTGCTGGGCTAAGTGAAATCTGTGCAGTTTTCTTGTGATGCATTTCATCTATGTGAATACTGGAATTATAAATTTAAAATGTCATACCAGCAATATATGGGCTATGATTCTGTTGAGGAAATATTTCTCTGTTACTGTATTTTCAATTTCTGAGCTAAGCTATGGATGAATTTCATTTATTTCAATCTTTTTATGACTGCAAAGAATAAAAATTAGAAACATTCTTTATAAATACAAAATGGACAACGTGGTAGTTCATAATATGGCATTGATGTGTCTGGAAACTCCTAAATTCTACAAAGATAATGAAAAATTCTTAAAGATTTTTCTATGACTTTACATTGGGTTAAAGAATTTTTATAGTGATGATGGAGTGCCATGAAGTTAATACTTGCAATCCAGATTGCTGTAGTTTACACTTTTCTCTGTTTCAGACCTGGTGTGCACTATTTGTACTAAGCACGCCGCAGAGTGAATTATCCAAAGTCCATTGATTTTAATGTGTTTTGGTTTGTAAACAAAATTACAGTAATTTCTTGCACATTTTGGAGAAATAATTGTATAAGGATTTATGTATCTGCTTCTGGGATACAGTGTGTAAATAAAAATTTCATTCACAAGAAGATTTGTGTAGTGTTCTATACCCGAATGAAGTTCTAAAACAAACAAACAAAAAATACCTGAAAGACATTGTAGAATTCGAGCATTTGACTTAAAAATCTAGATTCTATAGATCATAACTGTTCCATATGTTCTTATTACCACTTCCAATAGACTTTTCAAAATAAAGTATTTCTATATGCAAATTCTATTAATGCCTAGCTTATATTATATGCAATTTTTTTTTTCCTGAAAAAAAGGCAAAAAAAGTAGCACTTGTTACAGAAGTATTCCTTTCCTCTAGATGTACCCAGATGGGCAAGAGTTCTTATTTATTTCAAAAATATAAAATAATATGTGGTGTTGATTTTCAGATGTTCACTTGATGCTTTCCTAGATTTTGTTTTTAAGTGTGAATGACGTTTTAAGCACTGGAAAATCATACAAGTAAACCAGAAGGTAAGGAATTTGTGCGTCTTGAAGGACATGCCTAGTTCATGTTTTGATCTATTCGTGGTTTATGTAAATTTAATTATATGTTCTTTGTTGTGTATTCTGTAACTTAGGGCCTAAACCAAAACCCAGAGACAACTCATAGTTTTTGCCACCTAAGAAGAAGCTACCTTCTCCTTCCTACTGTGGTTAATGTTGTTACAGGTTTGGTATGATGTGTGTTACTCCCCATCTTGCATATGTGTTATATTCTGATTTTGTTCTATTGTTGACTCCAGTAGATTTGGTGAAAAAGAAATGCATCCTCAAATGATGAACAAAGAAAGGTAAGTAGTGGTTAACTTTACATGTCCAGCATGGTCCAAGCAGGGCTGAAATGTTTATAATCAAGATACCTGTAATCCTAATTACTTCTATCACATATTCAATCAGCTTCTTAAATGTAAAATGGAAGAGAAATACTAAAGAGTTGCCAAGATGCAGAAAACTTAGTACGTGTTTGATATTGTAACCTTCCACCAAGGCAGAGCTTAGTGGGGCAGGGATGTGAATTTAAGTTGTCCTCTACAATTAAGAGAAGACCTCAGAGACTAGAAAAGTTTAAGATGGAGTAGAAATTCTTAATACTTAGAAAACTAGTTCCTGTCCTGCAAAACTCCTATCTTGCCAGGCTTTATTGAATGTAAAAGGCATCAAAGATGTCTAAAAGGCACATGGCAGCCTTGTCCCCTTTTGTCAATGGTAGACGAAGATGATGAATTTTGAGTTTTCTAACATGTCCTTCTGTTTTCTTTGTCTTTCACTTATGTTTTTAGTTTGTACAGATGCATCTAAAAAAAAAATAGAAAAAAAATCTCGTAGGAAGAATGCTCAGGATAGAAATTGTTACTTTGTCTTTACTTAACATGGGATCAGATTACAAGCTGGTGCTCAAAGTTTAATATTGATATCATTAACATCTTCATACCAGTTAGACGATGGGAAGCATTCATCAAAGAATCATTTCAACTGTGAGATAATTAACTGCTAGCGTGGGTTAATATAATGCGGGAAGTGAAGATAACCTCATCATCATCTTTTCGTATGTAATTTATCATAGATACAAAGTTCTTATTAAGATAATTGAGTATTATCCTCAAGTGCAAGGTCTTCAACCTGGATCAAGGCTACCCCCACTACCAATACAAGCTGGGGGATGAAAGGTTTGAGCACAGACCTGCTGAAAAAGAACTGGGAATACAAGCAGATGGCAAGCTGGACGTGAACCAGCAATGTGCCCTCACAGCCTAGAATGTCAATGGTATCCTGGGCTATATCAAAAGAAGCGTGGCCAGCAGTTTAAGGGAGGTGATCCTGTCCTATTCTGCACTGGTGAAGCTGGACCAGGCTCTGAGCAACCCGATCTAACTGTGGGTGTCCCTGTTCATTGCAGGGGAGTTGGACTAGCTGACCTTTAAAGATCCCTTCCAACTCTGAGGATTCGATGACTCTGTAATATTTCAAGTCAAATTCATAGCCTGCTATAATTTGTTATGTTTTCTCTAATTAATAGTAATTCTATATGGGAAAATTGTACTTGAATTTTGTTTTCTTTCTCAATTTGAAAATTTTGGAAAGAGTTTACTTAGATTTTTTTTTTTTTCCCACAACAGTTTTGATACTGACACTTCTTCTAAAGGACATTAACCTCAGTAAAATTTTCAAGTGTAAGTAATTTAAGTGGAATCCTTTAACAATTTCCAATGGATAATTTTAAAGCAGATCACTGGAATGACCTTTCATTTATTTATCTAAAAATTTCAGAAACAGTGAGTGTTGCCATTGATACATATTGATTTAGTGTATTGCTTAATCATTACACAGGCTTTCCAACTGTAATGTGATACAAGAATTAAATATTACTTTCACTGATGATGGTGTACTGAAATGTGAAATGCTGGAGGCACAAGATGGAAACCTAATGAAAGCATGGTCAATACCATAGAATCTTGCAATCATTTCAGTTGCAAAAGACTCTTAAAATTATCAAGTCCAACACTAAACTGTGTCCCTAAGCACTACATCAATGTCTCTCAAATATCTCTAGGGATGATGATTCCATCACTTCCCTGGACAATATATAAACATATATGTTCCAACACATAGCCATAGTTTCTGTGAAGGATTAGGAAGATCTAATCTAATGTAATCTAAACCTCCCTTGGGATAACTTGAGGCTGTTTCCTCATGTCCATGCTTCAAAGACAGAAAATGCCTGGAATAAATATCTGAAGCGATCCACATCTCCATCTCTCCTCCACTTTCCAATCCTTTTTATAAAAAGCTACGTGCAAAACTGTGAATCAAAGAAGTTTGTGAAAGAACTGCAGAAAAATAATCAGCACTTAAAATGTGAGTATAGCTAATGTATTAGCATTCAGTGGCATATATTATGCACTGACAAAACTGTGCTCAAGATAAAAAAAAAGAATAAACTGTAACATTTCACTGCTTAATACACAGACAAAAGTGATATATTTTGAAAATATGAAAGATAATATAATTTTGCAATTAATTTGAGAAAGGTCTATAACATATATAAAAGTTTTTCATGTAACTTTTTAGTGAATTAGTTATCCATCCAAAAATCACAACCCTAGTTAATATTCAAATTATTTGATTACTTTATATATATATTTATTTATATCAGAATTAAACTTGAGCTCAGATCTAATATGTGGAGGATTGTTTTTGTTTTTTTCTCCCAGTATGTCAGCTCTGCTACTTCAGAAATGTGAAGGTTACATTTTGCAGTTAGGAAACTGATGTTTGGTTTGGTAGAGATTTGCTCCTTTAAAATTGTAGGCAGTGTGTTCAGTCACTGGAATGGGATTATACTTGTAAAATTAGTAATATTTTACATGACATACAATGCAGTGCAAGAAAAAACAAATAGCTAGAAAAGTTGTTCTTGGACATGGCTTTATAATTTGTTTTATTAAAAAAAAAAAGATATTTAAATGTTCTGTTTCCATTTTTTTTCTTAAAATATAATTTTTAAATGTAAGAAAATCTACCTGAAAAGTAGCAACGTTTTAAATTCATGATTTTCCTCAAGAAGTTATGGCATTACTATGCCTTATGATGCTGATGCTTCTGTACACCTGTTCTTCCATCAGACCATGTGGGTGTGTAGAGGTGTTGGTTCTCTTCAGTGCTGTAGGTCTCAGCTGTGACACTTCTCCCCAGACGTTTTACCCAACCTGATCATTTTCAACACAGCATCGCTCAGGGCTTTAATCACTGTTTTAGTGCCATTTTCCCCAGTGCCCCTTGCAGCATCACTGGCATCCCCTTGCTGTATGGGATACGCATATTAAGACCCTCAATGAAGCCTGAAGATAAACCACATTCTTTGCTCTCTGTGCTTTCGTGCTGGAGGGAATAACAATATAAACATACCCAGTTTGCTGGTTCTGTGTGTGCCAAGGCACGCAGCCCTGTGAAGGGGCTCTCTACAAGGCCTCTGGGTTAAGCCTTTGTCTGGTTTCTGCTGTGTGGTAATGATTGCTGCTTGACAGCTTGAAGGAAGCTACCCTGCAGTTTGAGGGAACAGATTATTTTTTTTCTAGAAGTCTCTAGATATCTTCCACATGTATTAGTGCCTGAGGCTTTCCATGGTTTAAGGCAGGAGTTAACGAGAGTTGTCATAGCAAGAATAAGAATAATATGGCAGAAAAGTGAGCTTCCATTTATAGTGAGTGCTGCTACTCACAGCCTGCCTGCCCTGCATGTGACCTGCCATTACTCATTGTCACTGTGTTCAGCTCTGTGTTGATACAGCACGTGGGACCCTCGCCAGGGGCAACACAACAATTTCACATAACTAATGTAAGGAGTGTGAATTGGGATCATTCGTTATCCTTCCCAAAACAAGATCTAGGGGGCAAAAAGTGAGTGCAGGAAAGACAAGTTCAAAAAAATAAGTTTTTCATGCAGCAGAACTTCAGGTGTGAAACTGCTTATTGGTGGTTGTGATGGATGACAAGAATGTATGTGGTCCAGAAAATACATTATGTTCTGTTAAATGCAACGGTAGGTTGAGGTGGTTGTGAGGGCTTTTGAAGGAAGCATCAATAGAGTTTTTCCTATTTGTGTTGTCTTTTGCATTGTTTTTTACTTGACAAACACAATATAAAGTTGTGAGGACCTTTGGTCTGACCATATATATACACTTTTGTCTGTACTTTAGATGAGAGACTGTAAGTCATATACCTTAGTTTCAGCTGGGACGGAACTGTTTTCTTCAGAGTGTCTGGTATGATGCTTTGTTTTGGTTCCAGAGAAATTAACATTGTGGCCAGAAATTATCAAATGATCACATATTAAAATCCTGCCTAACTATTCCTTCCATATTTCGGGGTCAGGAATTGTAAGGGTGAGTAGGTTCTTGGTCGTTGTGAAGAATATATATATTTTTCTTTCAATTTTTAAAGAAACATTAAACAGAACCATAAATAATTTGTCATTTGCAAAGCAAAGAGATTTCTCTCTGCTGGATGATGTGGCAGATCTTTCACAAAGCTCTTCTACAACTGCTTTTAGTGCAAAGTAAGTGTTAAAATGAATTCTGAATCTGCCTCAGAGTCATTCTAAAACTGAAAGCTTTTAGAAACATTGTATCCAGAAGAAAGACTGGTATTTGAACCAACATAAAATCTGTGCCATATAAATATTTCAGCACATAGGAATAAGAGGAAATCTGAACTACTTTTTTTTTTTTTTTTTAATCTCCAGTGCTTGCCAAAGCAGTGTTTCCATGAATGTATTTGGAGGCATAAAAACATCTCATCAAAATTCATATGAGAAAAAAATCTGACCTGGTCATCCTTATGTCTGGATTACTGACATATTTATTTCATGTAACGTTATAGATTTATTCTGAGTTGCAGAGGTGATGAAATTGCTGGAGGAAAGTGAAGAAAAAAGATCAAGGGAAGTAGGGAAAAAATCACTCATCCTTTTGTTTTAATATGCAAATTAAAGAAAAAAAAAAAAAGGAGAAGTGATACCATTGGAGTGGATAGAAACATCTTGGATAAAGATGAACAGCAACGTGAGAGCTATCAGGAACAACTGTAGTTATTTTTTTTTTTTCTGTCATCTTGGAAAAGATCAAATGCTCTGCTAATGAATGGATTACTGCCTTTTCTCATTGCTTTATGAGTTCAGATATTTCCCAGTGGAAATACACAAATAGATTTTGATAATGAACAAAGGGAAGATATATTTTAGTGCGGAAGTACTAATGCTGAAGGGCATGTCAAATACTGTAAGTTTTTTCTGTAGGAGAGAAACTGAAAACCTCCAAGGAGTTTGGCCACAGATTTTTTAAAATGGTGGGAAGTAATTAAAAGAAGTAGCTGTATAATGAGTGATTTCCTAATTCTAAATGGATACTAGAAGGATCTGAATTTTCTATCTGCAGCACTGGGATGCATAAGAAAATCTGGGACCTCATACATTTAGAACTGCAAAAGCTAGTGCAGTACCCCTTCCCTTTCAAGACTAAAACACATAAGCAGTGTTGCATTTTTGGAACTGAGCTGGGAAATGGTACTATAGGAAGAACAGTCAGATATCTTCTCATAGGAAAAAAAAAAAAGTCAAATTCTAATTTCAGAATGTGGATATTATTGTGAAGAGTTGGCAATCAGATGAAATCTATCCCTTTCTTTAGGGACCAGTTGGAAGCATGCGTTTATTCTTTTGATAGGAGGGGATAGTGATTCATTTTAAGCACAAATTATTTTGAGGGCTAGGGAAATTAGGAAAAAATGGAATAATCTGAAACATTTTCCTCCTCTGTAGACCTTCTACAAGTTTCAAATCTTAGACTTGAAAACAAGCAATCATAATCTGTTGCCACACAAATGGGGTAGCAATAATAAACAATAATAAACATTATGAAGTATGTAGAAGTTATATATTATCAAAACCTCATCTACCATTAGTAGTATGATACGATACCATTGTGTTCTCATATTTCCTTAATAGTAATGTATGCTTTGTTTTGAAACTGTTAACATATTTTGAGACAATCTTCATCTTTTCTATATATGAGACTCTCACTCTTTACAGTTTTTCAAAACTTTTGTTTTTTCCTCAAACTCACAGTAATAGTAAAATAGATAATATCTTATTACCTTTTATTACCTATTTTTATAGAGCCCTTTGTCTTTTTATTGTATTTCAAATAACTATCTCAAATGTGGTTCTTTCTGGCACAAGCATGAGGCTGTTTAAAAAGCAGGACAAATAGGAGTTACTAAAGGAATGACTAGCATCTTATTTTTCTCTCAGCTTCTACAAAGAGAACAAATAGAGGGTCTCTGTTATCTAGCAGGGGGTTTAACGTAGCTACCAGCAGCTATTTATCCCTTTCCCTTCTTAAGAATCCAATACAATGTTGCCGGTCTTGTCTTCAGCAGTGTAACAATAGGGGAAAAGCTGTGATGAACCTGGCTCGTTCTGTGTGACAGGATAGTTGTATGGCGCCATCAAGAACTTGCTTCAAGGAAGTAGGTAAGAAAACATTTTCTTGACAGCACGGGCACTTATCTAAACTTATAACAAAAGCCCTCAAAGTGCTGAGATTTTCACCTTTTTCTCCCTATCCTGTATGCACTGTTTTTAGTTCTTAATGCTGATTTTGACTGAGCCGAAGAGTTGTGTGACCTTACACAGACGGTTTAATTTCTCTGAGTCTCAAGTACATTAGCTGAGCAACTAGATAAAAACAGATAGGAAAGCAAAGAAGATTTCCAGCAAGCATTGTATTTTGAGGTGAGTAATTTGGGGAGGTGGTGAAAAAAAAACAACTATCCGGAGGCAGATTCCAAACAGATCACCAGAACAACCTACTCAAGGGAATGATTCCAAGGAGTTACTTATCTGAACACATAATATGTCTGTCCCTTTATGTACAACTATATTTATGCACCTACATGTGACTGAGTGAACACTGAAGAAGTTCAGACAGTACCAAGGATAATTTGTAGCCTTAAATATAGTACTGAACAACATGTAGACAACTGTTTACTTAGTACATACATTTCTGTAATTATGTGCGTATATGAATATACAGCTTGAAAGTAAAGTATAAACCAAGAATAAAGAGCACATGCAGGGATTTCTGTGTTGGATCAAATTACCTGGAATCATCTGAAGGGTTTTGTTTCATTTCTTGTTTTATTCTAAACTCCAAGGCTCCCTCTTCCACCAAGGAAAGAAACTGGAGCCTGACCCATCTTCTACTGGCAGCTGCATTTGGAAATGTAGTCAGAGTCATTTATGAGCAAAGCTCAGGTTTTGGCTAGTTGACATGAAGTGCATATTACTTCAAAGATGATTCCTAGAACTCTGTAAACGACTGGAACTTCTGCTTTTCCTTGTAAAGTGAATTAGCCAATAGTATTTTCTGGGTTTGCATTTCCTATTTTAACTTTAAGAAGAAACGTTATTCTTGAAATCATATTCTCTGACTAAACCTTATTTTCATACTCTTTTGTGTTACGTAAGTACAAGTTAAATTACTTTGAGACATAAATAAAGATGGGCAGTTCCACTTGACCTTTCTGGCTAGAAAATCAGAACCAATTCATGTCACTACCACTGTTCTTACTAAAAGTAATAATGTGAATTTAACAAGGCGATATAACCTGTCAAATGTAGACGAGGCACTGCAGGATTCAGACAGTGTTACTAGTCAAGATTTTGGGGAAATTAAGCTCCTGTAGATGTTGATAGTAGCTCATCTGTATTTTCTACTCACAGAAAAAGATTGTTCAGCTGTTGGCACTGAACCATGATGGAGATTTATCTATGAATGAATTAAACCAAATCATTTTGCCTAATGATCTGAAGTGCTAATTTGGGGGTATAAGAAACTACTAGTTTTATTATCTTTTCAGTTAAATGTTGTTCCCATCCTGGTAGGTATTGACTTCTTGTAAGGAACTTAGACTTACTAAGAAATATCTAACTACCTGTTCCTTCACATTGCTAGGCCTAACTTGTTTCTTAAGGTTCTGTTAGCTTTGATTTCACCATGCCTATGTATGGTGAAATTATTCTAGTGGCAATCTGGAGTTGCAAAGAAAAGCAGTGAAACAATTGTTTTGAGATATGAAAATGATGATCCTTTTTACTTTTTATGGTTACAGAAAAATTAAGAAGTAACTTAAAACCAAAAAAGTCTTAGATGGTCTCATCCTTTACTAGAGATTTCAAAGTTTGTTCCAGTGCAAACCATAATTGGGACCATATTTTAGAAATTGTCTGGTAAACAGAATATTTTGCAATTAAATTATTTCTTCAGGTCAAAAGTTTTCTGTGTTCTTGGAAAGTAATACAGAGAGAATTTATATTTTACTGTTCCTGCTGGCACTGAAATCAGAGGCATTTGCAAGTGTTAGAATAGCACTATTTTCACAAATTTTGTAGGAGAGTCGATTTAGTTTTAGTATTGCATTTAGCAGTTCATTTAGCTCGTGCAGAAAAGAAGTCTATTCGATGCTGGCTGATAATTTAACAGATTATCAGGTCGTTATTTATTAGTAGATACATGGAATCACTCTACTAATCTGAAATTATACTGTTCGGAGGAAGTTCTTGCCCTGCCAAGAATGTTGTGTGTAGCTGGGGAGGACTCCATTTACTCTTTTGTAGTGTATTGAGACAAATCACCGTTCAGCAGTGTGACTTTGCTTTGTGTCTTTCTTGTTCAAACACAGTCAAACTAGATATCACTTCTGTTTCATGTCTGTATGAGCCACGTGGTATAAGGATCTTTATTCTGTTGATAATAAGGGAAGTTAAATTGTGAAAATATCATCAGGCTGGCACAGTACAGAGGTACATGCCAGTGAGACTTCTCTGTGAAGGTGTCACAGTCAACCAAACTCTGATTCCATGCCTTAGGACATTAAAGATAAGATCTTTTAAACTCAAAACTTTTTACCTGTCCTTGGGGGCTCTGTAGAAGAAGTTGGGGACATATCAGAAATTAAATCCAAAACTACATTATTTATTAACAGTTGCTAGCTAAGAAGACTGGTTTCTGCTACCAACCTTTATTTCTTGTGTAGGTAATATCCCAAGGGTAACCCCTGAAACCCCAACAAAAGTTTCAGATAGGACTGTCCACTTATTCAAACGTACTATTGTTGGATATCCACCTGTTTTTACCCCTGAAGCTGTCTTAAAGCTTTGAAGCTATTCACTGCAAAAGATTATCAGTGAATGAAAATTTGTCATCATTTTACAATGGCGTGGAGTTTCCAGGTAAATCTCTTGGATTTTAATAACACTGCTATAGGTTTAACGTACAAAAATTATTGATTTAATAACTGCAAGTACGTAGACTTGATAGCAGTGTATAATTACCAGACTATCCTTTCAAATAAATATATGCATAGATGACATTGTTGCATTTTGCTGGTAGTAGATTACCATTGGTTATATTTCCTTGTGAAAATGGGACAGCAATACCTTTCCGATGAGCAATGTCAGGCATATTTGCTTCTTTACGTTTGCTGAGTCTTGAGTTTTCAGAAGAATTAACACATACACTTTCAGCTTTCATCCCTCTGTGTATCCCAAGACTTACAAAGCAAGAAGGATTGATAGGTTCAGCATTTTGCTCATAAAACATAGATAAATCATTTAGAAAAATGATTTATATAAATCATTTAGAAAAATGATTTATGATGTTGCAGTGAAATAGTTAATAAAGGATAATGTCTTTCTAGTTAGAATTCACCTGCTGTAACATGGAAAAGCTTTGTCATTTGAAGGAAAAGTCAGCTGCGGTGTCATCCATTTATAACTGCCTATTTGGATGTGAGACAGAGGGAATGCCCCACGAAGCATTTTATTTCTGGGAATGCTATCTTCCCTGATAAACTTAATTACTCATAGATGAAGCTCTTTGACAATTAGCCACAGATTTGTGATTGTGGTAAGGGATGGCTGGAAGAAAAAGAGACGCTAAACTATACAACATTTCTGTGTGTGTGCGCAGAAGTAGTAATATATTCAAGAATGGGGTAATAATTCTTCTGTGTTAGACATATTAAGAAAACATAAAATGGAAAGATTGAGATAAGCTTACCAACTTTATTCCCACTTCAATATTCAGCAACAATAAGATTAAAATATATTTTCTTCTTATCAGTTGACCTGATACTTTTCAATATACACTAGACTGAAAGCTATTACAGTGGTCCCCAGACATTTCTATTTCCATCCCTCGTTGCTCTTCCACATTTTTGTGTTACTATCAAATCTCAGAACAGTTCTTCTCTCAGTTTAAAACCAGCTCAACCAGATCCTAACCATCAGCTTGACTGTTCATTGATCTTGGGATTTAAACTGCTTGTACCTGCTGCTCCTGCCCAAGTGATCATGAGAAGCAGACAAGTAGCTAATAGCTAGCACACTAATAAGACAAGCAATGATCTCCAAGGAGGAAGAATATTTTCCTTTGAAAGTTCACAAATGTATCTTTAAAAAAGCTTGAGGTACTCTGCTGGATTGAAGAGGAGTGGGGCATACACTGGCAGGCAGGGAGTCAGCTGAAGTGACAGATAAAGAGGGATTTGTTAAATTATTAGTGAAATATGTTAAGTTCTTCTGTGTGCAGAAGTAGAATAACAAGTCTTCAGGGGCACACCTGAAGCTTTGTGAAGGGTAATTGAAAATAGTTGTGACATTAAGGAGCTGAACTAGACAACACCTTGCTTTCTAAAGCAAGTAAAATTAAAGAAAAAAATATATATATAACTTTATATCAAAGATTTCTACATAGCTTTTCTTTCATTTTCTTTTAACTGTGAACTCTGAATGGACAAGTTATGTGTCTGATATTTTGACTGTTGTATTGTTATCACTGGAAAATATGCTACATAAACTTTGCTTTCATGTTAGATTGTCCCTATAATGTTTAGGGGAATATGTGTCAAATTTTCCTGATATGACTATATGCAGCTACTAGAAGTGTATGAGGAACAAGCAGAAAGAAGGTAAATTCTATCTAATCTTTACAAGAATATTACTCTGGCTTAGTGAAATATACAAAATAAGAAATGTCAATAACAATAAACTCCTACTAATAAGGTAAGAAAATTATGAAGTGGATTATAATTCACACATAAAGTAGACTGAGTTAGATCTTCAAGGATAACACCAATTCAGAACCTACTGGCTAGTGTTTAGGACATCATGGTGGATGATAAAAGTCAAAGTAATACAGCAGATTTGATATTTGATTGAAATACAGTCTAGTTGCTGGTCATGGCCAACATAGGTTTGTGAAGGGAAAGTCCTTTTTAGGTAACTGTCTTTTATGACAAAGTTATGCACTTAGTTAACCAATAGAAGCCAGTAGATGGAATCATTTTGAGTGTCTGCAAAGCCTTTTGTGCTCTCTCTCACAATATCCTTTTGGACAAAATGTTCAGCGTTCAGCTGAAGGGAGACCTCATGGCAGCTTCAGCTCCTCACAGGGAGCAGAGGAGCAGTGCTGAGCTCTCCTCTCTGGGAACAGCAACAGGACCCAAGGGAATGTCAGGGAACTGTGTTAGGGGAGGATCAGGTTGAGTGTTATGAAAAGGTTCTTCACCTTTTCATATCTTCACCTATTTGGGCCCTGGAACAGGCTCCCCAGGACAGTGGTCATAGCCCAAGCTGTGGGAATTCAAGAAGCATTCAGACACTTCTCTCAGACATAGGGTTTGAATTTGGGGCACTCCTGGGTGGAGCCAGCAGTTGGACTCAGTGATACTTGTGTGTCCCTTTCAACTCAACATACAATGGTTCTATACTTAGTTATTTGAACAGGTAACTAATAGCTATTTCACCCTTATCCTGGATGAATGTCTGAACTCTAGTTTGCAGTCATGTTTTGTATGATGCATCCATGAAAATAACCTACTATATTTCAGTTTAAGAAGCAGCTAGTGAAAATGTAGTTTTGTGATAATTTGGGAAATTTAGAAGTGTTTGCTCCTATTTTAATCAACCACACACAAAATCTACTAAATATTTTTAAGATTACGTTTGAGCATTTATTCTCTCCTGACATCTAGAATGCTGATTTGATATGTCAATGTTTTGTAGAAAAATTTTTCATTTTTGTCTTGATTTCAGCTTGGACAGAGTTGATTTTCTTCATAGTGCCTGATACGATGCTGTTTTTTGGCTTTAGGAAAAAAGCAATGTTGGTAACATACGGATGTTTCAGTTGTCGCTGCGCAGTGATTCACAGAGGCAAGGACATTTCAGTTTTTCAGCTTCTCATACTGACTTGCCAGCAAGGGGGCTCATGGGGGTACAAGGAGCTGGGAGGGGACAGCACTAGGACAGCTGACACAAACCTAAAATTAACAATGAAGTTAATATATATATATGTGTGTGTGTGTGTGTGTGTGTGAAAGGTGTAGAGTCCTTTTACAATTAGGCATCTCTCGGTTTAATAATTTGCTTTGGTCAAGCAATATAATTTGTTGATGTTTATTGTCAGATCTGTCCTGACTAGCTTTGATGAGATATTTGATGTTTGTTGGACACTGACGGGTGTTTCCAACAGTAGGTATGTCCTATGGAGGACAAAGGGCTGTGTGAAGAAAATACCAGAGAAAATTATGTACTTAAAAAACAATGAGCTGTTTTGAGAACTGTGGGTACTGAACAGGCATCCTTTTGGAGAGCCTTTCAGTGAGGGGTTATGAAGGTACGTCAACCACTGCTAGGCTTAATGAGTTTCAAATCAGGAACAAGGGCACAGAATATTTTAGTACCTACTGTGTATGCTCAGCATAATTGTTTATCACTTCCTCTTTGAAAGAAATGTCCTTTTTACTGTTTGGATCGCTTATGTCAGGCCCTAAAAGTGGGCCTTTTAGATAACCATAAATATATATTGGTTACTGTCTCCCCCTGCGGTCCTTGATGAATACATCAGATAAAATAGGACATGAATAATGTCCTTGTTGGTATTCTGATGTGGTTGTTTGCATAAAACCTTCAAATCTAGAGCACTTCATAGTTATTCAAAGACTGTGATGGGTATTTCTTGGTGATCTTTTGTTCAGAACAGTAAGAGAAGATCTGCAAAATTAAAAGGAGTTGGCTGTGAATTAGTTTTGTTTGTTGCTACTATTTTTTTTTCTAATGAAAATGATAAATTCTTAAAAAAAAAAAGAATAAAATGTTCTACTTCTTTCAAGCATTACTTCTGTACATATGTTTTAGGATACATCTCTTCTTTTTCTTCCTTTTCTCTTTGCTTACCTGTTACATCAATGGCTGTGGTAAGTACTGTCATTTAAATGGCTCCTGTGGGTAACCTGAGGGGAGCAGCACATGGTTTTGTGCCAGAAATCCTGCAGTTACAGAAAACTGCATGCTTTAATCTTTGTTCCTCATGACACCACATTCTGTTTAGCATGATTACTAAAAGAATGGAAATAATACTAAAGTTACATTGTTTCTCTGATAATAGAACAACAGAACCATAGAGTAATTTTGCTTCAAAGGGATTTTATTCATTTAGTTCCAAACTCCCTGCCATGAGCTGGAACATCTTTCATTAGATCAGGTTTCCCTGAGGTAGGACTATGTAAGATGTACCAATAATGTACCAGGTATTACTAACTACTGTGGTATTCATACCCTGTAAAGTAATTTACAGTTTTCAGTTGTTTTCATAGATGGACAGATTTTCCACTCTACCAGGGTGGATTCAAACTCATTGTTTTTCTAAAATGTGGTATGATCGCATGAATGGATGCCAAAATTCCTAGAGGAGTTTCCTGAGTCCTCAGATTTCATATGGGCAGAAAAAAAGGAAGCTGTGGATACTCAAATGTATATATATACAATATCATATACATATTTGTACCAGTAGCCTGGTATCTTTTGAAATGAAAAAGGGAGCTGTTGTGGTTTTGTTTCTATCTGTGGCCACTATTCTACTCACAAATAAGCAAAATTCATTCTGACAGGTTCTCAGTGATACCAAGCAAAGCATCCACGTGTAGGCCAATAATCACATCATGGCACCAAGCTCAGTGGTTCAGTTGACATGCTAGAAGGAAGGGATGCTATCCAGAGGGACCTGGACAAGGCTAAGAGGTGGGCCCAAGTCAACCTCATCAAGTTCAGCAAGGACAAGTGCAGGGTTCTCTCTTTTGAGACACTGCCTGGAGTACTGCATCCATTTCTTGAGCCCCCAACAAAAGAAGGACATGATTCTGTTCAAGCAGGTCCAGAGGAAGGCCACTAATTTGATCACAGGGCTGGAGAACCTGCCTTACAAGAACAGGCTGAGAATGCTGGGGCTCTTCAGCCTTCAGAAGAGATGGCTCCGAGGAGACTTTATAGCAGCCTTCCATTATCCAAAGAGGGGCTACACAAAAGCTGGGGAGAGACTTTCTATAATGACAAGTATTGACAGAACAAGGGGAAATGGTTTTAAATTCAAGGAGGGTAGATTTGTACTAGATATCAGGAAGAAATTCTTTACTGTCAGGGTGGAGAGGGATAGGAACTTGTTGCCCAGTGAGGCTGTGAGTGCCCCCTCCCTGAAAGTGTTCAAAGCCAGGCTGGGTGGGGCTTTAAGTAACCTGGTCTGATGGGAGGTGTCCCTGCCTATAGCAGGGGGTGTTCTAGGGCAGCTTTACCTCTTCAAGGTACATCGGTATGTGAAAATGAATGAGTCCTCAGTAAAGTTAAAATGAAGCGTCCTTGTCTTTATTCAGTAAAAACTGATGCTGAGTGATAAAGTCAGATGCCCTTTAAGCACAGAATTAATTTTTAAGTATCTTTTTTAGATCCTATTGTGTGGTGGATTACTGAGCTTAAGTTGTGAATTACAAAATTAATCACTTATTAATTACCTCTGTGAAGTGGGTTACACACAATTCCTTTTGAAATTATGTAGCCTTAAGAAGAGACACATATATTTGGTGATAAGCCCTGGAAATAACAATTTTCAGCCAACAGTAGGATTTTTTGTAATTTAAACTGCATGTAAGATACAAACCAAATAACCTTTTTGTATGAACACTAAAATTTATTTTATCATACTTTTACTTTATTTCACTGCAGTTTTTTTTTTTTTTTTTCTAGACATTTTCCTTATGGGAGGAAATATACATATAACACGGTATGCCTAACACTGAGTCAGTGAAATTTCACAACAGTCCAACTGATGGATATTGATATAATTGGGATATAAAATTCCCTGGGAAAGAGGAGAAGGAAAAAAGGGAGATGGGCCTAGAAACAGAACAGTGGCAATGATCTGAGGAGGAAAGCTGATTTACAGTTTTTATCTTTCCCTCTGAGCAGAAAACAGAAAAAATGCAAAGCAATGCAAAGTCCTCTGTGGTATGTAGTTGTTCTTCCCCTCTGAAACAGGTATGCCCGGAACTATCGATCATCCATGGAACTGTGGCATTAACTCTTTCATTCCAAATGCACTACATGATATTATGATGTGGATTACCAATAGCAAGAATCATAAAACCATGACAGCTGTCTAGCTGCCGTATTCCAATTAATTCCTTATCCACTGAATAGTCAACTCCTCAAATACATTAGTATCCAAGAGATAAGGATGTGGTGGGGATCATATCAAAGGCCTTTCAGAAATCCAGGTAGATGACATCAGTTGCCTTCCCTTTGTCCACTGATGCCATCACTTCATCATAGAAGTCCATCAGATCGACCAGACATAATCTTCTGTTGTTGAAGGCATGCTGGCTGTTTCAGATCACCTTCTCATCTGTCATTTACCTTAACATGTCTTACAGGAGGATCTGTTCCATTATCTTCCTAGGCACAGAGGTGAGGCTGACTGGCTTGTATGTTTCCGTCTTTCAGCCACTGGAGTCTTCACCTGAGAGCTGTACCTTTTCCTAATATGGTGGGGAGTGTTTCAGCTACGATATCAGAATTGTACACATTCAGTCTTCATGAGTCTGTCTTGAACTTGCTCTGCTCTTCCACTGGTGGGTAGTTTGCTCCTTGTCCTGTTCTCACCAAGAGGTTCCAGGTTGTGGGGAATATAATTCTGGTTGCCAATGAAGTACTGAGGCAAAGAACTCATTGAGTACATCGGCCTTCTCCATATCTGTTGCAGCCAGTTTTCCTTTCTCATTTACCAGAGGAGGTACATTCTCTTTGACCTGTCTCTTCTGACCAATGTACTCTTCTTGTTTTTAACCTCCCTCATCAAGTTCAGTCCATCTGTGCCTTGGCTTTCCTAATCAGATCTCTGCACACCTGGACATCATCCCTGTATTCCTCCCAGGTGATGTCTTTGTTTTCACTGTCTTTACATGTCCTTCTTTTCTTTCAGTTTGCCCAGCAGGTCCTTGCCAAGCCATGCTGGTTTCCTGCCACTTCTACCTGCTTTCTTATTCTGAGGGGTGGAGAGCTCTTGCACTGAAAATGTAGTCATCAATAACGATATTAATTGAGGGTGGCTTTCATTGTAGAGGTAACTGGTATTTTCAAAAAGCTTCTGGCTAAGATATTAGATTGTTGAGATACATAATCATTCAGAAATGGTGATAGCTTGCTTTACTACCTATTCTTTGGATTTATTTGGAGAAATCTTCAAGATTTATTCCTGTTAGTTTTGTTTTAAAGGCTATTACGGTGGGGAATGAAAACTGAAGCAGCTGTGTCTCTCATACTTACTATTGGTTATTGTAGATCTTTTGTAATAAGTTCATTGATGTACTGTATTTAAAGAGACCATCTTGGATATAATTCACTTCATCTTATTTTCTGTATCTACTAATTTAATACTGTAGAACTTAAAAAGCTGTTGTCACAAATGATCCATTTCTCTTTTATTATATATGTAAATATCTGTTTTTGTTGTTCTTTCACTCTTGTTTTTAAATATTTGATATTTAGAAAAGAGCCTACCCCACTTCAAGTACTGTAATGATTTTTCAGATGCAAAAAAAAATTCCATAGTCACCTAAGGGTTATGGTCTTTCTTATGTACCCAGTTCAGTAGTGTACAGTTTCTCAGTCATACTTTCTTTTATAAAGCAATAAAATAAGTCATTGTCACTAAAAATGCAGTAATAAAGTAGTAAAGAATGACTAACTTCCCTTCCAATAAGTTATGTATAACTAATTAATGCAGAGTCTTAGGGGTGGAGTAGAATCTGGCACATGTTCTGGAAAATGCGTTTCCTTTTTTGTAGTTAAATGTTGGGTGGCTTCACTCTTACTGTTGGTATCACCTAGTTGATGGGAGCACTATAAGCCCTGCACCATCAGGGGAAGAGCTGGGGTGTGGAAGAAGTTGATTTGGAGGTTTGTTAATGCCTTAATCTAAATGCTCTGAAATAAATGACATAGTACTTGACTAAGAAATAGTGGTAACACTTTGCATTTTCCACCAAATATCTCAAAAACTTTCCGCATACCATTATATTTGTAAATGTTCATCAACAGAAATAAATAGTATTTAGCAAATGTGAAGCATGTAGTGAAATAAGTAATTCTATTTTCTGACATTATTTTACTTGCTGAAATTCACAGAAAAGTAATTACAATGTTTTCAGATAAGTTTTAACAGTTTGGATAATGTTTCATAGGAAGTCTGTTGTAAAACTGGGTATGCAACTCATATTTCCTGTTCTGTCTATTGTAACACATCAATTGTCCCTTCTTCATACAATGAAAATTGTGGCCCTGCAACTCATCCAGAATTTTGTTTGTTTTAAGCCAGAGTAAGCATATTAAAATACATAAGCATTGCTGTGAAGTAGAATGCAAAACTTTACTGTGATTAAGGAAAATTTACACCAAGGTGTCTAATAGGTCGTCATTAAGCAGCCTCGGTTCAGATCTCATAAGGCATATATATATATTGTATCAAATACGATCCTCACTGTGTGTGCTGCTAGGTTATGGATATTCATCCACTGTGTTTTGGCTAACAGTGTATCCCATTCCTCTGCAGTCAGTGATGCTGAACCTCACCCAGAATCCTACTGAAATGAGAATGTTTCTAGAACGCTGGTTTCACAGAATCATGGAATGCTTGAGGTTGGGAGGGACCTTTGGAAGCCATCTGATCTAAACCTGTGATCATGTAGGGATTCCTGGAGCTGGTTGCCCAGATCATATACAGATCCAAATATCTTCTCTGAGACTGACTCAGCATTTCTAGAAAACTTGTGCCTGTGTTTAATCACCTTTACTGTAAAGAAATGTTTCCTGATGTTCAGATGGAACTGCCTGAGTTTCAGTTTGCGTCTACTGCCTTGTGTCCTGCTTTCAGCACAAGCAAAGCAGCCTGGCTACATCATCTTCACACCCTCCCATTGGTTGTTTATATACTCTGATGCGCCAGCAGTGTGCCCATATGGCCGAGAAGGCCAGTGGTGTCCTGGCTTGTGTCAGGAATGGTGTGAACAGGACTAGGGAATCCTCCCCTTGTACTGCTGAGGCCCCACCTTGAGTACTGTGTACGCTTTTGGGCACCTCAATACAGAAAGGATATTGAGGTTCTGGAGCAGGTGCAAAGAAGGGCAACAAGGCTTGTGAAGGGCTTGGAGGATATACCATATGAGGAGCAACTAAAGGAACTGGGCCTGTTTAGTCTGGGGAAAAGGGAGCTGAGGGGAGACCTTATTGCTCTCTTCAAATACCTGAAAGGTGATTGCAGTGAGAATGGGGGTGTTCTCTTATCACTGGTGACAGATGACAGGACCTGGGGAAATGATCTCACGTTGCGCCAGGGGAGGTTTAAGTTGGATACAAGGAAAAATTTCTTCATGGAAAGGGTTGTTAAGCACTGGAATAGGCTCCTCAAGAAGGTGGTTGAATCACCATCCCTGAATGTGTTTAAACTCCCTTTGGATGTGGTTCTCAGGGACATGATTTAGCAGTGGGTTGTTAGAGTTAGAGTAGGATGGTTTAATTGTGGTTGATGATCTTGAAGATCTTTTCAAACCTGAGCAATTCTATGATTATATGAGGTCCCCTTGAGACTCCTCTAGGCTGACAAGTCCCAGCAATCTCAACTTCCTCACAGAAGAGTTACTCCCATCCTTCCACCATTTTCATGGCCCTTCTTTGGGCTCTCTACAATAGCTCCATGTCTTTTATGAATTGTGAAGCGAGCACTGTGTCCTGTTTTGCACTACACAGCTTTGAGTTGAAAGCTTTAAGAAGAAAATTTAGAGAGGGACATCATAGTGCTGTCCACAGTTACCTAGTGAATGACTGTAGCAAAGGTGAAGAGATAACCTTTTGGAGACACCTGTTGATGATAGGCACAAGCTGGTATATGACCTTATATAAGAAATTTATTTATTTTTAATCACGAAAGTGTTACAATTGCTTACAATTACTTTGGGAGTACTTTACCCAAAGTGGAATCTTTGTTTTTGGGGAGACTGAAAGTTGGGCTAGACAGGACCATGAACACTGTGCTCCAACTGGACCTGATTTGCACTGGGTATGGAATTCTCAGAGGTCTCTTTCAACTTGAATTATTATGTGATTCCTCTCAGTTTGTTTACTCTGATCTCACAAATAGTATTGTGCTCTTATGAGCAGTTGAACAGGGTTTTAGAAGCTGTTTATTCTGAAAGTTACTGGTTTGGATCTTAAAAATGAGCATTAGATGGTAACTGAACAATTATGACCATATAGTACTGTCAGAGTTGACAAGTACAGACATGTTCTCTCTAAACATCTCATCCATTTACTACTTGTTCTGAATTGCAGTTCATCCAAAGCAACAAAGAAAGAAAAAAGAGATTCTGTTGTGGAACTGAGTGATGCAGATGACACCAGTGCCCTGTCTGCTTTCCTCTTGGTGTAATTTGGTCTGTATCATACTTCATTGCAGTTGTTCCTATTCTCACATTAATGACGTCTTCACTACAGGGCTTCTCATGCTTGTTTGATTCTGTCCTCTTGAATCGATAAAAAGGTCTCAGTGCCTCAAAGCACAGCATTCCTCTATTGAAGTTGGTGGATTTTCTTCCTGTCTCCATCCATTGATGCTTTTTGCTGCTGTCTTCTATAAATGACTGTAGAACTTACTTCAGGATGCTGGGGCTTTTCAGCCTAATTTGTCATTAGTGTTCAACATACAGAAAGCAGAGCACACTTCAAAACTTGCAGTTTAACACTTGCACCTGTCACTTTCTAGTGTTCTAACTATGAATCACTTATATTGAAAATAAATCATTACACATTTAGGGCTCTTCATTGTTTTAGAGTGTTTGATCTGTGTTATCACAGCAAGCACAGCTCTGCCTTTATGAAACAGGAAGCAAGAAACATTAAACAAACAACAGGGATAAAACTAGAAGCTCCACTGTGGTGGCACTGCACTTTGTGTCAGAAACTACAAGATGGGCTCACAAACTCAGTATGTTCATCGAATAGCTGATGGGTTTATGTCCCCAAAAGCACTGTTTTTATCTGTACCCTAATTCCTTGGGGCACAAGAGATGTGTCTGAAACATATGATGCAGTATATTCACAGGTATTTGAATTCAAGTAGAAAACCTGTCTGTGAAAACATGAGTGCTGCTCAAGAGAGAGAGAATGGGAGACAGAAAGTAATCAGTAGACTGTCCCCTTAGAGGGGAAAATAAAGCCTTTGAATGCTTCATGTTCTCTGCCTTCCTAGTACTCCCCATAATTCAAATATCTTGTTGGGCTACAAGTGTGTCACAGTGAAATAAATCCAGGTTTAGTTAGGCGTACTTGATCTGCTGATGTGGGGTTATTTAGGCTGAGAGAATGATGTTTTACACCATTCATACATGTTAACTGGTATCACGTAGTGGAAAATCCGTTCATGTTTGAAGACATGCTAGCCGGAATGCAGATAACCCTAGCATTGGCTAGAACCGGATAGCACAAGAGTCATCCTTAAAATATGGTAACATGCCTTTAAACTGTAACCTATGTTAGCATCCAATGGGGCAGATATAAAAGTAAAAAAAGTTAAAACATATTCGGTGCGGAAATATAGCTCTGTCCCAGACTCATGCATAGAATCAGTAGAAGGGTGTGTCCTTTCTTTGTTCTATTATGCAAGCCAGACAATACATCTAGTAATTCAATCTAATCAGACTTTCACAATCAGGTGCTGGCATAGCACTATAGCAAATATTTCCTGAATTCTTAGGCAGTCACATTTAGAGCAATTGGAAAAGTATGATATGGTAACCCTTTCATTGCTGACATATTTCAATAAAAGGAGCAGCAGAGAGAGTCTTTCAGACTATCTTTAGGTATTTTGGTCTGATAGGCCACAGTGATTTTCCATAGACGAAGAAATATCGCTGCCTATATTTTTAATTCTCAGCCAGAGCTGCTCCTCAGCCTCCCAGGAGGAGCTCCACACACACACAAAGCAGTGAACAGCCTGGTAAGGTTCATCCCAGGTCACTGTTTGCCTGTCAGTGTCCTTTGAATGTTTCTTCTGAAGGCTGACAAAGCATTTTCCCTTGGGAGCCATAAGGATATTTACTAGGCATTTGGTGCCTGCCCTGTCTGATTGTCAGCTACAAATCAGGCCTCTAAATTGCAAATAAATTAAGCATCATAGTTACTGTATTTAAAAATGATCTGGGGATTCATGTGAATTTTCTGCAACTTAAAAGTATCAGGTAAATACATAACAGCTTTGCAAAATTGTGGTAAGATGACATTGTATGTATATAGTCTAATTAATTTATGAACATGAATTTCAGAAAAACAATGGCAAAATGTCTCAAATATATCCATGTAAATGGAGTAGCGTTATTGGCTGTTTTTATTGACTAAAACTGATGTTCAGTAACACAAAGAAAATTTAGTGAGAGGCAGATTTTATGGGATCTGTGGAATTATTACCTGATCATGGCTGTTGTTTTTTTTTTTAAAGGCAGTTACTTGCTATCTATACACTTTTTAATATAGACGGCAACTCCTCCACCCCTCCTGCTCTACTTGTCCCTTCTAAAAACCTTATAGCTGTCAATTATAGTACTCCAGTAGTGCAATTCATCTCTCCATGTTTCTTTGACAGCAATTAGGTGATGGTTTTCTAACTGCACCATGGTTCCTTTTCCTCCTGCTTAATTATTGTGTGCATTGGCATAAAGGCATGTCAGCTGGGCTATGAACTGTGTTATCTTCTTGGAGGAGCCTCCCCAAATGCAAAGTTATAGTCAGCTCAGATTCCTAGGAAGGCCATTATCATCTGAGTTGTAAACTTACTAAAACAGCCTCTGCTACTTTTCTTTTCCAGAGAGATTCTCAGTCCCAGCTGCTTCCGTCAACGTTTCTTTGATGATGGGAGCCAGCTGAAGACGAGAAACAATATTCCTGACCCTCTGCAATTAAAAAGATCTGACGTTTCAAACGCTAAATGTAAAATTCTTGCAGCAAAGTGTGTGTGGGTGTGCATTCTAAAAATTAAATGAAATAACTCTTGCCAGCTTCTGTTGAGTAAATTGAAGTAATAAATAAGTTTAATTAAATGAATATCTTCAAGTATATTAACTACTTACAGAAGTTTTCTTAACAAAAGGAACCCAAGTTCATTATTGGAAATACTTTTATATTTTCTTGTTGCTCTTTGCAAAGGATTAACAAGAATAAAGACAGAGGAAAAAAAAAAAAAGATATGGGATGATATTTTCATCCACTGACTTCTGGGAAAAACTCCATTAATTTCAAAAGCAGTTCATCAGAAAACAGTGTATGTTTTTTCTACTCTGTTTCATTATTTTTCTTAATTTTCAGTCTCTAAAAATTTCTGTAGGAATGAGTATATAGTCTGTTTTCAGCAGTTTAGACATGGTACTAAAACTCTGGTAGACTGCTGCGTAGAGGCAGCCCAAATTGATGGCTGAGTATGTTATTTCACACCTGAGAACAGGGCATGTAACTGTTCTTGGCTGCTTCTGGCAAGGTAGGGCCACAAAAAATCAAGCGATTCACATACAGCAAGTGATTTTTCTTCCTTAAATTTCCAGATGTGATGATTTAATAAGATATATGAATTTGGGGTTAAATTTAGCAAGTTGGAGTAAGAAAAAAGATGCCTTCCAATAGGTATGACTTAGGTGTTATGTCCTGAGGCTGTTGGACAATCAAGGTGAGAATTCTTTGATTGAGAAATCAAAGAGCTCTTCTTAGAAAACCATCATGTATAAACAGCAGCTCAAGTGAAACCTCCTAGGTGAGAGGAACTGATTTTGTTGTGAAATTCCATGTGTTGTCCAAGTCTGGCAGCTATTACTGGTACAAATTTTCCCACTGTTTCATTTTTCCATAATTTCTGTCAGGATCTATAGATTTCACACGTCATCTTCCCTCTTTAGTACTTTTTCCATTTGAAATAGCGTCCCTAAAATGATATTCAATTGTTTAAATAGGTTTACATTAACAATTCCTAGTGAGAATTTCTCACAATACATCTGAATTTCTTTTTTTTTTTTTTTTGTCAGATAGTCAATTATTTTACTCCCCACTCATTAAGACTAGATCAAAAAGCTGGTCTTAATCTGAATTTTCTGAATATGTTTCTGAGGCATAGGTTATATAGGTATCTTAAATCCTTGATTTAATGAGAAAGAATCCAGTTACAGAAACTGGGGGGGATTGCGGTGTGTAGGTGTGACTGAGGAACCATCACTCTGCTCTGCTTGTCTATGTATAGGAACCTAAATGTGATCTCATTGTTCACAGCTGAGGACACAGTAAATATTATCTCCTGGGCTGATTTTTTTTTTAAATACATGTTTATCTTTCAGGTTTACTGACTTGTCCTCTAAGGTAGGATAATTATCTGAGTTACCTAGTTATCAGGTGGGCTAAATCAGGATGATGCTGTATGGGAACTGCTGGGCTATGTCCTGAACCACTGATTGAGCATCAGAAGACCCAGTCAGCCCTGGGGGCACAGGTGAAGGCAATTGACCTGTGTCACCAGAAGGGAGGGGAACTAGGCTCCACCCCTCTCAGACCTCATTTAAAGGCTCATTGCGGCTGAGGAAGGATCTTTTGTAGGTTCCTCCTTTTGGAGTCCTTTCCCTGTGAGCCTAGATCCTTGGTGACTGGTGAGCATTTATTTTTCCTTCCTTTTGTAACATCTGCTTGTTTGTGCTGGTCCCTTTGCCTTCACAGATGCTATGGTTTGGAAAAATACGGTTGCGGCTGTGACACAGTTTATTGCAGTCCTAGCAGTCTTTGTCTTGACCTTGTTTTGGAGGTGGAAGTTTCTAAGAAATGTGCTGGAATCTGTGTGGTTTTTTTTTTTTTTTTTGATGTTGTGGACAAATCCAGCTCTAGAAGAAGTTTAATATACTTCATTTAGGTATGCATCCTGGTAACTAAATTATGTTACTACTCATTTAATTTAATACAACTGTTACATATCTAGAATAGAGTTGTTCTGTTTCACTTTGCTATTGTTCGAACTGCACATGCAGTATCTCTAATGCTTCAAATGCAACCCATAAATAAGTAATAATAGTAAAAAAAAGTCAAAGTAGCAGAGTCTTGAATAAAATAAGACTCTTCCACCTGAGACTGAACTGAGGTGAAAGTGAGGGAGAAACACTGATACTTCCAGTGGAGAATCTTGAAGAGATATTTCACTATCTCCTTCCTTAGGGGGTTTAATGTTAATGAACTGAATTACACTAAAAGATCTTAGAATTCAATTTGTTTATTGGATGAAACAAACAAACAAAAAAAACCAGTTATGACCAGGCATATCACACATGAAGTATGTGTTTTGCTTCTTGGCTTCGCCATAATACCCACACTTTTCTTAGACAATAAATTCTGTATGTTGGAATGTGTTAGAGTTAGAAAAAATAGGCGATTTGAATTTCTGTGGATATATATGACCATGTTATTCTCCGTTGATGCTCAGTATGTAGTTTCACCTCTTGTAATGCAGGTTTTACCAGCATTATTAAAGTTGATGGTGTCAGTACCTCTCTGCATGGTGCTACACAACACTACGTGCATTTGCTTCTTTCCATATTCCTTTTCTTCCATCCTTCTCATCCTTGATCACTGCTGGAACAGCAGTGTAGAGGTGAGAGTTGTGGGTTTGTATTTCCTTTTGTCTTCTCTTTGATTGATATGGTCCTGTGCCTCCCTGATACAACCCTGTTCAGAGTGGAGCTAAATTAGAGCACTTGAGAGTCTACTGAGAGCATAGAAATCCCAGTACATGAATGGCCAATGTAGGGTCTATCTTGATTTCAGCAAGACATTTGACACTGTCTCCCACAGCATCCTTATAAAAAAATCTGAGGCGGTGTGGAATAAATGAGTGGATGGTGAGGTGGGTTGAGAACTGGATGACTGACAGAGCTCAGAGGGTTGTGATTGGTGGTGCAGAATCCAGTTGGAGGCCTGTACTTGGTGGTGTCCCTCAGGGGTTGGTGCTGGGTCTTGTCCTGTTCAGCATCTTCATCAACTGCCTTGCTAAGGGTGGACTCTGTCCCCTCTTCAAGTTTGCTGGTGATACAAATCTGAGAGGAATGGCTGACATGCCAGAAGGCTGTGCTGCCATTCAGTGAGACATGGACAGGCTGGGGAGTTGGGCAGGAAGGCACCAAATAAGGTTTAACAAGAGCAAGCTTAGAGTCTTGCACCTAGGGTGGAATAACTGCATGCAGCCATGCAGGTTGAGGGATGACCTGCTGGGGAGGAGCTCTGAGGAGAGGGGCCTGGGTGTCCTGGTGGACAACAGGCTGGCCGTGAGCCAGCAGTGTGCCCTGGTGACTAAGAAGGCCAATGTGATCCTGGGGTGCATTAAAAAGAGTGTGGCCAGCGTGTTGAGGGAGGTGATCCTCCCCTCTACCTCTTCCCTGGTGAGGCCTCACCTGGAGCATTGTGTCCAGTTCCAGGCTCCCTGGTATGAAAAATATAGGAATATCTTGGAAAGAGTCCAGGGAAGGCCCCAAGGAAGATAAATGTCTGGAGTAACTCCCTTATGAGGAAAGGCTGAGAGACCTGGTTCTGTTCAGCCTTGAAAAGGGAAGACTCAGAGGGGAAGTGATCCTCATCTATAAATATCTAAGGAGCTGGAGGCAAAGGAGTGAGGCTGGACTCTTCTCTGCAGTACACGGAGATAGGTCAAGAACTGAGGCATAGGAATTTCCACACAAATGTGCATGGGAACTTCTTCACAGTACGGGTGATGGTGCACTGGAACAGGCTGCCCAGAGAGGCTGTGAAGTCTCCTTCTCTGGAGGTGTTCAAGACCTGCCTGGAGGCCGATCTGTGCTACCTGGGCTAGGGAGCCTGCTTTGGCAGGGGGGTTGGACTAGATGATTTTTGGAGGCCCCTTCCAACCCCTGCAATTCTGTGATTCTGTGAAGGGATTGTGCTAAGGTAAAAAGCTCCAGAACTTAGACCAATGATGGAGGCAGTTTGCAGCGCTTGTTTTACCTTCCTAATAGGGGCAGACTTGTAAGGATGGAAATGGAAACAAAGGCAATTAAAAGATCTTAATTTCCTTGTATGTTCACTGACATGATCGTAGACAGTATTATGATACAATAAGATACAACCATTCTGTTACCATTACTGTGAGAAATTCCCATTTTCTCTGGAGTTATTCAAGATCTACCTGGACTATTTCCTGCTCAACCTACTGTAGGGATGCTTGTTTTAGCACTGAGTTTGGACTCTATGATCTCCAGAGGTCCCTTCTAAGCCTTATGAGTCTGTGATTTTTATGAAATTTAGATACCACTGTCTATCACTGCAGTGTCGTAGTTGCGGGATATATGCTTAGTTTCATGAGACATATTTACATGCTCACTCTCTTATAATTTATGTATGTGTGTTCCGTGCCTTTCCAATACAAAAAGATTAGATTCATTGTTATTTTCCATCCTGCTTGTTGATATCAAAATCTAGCTATCATCATTTCAGGTTGTCTGAAGTGGTGGTTAGCATTAAGTTGTGGGTAGCAACTACTCAGTCACTGCTGACCTCTGTGATGTTCGTTCAATCACTTCATTTGCTTATAGGGCAGAAAACAATTCTGACGCAAATCTATGTGAATATAATATTCACAGAAGAATATGATAAATCAGTATAGAAGTGTGTCCATAGAAATATGCAGTATTTTATACACAGTTCTAGAGTTTTAAGTGCCCCTTCTATAGGAATTCGCAAGCATACAGCACATAAAACTGGCACAATATGTGTTTCGTATCTTCTTTCATACTTAAAATCAACTGTCAGGGAACTCCCAATAGGTGCTTTAGATTCATAAGGCCTATGGAGCTGAGCTCTTTCTATGTACAGTAAAATGGCCAGATATGAGATACTTGTGAGTGTGAAACTGTATTCCTCAGGATCTGATCTATAGGCTATAAACGTCACATTCAAACTTATTGCAGCAGGGAAGATAAATGACTTTAATATTTTAAAAATACTTAATGTTTTCTGTCTACTGTAATCAAATATAATAAAAATGGACAGTATGGCCAAAGTAGTCTGTTTCCACATACCAAATAATTCAGATCATATGTTTTCATGTCAGTTATGAATAAATCCTAGCTACCTCCCTCTCCTTTTCCCAGGGAAGTATTATTCCCATTTCAGATGGTGTTATACTAGATGAAACGAAGAAGACATGCTCAGTGGGGTACATAAACACAAAGCTGTAAATCCTAAACAACTTCATTGAGTTCTTTACCTGTCTCTGGAAGGGCTTGCATATAACTTCAATGTTGTCTAGTTGCTGTGTCTTACATGACTTTGTAATACTTTTGTCTAATTTAGTTTTAACTTTGGTTGAATTTCATCACACCGTAACTTCCTTTTGCTTATGGATACTGATCAGACAAGATAGCAAACTGAAGGTCAGCTGTGAGCTCTGCTCTTGCTGCACTCATTCATTTTCAAAGGACAATTTACATGCTTATTAGTTAGAAGTATTAATTTTCAACTATGAGTGTAGGGTTTTTTTTTCCCCTCTTCTCTTTTCAAGAGCACGTGAAAGCATGTAAACTGGCTGAATTGTGAGGACTTGCCAGTTCTAATATTGGCTAGTACTTCTCAGGATGTGGCTACTAAGATGATAAGCTCCAAGTGAAATGGCATAGTACTTGCAAAGATAAATTACTCCAGCACTTCAAAATGAACATGGTATAGGTACCTCTTACAGTGTGCTTCACCAAAAAGTAACCTGTTTTAAAAAGTTTGTTCTTTTTTAAAGAGAATAAAAATGTACACATTTTTATAAAACCACATAAATTATTTTTTAGATTTATGATACTGATTTTACTTCTTGGTTCTCATGGATGAATCTTTATTCTAATAACAAAATAACATCTTAATCTTCTTTAGTTCCATTGATTAGTTTTTGACCTCAATTTTTTATTGAACTGCTTATAAAACTGAAATTGCTAGGAGAAATAAAGTTCAATTTTGAGGTTTTTCATCCTCTTTCGTACATCCCACTCACCAAGAGCCTTGAACTAGTAAAGGACCCTGATTTTCAGAAAAAAATACATAAATATAAATCTCAGTTAATGCAAAACAGTGCTAAATATCTTCTGTTATATTAAAACCTTAGAAACTTATGGGATTTTGTTTAGATGACAGCTTTGTTTTCCGAAATTTAGATGTATAGAGTATTTCAATAATTATGCCATAGGACATCACTGACAAAATTTGATGAAATGTTCCAGGCCTGTTGTCTTTTGGGATGGAGATTTAGTCTGAAACAGAGTGATAAAATGAAGACCCTCATATCGGATAAAACGGCTCTGTTGGCTTACTAGCAGCATCACCTAGTGGTGAAACATATTATTTGCTTAGCAGCCTCATGTCCTTAGGAAATAATTTGAAAGTTGTGCTAATAAAGAGTGAGAGGATCAAGAAGCAAATTAAACCTTAAAAAGTAAATACAGACTGCATGATAATATACAATTATTATTAATTTTTGAAGTGTTTTGTCTGTTAAAAAGTATTTTAGAGGTGTCAAAGTTAAGGAAGCAAATGAAAAGTCAATTGGTTCTATCGTGTATCTGGTTCTCTTAATGAGCTGGTGACTGTATGGAATTGCAACAGAAGGAGGGGAATTTTAAAACAGCTTCTTTATTTACTTCTCATTCCTGAGTCCCTTACTTTTATCATTTATTTTTGTCATATTGCAGGAGAAAAAGTTAAAAAGATAAATAAGTTAAACTATATGAAACATGATTTTTTTTTTTCAAAGGTATGTTGGATTTGGGCTGTTTTCCATTTACTTTTTAACAATTTAAATTTAGACATAATTGAAAATTTTGGACAGTGATGTTGTTTTCACTGATATCAAGGTTGCCTTGCTGAATTCAGTTCATTTTAAAGAAAATGAATATTGTGCTGAGAACAGGCGGTACTTAAACCTGCAGTGTGATTTAAGCAGCCCAAGACAGTTAATATAAATCTGTTTCTTTCATCTCTCTCTCAAAATAAAAAGAGAGAATATAAGTGGGATAACTGAAAATAATATTAGAAAAGTTTCTCTCTATTACTTCTGAATGTGCCATGATGCACTTTTGCAGTATCTCTCTGATTCAAAGTTTTGCATTTAACTCATTCTATGTGCCTTCCTCCCCTCTGTGCAAACTGTTCTAAACAATGTACATGCAATGGGCGAAGCTGCAGTGGAGCTGGTATGTATAATGTTTTCCAGACTAACATAGAAACAATTAAATTTGTGAAGGCTTTGTGCCTGGGACTCTTTTACTTTAGCCTTTGCTGACACCTCTTCCAGGGATGTATTCAAATTTTGTCTGATTCAGTATGATTTGGCACACACAAATTTCCTAATAATTTGTTCTTGAACAAACATTAGCCCATTGTGCTGGTACCTATTTTTCTGAGTTAGTTACTTATAGATTGACATTGTTGTGTGATACTGTCATTTACTTAAATGTCTTTAAATTCTTAAATATCCTTTTCCCTTTCTAGTTAGTAGTAGATCAAAAACTACTCTTCTAAAATCAGGCAAGGGGGGCATTTTTGAGTACTTAAGTGTCAAAATGGAGGTGCTACCACTAGCAATCTGATGAACAAAAGGAATTAGATGGTAAGGAGGAATTTATATCACAAATTTTGACAGAAGTCTTAACTGTTTGTTTATTAACTTTTTGCAGTCAACCTTTAAGTCTTTAAAACAAGGACCTTGGCTATATTTCACATTTCTTTCACTGTGCTCAGCACAAGGGAAATGTAGTTTGCATATTTCTGTCAGTTTTAACAGCCACTACTGCTATTGTCCCTGAGCCCACAGTTGTTGTACTAGGAATGTTAGAAACCACAACTTTCGACTACTTCTGTTTTTGTTATCCTCTTATGGTCTTGACTATGAATGTCCTGACTCCTTTTGCGTGTGATGGTACTATCTCCTTCCTCTATCATCTTCTGTGAGTTTAATACCCACCGTGAGAGGAATTGTATCTTTGAAATTGCTATTTCAAGCGATTTTTTTATTAGTTTCAGTGAGAGCTGCCTAGTTCTTTGCTTGCGGGATTTGGTGAACAACTGCTCTGTGTACAGCCTGTCTATGGCTCTTGTGATTGAGGGCACCTCAGCATGTCTGAAGATAACACAAAGCTGAATGGTGCAGTCAGCACACGGGAGGAAAGGGATACCACCCAGAGGGACCTTGAAAGGTTTGAGATCTGGGCATGTGCAAACTTCATAATGTCCCATATGACCAGTGCTCTGCAAGTGTTCAAGGTTAGTTTGAATGGGGCTCTGGACAACCTGGTCTAATGAAGTTGTTCCCTCTACCCAGCAGGGTAGAAAAGAGGTGATCTTTTAGGTTCCTTCCAACACAAGCCATTCTGTTATACTGTAAGGCTTCTTCAATCCAATGCTGCAGAATTCCAAAACTTTTAGTATCTCTTCATAAGGCAATTCTCCAGCCACTTGAGTATCTAGTTAACTCTTTGCACCTTATTTAGCTCTAGCTCCTTCCTCAGATGCAGAGAACAGGATCATGACCAGCAGTCCAAACGTGGACATGCCAAAGTTTCTTAAAATGAAACAGTGCTGGCTTCTGTTCTATTCTTGGTGCTTTGTTGGGTTTGTTTTGTATTGCACATCAGAGAATGTCGAATGATTTCTCCAGAATCTTTTTTTTTTTTTTTTCAGTTCAGCATTGCATGTACAAGTTTTCAGTTACTTTTTCCCAATTACCTTTTTTCCCTTTTATAGAAAGCTTGCATTCTTGCCTATCTCAAAAGTTTTAAAAATCCTTTTTACATTCCTGGTTGGTGATTTGGCTTTTTATCATCTGGGAAAGAGTTTCAAATTAGCTGAGAACTAGCAGATTTCACAGTACAGTGATTTCAACAGATCATTTATGAAGAAAGCATCAGTGCCTTGCTGCTGTCTTCTCTTGATCCTGAAAATTGTTAATTAAGCCTTGTCTTCTGGCTCATATTGTTTATACTGTGACTGTGCTTTTTTTTTCTTCCTGTTGTGTGACAACTGTTTTCTTTAACAACAAAAAGCTTTTTGGAAAGCCATACAAAATATTTCTGCTGGGCTTCTTCTATCCACCTGCCTGTGACTACACTCAAAGAACTCCAGAAGGGGAATGAGTCAGGGTTTTCCTGTGCAGAAGACATGATGTTTTTTTCCAGAGACTATCTATATACTTGTTCTTTAAGCACAAATGACAATATGGATGCTAAATAGACTTGGACTTCAGAATGTCTTAAACACAGATAAAAACTATTTTGTGAGTTGTGTGACTTTCCTTTTTTTTTAATTTTTGAGAGCATTCTTCAGAAGAAAAGTTAGACAGGTCAGTGCAGCAAATCCAGTCAAATGGTGAACACTCCCAGAATCCCCATGAGTCTAAACAGACTTTCTCTTCTCATAACTCCAGGATCTCTACTTACATTCACCTAGAGTCTATTCTTTAATATACCCACTTGTAACCCTGTGGTTATGTCCTCATAAGCCCTGGAATCTCTCTCCATGTTCAAATATCTGCATTTGTATTTGGCCATAGCCTTTGCTAGCTGAGACACGCAGGGGACCCCATTGCACTTGAAGTGCTTTGCAGTTTTGTTAGTGTAATGACTCCCATACATAATGGGACTGACTGGGGTTTACATTTTACAGATGTTTATATAGGCCAGTTTCTTGTACTGCCATTTACACGTAACACGTATTCCACTTTCAGTGCTGGAGGTACTTGGATACTAGGGCCAACGTTCTGTCTTGACCAGACCATGCAGTTAGTCATTTTGTACTTGCCCACAGGTATCAGATATCATTGTATTTTTGCCACAGTGTAAATGTTTGCCATGGTTATTTTATGTCAATTTGCATGTGATCAGAACATGTTGACACCTCACATCATTCACGGTAGTTCTGTTAAAAACAGCTATTCCAAGTTCTGTGCTATGCTCCCAGTCTAAGTACCTAGATGCACGCAGGGAGGCACAGCTCCTCTTTTGAATGTTGATTGGCCCCATATCCTGCTGATCTGCGCCTCTGTTGTTTGAGAGGTGCATTCATTTGCTGAACTTACATGGTTTTTCCAGTGTCTGCTGGACCCAAACTGACCAATAGATATGGGAAGAGTCATCTTCCCAGTTCCAGCTTATTTTTGATGTTGTAGAATGTGAGGGTTTAAATACTGCTCTACATTTAATTGTGCTGTAGCTGTCTATCAAGTACTTTTTTTTTTTTTATCACGTCCCCCAATGTCAAATGGAAATATCAAGTTCCTTGGGAAAAGAGGACTCTTGGCAATGCGGCTTTGGCTGGCGCTGCTATCAAACAGGAGGCCAAGCTGAGGAAACCAACACGAAAGGACATCCCGATATGAGTCAGGTGCAGTGGGATTGCCTGGTCACAGCCTGAACCAGTGAACGAGCATCTGAGGGAGCGGAGCGGAGCAGCCCAGGCCCACCCGCCCCGTCGCTCTCTCCCTCTCGGCGCTGCTTCCGGGAGCACAGATCCGCTCAGAGCCCGCGCGGGTTGCCCCCCCCCTCCCCGGCTCTCCTCCTTCCGGCGCGCCAGTGTTCGAACGAGAGGTGGCCGCGTTCCTTAACCAAACGGTGGCCGGGAGGGGTGAGTTCATGCCCCTCATCTCTAACACATCTTTCTGTAGCGCCTCTACCTCAGATAAATGCTCCGTCACCGCCTTTGCTTGCTTTACAGGCAGGCAACACTTCCAATGGCTTTTGAATGGTAGCTTAAAGATGCTCATTGCTGTGAGCAAGAAAAAAAATCCCTGCCAGACTTCGTCTGCTATGATTAAGAAGCTGTCTGTTGTGAATTTCTGAGTTGGGAAGCAAGTCCAACTGCTGTTGCATTCAGTGTTTACAACCTATATATGTTTTGAATTGAAATTATCTGCAAGGCTTTACGTTTTTTGTCTAGCAGAGTGGACTGAAATAAGAACTGAATTGAAAGTAGCTGTTTATATAAAAACAAAGCAGAATATAATCAAATGAAGAATAAAAAAAGCTATCAAGCTGGGCAAGAACAGATAAAAATTAAAAAAAAAAAATCTGGAATTTTTTCAAAACATGAATTTAGTAAAGAAGAAATTTTTAGAAATTAGGCTAGTGGTGTTGTGAAGAAGTACATCTCTCTTCTACATATTATCTGGTATTTCAGTCTCTGCCAAAGCCAAGTAGCAGCTAGATCTCTTAGTAGACGATTCTCAGGAAGAAAGACAAAAATGTCAGAATAACTGTCATGAATACCTTCATTTTCCCATGCTGTAACGTTCAGGTGGATTACTTCACGCTGTGTTTTAAAGAACACTGTGGATATGTGGACGTATTAAAAGAGAACTGAGAATTTTAATTTTCTTTCAATGTGACTGCAGAGAGTTACTGTCACCAGATTGCCTGTGCAAATGACACATTTTTCAATCTGTTTCCAAAGCAGGAATAAAGTAAAGCTAAATGCAAACATCGGTTTAGTATGAGTTGCTTTAAATTGGATTTACAGTTACTTTATCTTGCTGAAGTAACTCACTTAATGCAAAATATTTCTTTCAAACCTAAGGGTTTTGTTTTGTTACTTTAATTTCCTAATAATTTCACTTCAGTGCAACCTCATTAACAATGCAGAGCTCTAAGAATACAAAACATTAAAACCTGCACATTTGGTAAATGGCAGATAAAGGTTTAAAGCCTGTATCTGTTAATAAGTTCCTAAGAAATACCAGTACCTACCTTTGTCTCTTAATTCATATATTTCTAGAATTATTCAAATTAAATCTAAAATGATTAATCATCTTTACATATATAATTTGTTTGCTTAGCAAATCATTTATAAGGTCATGACGATTTTACATTGACTATAGCAAGTTACCTTAGCGTTACAATTGAACCAGCTGGTTTATGAAAGTATCAGATTTTAATCCAGTTGCTAGATCTATATTCTTATGTCAAACTTACATTTGTACCCCTATTTCCTGATTAACTAAGTTTTTGTCTGAGAGAAGAAATGAAAACTGGCTTCCTAGGTGTGTAATTCCTGAAAAACTAAAGATCCCAGCTGTGGGAATACAGTGAAATATGGTCAAGAGCAGAAACTTAGAATACTTCAGTACTTCTCAATGTGGACATCTGTCCATTTTCCTCTATTGTAGTTGGAGTCCTCCCAGCTGAGTTGGGATTGCATTTGGGGCTCCAGCTGAAGAGATGATTCACAGACTATCTTTCAGTCACTGGATAAAGACATGTCACCAAGCTTCAACTGAACCCTAAAATTTAAACTGCAACCATTTGCTGAATCACCAAGTAACTCAAAAAACCTCACATCCTTATCTGTTAGCAAGTTTACGTTCTTCCACTGGGCTCAAACAAAATACATACTGAAGTCATACTGCCTACAAACATGAGGGAATTTTAAAGCAACTCCTCTCTGAAGGACAGCAATCCAAACTGAGTCTCTGCACCAAAACTCACTGATCTGCTCCAGAAATGTCATGTTAGTTGAAGTCATTGACAAAATCTCTTGCAACAGAGAACTAGCTCCGAAGAACTTTAAAGACTCTCTTTCTTTCTTCCTTTATCATGTTGTAGTTTAAAAACCTTTCAGACCCTCAGAAGTTGTGAGGGAGATTGTGGCTTGTGGTAAATAGGGGTTGTGGAGGAGCCACGCTGTTCCCTGATATTGCAGGGAAACTACACAGTCTTTTTTACAGTAAGTAAACTCTCAGTTTCTTTAAACCCAGGTTTCCAACTGTATAAGACATTTTAAACATTTTTTTGGCCTAAAATGAAGTATTAATGAACAATGTTTAGTTTAGTAGTAGTATGTCTTTAACAGGTAAGTCCCTCTAGTAAAGTGATGAACAAAGAGCCTTTCAGCCAGTTATGATTACATTTTGCTAATGTCCTCGTTGAATATTTTAAAGTAGTTTTGTTACTAAAAAAGTAAATTGAGAACTCTCTACTTGGAAACACAGTAAATCAGGATGATAAACCAGTGGGCTTTGAGGATGGAGCTCTTTCATTACAGAACAAATTTTGAATTTAAATCAATGTAGCCTTACCCTGCAGGAAGAGAAAACTGTAAAGAACAGGAGTTGTACTGAGTTTGAAAGTAGGACAGAAACTAAAGGTAGAATTCAGTATGATATGATGTTTCTTAAAGTTAAAATTGTGGTCATGCTGAGATGTATGATTGGCAGTGGAAAATATCTTTGGACTACTCAAAGATCAATTTTAATTGGAAGTTAGGTCAGATGTGGGAAAGTAACTTTTGGTAACCAAGAATTTATGTCTGAAACTAACTCAGAATAATGATCAAAATCACAGGATTCTAAGGCTTGAGGTGACTTTAAAAGGTCTTCTAATCCATCTAACTACTTTTAGGCAGGATCATCTATAGATAATGTTTCTGATTTGTTTAAACTTTTCTCAGACCCTCAGTGACAGCAAAGCCAGTTAACTACTTTCCAAACATTATTATTCTTGACTTAAAAAATATGAAATTCTTTTCTCGAGATTGAAATGTTCTTCTGTTCTTCCCATGTGTGGAGATTAGATCATCTCCTTTCTTTGCAGTTCCTTCATTAAGAATTGCAAATTATCATAAAAGCTCCTCCACAAACTTCAATTTCAGTTTTGTTTTTTATTATAACCGTGCTTTGTAGACATTGTGGTTGGATTTCTTCAGTGAATTTATATTTTTATTTTATTTTAATATAATACCTAAACTGAACACAGTACCTCAAGAAATTTCTTACTGTTTAACAATAGAGTGGAATTTTTTCTACTTGTGTTTTAAAGAGTTTTAGCACTATTGTGATTATTGTTTTCCTCAGAGCATGCTTTTGGTTATATTTGGATTTACTACTTGGGAAAGTCACTCATTATGGTAGGTTCTTATCCCATCCTTTTTCTTGATATGTCCTCTGCTGTGATTTCCTTCATCTCTCCTATGGATTGTGCATATAAGTTTGGGCAGCATTTAACAACTGGACGTGCTAAAGCAGTCCCCCTAGTTGTGATGATGCAGATTCTGCAATAGATTCCTTGTTCTAGCAGGGCACTCAGCCCGGACATTTAATTTTCAGAAGAGATCAGTACGCACACCTCCTTCTGATTTCACCATCTCAGCACATTAAAATCAAGATTTAAATGTGGATTGCTAGCCAGAGACCTCTAGGGCGAGCTTTTCCAAAATTGCAGGGTCTCTGAGCATAACTTCTATTGAAAACTCCTCTAAAATGTCAGTGCTATGACTAAGTTGTTGCTAGAGCAAACTTAAGAGTTGTTACCATTTTCCTCTCTTTTATTTAGTGCCAGTTTAATTCCTGTGAGCAGTAAGTATTCATAAGTGACTTCATACGGTATGAAAAGACAGCCTGCCTCTACACTTCCATATTTGTAACCAACCCAATTATTTCCAACCTGATCCCATTCTAAACCAGGCCTGAAGAGATCAATTAATTAAGATCAGGCAAATATAGTTCAGAAATAAGCTAGACCTATCAGAAGGTCTGTAAGTATTTTGAAGAGTAAGGGATTCAGAGTATCCTCTCAAGTAAAGAATCTTATTCTAGAATGCATTAAAATCCACAAATCTACACTTTGTTTCCAGGTAATTCAAAATTTAAGAAAAAAGTTTATACTCCTTAAACATTGTTGAAGATTTTGAAATAAAAATCATGTAGGATGCCTGCTGGAGGCAATGCTTTGCAAACCTGTGCAAATCATTGTCTTCCCTCAAATTTAAGGTGCACTGCTGTCTACAAAAACTGAAAAGAAGTCAAAATATGAGTCTTGTGATTATTGACTGTTATGCTGACCACTGCTGTCTTGTTGTGACAAATCAGTTCATACTAATCTGCTGTGCCTTGTGCAGATGCTAGGCTCTATTGGTCAGGAGTTAAGTCATCATACTGTATCTGTGGTTGGGATAGGGAGCCCCAGTTTCCTGAACAGAGTTGGTAAGTGATGCAGCAATATAAATTACAGGAACACTGTTGTGCTTTTGGTTAGGTCACTTTGCTATTCGCTTTTCTATACAGTAGAGCACTCTAGGGGTCTAATTTTAGGTTTCCAAAGACATGAAGCTCCCTGATTCCAGCTTCTTGAATTCTCTGATGGCTGTTACAGCCCTTCACTGTTAAACTGTGATTTTGTATATAACCTTTTCAATTGTCACCTCAAAACGCAACACCTTAACAATTTGGACACTGACCTCTTTTACTCTATCCTACTACTGCATATCTCTCTGCACATTGGTTTTCTAGTCAACTGTGCTTGTCCAGAAATATATGCTCCTCAAAATAGACTGGGCAAATAAACTGAAAGGATAGATTTTTGTAACATGCTTGAGTAAGTGGGATAAATAAAAAAGCTACCACATTATTGGAAGATTTATGAGAAAGGAAAGAAGTAACAGTGAATGACCTTAGAAAAATCCATTTCCTTAACAACCATTTATCAGGCAAAATGTCAAAAAAGATTAAAACAAAGAACTTTGATTCTTTTGTGCAGGGCTTTTAGGCTCTTAAAGTCCAAGCTTATTCTGCCTGTCAGGACAACAACTAATGAAGGTCTTTCTGGGGGCTTCTGCTGTGATCCTTGGGATTATAAAGAAAAGGTGAAAAATGAATATTCTTCTTGCTCCAACAGTAATCTTCAGACATTCCTAAAATGCTTTGGCTCAAACTGCTTTGGAGCTTTAGAGCAAATTTGTCTTGGAACAACTAGTAGTGATTTGACTTTCATTTTAACTTGGTGCTGGCAAGAGCAGTGGGTGGTAATGAGGAGCATTACTTTATACCTGCTTGAGGTGATGTTGTTCATTAACAATGGTACTACTTGCAAGGGAGAAATACAGTCTAATTGTTAAACTTTGTTCAAAATATTGCAGCATTTGTGGATGATAATTCTTGTCTCATCTTTTTTCATCGCTTTGTTCTCTTCATGCACTTCAAGTACTCTGAACTACCTCTGGGTAAGGATTTTGAAGATTTTATGATAAACAGTGGCTCTAACGTTCTCCTTGTAATGACTGGGGAAAAATATACATGGAGCAAGACTGTCTATGCTGCATGATATAAGCCAGGCAGTCACGTTATGGAGGTGAAATTATCCTTTAGAAGTATGTGCATATTTCTCCAAATTTACTAGCGCTAGGTACCGTGACAGAAGGACAAATGAAAAATATAAGAAACAGCAGATAGATTTTGTAAAATGACCTGACAATTTTAAGATCTTAAAACAGGAAAAAGAACTTGTCGAAGTAATATTTTTACCCTTTATTTTCTGCACACTAGCAGAAAATCACAAGAAGAAGCTGAGTTGCTGGGAGAAGTTCTGCAGCTTCCACATTTCATTCCTTTGTAAAATATAATTTCAAGAAAATCTTCCTAGCATCTGTTACATGCAGTTCACTAGCATGCTCTGATAGCAGCAGCATGATTGGGATGAGCATTTGTTTCTTGGACTTTTGACTCACCTGAATCCTTTCGCTCAGTAGCACTTTTTCAGTGTGTATTATTTCTACTTGAAGACACTTTCCAGTTCCATTTATTGCAAGAGAAATACTAATGAAATATTTAATTATCTCTTTAATACATATGTATGTAGGTATACGCATATCTATCTTAATAGCCATCATAGTAGTCTGTTAGCTATACTTACATATTTTTGAATATATACATACAGGTATATGTAAATTTTCTCATATAAATTCGTGCACATATATATATATATATGTAATGGTTTTAAAGGTTAATAGCTTTTTTTTTCTGTTTGCTTTTGATTCTGTTGTGGAGATATAGATTTTTTTTTTCTGTAAATTCGTCCATAATATTGCTGTGCTTTGAAAATAACAGTGTTACTTCATTGAAAAGCTTAGAGAAAATGGACTCTGAAATACAGAGCTGGAAAGGATGGATAGAATTTTAATCTTCTCTGTGAGTACACAAAGATCTTTTAGATGAGAAAAAATGATTTGATTTTCTTGCATCGAATCCTTCCCCAGAAAAAAGAGATTTTTAATAATTTCTGTCTGCTTTATAAGCTTGGTCCTAGGTAAACATTTACAGTTTCTTTACTGTATCAAATATATACCTCAGTTCTTTGCTAGACATGGAAAATGAAGTGATGATACTCGAAGTTTCTTGGATCTCCGCTCTTTTGCCCTAGAGCTTCCTACAGCCCTTCTGGAAGTTGGTTTCAAAAATAACTTCATTACTCTGTTTGTGGTTGTTCTGTCACTTTGAAAGTCTCCTGTCATTGAATCAAATCCACGTGTTTGTTTTTTTTTTTTTTGTAGAGAATTAGTGTTTGTTTTCCTTTTTTTTTTTTTTTTTCCCCTAAGTGAATCAGTAATAGAAGACCACTACATCTTATGTAACTTTTAAAGTAATATCATGCAGGCATTGGGAAATATCTACTGCAGTATACAGCACAGCAGCTGAGCTGTTTAGCTATCTTCCTAACGTGAAAGGAAAGTTTTGCTCATTTAGAATGTTTCCATATCTTTAGCTTGTATTTTTTGGGTGGAAGTCCTTATTCTGAGAACAAATGCAATACATGAAGAAAAATGCCTGTTTTGCATCTTAACATCTTTCAAATTATCTAAATTCTACCATGGGAGATACCATGGGATTGTCTCACGTTAATGGGCTTCCAGTATGGCCCTGGCACAAAGTGGTTGAGTTCAATGACAGTATAGTCCTGCCCTGGATGCATCCTCTGTGTGAGTGTGCTGCAATTGATGCAGCATGAGCCAAGAAACCAGGCTGTCTGTCCCTCAGAGATGGGCAAGTGGTGGTTCCACTTTCCTTCCCTTCTTGCTGATTTCTTTGCCACTGCCTTTGATTCTCTTAAACCTGTTTCCCAGCTCTGCACTGTACCTGTGGGCCATAATGCTCTAAACAGAAGGGCACATCTGTTGCTGGCTCTTCTTAAGCCAGCTTTCTTCTCTGAGGCTCACAGATCTGCAGTGCACCTTTTCTTTCATAATCGGGTGGACACAGATAAACTGGAAATGCATTTGTGAGTGATAGGCAGATGCTATTAAAATGGATCACATGGTGGAGGTCAAGTTGTGGCAGGAACCCGAAACATGCCAAGTATTCTTGGCAACGTCATCTCTGGAGATTTTAAACAGGCATTTTTCTATGCGTCAATAACTGGTTTCTAATGATCTGATGGCCATTTTTGTATGCTTGAGAAAGAAAATTGACACCACACCTTCCCCCCAAAAACAAAAAGAAAAGCATACCATGAAACTGAAACCCCAAATTCCCAGACAAACACAAACATAGATGGGTCACCCATATTGAATGAGGGAAAACAGACTCCATGTTCTATGGCATACCTTTCTGACATACATGTTTGGTGTGCAGTCTGCCGTGTTCAGACATTTGGTAGTTGTAGGGCAAATAACCCCCAAAAATAGCACCCAAAAGAAATAGTGCCAAAGATGGTATATTTTTGATAGGCTTAAGTAGATGATGTACAGATGATTAATAAGAAAAGAGTGGCTCACCTTTAAAGATGGTTGAGGCTCGCCGATAACTCCACTAGGGAGGGATCTCCAACCAGAGATCCTTCCCTGGTGGTGGTCAGCCCTTAAATGGGGTCTTGGGAGAGGTGGAGTCAAACTCCACCCCTTCCAATCACACTCACTTGTGCCCCTGTGGCTGACTCAGTGCTCGCCTCAGGTGATCAATCAGTGGTTCAGGCCATGATTCAACAGTTCCCATACAGTAGTACATTGTTTTGTTTGAATCATGATATCAAATGCAATGTAGGAAAATCCCTGTGCCTTCTGAGGAGATTTTCAAGATCGGTTATCTTCTAAAACAAACATGTATTTACCAAAACTCACAGTGCAGACCCAGAGCGAGACACTGAAGGCCTTGAAAAGTCTCCCTCTCTATCTCCCCAATAATTCTTACAGTTGTACCTTGACACACATTTTTTCAGGAATGTGTTTTCTCTTGAAAGAGTGGAAAAAAAAAAATACTTGTGGCCTTTTGACTCTCTCGGAAATGTTTGCTCTGACCTAACCATAATGTCAAGTACTTTCAAAATGTGCATACAAGCCACAGCAAATCAATCTATCAGGCAACTAATTCATCACTAGTGACAAGAAGCTAACATGACAAACAGCTCAAATTTATCATAAATGTAACTGATATTTTGTATGCATGTAATATATTGTGATGTACGCACAAAGTACCTACACAGATATACTGGAAAACTGGTTCTGAAACGTGTCTATCCCTGGAATGGGAACATACTTATGGCTAACATATCTATTTTAGTCTCAAAAATCATTAGCAAAAAAAAAAAAAGTCAAATTTTTGAAAACAGAACACACAAAAAAAAAATCTCATAAACATAATCTGCTAGGTCTTCTAAAGTATTTAAAGTATACATATCACTTGATTTCTGATATTTTTCATTGGGTTGGGTTTTCTTGGAACATGTATAAGAAAGTGAAAGAGCTAATTTTAATGAGTTTATATTTGTAAAAGACTGCACCAAAAAGGAAAAAAAACCTTCAAGCCCTGCAATGTTTCTGTCACAGCAGCCATTAATTGGCAGAGAGATGCTTTGTAGAGGTGAGGAAGATGTCCCTACTGGTTCAAGACAGGTGGACATCAATTTGAATCCAATTTACATTTTAAAATGCATGATAAAAAGTATTTTGAATTACACTGCCTGGATTAAAGGGAGATCTTAGTTTGAGCTCCTCTTTTTCTTTAATTTTTTTTTTATATTGCCCAAGCGCTCAAACTTGTAGTAGCTAAGTTTTAATGAAGATACCTTGTTCAACTGCTCTTTGAGGTAGCTATTTACTTGACTAAGACTAAAATCTGAACTCATGCTGGGCTAAAAAGAAAACAAGCTGATAATTGGACAGACCTGAAATTGGATTGCCTGCACTCCACACAGCTAGAATCAAGTGAATGTATCTTCAACACGAAGTTATAATTTGTTTGCCTTGGTTAAGGTTTCTTTCTCCTGATATTAGAAAACGGGAACAGTTACTGGGCCTTACTGAGGGTTCTGTAGTGTAATGTGCCTGCTCTGAATGGTGCAAGAAAAAGCTTTTGATGGACATTTTTGGACTACTTAAGTGATTGATGGAAAAAGAAAGACTACTTATATGTGATTAGGACATATGAATAGAATTTTGGTGTGTATTTTCAGGTACAGATTTCAATCTTTCAATAAGCAGTGTGAAGTCAGTGAAAGCTAATTCCAAACTTTCTTGTGTGCCTGATTTAGACTCACATTAACAATTTACTGTTTAAGTGGTTGATTCTGAGTTGGCATTGCTCTTTTAAATAATCCTTTTACAGAGGAGGTCCTCAGTCTGCAACAAATGAAAACAGTAGATCACCAATGCAAATTTTGTTTGTTTTAGAATTCAGCTTTCCTTCTAATATGACGCAAACTGCTTCCTATGTTGTAAACTTCCTTTAAGTGCGGCTGTGCATGATGCCAGAAAAATAAACTAATAGTGTGCATTACTGCATATTTTTTTTCTCATTCAAGTTTTAGCAAACTTTTATCTCACCTCAGTATGCCTGCTGAATTGAGCATTGAAATGAATGGAGCTACTGAATACTTTGGATGAAAAATTTGTCCACTTAGTTGTCAGAGCACAGGCAATTTCTGAAAATCCTTCAGGGTTGTTTGTTTCTCAATTGAAAATATCTTCAATAGAAAATGCTGGTAATTGTATCTTACATCTCTGGCCGGCATACTGGTACAGCCTAAGATTTATTCAACAGTTTCTTTTAACATCGAAATGTACTTTAAAATATTCCCATCAAGCGACAGAGACAGACTACCTAGGAAGACTGGTTCCAGTACTCCAGCCTACCTACTCACATGGGTTTCTTTTCATTATAAACCATAGTTTATGTTGATATAGTTATTGATATATATATATTGATATAATCAATATTGATATCAATATAATAATATTATAATAAGAATAATATAATCAATATGATATCAATCAATATAATATAAATATTGATTATTGATATATATATTGATATAGTTTGAAGGCAAAGATGGGGGCATTTTTTAAGTTGTCTTAATTAAGATACTGTGGGAAAACATTCCTGGAGCTGGGATCGTGGTCTCAATTCAGCAGTTTGGGCTTGGTCTCAGACAAGTAAAGCAAGCTCAAGACACTGAACCCATATCTAGGTTAACTAATGTAAAAAGTACCCAACGTAAGTCATGGCCAATGCTTTTTCATGTATCTGGTCCACATGGTCCTTCTGAAAGAAGCCACCTCTTCTCTAAGACATTAGCTTTTATTCCTGTACTTCCAGCAATTCCTGTTTGATTTGGGGCACAACTCAAAGTCATTGTGCCCCAGTCAGATATTTTCCTCTGAAAATTTTCTCATGCTTTCTTATCCAGAAGAAAATAATCAAGAGTTAGGATAATGGAGCTTGCCTCTCTTTGCCCAATCTGAACCTCACCAATGATTCTAAAGGAAGGTGCAGTGGTGAAGATACATTACCTCAGCTCTTCCCCAGGGTCCCTTCAGTCTGTATGCGAAAACTTTATGTGGCCTTCCATGAAATTGTATCTGAAAGATTCAATTACACTTACCGTATGTTCTTTCACATTGCTTGCATAATTTTTTGTGTATTCAAACAATAAAAGGAAAAACATGCAAAAATGATCTTCTATTGCTAGTGCTTTACGTTTAGTCCTTAGAATTTACCTGGGATAATTAGAGTTCATGCTGTATCTTTTTGTAATGGATAAAGACGTACAGCATTCAAAAAACAAGCTGAAGTTATTTTCTGTTACCTGTCACCACGTGGTGATATGTCAATGGGTGCAGCACTCCCTGCTCTGGAATATAATCTCTGGTTTCTTTTGGAGTGTGAAGTGGGAAAAAAACAGGGTTTGCTGCTGTCATTTTTGATGTGATAAGGTTACAAGCTACAACCTTGGGAGATTTTACACTAAATTTGGTTTTTATTGTTTCACAAAATGGGTCCTGTTTTCTGGCAGTCAATAAAACTGCAGGTGATACTCTTCTTATAATAGATGTGAATGGACTATTACTGTTTGCTGCAGCCATTTAACTGCAGGGCAAGCTTTATAAGGGTTTTCACTGCAAAAACACACAATCTTTTTTTTTGACCACAGGACTATTTCTTTATTTTCATCAAGTTTCTTGTTAATATTGCTACATACTCATCTGAGCAGGTCTAAAAAAAGCAGAAAGTTCTGTGCTTCTGAAGCTCAAAACAAACTAAAAATTAAAAATAGGTGAAATGGAAGTCAGTCCAACACAGCGTAAATACCTAATTTCAGGATTTAAAATAATAAAGCAAACATCATATGGATTACATGTAAGTTATGGCAGTATAGGAGTTGTTCCCATCTCTTGGTGCATATTCTTAAGAGAAATTAAAAAACAATTGTTGTTTCTGAAAATGAGTATGCAGTATTAATACTTTCAATCACATAATCGGTGAGAATGGGAAGGATTTTGGGGTATGATCTACTTCAATATTCTTACTCAAAAAAGGCTAACGAGGCCTGATTGCTCAGATCTGCGTTCTTTTCGGTTTTTCCTTATCTCTAAGAACAAAGACTCCACAATTTCTCTGAGCTCCAGTGTTCACGAATGTCACAGTGAATTATTTTTTTATTATATTTAAATGGTATTTCATATATTTCAATTAGTGTCCATTACTCTTTGTCCTGTCACTGAGCACCACCAAGAAAAGTCTTGTTCCCTTTTCTTCATTTCTTCCCATCACAAAAACACACACACATGCGCATGGTTTAGAATCTCTGAGCCTTTTCCTAATCACTCTGGTCTTTCACTGAATTCACTCCAGTATGTCCATGTCTCACATGCGCAAGGAAACTGGACTCAGCACTGCAGACGTCTTAGACATATTGAGTAAAGATAACTTCCCTTTAGCTTCCTGCTGACAATAATTTTCCTTGTGGAACCAAGGATGTTTATAGATTTTGTCACAAGGGTACATTGCTGGTTCTCTGCAAAGATGCCTTGCAGCCATTCAACACCCAGCTTGTGCTAGTGCACAGTTTTATTCCTACCTGTGTGCAGGACATGATATTTTGATAAAATTCATGAATTCTCCAAGCAACAAGTCTCTAATCACTTTTAATTTTGTATCCCTGCAGACTTGCTGAGGGTATCTTCAACCCTGTAGTCCAGGTCGTCAGTGAAGATGTTAAACAGTATTGGTCCTAGTACTGGAGTACCCCACTGACAGAGGTCACCCATGTGGATTTCATGTTTTCGACCACAAACCTTCAGCAGCAAAGCCAATTTTCAATTTGCTCCATTGTCCACTATCTAATCTTAGATTCTGTAAGATTTGTTAGTCTTAAAGAAAATCTTAGAGCTTTTTGTTGAGGCTACACTCTACCTCATCCTCTAGTTCATTATTGGAGCTGTAAAAAAGGGTTGAATCCAATATTGACTCCTGGGTTATGCTTCTATTACTGGCCTCTAACTAGACTTAGTACTCCATCATTATGGGCCTACCCAGCCCACAGCTTATCTTCTTCTCTAGGTGGATCTTATGGGAGACAGTGTTGAAAGCCATCCAGGAGTTAAGGTGGATATTATCCACTGCTCTCATCTCATATATTAAACCAATGGTTTCATTATAGAAGATGTGCTGGTCAAGCATGATTTCTCCTTGAATCCATGCTGACTACTGCTAATGATTTTTTTGTCCTTTTTATGTGTGAAAATGGCTTTCAGGATTAGCTCATCCACCACCTTTTCAAGGATCAGGGTGAGGATGGCTGACATGTAATTCCCTGGGTCATCCTCCTAACCTTTCCTGAAGATAGGAGTGACATTATCTTTCCTCTAGACCTCTAACACCTCTTTCAGTCACTATATCTACTCAAAGATTATCAAGAGTGGACATGCAGTATTATCATCTAACTCCCTCAGCACTTGTGGATGCATTCCCTCAGGACACAGGGACGTATGTATGTCCTATTTGCTTATGCATTATCTGACTTTATCCTTGCTCCATCTTTTCCTTCTGGTCTCTGGGTTCTGGAATCCAGAAAGCCAGCCTTGCTGGTAATGACACTCCAATCATGGGAACTATTCCGCCAGGTCTGTGATCCCAATAAGACTGTAACCTTGCAGCTGCACACTACAGTCAAGCTCATCATATTTATCCTGAATATGTATAGGGGATTCAGAGAGGCACTCCAGCATGCTGAATTTCCAAAAAGAGCATCTATTTTTCCCTCATAGTAGTGCCTTGTAGGCTTTTTCATTTTTATATGAAAATGATGGAGATGACACCACTTAAGCCCTGTTATTTTGTCTTTAAACATCACAAGCATGTTGTATTTCTGAAAGGAGAGTATATCAGATTAGTTTATTTTTAGCTCAGTGTGTAAATCCATGTTGCTTTGGATAGGCTGATTCCTCCTTACTCACTTCCTTCATTACTGTTTTTTGAGTCCTTTCTTTACATAAACTGTGTGTTCATGGAATGAAAGAATAATTTGGGTTGGAAAAGATCTTCAAGATCATCAAGTCTAACTTTATCAACCAAGATTACTAAACCATGTTTCTTAGTGCCATGTCCAGATGTTTTCTAAATACCTCCAGTGATGGGCATTCCACCATTTCCATGGCCTGCCTGATCCAAATCTTGACCGCCCTCTCTGTGAAGAAATTCTTCCTCAGTATCCTACCTAAACCTCCCTTGGCACGATTTAAGTCTGTTTCCTCATGTCCTATCATGTCCTGCTGGCCACTCTATTTCTGATGCAGGGAAAGATGTCATTGGCCATCTTGCCCACCTGGGTACACTGGCTCATATTCAGTCAGCTGTCAAACAGCAACCCCAAGTCCTTTTCTGCTCAGCAACCTTCCAACCACTGTTCTCCAAGCATATATTACTGTGTAGGGTTATTACAACCCAAGTACAACACCTGGCATTTAGCTTTGCTGAATGTCTCATGATTGGAGGTGGCCCAGTCCTCCATCAGGTTCTTAAACAACTGCAATGCTCACAGTAGTTACGAAAGGATAGGTAAATAGGCTTTGAAAAGAACAAACAAACAAACACCCAGACTCATTTTCATCTTTCAGTTACTTTTTTCACTCCTAAACTGAATAGTTTTAGAAAATGTCATATATATGTATATTGTATACATATATATATATATATTGTATTGTATACAATGTACAACTATATTTTACAGTATTAAAATACTGTGACTACAATGATGCGTCTGTCAGAACTCTGTGATCTTAAAGGAGCAGAATGCCATTCTTTAGGTATGAAGTCTTTCTCCTCTGAAGTCTTTGAATTTTTTTTCTGATATCAAATTCCAGAGAAGAGTAGGAGTTTAATGTGTTAACATACAAGCGATAAACTGATTCACTGAACTCCTTTATTTTAAGAGGATTAAAATACAGATGCAGTAAACGTTTTTCCACGTTACTCTGCTAAGGCTAAATTCAGCATCTTTATGAAGCTTTGTCTTGATACTAAGATTTTGCCTAATTTTAGGAAAGTGAGAATGAATAAAATAGTAATAAATGCTCATATAATTGTACAGATATTTCCAGTATTTTAGAAGACCAACTTGTAAACTTAGTTAATTTCTTCATATTTTGAGTTGTCAATGGTTTATGGGATGGTTCGGCTCGGTTCTATGATGACTGGGGAGAGGGACCCATGGACCATGCCCCGGGGAGGGGAAAGGGGAGGAAAGGGAAAAGGAAGATAGGCCTAAAGACAAAACAGCAGCAACAATCTGAGGAGGAAAGCTGATTTACTAAGTAAGATACTGGAATGCAAAATAACACAGTATAATTGGAAATGAAGCTAATAAATCAAATAAAATGAGCAAGAAAGTGTCCTATAAACCAAAGGCCTTACAGTAAATGCTGAAGGCAAGGCGGGTAGGGAGCACTGGCTGCTGGGTCGAGCTGAAAGGGAAGAGACCATGTCTCATGACAAGTGAACAGAACAGTTTTTATCTTTCCCTCGGAGCAGAAAATGGAAAAATGAAAAGCAGCACAAAGTCTTCTGGGGTACATAGTTCTCTTCTGAGACAGATGTACCCAGAGCTATTGATGATCCATGAAACTGGAGCACTAACTCTTTAATTCCCACTGCACTACGTGATGTAATGATGTGGAATACCAATAACAAAAAAATCATAAAATCATGACATGAGTTACCTTTTTTTTTGTATAAATATTCTGATTGCTAATGGTTGTGTTCTGCATACACATAGTTCACTGCAAAAGAAATTACTTGCATTTATTTCCATGGAAACTACAACTGATACAAAGTGCACAATAACACTGTTTGAGAAAACTCCCAGCTACAAAACCCTCTTTTTTTTGACACAGTCACCACCATTAGCTGCATTTTCACCAGGAATTTATAAGAGCTTGCATACTTTGCTTTTAAAAATCTGCACCAGTAGAAGTGGTCCACATTCCCTGTAGCAACTGCTGAAATACATCATTGTGCTCACATCCACTGTTTGGTTTGCAGAAACACTCAGTTAGAGCTGATGAATATCAGTGAGTGCCATTTGTTTTCCTCGTGGAGTAATTCAGTGACACACCTTTGCTCCATATGAACTTCCCTGTCAAATGCTCATTTGTCAGACTGCCGCTCTGCTGCCACCTGTCAGACAGCAACAAAGTATAATGGAATATTGTTGGGAAAGTTCTACCTCTACAGTCATACTGTCAATATCCATCTCTGTTTTTGTGAGCTAACATAATAAAAATAGGAGACATTACTTTCGGAGCAGCCAACACACATAAACACACATATGTATATACATATAAGAATTTCTTTATACACTTATTTTTCAAATGCTGCATTATGAGATGGGTTGGTTACTGGCTAGAATGGGACAACTGGAGAGGAGAAAAAATAAGAAAAGATGAAAGACAGAGTGTGAAAGGATCAGATTTTAGAGCCTGAGATTGGAAAGCAGAGTAAAGCATGTAAATACCAGTAAATGTCAGTTGGCATTGACTTATGTTTGTGAATCTCATATGATGAACTCATCATTACAACGATTTAACATCTCTCTGGTGGCTTACTTTTCACCTACAGCTTTCTGATGTTTTACTCCTTTCTTCTTTTTATTTTTTGTAGACTTTTTTTTTTTTTTCTTGTCACATGGGATATTATGATATTTCACTCTGAGTGTAGTGTGAGGATCTGAGCTTTAAACTGCAATCACACCACACCTCCGCCTGCAAGCTATCTGGTTTTGTATCCTCCTGCAGCACATTTTGTCCTTTCTGATAATTAAGGGAGACGGGGAACACAGTTATCTCTCTACCCTTGATGTCTCATTTCTTTATCAAATTCAGTAACTTCTTGTAGTGTTGATCTGCCATTCACCTCTTGAAAATTCTCTTTATTCTTTTTCTGTTGCTAAGTACTTGCCATGTTTTTACAGAACAGGCCCTCTGGCTGGGGAAAAGTTGCCAGTTAGAACTTGTGAGACTAATCCACTCTTTTATTATTATTTCTTTCAGCAGCTATTCAATGTCTTTGATGTTACCCATACATTTGCATTAAAAGATGTCAGTGATTTATTTTAATAAAACCCAATTATCCTTTTTAGAGCCTGTAAGAAATGAATGAATGTTTCCAGTTTAATTGCAAATATAAGCTCATGGTAGGAAACATACCTGGCACAGAAGGAATTTTGTCATTAATAGTGCCAGAAGCAGCTGTGAGGGTTAACAAGTATCTAATACTGTGTGGGCTTAACTGCAATAACTTGCACGGAACTATTTGGGTCCCAGGAGAAAACCAGCTGTTTTCAAGGAGCTCCACAAGGATAATACCAAAATATCTTGTTTTTCATGCAATTCAGTATCTCTGCATGGTCTCTGTGCTGTGTAGACATTTTATTTTGGGAAAAGAAATGACTTGGCACTTCCAAGAGGTGGCCTCATCTGGTTTCTAGGGCACTTTTGTTTAACTAGCTCTCTTACAACTTAAGTTTTGCTGTAGTTTCATGAGGAAATAAATTGGGAATTTCAGTCTTCTGAACTGTTAAATCAGCATGATCTCGGTTGTTTTAAAGCCAACTTCCTCTTCTCCAGCAAATCCTTGATTTCCACATATTGATAACAGCAGGAGGCTGTGTTTCCATTGATATTGGGTTGTCTTTATCTGAAAATACAAGATTAGTTTTTGTTGCTCACACCGAAATTTCCCTACTGGTGTAATCAAGAAGAAAGGATTCAGGATCTTTATGACATACTAAAGCTGGGCTGGTTAGGACCTGAATAACATCGTAAAGTTATTTGCACCAGCCATACACCTTCACAGGTAGTTTGCATCACCTAAATATTAAAGTCGTATGACTGGCCAAATACTGGAAAAGGCTGGTGAGAGAGTTTTTAACGACAAAGAGACTGTTCAGTTATTGCCATGTATCTTGACTGAGACTCACTTGTATATCTGAACAAAGCAGTGGCAAGCTGAGAAGCCCATCAGGCTGTAAGATTAACATGTATGTGTAATGTAAGCTTGTTATGCTATAGTGGTACAAAACTCTCTTCATGTTTTTATTTTGTTGTAGCAAAAAAAACCATTGATTTGTGTCTCAGCAATTTTTTATCAGCTTCTTTTCCCTGAAACCAACATCCAACCCAGTAACTACTTAATACAAAGTCTCTGTTGTTCTTATTTCTAAATAACAATAAGGTCCCAAAATGAAAATGAACACTTGATGAATTTTCTCTGGAAGTATACTAAAATGGTCCTTGAATTGGACTTCATCATTACAAGAAAAAGAGGTATTAACTGAAGAAAATGATACCTAACACACAAGGTTTATTTTAATCATTCTAACTGACTGATCTCTGATCTGCTAAAATTATGAATTACAGAAACAAAACAAACCACAACAAAACAACAAGCAAAGCAAAAAAACACCTACCATCACCACCCCCACATGAAAAACACTGGAAAGCATCAAAGAAGAGAAAATAAATGACTTTCATATCTGGGTAGGATAATACTCTCCTTCTTTATCAAATTTGTGATGAGCTTGGTCTATATTATTGTCTGTCTATCATATGATTTTATCTATCCTCATCTATCTCTTTGCATAAATTGAAAACTGAGAATACTGTTCGACATCTATTTTGTATACCTTCAAATGAATTATATTTTCTGCCTTATTGGTTCCTCCCTTCCTAGCCTTACTTTGCTGCTTATTGTGTTCACACAGTTGTATTTGCCATTGCAACACAACCCATGTAGGAATTCTTAAATCTTAATTATGGATGAGGATATGCAAAATATTATTTAGGTTTTCTCCTTTCCTCCCTGTGCAGTTATGGGTTTGATTTGCATGAGGGTATCCATGCAAATAATACAGATATTTACAGAACTGACCCCACATAGGGGTGGGGAGTCCTATTGAAAAAAAAATCCATGAAACATTTAAAATTTCATAAAGTCTGGTTTTCTTGTTAAACTAAAATTGAAATAGTCAAGAACTTTGTCAGTGATTAATTGGAGACGTGAAACCAAGCTACTGGGAATATATATTGAATATAGAGCTCAAAAGATTCAAGGATTCATATGACATATTAGCTCTGTGTTTTTAAGGTGTCGGTGTATGCCTGCCCTTCAGCTAAAATAATATCAATAGAACCCTTCATTGGGTTCATAGAGATAATGTAAAAATCTTCGCTAACTGAATGATAAAGAACATACAGGTAGCTTTGAACTTGATAATCAGTAGACAGTACCTGAACTATTTTCTCAAATAGCAGACCTTTCTCTTGATCAATATGTCTTCAAAATGATGTAAAATTGCTGTGAGGAAATATTCACAGAAGATATTATATTTCTATAATAATATAAGCATCTGCAATAAATACAAAGAGGTTTTTATGGATTTGACTTGAGAACTGTAGGGAAAGAATGGGACCACAGATCTTCATGCCATTTTGCTTAGAGGATGCAAGCCAGGGAATAGAATTTTGCATACTTGCATAGTTGCCTCAAATGGGAATGAGGGACTCAAATGGGAATGTTATAGGAGGCATTCTTTGTGGTGTGGACAGGTAGATTTCTAAACCACATCAGCCAGTACAGAATGGATGATGACCTGCTGGAGAGGAGCTCTGAGGAGAGGGGCCTGGGTGTCCTGGTGGACAACAGGCTGGCCATGAGCCAGCAGTGTGCCCTGGTGACCAAGAGGGCCAGTGGGATTCTGGGGCACATTAAAAAGAGCGTGGCCAGCACGTCTAGGGAGGTGATCCTCCCCCCTCTACTCTGCCCTGGTGAGGCGTCACCTGAAGTACTGTGTCCGGTTCTGGGCTCTCTGATACAAAAAAGACAGGGACCTCCTGGAAAGAGTCCAGGGGAAGGCCCCAAAGATGATAAATGTCCTGGAGTAACTCCCTTATGAGGAAAGGCTGAGAGACCTGGGTTTGTTCAGCCTTGAAGAAAGAAGACTCAGAGAGGATGGTCTATAAACATTTATGGTACAGGAAACAAAGGGATGAGACTGGAGTCTTCCCATTAGTTTATGGTCATAGAACAAGGAGAAATGGCCACAGACTGAAGCATAGGAAGTTCTGCACAGATGTGCATAAGAACTTCACAGTGCAGGTGATGGATCACTGTCACAGGTTGCCCATAGAGGTGGTGAAGTCTCCTTCTCTGGGGATGTTCAAGACCTGCCTGGATGCCTACCTGTGCAACCTGGGCTAGGGAGCTGCTTTGTCAGAGGGTTGGTCTAGATGATCTCTAGAGGTACCTTCCAACCCATACAATTCTGTGATTCTGTAAACCCTGAAGAGATCTGTTAGCCTTTCTTGCTAGTTTTCCTTTCAATAATACTGCAAATTTTTGTGGTCTAGTGAGGAACAGATACCAGATTTAATTACGATATACCTACAGTGTGGATAAAGAAGGCATCCATAGACATTCTTCCCATAAATAAGAAAACCAGATGATACTTCCTTGCACTCCCAACAGAAAAAGGTCAAATAGATCCTTTTCTTCCTTTTTAGCTAAGCACTGCAAAACTACTTAGAAAACTTGTAAACCTGTTCTGTGAAGTGATAGCACAGAAACCCTTTAGAGATGTGGTGAAGAGCAGCTGAGCAATGGATGGTGCAGCAAACCTTTACATTCATGCTGTGCTCCCACAGCCTGCCTGGAAAAGATTGCTCTGAGAACAGGGAGGCTCCTGACTTCTTTAACTTTGTCTGAAGCATGCAAATGAAAACTTAGAGATTTGAAATTAATCATTATTAGGAAAAGTCCTTGAAAAGTAAGCAGTAAATACCTTTGATAAACTTTGCAGACTGTATTTTTAAGAGCTCTGCAAGCTTAATACTGGAGAATTTAACACTGGTGATATTGTGAAATATCTGGTGCAAGTATAACACTAACTGCTAGAAAGCAGTTGTGATAAAATGAGAAGCATTTTTTAAAGGAGGATCTGTATATCTAAGAAGAGGACTGTACTGTGCCTGTTCTTTTCCTTCTGATCTGATGGAATGGCAAGCATTATATCTACAGTGCGCTCTAGCTATCTTGTAACTCTTGCTTAATCATAGGAACATATAACTTTTATGGTGTCAGTGAATAATATTTCTTAACAGAACTTTAAACTGTCATATGAAAGTCGTATATTTATTAAATTATTTATAGCACAGCAATTAAAGAACAAACACTTAGCTGATGTATCCTTATGCTAGTGTAAGTAAATTAAAGGTGATACTGTTATCAAGCAAAACAGAGGTAATCATGCACTGTGCAGTAAAAGAACACTAGTCACAGGCATCAGGCATATAACTATTCAGTTGTTCAGAACAGGTATTGCTAACTATTGCTAAATATTTTTCCAAAATATTAATCAGCCATTGCAGATAAAAGTTGCTAGTAGGAAATCCTTTGATTGTTGGATTGATAACTTTTAATTAAATAATTTGGTGGTGCAGTAATTTCACATATTCTTCGGTAATACTCATGCAGATCATGGGAAAGAAAAATAAGATTTTCTTTGTGGAACAAAATAAAAATAAAAGAATGCTTCCTTTATGAAAGTGGTGTAGTTTCTCTGAAGTCGGCAGACCTTCTCCTTATGAACTCTTACTAGGTGATTTTAAAAGAACATAAGACTATTTCTTCTATCTGAGAACTTATTTGAACAAACACCTCACAAATCTTGCTTGTGATTGTCATCATTAAGCAGGTTGATTCAGCTGCATACACAAAAAAGATATTCCTCTGTTCTGGAATGGGAATTGGCAAATTTTCCCACCAGGAAACGGGGGGAGGAGTACTTTTCTCATATGCTGCACTCTTCTTGGTGTGCTTATTGCTCTGACCTGACTTTGCCTGTATTGATGCATGTGATAGAAAGAAGATGGAAAATGGCATTTGGCCTTTAATTGTTTGTGTTTAAACTAATATTTGTGTTAAGTTAATGCATTTGTAAAAAGAAGAAGAAATCTTTCTAAATTGTTTGGAGGAGAATTACTGTATTTAATGTGGAAACAATTTTTCCTCTGACTGAAAATATGAATGTATTTCCTTTTATAATAGAGACAGAAAGCTATTGGTTTGTAATAACGCTGCTTTTCAATTTGGTGTTATACCTTGCTAGAGCTTAAGTAGTGGTGCCAACCTCAGACTGCATATAAAATGGACTAGATGAAAAGCAGTGCCCCCCTGTATCCATCCTGCAAGACAGTTCATGTGTTGTGTTTCAGCATTTTATCTCTCTCCTCATGCTTTCATAACTTGTTCAAAACAGAAGTCTGAGCTCTTAGAAAATTATTTTGCTTTGCAGTTTTTTTAAGTTGTCTAATGTCATAGGAGATTACCTATTTTTCACAAATTTAGGCTGCATTTTCTTCTTCCTTCACTTAATTGTAAAGGCTTCTCACTGTACAGAGATAGTAATTTAAATCTTCTGTGAGAGATTCAAAACTTCAGTCTCAGTGGTGGGTATTTCTGTTCGCCTCTTCACAGCTTCTCCACTCACAGACAAGAGCTACAATGTCTGAGAAAACAAGGAACCCACAAAAAGTGTCTGGTATACTTTTAGTAAAGTAAAAATAATATAATGTAAAAGGACTAATCAAAACCAGCATAACATAATGAGTTAGCATTTAGAAGACTGAGATTATTAATACAAATGCTGTTTGAAATATAAAAGCCTAATTAGTGAATATTGGACTTAACGTCATTCGATGAACAGCTGCATGCCATTACAATTTGCTCCCTAACATCACCTTGTTCAAACTGGCTGACCACTAAACTTGTGCTATAGTTACTGCTCTGCTTGCAGATAAAGGGATGAAAATTGGCATCAGTGGTTAAAATTTGGTCTAGACAATAGCATAATTTTCTGAAATTTCTCACGCAATATATTTTGAAAAGCTGTATTATCTGTAGTGCTCAAAACTACTTTAGGCACTGCTGGCTCTGCCGTTATATGTTGCTGTCATTGTGGCAACTAGTGATCCAACTTCGCATTCTTCTTTACTGAGATTCTTTACAACTCTGTTCCATTTTGATTTGCTACCACCTGAAGGATAGTCAGATGAAATCTGAATTGTCAGTGTGGATGTTTGAATCGACATCAAAACAGATATAATTTGACTAGCAACAGAGGTATGGAACATTATGCATCCAAAGAAGTCATTGTCATAAACAAGGCAAGTGCATTGCACTTAAAATACCTGTGCAAGCTGAGAAGAGAAAGTAATTGTATTATTTTCTCCCCGGGTTGTTTCTGAAGATACTGAAAGGAGCTACTTTTCTAACAGGAAAGAATAACGTTTCTTTCCTGGAAAAAAAGGAGAGTACATACTGAAAGCGAGGAAACTTTCTTGCCTTTAAATTGGTTTGGATGAATCAAACTATTACCTGATCCAACATATAAGCCAGGATATCTCATCCAGAATGATGGAAGCAATTTTTTCCCATTACCACAGGAAAAGGCTTGTCAAAACAATTGTCAGAACTCTTCATTTGTACATGTACCGTGATCCAGGCAGTAGAGAAGTATGCTGCAATGTGCTAGAAGTACAAGTGATTCTCTAACGAAAACAGCATTTCTGCAACTTCTGATTGACATGTATTTGAGAAAGAACAGCAGGTAGTCTCAAAGATCTTTGCTATGTAGAACTAAATTTGTATAAAATCATCTAGTCTATTTAATTTTATCTTTTCTCCCACACGTTTTTAGTACAGCACCCGCATGACTTTCTTTTTTGGAAACCCGCTGGTCTGAATTATACTTATCAGTACATTAGCAATGGTGTTGACTTCAGAATTTGACCAGTAATCTTGCAAGAAAATATAATTTTCACTGTTGAACTAAAAAAGGATGACAAAAGTAAGTGGTGCTATTTACTGCATTTCTGTTTGGAAAGCCACAGGTCTCTGGGGATTTATCCAGTACCTCTATACTGATGCTAAGTTCCAAACACATTAGACCAGAATTATAATACTTCTACAGAAAATGGTTGGCTGGAATTTTTTCTATGGTAGGAAAATGAGCATTTGAAAAGAAAATAAGCAGATGACATACAAGTGATTCTGAACTGACCAAAATTCTTTTCCTCTCATAACTCTCTCTTATATGCTACTGTCCCTGAACAATGTTGCCCCCTCGAGAAAAATTTTCTAAGGAGGTGTTTCAAGTAAGAAGTCACTTCAGCATTTGCTGTTCAGTAATTATATAATCAAACTGCATGCTGGAGTCTGAGCCTGCTATGAACTCAGGAACCGTTTTGTTATATTTTTTCTGTTTTCCTCTTCTTGCCCCAAATAACCAACTAAATAAATAAATACTTAAATTGCTTGTGTTTTTGAGCTTGTTTGACTGAAAACGAATTCCAGTATGTTTTTCTACCCTATTTTGCCATGACATAAAGCAAACAAAGCCAAAAACATATCTTATGGCTGTGGTAAGTTTAATTAGACCTAAAAGAGCTCGTTTGCTTCAGCTGGCACTGTAGTGGGGTATAGTGGCAAGAAGTGTGGTCTGGAAGTCCAGAAAACATGAAGAATCACTTGAAGCTTTCCCATAGTCACTCCATTATTTAATAGGGCCATGCTTGTTCATCTTCCTTAGTGGGACCTGTTGGGTGTGAATAAATGGTCTTCTACAGTGTTCACCTATGTTATGGTTAATGAAAAGGAATATATTATTTTCATTGTGAACCTATATATATATATATATATATATATATATGTACATACATATAAAGCAGACTTCACAGACATAACTTCTAGTATTTAGAGGAATACTGAGATACCTTTGATAGCTTTACCTGCTTTCCATCAGTTTCTTGTCATGTGTGGATTTTGCATCTAATCTCTTGATGATTTCCTAGGTTTTTGCCAGTCAATTTTTGAAAACACTCCATTCTTAAGCAATCTAATACTTAGCCTTAGCAATTCATCTCAGATGACAGTGACAGTGCTTATACTGAACTGGAATTGCATTTACAGTTAAATATGAAAATTTTAAGATGAATCGAAAAAAAATTATGTTTGAACAAGAATGATTCAATGTTCTAAAATTATGTGTATTTGGAGAACTAGTGTTCTCATCCTTAGGTTAAAATATATCAAAGGATGTATCCTAGATGAAGAAGTATTTCGGAGTGATTCAGATTTCAGAATGCTTCTTCACTTTTTGAAATAATGATATCCTGGACACCATTAATTAACAAGTTTTTTAATTTACATAGCATACAAATTTTATTAAAAAAATGTGTTGTACTACACTAAAATGTTGTAAAATGTTAATAAAATCTGGTATTTATGTTTAGAAAGGTGAATTAATTGTGAATAGCAGTAAACATGAATTACATTTGCTGCTTCTATGTATTTTCTAGTACTATTAAGCAGTCATAATTGAGTTATTTCTTCATTATCCCGTAACAGTAGTGGAAATACTACTTATCATAAACTTGTCTTTATTATAATCCTTCATATTTACTCTTAGTCTAAATCATTCAGTGGTTGATACAACATGACACCATGTACAGTTTGCATTTATTCCTCTTTTTTTTTTCATGCACTTGTTTATAAATATAATAAATATGCTGACAAAGTGAGGGATGATGGAGGAATTTAAGTTTTCAAAAGGAAATTTTATCTTTTGAATAAAACTGTACTACTGAAAACAACTATGAATTTTATCCAATTTGTATGTTAGTGGAGTTTCACTCTGCAGAACCTCTAGAAGCTATCTTTTGTTATACTCTATGTGAAGCAGCAGTCTTTGAATCAATGCAGAATGAGAGTTGCTGGTCACCTCTGTGAGTATAGCAATGGATTTAACCCAAAATAGCTTTCTCCTCACTTAAGTGTCAAATATGCTTGTCTTAACAAGGGTGATGAGGTGCCTCAAGTCTGCTAGCACTACTTAATCTCACTGCTGCAGTAGAGTGACAGATACTCCCTGTGATATAGCTGTCTTTCCTTTCTCTCTCCTAAAATAAATACTTATTTACACTTCTTTGCTGCTTTGCGCTAGTAATTAAAGTCAAAGCATGTGAGTAAAAGTAGAAGTAGACAGCGTGGACCAGCAAAATATGCAGAAAAAAGATTCAGTGGAGCTTTTCAGACAGGCTGCACAGGTTTTTAACACCCAGTGGAGGATGAATTATTTTTTCCTTTTCCTGTGACAGAGAGATCTGACTCCCTTTGAAAACCTGAGAATATTTTTCATTTGTTTGCTGTTTTTGCTCACATCAGCATCAAGTCAGAAAAACACTGTGGTTATTGGAGCTGAATCACTTCACAGTTCATCACTGATGTCACTGAACAAAGTAGTTCACCGAACAAAGCCCAGCTGGACCAGAAATAAGCTTGTCACTAGAGCTAAAGGAAGAGTATGGTTAGTGTGAGACTCTGGAAACTGGAGTGGTCATGTGCTTTTTTGACTTGATCTTATTTAGAGACATACCTAACTGTGACAGACTTCAAGAAATCTTTCCAGAGCTGAGGATGTGATGCATCTTAAATATATCCTCTCCTTCCTGGTCAAGGAGCTTGCAGCTGCCCTGTAAGCAGAATCTTACCAGGATTTGATTTAAATGGATATATTAGCTGGAAACAAATCCCTTTTGCACTCCTTGAAGGCTCACTTCTTCATTGATTCAGAACTGTGACTGCATCTGTTTCCTCTGTTGCACAATGAAATAAGGCCAAAGAAGAGCTAGTAAAGAACCACAGAAACCAAGTAATGCCCTGACAAGCTTCCTGGCTGCACACAACAGGCACTTTGCCCTTGCCTCTCCCAGGCCTCCCTAGAAGTAGCCTTGCCCAGCTGAATCAAACCAGCACATGAAGAGTTTTCCTGTTAACTTTCACTTGTAATAGCATTTTTTTTAACATTCCCATTGTAATAGCATTGTTATAATAAACGTGAATTGAAAGTGTTTGTTATTGACAGTAGCTGTTAATAAGATTTACCAAGAAATAGGATTATTAGGACATACTTAAGAAATATTTTGGAAAGTTTTGGATAACTGTAGCCACTTCATGTTTTGTACTAATATATGGTTAAATAACATACAAAATGCTGATGAGCACTGGGTTTTCTTTGGTTTGATTGTTTTCAGTACATCCTTGTTGCTTTTCTGTTTTTTAAAATAAGTGAAGAGGTTTTAATCATAAGCTTTTGGCTGTTTTGTGATACACAATCTGTGTTTGCCTGATTTTTTGTGAATGCTGGGGAAGAAAAAATCAAAAGCAGTGTATGGAGTGGTGTCATGACTAAAAGTAGAATTGCTGGTCTCTTCTTTTTTCCCTTCCCTTCCCTTCCCTTCCCTTCCCTTCCCTTCCCTTCCCTTCCCTTCCCTTCCCTTCCCTTCCCTTCCCTTCCCTTCCCTTCCCTTCCCTTCCCTTCCCTTCCCTTCCCTTCCCTTCCCTTCCCTTCCCTTCCCTTCCCTTCCCTTCCCTTCCCTTCCCTTCCCTTCCCTTCCCTTCCCTTCCCTTCCCTTCCCTTCCCTTCCCTTCCCTTCCCTTCCCTTCCCTTCCCTTCCCTTCCCTTCCCTTCCCTTCCCTTCCCTTCCCTTCCCTTCCCTTCCCTTCCCTTCTCTTCCCTCTTTTTCCCTTTTCCCCTTTCCCCCTTTTTTTTCTTTTCCCTTTTTTTTCCCCTTTTTCCTTTTTTTTTCTTTTCCCTTTTTTTCCCTTTCTCCCGTCCCTTTCCTTTACTCTTTTCTTTTCTTTACTCTTTTCTTTCTCATCTCGTCTCATTTCAATATTTCATTTCATTTCATTTTTCTTTTCCTTCCCATCCCCTTCCCCCTCCCTTCTTTTTTTTCGTTTTTTTTTTCTTTTCTTTTTTCCCTGAATTTCAAGTAACATTGGGTATGAAAAGCTGCTTCTCCTATTTCACTAGGCTGATCAGTAGAGGGCACTGCATACTGGCAGTAGTTTTCCAATTTTCAAAGCTATGTGAGCATACAGCTTGTTTGAAAAATCTCTTCTTATTTCAGACTGGAGACTCTATATCATATCTATAACAAAATATGTTGAATTAGAATTGGAGAGAAAGTTAAGAAACAACATCAGGAAACAAAGCTAAGTAATATGAAAGATATTCTCTGTTGTAACAGTGGCTGCAAATATTAATAAAATTAAACATATTTTGGTTGAATTCTCTATTGCAAATATAACTTTAGTGCATATAATTTTTATTCATAGGACAGGATAGGACATACTTTGCACTGTAATGTCAATAAAATCTCATCTAAAATATATTTCTACTTTCTTTTCCTATTCCTTCCCCGGTGCACCCCTTATGAAAACCTCCTATTTTTTAAGAAATGAAATCTCTAAAAAAATTCTGTTTACCTGCTAGAATTTTTCATAGTCTTACCTGACAGAAGTGGGAATACGTTCTTTCACTCACGCAGATTTGCTTGCCTTTTGTCTAGAAAAATGTGAGTTCAGAGGACTTAGAACCAAAAAGATTGCCTGGGGAGTGTAAAAGCTCCACATTTACCAGCAGGAAATTATGGAAAATACAGGTCAGGAATGAAACATTACCAGGTGAAGTAATTCACTATTTATCAGCTTTGGCTCTCAAGACACCCTCTGAAGCCAATCTTACATGTTTAGTTTGCTCTAACCTGTACAGTAAGTTCTCCAAACACACACTGAAAAGGAAGAAATCAGTAGGATGCTAAAAAAATGAATTAACATTCTGGTAAATTATGAGTTCCGAGAAGTCTTTCAGATATGTGAAATTTGAAATTCAGTTTCAATTAGAATGTCTAAAATTTTTCTAGGGCCTGAATTACTGGGTAGTGAGGGTTTTTTTTTTTTTTCTAATTGTTTTTTTTCTATTATTAGGTAAGTGCAACTTTATTTTGTCCTTAAAATTTAAAAAATGCTGTTATGAGTGATATTTGTTTGTAATAAAGAAAAAAAAAGGAATTCCGAATGCTGAAAAATACTGTTGTATTTGTAAGTATATTATCCTAGTATATTATTATCAGGGATTCTGATTCACTTTTTTTTCATTTCTTTCACTCTGACCTAAAAAATAGTGAGTTTCTTTTTTTCCTTCTTCTCTGTCTTGCACACACATGGACAATGGTATTAAGGTCTGTAGGTAAAGCCTCTATAAAACAACTCAGATATGTTGTTTTTTTACTCAACACCTCACTGAGAGCAGTCTGTTTTGGTATGTTTCTTAGAGTCACACAGTGATTAGGGGTGGAAAGGACCTCTAGAGGACACCTGGATTAAGCCACCAGCTCAAGCAGGGCTACCTACTGTTACTTGCCCATTTAGTGAATTTCTCTGAGTATGAGACTCCATAAACTCAGCCTATGCCCGTGCTCGGTCGCTGACACAGTTAAGAAGTGCTTCCTTGGTGTTCAGAGGAAACATTATATGTTGTCTCTTGTCCTGTAACTGGGTACCATTGAAAACAGCTTGGCTCCTGCTTCTTTGTAACCTCCCTGCAGGTATTCATCTACATTGATTACATTCTTCTGAGACTTCTCTTGTCTAGGCTGAACACTCACAAACCTCTTGGTCTTTCCTCAAAGGAGAGATGGTTTAATACAGATGTTTCCAGTAATGTTGCAACACCAATGCCACTGCTGCTACTGCATATTGATGCAGGTGACTGCCACAAAAAATTCAGTTGAAAACAGTAACTAACATCTACATTTGAAAAAAAAAAATTCTTGATCCTTTCCTCCTCCTCACTCAAAAAACAAAAACAAACAAACAAACAAACAAAAACACCCTGAATCCCCCACCCCGAAAAAAAAAAAAAAAGCTTGGTTGAGTAAGGGGTGGGAGAAAATACATTTATTATTTTATTCTTGATTCTCATGATACCAAAGTAAATGTCATACAGTGTATTGACATTTCAGTTTATATTAAGCTGTGAGCTAGTTCAGAGGAAAAAAAATAGAAGAAAATACACTGAACTGTGACAGGAGATGGACTGTCTTGGAATCATGTATAACTTTTGAAAAAGTCTTCTAGTCTGTGTGTTACCAATACACAGTAAATAAATTCCTAAAAATGATAATATGGAACAAGAAACTAATGATTGCAACTAACTTTGCTTTCCAGACTTTTCATGCTAAATTATCATGAAGGTGATAAAATACACAGTCATATACAGTTTTAACTGTGATGTGCAGTTTTCTACAGCACTAAATCTGGGAGGACTGTCAAAAATCATACAATTTTCCAAAACTGAATTTCTTTTCTTTTTTTTTTTTCTTTTTTTTCTGGACAAGAGTATATAGAAGCATATATGTAAATATTCTAGACTATATAGTCTACTGAGAAGTAATTGCATATTTATTATTACTCACTCATTTGATAGACAAAATGATATCAAGAGTGATGGTAACGAACTATACTAATAATTAGAAAAATCTAATTTTTTTTTAATAATTAAATGTGTCAGGTTAAATGACAGAAGTCCAAATTTAGTAGGGTCTTGCAACTGATTATGGTGTACTTATGCAGCTTCAAATGATTATAAATAAAATTAACTAAGCATTTTAATGAGTCAGGACATTAGTAAATAAAATAATCTTCCTCTGCAGCCAGTGGCTGAGTCATACATTTTCACACTACATGAGTGCAGGCGCAGTCCACATCAACACACAGTTTATTTGGGCTTGTGAAGTTAGTTGGTACAGTTCTCCTCTCTTTGGGAATATGTACCTATAGAGTACAATGCTAGCTTTTGGTTTAAAAGAGAAGGTCTGCTCATTTTCTTCACGAAAAATAATCTTTAACCAGTAAAATGTTGCAGATCCAATTGCTAGGGTTGGCCTTGGCTCTATTGTTATAGGTTTAGCCATACTCTCCAGGCCTGTTCAGAGCTCTTTTTTTGGAATGTTATCAAACTTTCATAGTATCTGTAAATCTATGATAGGAACATCAGTTAACTTTGTGGTTGTAGGGCATTAAAAACATCTGGCAGTAATACCTCAAAAGTCTTTTTGTTTGCTAGCAGAGTAATTTCTGAACTGATTTTAAGGTCTACTGCAATCTATTCTTGACTTGATATTCTCTCTGTGTGTTGTATTAGCAATTTGACTTTCCTTATTTCTCCAACTGTAAAATGAGCACAAAATCCCATCTATGCTCTGTGTAGGACACAGAACAATCTCTTTCATAGTAGCTTAAGTGAAGCTATTTTACTTTGTAGTTGGGACACGCTAAGAAATCATGAACTATACCATTGACTTTGATCTCATGTCTTTTAAAATCCATCTGATTTTATTTCCAATTCTACAGATGAAACAGATAAAACTATTTGATATCCACTGCAGAAAATTAAGGAATACATTTGTACAGATATTGAGAAAATGCCTGTTTTGATCAGGTTTCTATATGAAACAAAGGATGTGAGGTATCATAACAAGTTCATATAGACACTCGCTCCAGCCTTCAAATAGGAAAGTAATATATTACTATGTTGTATTGTATAGCATTATAAATTGTATAAATGAATATGGTGGGAGTGAAAAACTTTCTTTGAGTTCAGACTGCATGTCACAAATGTGATTATTTTCTTATAAAGGCGGAAATGTAGATTATCATAGATGTTGAGAGCTTTACATTCAGCTGCATACTTGAATAGGCATACAATTCACCATAAAATTATTTCTTTCTCTTTCTCTCAAATATTTAAGGACAGAATTCTGCCTTGCTGTTATTATGTGCCCTAACACAATTTCTTTCTTTTTCCACATTCCTCCAACATTTGACTTAACTAACAACATGCATATATTGCAGGTAGTTTCTAAGTCACTGAATTCACAATTTATTCTTTTTTTTTTTTTTGTTACAGTTTGTGTTCTTCCTCTTTTTTTTTCCTATTTGTCCTTCCTATAGCACATTCTCTTGTAATGCTTTATTGTTTTCACTGACACTTTTCATTTTCTATATTTAGTGTATCATTTCAGCCCCTTCTAAAGCTTTCCAAAATGTTGCCAGTTTTCAGTTTAACACAAGGAACCTCTCAGAAGCTTGATAAAATACCTGCTAATGCTTAGAGTATGGCACACAAATACTACCAAAGTCCATTTAGTTCTGCAAGACTGTACTTAGCAAATTCCCTTTGGTGAATTCTTTTAGAGATGTTTGAATGTGTGAAGGTACAGTGGTCATTAGGGACAATGGCCAGGCTAAGGTAACACAAAATAACACCTTTTATCTTTTTTTTTTTTGACAAATCAAACAGAAACTGAATAGCTCCAGCTTTCCTTCGTGCTCTTTTGTGTCTCTCCTTCAATAGTTAAAATGAAACTTGAAGGTAGAAAATGGCATTTGATACTTGATTAATCATAGAGTGGTATCAGATGGTCATCCTTTCATAAAGAAAGGGAAACTGAGTTGAACAAACCAGTACTGTAGTGAATAAATTGCAAACATAAAATGGTATTGCAGATAATGTGGATCTTGAAGATTGTATATCTTGATCTTAGAAAGCAGCAGTGCCGGCCTGGTTTTAATGGCGTCTAAACTGTCATGCAACCACTGAAATACAGAAGTAAGGTGACAGGAATGAAGACACTGTCTGCATTACACATAGATAATTCATGTGTGATAAACAAGAAAGCTTTAGCGAGACAACACAACACTCGTGATGGCAGAAGATGGATGATGATATTGGCAACCATTTAAATAGTTGTAAAATGTGCCTATCAAACAGAATTGTTCCATCCCTGGGACCATTTTACCTGTAAAAGTGGGCAAGTAAATCACATGAGACAGATTCCATTGACTTTGCAGGAAAAGGAAAGACAAGCCTTTTTTATTGCTATTGATGTTTGCTCTTATTGACTAAGTGTTTGCCACAGACTCGAGTACCACTAGACACATAAATACAATGAGAACCTTGTGTGTGTCCTTTAGCTGACTGGGGGAAACAATTTGCAATTTACATCCAAGGGATCTGCAGTGTTCTTCCAACACACAGAACAGTTTGAGAAGAGTGTGCTGAAAATTGGCTCAAATAATCCTCTTGTCCTACAAAGTCCTTGCTCAGTTCAAAGAGAATGTTTTCCTTTATAGTAAAGAAAAAAATATTTGACACTTTATCACTGTGATTTCACCACCTGAATTATCTGTGAACTTCAGTAAGTCACAGCCTGGCTTATTTTGCTAATGTTATATTTTGGGAAGGAGATAGGGCATAGGGGTTACCTTAAAAAGACTGATAGGAGAGTTCCTTTCCTCAAATATTTTTGTGGGAAAAAAAGCCCTAATAAAAAGTGTGCAATAGGAGAATGAATTAAAATAAAATAAAGCGAAGTATGATAAAATAAAATAAACTGTTTGATTGGAGGAAGGATGGATTGATGAAAGGAAGAAGAAACTTTTTGAATTAATCATGAAACAAGTCAAAAGTCGTTGAATAAATATAATCTCAGGTGTCGTATACATTTCTAGAAACCACTGATGAGAAAATAGTTTCAGAAGGACTAATAGATTTGATTTGATACATCCTATAAGATTACTTGTTTAGCTTTGGGGTTAGAAATCTCTAATTTATCACTAACATTTCCCTGTCCACACCTCTCCAGGAGTTTGTTACATTAGAAGAATTTGGATCTGAAGAATGGTAAACCCTGAATACAAGGCTACCTTGTAGCCAAGGTTTTGGGCATACAAAGTGTCATTTTCAAATACCCAATAAACGAACCTTTATTTTTCATAGGTCTCAGCTTATTTCTAAAGAGCTCTACCCTATGTTGCATGTAGTAAATTGGTAATTGCATATTGCATCTTAAACAGATATTAAATGAGGGTTCACTTATTATTTGCAGAAAAAAGTTTAATTTTTGTATTTTCTTCTGTTTTTTTCATTGTCAGAACTAAAACAGAAGAAAGTAAAGCTGCAAAAAAGATTCTAAGTCTTTCATATACTGATGATTTACTGTAATGAGCTTTGTGATGAAATACAGTGAATTATTAAAAAGCATAACGTAAGAGTCAAGATTTGTTAATATTGCTAGGTGATTAATACATGTCTTTTGGGTGTGTAAAACCAAGTATAAAATAACCTCAGCTACAGAAGTGAAAAAAATGTGAGCTGATTACTTCCCTTTCTTCCTTATTTTATTTGCACTGTTGGTATAAAAGAGATGATTTTATAGAAGGAAGAACTAGTGCAGTTAAGTCCAATTTTCTTTGAATCAGTGAAAAACATGGCTTATATATAAAAAAATAAAAAAGTAAAAAAAAACCATGCAATTTTAGAGCTAGGTGGATTATCTGGGCTAACATGATGTTCTATTCTACAGGGATACGTATCAAGGATGTATTTGTGCTTTAAGAAGAGAATAGGTAAATTTCAGAAGGAAAGTGTTTTTGTTGCTGCAAAAACTACAAAGGCAAACCTTGAAATATGGATCTATACCCACGCTTTCTGCAAGGTGACATTCCATTGACTTCAGCTGATACATTCTTTACTGAAGGTTTGTCCAATAGATTTTAATGCAGACTCAATGTGTCCTTTAGCTGGAAAAAAAAAAAAAAAAAGTACGTTCTGCAAAGCTAAGGATATAATGAAGTTATTTTTAAAAGGATGTAATAAATTGAAGCTCTCTCTTTCTGCAAATGTTTAAATTATTTGATCAGCCTCAAATTGCAAGTGGCTATTCTAGGTGACTTTTGTTTTTATCTTTGTGGGTTTGTTTGCTTGCTGGTAGGACTTACTAATCATGCCATTACATTATGAAGAAAATCTATAAAAGGCATAAATAAGGGATGGTTCAAATCACCTTGTAGCCAGTGTTTGTCCTAATCAGAACAGCCTCTGAGGCATTTGTCATTATAACAAGAAAAGGTTTATGACCCAAAGAGCAAAGGTCAGAAACTATATACTTCTGCATTGAACATAACTTTAATTTGCAATCACGCTGGAGTCAGAAGAAGTGCTCAGGTTTTGTTGGCTTTGTTTTAATTTGCCTCCTCTTATTCTCTTATTTAATAATGTTTATGTACAAATAGAAATACTGCAATGGAACTTACTTTCAGATTTCATTTTGAAGTGGTGGATCATTATACTTCTTTTTTTTTTTTCTTTTTATTTTTTAGGGGGGAAAACTGAATGATTTTCAGTCTTCTGCCCTGTAAAAGAAAGAAAAAAGAAAAAGAAAAAAAGTGAACTAATAAAAATCCCAGGCTGCTAGATTGAATTTTTCTGAGCCTCCGGGTATGTCAGTGTTTCACATTTAACACACAGCTCCCAAAGAAATATCTGCTAAATGTTCACCTGATAAAGTCAAAAAAGAGTAGATACTGATTGAGCAGATGAGTTAGAGCAGCCTGGGGCTTGGGATTTCAGTGCTGCTGTTCTGTGAGCTATTTAAGCTAATGATGTTTGTAAAGATAATTCTGAGCTTGACTCAATGTTTGGTGAAGACAGTAGGAGCCCTTCTGTCTACCTCAGTGGCATTTCAAATAGACTCATAATAGAAAAGGAGGAAAATAGAGAGTTGGGGATAAACAGTAAGATCACACCTCAGATTTCACTGTTGCTTACAGATGTGTCTGTAATGTAGAAATATGAAAAATTATCTGTTCTTTATTGCTTATATTAAATCAGTTATCTGATCCTCAAAATAATATATTTTATTCTCTGTTATTCCCTCATACTTTTTTGGCACATAAGATTTTCACTAATCATAGCAACAGTAAGTCATAATGCCCTGAAACCAGACAGATCTATGATTTTAATGGAATGCCTTTAGCATCACTGTGATGAACATTTGTGGTTCTTTATATATACTTGACAAATCTTGAAGTGGTTACCCTTAATCCTCTCAGAGGTTAATTTGGAGCCAGAATATATAGAATATATATATATAGAGAGAGAGTGATTATACTTCCAGAAAGTTATTTTCTCAATCATATCAGCTTAAAGAGGATGTGCTAATGTATATATAGTATCTATTGCCTGGAAATAAAAAAAGAAACAAAACAAAACAAAACAAAACAAAACAAAGCGACAACATAAATAATTGGATTTTAGAGCTTAGCCAGTCCTCAAATTTTATGGCCTTGTCACAGCAACAGAACCAGACACTGAAATTAGCATAATCTTGAATGCTCCAGCTGGGCTTGTAGCAGAGATTTACAAATAATCTTTTTAGTAAGCAGTGACAAAATATTTCTATTAAAATGAAACAAAAAATGAAAAATCAAAAACAAAAAACACAACAGAAAGCCTGAATTCTATCCCCTACCCTCAGAAACTCTTTTACACTGTAAAAAGACCAAACGATTGTCCTGAGAAATGTGATGAAAAGTTTGTTTTTGTTTTTCAGTTTTTGTCCTGATTAGAACAGATAGAACCCACATATAGGGCTGTAAACAAGCTAATTAGGGATTTTGCAGCAGAGCTACAGTACCTGGCAGATCCCTGCTATTGAACTGCGCAATGTTTTGCCTCATAGATCTTCTCCCAAAATTGTGATGATTTATTTTTATTCAAGAGGAATTGAGCTCATTTTTATGCTGCTAGCTCAGCACTGCCCTTGCCTAGAGACTGAAATGGCTTAAATCTCAAATATGTTAAATAATAAATTGTAAACAGTGGCACGAAATCTGGAATAACTATCAGGAATGTGAAAGAAGCATTACAGTTTAAAAGTTAAAACTTAAAAAATGAAGACAGATTGCTTCAGAAACAGAAAAAATGTGTTGGAGATTTGAATATGTGGGGCAGCACTTTGATCTTCAATATTAAAATAATAAAACTTGGAAAATCACATCAATTCAAGAAATATTTGTAAAACTATTTGTCTCCTGAATACTTAAATATTCCTTTTAATGATTAATGATTATGTTTTTTGTTTTTCTGTGAGACAAATGATCACTTTCTTTTTTGCCTCCTAAGCTTCCTTAGGAAATAAACATAAAAAATTCTGATAAGTCCTACAAAAGCCTCCAAAGTCTCATATATCCCTTGACTTTGTAAAGGGGTCAGCAGATTATGACCTGCATACATAGATTTCAGTTAAATTAGTACATGCGGATTTGTTGATGGCCAATCACATTTCTTGACAATGTGATGGCTTCACAGTCAGAAAGGTAACACAGAGGACATTTTATGACAATGCTGTTTTAATCTAATCTGGAACTCCAGTTCACCTGAAATGAGAAGCAATGGTTAAATGTTTATTCATGAGAAATGGTGCCAATTCAGGTACAAATTTAACATCTGGTTGTAGGTGTTGCAAGTAGCCATTATGTGCAAAATACTTTAAGACTATTCAGAGTGTATTCTGTGGATTAGAGCCCTCTCATGCTTTCTTAGGAACAGCCAAGTGCTGTGGAACATTAGTAGAGCTATCCTGTACCTAGAGGGGTTTTTCAGGCAGACAGCTTCAGACCTCAGGCTGATCCTTGATACTACCCTGACTCTTCAGGCAGAAGAGCTGCAGAAGACACCACTGTTGCTTCTATTCAGTCCTGGCCTATTTGTAGCTTGGCCATTAGGAAGGATTACTTCATGGCACACACACGAAGAAAGTTAACCTGAAATTCTGATGCATCAAATAACCAAAGAAGCTACAATTTTATATTGTAGCAAGATTATTGTATGGACAGAAAACAGGACTTAACTGTGATCTCTTACATGTATATATTGAGTAAAAATATTCCTGTGAATGTAGTAAGTACATTTATATTCCTGTTTATTTCAGAGTAGCTCTGACATACAGTAAGTTTCCACACTGGGAATCAGCTTTTTATAATAAGAAAATAGCTCAGTGTTCAAGTCTTTTGGAATCTATTGCAGTGGTTATAACCAGAAAAGATGCTATTTGTGCTTACAGTGTTCAGCTTCTTCCTCCTGACAAGCAAGTATTTACATATGAACTTCTGTCAAATATGTTTCAAAAGTGATTCTCTTGATAGCAACAATTTGAGATCCAGATATAATTACCAGATAATACATCAAAATGACTTATTCTCCACAGAAAATAAGAGACTCAGCTACAATCCAGATGAACAGACATTACTCATAGAGTGGTGGATAGGTCCTACCTATTTAAAAATAAGTTCTCTTCATTTGGGTTCATTCCACTTGGTGGAATTCCATAAATTCTGTATCAGTGCCTATAATTAGAGAGATTGTAATCTCATGAAATCACTATTTTTTAGCCATCGTTGCTTAATGATTATTCTTAGGCTAAGGGGAAGAAGAAGAATTTCTTCACTGGAGAAGATACGCCACCAATTATATTTCCAAGTGACCAAAGCATTTTTTTGTACTGGTCTTAAAGAAATAGCACTGATTGAAAATTGCAAAAAAAAAAACCATTCACAATGATGCATAAATTGTCGTATAGTACTGTATATGTATATGCTATAAAACTCTAAATATCAGATATTTTTCTGGAATAATAGAGAAAACTGAAAAATTTGCTGCGATTGCTGTATTGCTCCACAGAACACTTTATCAAAGAAAGTAAGATAAGCTTTAAATAGCGTATCCTGTGTCATTTGAAAACTAAAACTTTACAGAGAGAGAGGTCCATGAGGCAGGGTTTTATATAAGTTTGAGAAACTTGTTGAAGTTCCTAATTTGCTGTAGCCTTTCTTCAGCAGTGAAATCAAGTTCAAAGGGGACCTTAGAAACCCAGCCAAATTTTGTTCTCAGCAAATTCTGGAGGAGGTCGAAACAAAATTTTTCTTTAGTTACCTTAGTTCTTAAAGAACAAATCACCCTGTAATAGAAAGATGTTTAACAGGCAAGGAAATTCACTGAAACTTTACACATATCTTACTCAAAAAAAAGTTAACAGGAACTTGTCACATTTTATACCTTGCAGGAAACACTAAGAGAGAGCAGAACCATTTTGAAGGTACCATAAAGTAAAAATTTTCAAAGTGATCAAAATATTTTAGACTCAATTCTGTCAGAAGTTCCATAACTTAAGAAAATATAAAAAATTCTAAATTATCTTTTCCTCCTTTATTGTATTAAATTCTGATTTTGGTTAAATTTCTCTATCCCCATGGAGTACCTTTTCATTAATTACAAGATGAAATGTGAGCAGATAGGTCTAGCAAGCATACACATATTTTACAATTGTCAGAGATCTTCCTTTTTACCTTTTAGTTTAATCTTCAGCACCATGTTTTTGATACATACTTATTAAGCAATTGAAATTAACCAACTAAAGTGAAACTGATGGAAAGATACTATTTGGTTTATATGTTATTATGCTCATTTCTTAATTGTTCCCTCTGTGAAATGGGTCTACTTATCTACTTTTCAGATTTAATTTCAGCTTCTATTGTAATTGCTCTATTACTTACAATGTAGTGTTTCTTCATTACGGTGACTTTCAGTAGGATACATGAGTAAGTGTTTGTTTCAAAAACACTAGGGTGACTATTGTGTTTTGAATATAGGAATGCTTTTACTTTAAAAGTTTAAAGAAGTAAATTAATCCTGTGAAAAATCACAGTTCTGCCCTGTTGTGTGAGGATACTGGTTTGAATGAAGTTCTATATAGTTCTCATCAGGAAAGGTCAGATCAGAACAACAGTAGCAGAGCTGATGACTAGCTGACTAGACATAATCTGTTTCCAGTTGACAGCTGGAAGAACTATGAAATATAAAGATATGTAGAACTGACTTGAAGAAGACTTCTGATATGCCAGAAAAGATTTTGAAAGCTGCCCACTGTTTGGAGATGAGAAATCTGGAACGTAGGAAGAAAAATAAAGATGCTAATAAAAAATATATTTTCTTCAGTGAATCACTGCTCTTAAAAGTTTCTACCTGAATAACAGTTACTGGTAAGTTCTGAAAAGATGTCCAGCATTGCTATGAATATCCATCCAGTGATTACTTGCCTGGGAGACATCTCTATTTCTTATTTTGGTGCAGTCATAGCTTACTTGCTAGGATGGATCTATTTTCTACTTTTTAATGGCTCTCTCTTACACCACTCACCATATAGAGTAGTGTTTCAACTTTACACTTTATTTTGGAGAATTGAGGTTAAACATCAGACTAAACTCTGAAGATAAGAATGTACTGCCAAAAACATGATATTTAGTTTCTTGGATCCTCGGGATATGCAGACAATAGCAGCTTTTTGTCAAGGTGAAGCTTCTTCCATTCATAGACATTTTTAAAGAATAACAAACAAATATTTTCTTCCTATGCAGAAAATTGCTAGATTATTTTAGTGAAAAGAATTTGACATGGCTTTAGGATTCATCAAACCACAGAGATGCTTTTATGAAAGAGTGGAACCATTATGAGTAATGTCATACTTGCCAGCTGTGCCTCTACGTGGAAATAATTCACATCAGCAAATAACTTGGATCTCAGTAATATGTTCACAAATAGCTTCATCTGTGGGGCTAGTGACCATCTTTCAGGGTCTGACTCACTGCTGAACATGACCAGAAGATTACCAGAATTCTTTCTGTATGACATAACCCTAGGGTTTTGTGTCAGATGGAAGTCTGACGTGGAACCTGTGTTTGCTCACTTAAAGTGAAACTTCAGAACTTTTGATTCTTGGCTTTACTCACTAAGCATCCAGCAGCAATATATCCCCCATCAGCTGTTTCTGAGACAAGCTGAAGGACGTAAATGTCACCTCTGAGGGTGCAGGTTCTTAATAAGGCCCGTACCCATTGACAGCACAGAGATACAGCTGCTGTGCATGACAGCTCTTCAGAGCTTTAGTGGTCTGAACAGATAAGAGTCTAACTATCTGACCAGACAAAAATCTATCTGTTGTTCAAGCAAGCAGAAAGCACTTAGTGTTTAGCAATAAAAGGATAGCAATGATCTTTACACAAACAATCTACAATATCCCTTTGTGAGCCCTCTAGAACTTTGCTGCATCTAAAAGGTCATCTCACACTTCCGATGGCAGCCTTCCCTAGCTATTTTCTGTACACTTCCCATTATCCAGATTTGATTCTATCCAATTTTCATTTTCAGTCCTGTATAAGTTATAACCTTGTCATCCATGGTGTAGGTGTGCATCTGATGAGAGGGAAAGACAAGGAGGGGAAGTGCCCAAGGAAATGTCTATCAGCCTGTACAGGTCTCACATCTTTGGAATGATGGCTCAGGGAATGGGCTAAATTAAATCATTTCCTGGTCAGCATTTGCCTGATGGGCTGTCCATGCTGGCCACACTCCTGCTATCCATCACCCAAATTTTGCAAGCAGTGAGCAATCCTGAGATGCATTTTTCTGTGTAGCTCTGCTGAAAAACCTCATTCTTTCCAGCATGAATGTGTGTTGTTTATTTACAGTGCTGTTGCTGCAGCAGGCATGGGGCCTCTGCAAAAGCACACACAGCTCTATAAGACAATAAAACAGCCAGAAGGCTTTCTGTGTGTTCATGTCACAAAAGACTCTTCAGAGAGAAACAGTTTTAGTGTCTGAAGAATGAAGTGCTATTGTAGAGTCTGGAGACAGCATTTTTTTTTTAACTCTACAATTGAATGATTTGTTCTTATTTTTTTGTGTAATAAAAAGAGCAGCACAATATGGCTCTTTGCTTGCCTAGAGACCATTTAAATTTTTTAATACTTAAACCAGAGGGATCGCAACGAGTTCATTGCCACACTGAAGTGAATATACATCATTTATCCATTCATTTATTTGTTTTTACTCAGCTGTTGACTGAAAGACGGAAAAACTTTTCAAAAGGAAAAGAGACAAACTGAGGGACTGATATGATGAGATATAACTTAAGGATGGGCTGCAGTTTCAGACCCCAGATTCCTATGGGATGGTACTGTCTCCTACTTGACTACTTTAATCATTTTTATTCCTAATCCAGGAAAATAACTTTAAACACTCTTTAGAAAAGAAACAAACACAAAAACAAAAACAGATTTATTTTGTCCGTATCTAATCAGGCTTTCTTTTGAAGCAGCCAGCTGAAATTCCTAATTTTAGATAAAAAGAAATGTGAATAGTTTTATTGAAATATTGCAAAAGTTTTTTTAAGATATTTTGAAATAACTGTGGATGGATAGATTTTAGAGTATAGCATTTATTCCTAAAAAATGATAGAGCAAATAACTCAAGTGTTGAACAGACACTAGACAATCTACTATGGAATGGGAATTAATAGAGTTCAAATATTTTGAATGAAGTCAAACCACTATGGAAGATCTTTTGTTCAAAACAAAACTAGTTCCTCAAACTGTGTTCAGAGACATCAAATCTTCAATTAAATAGTGTAATAGGACAGTACAATATTCAGTTTTAATCAAGACACTGAAAATCATTTGTAGGCAAAGTTGTTTGTACTGGGAGATGTAGAAATTGTTCTGTTAATTTTAACAATTGATAATGGCAAATATTGATATTTACCAATTTTTTTTGTAAGTCCTAGGAGGATTGAATTCTCGTTTCACTGGATATTGAACAGTTTTCTACGTAAATATTGTTGGAAACATACATTCTTCACAGACTCCCATGTTTCCAGTTTCTAAACTTGTTAACATGGCAAGTCTGAAATCCTTTGGTACATCTTGGTAAACAGGATGCTCACTGTTCTGTATCAACAACCTGATTTTAAAGCTTCTTGTACATTAGGAACGAAAAGGCTTCTGTTTCCACTTACAAATAATTTGTCTTGGTATTCATAGAAAAAAAATATCTGTATATATGTTTAACAATAATGATACAGAAATAGATTAAAACTCCACTATATTAACATATATAGTTATACTCAAGAATGAGAATTTTCCTCGTCTAGATTAACCTCTTTATTTGTAAACCAAGTACAGTATCAAGCCTGTAAACTTCACTCATTAGAAGTAAACTTACAACAGTGGCATTTTTTAGCTCCAGCTGTTCAGTGCTGCACTACGCAGAAGCTCAAAGGACTTCCATCCTCTCAGGATGTATTAACCTCTTTCTTTTCTCCTTCTGCTTAAATGGCCTGAATTAGTTATAATTTAATGTTAGGACATCAACTGATTTGGTAAAGTATGTGTTACTTCTCTCTTTAAATATTAACATGACCATTCTACAATTTACTGCCTCCTTTGCCTAAACTGCTGTGGTGTATCTTTATGAATTTTATATGAAGAACAATATTAATGTATAATATGATCATAAAATGCTTTTCTTTTTCCTCCTGGTATGCACTTCACTAGATTATTAGTGTATCTTAGACACTATGTAGCTAAGATATTTTTCTTTCAATTCTTTTCAAATGGACATTTCTAGAGATTTATCAGTTTATTGTATCTACAACTAGAATTTCAAAGATAAAATACTCTTTTTAATGTCAACAGTCATATTTATGTCCATTTTCTTTAATTTATGGATGTGCACTTTCAGGTAAGCTTCCCTTTTAAACAACCACAATATCTAGATGTCATTTTCATTTTCCCAAAATGAGCTACTGTTTCTAATAAACCTCTTCTTATAAAAATATCAAGAAATGTGTAATAAGAAAAGACTCAGAGAAAAAATACACTTCTATGTTAAAAATGTTATTATTACTGTTCCAAATTTGACTTCAGGGTAGTAAACCAGTTATTTTTGAATGTAGTTTTAAGGAAGACATACTGTACTGATGATTCAGGTGGATGGAGTCCAGTGCTACATGAGTAATGGTTGTCCAAGCCTCTGCAGCTTTCTCACAGCTGTGTTTATGTCACCTCAGGGTGTGAAATTTTAGCTGTGAGGAGTTTATTCACTTTGAAACCTATTCAGCTTATGGAGTACCTGGGGCAACCATGAGACAGAACCAGTCAAATTATTTCCAGCGACTAATACAGGATATAGATTTTCTCTGTTTTGTGAATAAGTCCTGCTATTTTTTATGGAAAAAATCTTTAATATAATATACACTCATGGCACTCTATTTCTCCTCTGTCAATTATACATAATGCAGATAGGTTTTCTTATATTCATATATATGTAGAAAATTATTATATTCTCTTACATTCTAAAAAAATATTTGATTCTATCACCACTATATTTGTTTCATTGCATTCTTTGTTTAAAAAAAAATTCAGTATGGGAATGTTATGCTTTACTAGATGAATTCTCTAGAACATCTGGAAAAACTCTTCACCAGACAGATTTTTTACTGTGCAGTTGGTCACCTCAGGCATATAAAAATATTTTTGCTCCCTGAAGTGAACCATTAAAATGTTAATGAAGTTGAGTATGAGCTACTCTTAGAAATTAATGATTAATGTATGATCCAGAGAAACAGTAATATTTAGAAGTACTTCTGATCAGAGTTTTTGGGTATAGAAGTCTTCTGTTATATAAATATTTTGGAGTTTCAGAAAATTTGAGATGTACAAGAATGCCTGTCTTTAGAATCACAGTGTGCTGAGCTGAGTTTTATCTTATCAATGACTAATAAATTTGGTAGTTTCCTTTCTCTAGGAAATAGAGCAGTGACTCATTTTACTTAAAACACTGAAAAGGTACTAGATTAAAAACCTTCACTGGGACAAGAAAGAAGTCGTTATCTATCCCACATATCTAATGGAGAAGCGTGTTCCTCCCTGAAATGACCAAAGAAGTGAACTCAGTAGTTTGACTGTGAGTGCCTAGCAGACAGCTGAATAATTACATAGCAAGGTGGATTTAAGGAGTATACTAAAAGCTGAGAAAATGTTTTACTTTTAGGGAATTTTTGTTTGTATTTTAAGGTAGTCATAAGTACAATGAGATACTTTACACACAGACATTGCCAAAAGTATAGTAAGATACAGTATGTCCAGTTTTTTAGAAGTTAAAAAGCTCTTTACCAACTCTCTGAGTAAAGATTTTTACCAATGTTTGACTCACGTAGGAAACTAGTCTTTCAAAGATATGTCTAAAGAATTCTTAGAGGTGATCCATATTGTATTTTTTAAAAGCTGTGCAAGCGCTCTGGTTATTTCTATATCAGACTAGCTACAGCAAGGTATAAAGGAAAGAAAATATAGGAATTGAGGGTTTTTTGCAGGATTTTCGTTCTTCGTTTGTAAAACTGTGAAGAACTAAATTAAATTTTATCCAGCAAGCCATATGTAGGGAGACTAACTGTCATACATTTCACTGCTACTGAAGTCAATAATCTGTGGTTTATTATTATTAATCTGAAAGCTTCTCCACTCTTTAAAGTATTCTTACCATGTACATCTTTTCTTTTGGACAGAGCTTCTTGTTCCTCTTGCTTCAATTTAGCCATATGTTAAAACAAAGGGGATCTCCTTCATACTTCTTTCTTCCTACATCTTCTCAAACAATCAAGTGAAAATTACATATGATATGAAATATCTTCATTTCCTTTTGTTTGCTGTTGATACTTTTTCTATTGTAGTTTTCTTTTCTTGATTTTCTATCTGAAGGAAATTATAAGTTATAATTCAGTTTATAGTCCCCACACTGGTAGGCAAGTTCAAATGTAGCACATCCTTAGCAGGATACTTAATATGTTTATTGGTCAGCAGATGTAAGTTCCTGTTATGAATACACAGGGAGGTAGTATGATTCCTTATTTTCTGTTTCTTTCTATGTTTCGAAGTCCCAAATCTAAAAAAATGATTTTTTTAAATTAGTTTTCACCATCAAATAAGAATGGAACAAAACAAAACGTAAGAAAATTATGTAATACACATAATCACGCATAATTTAGTACAAATCTTGAGTTCAAGTAGCCCTAGGTGGCAGAAGTACTACTCAAGTTATACTTGTATTCTGAAGGAAAATTCAATCAACAGCTCTCAGTCAAAAACTCTGGCCAGAGAATTTCTTCCTTTACAAATATTACATTGTCTCATTCCTTCCTTCAACCTCATTTCTAAGTAATACTGGTGAAAGTTTGGTTTCTTAAATCCTTCATGGGACACACCAACCTGATTACTGTGATATGCAAGATTTTGGTATCTTCTAGCTAATTCCAGGCAACTCTTTCCCAGACATTACTTTGACAGTGGTATTTAGTGTGCTGTGCATTCATACAAACCCCCAAATCAGTATTTTGCCTACTGATTCTAGACCAGTAAGGTAAAGAAATAAAGCAAAAACAACAACAAACCAAAACATCAGATCAAAAATAATCATAGAATACCTTGAGCTGGAATCCAACCCCTGGCTCCACCCAGAAGCACCTAAAATTCAATCTCCATGTCTGAGAGCATTGTTCAAATGCTCCTTGAACTCCTGTGGCTGGGGCCACAACCACTGCCCTGGGGGGCCTGGTCTATGCCCACCATCATCTGGTGAAGGAACTTTTCCTAATGCTTAACCAGAACCTCTCCTGATGGAACCCCATATCTCAGGTCCCATCACTGTCACCATAGGGCAGAGCTCTGCACTGCCCCTCTGCTCCCCTCCTCATGACCTTTAGAGGTCATGAATTCACATTTCCCTTCTGTTGGAAAATACTACCATTTTGTCATTTTAATTAGATTTATATTTTACCCTAATTACTTAATATCTGACTGCAAAATAGATATTTTGGCACTGTGTATGAAGCAGTGCTCAAATTGAAATAGTCTTTGGCAACAGAGACCATTAAATAGTCAAAAAAAAAGAAAAAGATAAAGAACAAATAAAAATTAGACTTGGATATTTGTCACAGTTTTATCTCTAGATCTGTGTCTATGATAGGGGGACAGCAGGTCCACAAGCTGGCCCAAAAGGGGGAAAAAAGGAAAAGGAATGAAAGGAAAATAAAAGTGGAAATTATTCGAGGAGGAAAACAAACTTAGTTTACTAGTTATAGAAGTGAAATACAGTTAATTGGGATTGATGCTAATGGCTTGCATGTCTATCGCTTTCTCCTGTATTTCAGCCCAGTCTTTGTCTCGGCTGTTTGTGTCATTGCTTCTAATGTTACAGTACTATCATGGTTTAATTTCTATCTCTATATAACTGAGCTTGGTATCTCCTACTAAATAAATTAGTAATGTTTTCAGTATTAATAGAATATTAAAATATAAAAAAGTCGAAAAGAACACACTTTGCTATTATTTTTATTATATTTTTTAAATAAGGGAAGTTTTCTGTTTGCTTGAAAGGAATTTGTAAATACAGTGTTTTGTACAAGTTTCTGTAATTGCACTTCCTATCTTGAAGAAGAAAATGTGGTCAAAGGTGGTTTAGAATAATCAACTTTATTTCTATTAAGCCTAATCTTGATGGATAAACTTGTTTATGAGTAAAGTCAAACAATTTAATCCATGACAGTTCAGAAAATATAGTCTAACACAGTTTTCTATGCAAGTGCCTTTTGTTAAAGAGAATAGATGTATGTATATATGATAGCAGATATAAAACTTTAAGACAAACAGTTCAAACTGTTAAGCTTAATTAAGAAGATTTTAAAAGTTAGCTAGCATACAGAAGTGAGCAGTATTTTGGCAGTTCCTCAACAATTAAAATGTTATTTGGCAGATGATTTTTCCCTTTGATTTTTGCAAGCATGAACCTTGATAACTGTGTTGGTGTTTTCAGTTGTCAGAATTAAAAACAAAAACAACAAACAAACAAAGAAACAAACAAAATAAAATAATCCAAATTTTGCTTGAAAAGAAAATGGCCTAGCAATAAGAAAGCAGCTTCGGCCTCAGAATAATGTTTGTATATCACTTCTTGCAGTTACAGAGCATTTGCATATTGAAATATTTGGAATGATAGAGTTGATAGGCAAAACTTTTAAAATATGCGGGTATACATAAGTCCTTAGAAAGACTTTATTCTTCCTTCTTTTTAAATTAGTTGTACAGCTTCTTTCCTCAAGTACAATCTTTTGAATATCTCAGCATACAAGGATGCACCTGACAAAATGAAGTGGCCAGAGGTATTGTAGCAAATAGATTTTTACACAGGTTTGATTAAACAGTAATTTAGAATTTATTAATACTTTCATGGTAAATCACAAGCGTAGATCTTATGATTCTTAATTGTTTTTAATCAGCACTTATTCATCAGCCGGTTTAACAAGATTCTGTGGAATTTGCTACAAACAAAAGAACAACATAAAGTTTCAAGAATGATAAGGTTAACAGGACACATACTGCATGGTACTGGGAGCTTTCCAAACCCAACACGCACACAGATTTATTCCCCTCTGTCAGCAGATGAGCTTTGATCCTGAAGGAGTTTCCCTGCGTGGTGGCCCAGATTAAGTGATACCACAGTCATACTGTGGTTCTTTGGAGCTCAACTCTTTTCTTAAGGCCAATTTTTACAGGATCACAATACAATTGACTTCAGTCATTATTTTTCCATTCTGACCAGCATTCAGGTAAGGTAATTCTGGGACTTTCCACCAACCTTACAATTCCAGTACTTCCCAGATTGTACAGTCCTGGTGTCTCTCAGACTGAGCTACAATTCAGGTAGCAGGGACTCCAGGTATGGTTAGGGAACATCTGACCAACCCAACTTTCTGCACTTGTAAAAAGACAGGGATGCAATGATGGTTTATCTGAGATGAGAGACTGGCCCAGAAAGGCTCCTCTACCTCAGATATTTCTTCATAATGCCCCTGAATATGTACCCCTGATATGTACTGTCCCAGTTTTATAAATAGATCTGGCCATTTCAGTTTTGTCTATAAGCAATGTTAGCTGTCAACACAAGATGATTTGAAGTTGTTTTTGAATTGCATTGGTGACATTGCTGCAGCAAGATCTGAAGAATATAATAGCTGTAAAAGGTTATGCAGGCACATATAATTGAGTATGGCAATCTAAAATATTGCCTACTATTTTCTAACAAAGTAGATATTGCTTTCCTTTGGGTTCAGAAGTTCCTTTACTCTCAAAAAGAAACAAAGTAAAGCTGAAAAACCTTTGCTGCTAACTTTCCAAGATAAAAGCAGAAAATCAATATTCTGAAGTGCCACTTCTGTGGATGCGTATAGTATTTCTCATACAATACCTCTTAAGATAAAATAACTTCTTTGGGCATCAGTTTGTTTGCAATTGCTTCTACTAATTATGGAGAACTGTTGTTTTGGAAATAAATAAAATAATGCAAATATGAGAGAAAACGAAACTTCTGGGGAATGTTTATTTCATATTGGTGTTCATACTGTTCGGGCATATTTTCCAAAGCATTCAGCTGAATTATTTGCTCAAATTGAACACTAAAATGGGGAATAATACAATCATAAAGAGAACCACTGGATGGAGCTGTTTGTTGTGACTTTTATTTTACTCCGGGATATTAGAGATTTATAGGTACAAAATTACTGAAAGTGGTATAAATGATAGGAGAAATATACATAAACTTCTTTAGAATTCAGGTTCTTATTAGATAAACTGCTGAACTGAAAGAGCTCAGTTAATGGGACAGAACAGATTTTCTGACAAGTCTACAAATAAAGCTGAGGAGAAGTGAAGGAGCAGGAAAAAAAATCACTGGAAATATTTGTCTCAATCTTATTAATGTAATGTATTAGTCAGATCTCTAACCTAACCAATGTTTGGGTGCATTTCTTTTTGTTTTGTCTTGCAATATCCTGAAACGAACTTTAAATGACAAGAAAGACATGAATGGTAGGAATGATAATGTATTATATGTTTTTAATACAGTGCCACTAGACTTGTTCATATTATCATTAGATGCGAGTTTACTATGCTGTAAATTGTTCAAAATAAAAAGGCAAACTGTGCAATGCAGAAATAAGCTCTTAATCATAAGAACATTAGTACTGACTGAAATTTGCTTTTACTGAGGCAAATGATTTCTAAGCTCACACAGGTGGTAGTGGGGGGAGAGGTATTCATTTATTCATTTGTTTAATCTAGCTCAAAGCAAAGTTTAGGATGGTAATTGTTGTGAAATATAAAGGTAAAACCCTAATAGAACCTCCAGACAAATTTGGTTTATTTAGTTTCTCACAGAGTTCTTCAAATAAGATAAGAATTTAATGAGGAGTTTAACAAGATTATTTTTAAAGTAGTATAGTAATTCCCACCACAGTCACTACTGCAGCTTTAAAGAAGATATGAAAAGCAACAGGGTTGAATAATAAAACTATTAGAGGAATGTTTCAGAATGGTGTTAGTGGTGTACTAAAATAGTGAAGTGAAAGCAAAAATAAGCCCTAGAACCAGGAAACTTTCAACTGAAAACATCTGAATTATTTTATTTTAACAAAAATTAAATAGGAACGATCTTGCTCAGGGATTAGTGTTAAGCTACAGAACTTCAAAAAACATTCTCAAAAATATGGTAGTCATTGTTCATATGACTGTTGTACTCTTTGATAAAAGGTATGTCATAGAAAACTAGTTGACAAAAGTGAAAGAGAAAAGTGTTTGGAGAGGTCCATAAAATGTTTATTTAAATCTCTTCCGTGTACTCAAGAATTTCACTGGACTAGTGACAGAGATTAAATGTTCAGCAGGTATATTGACATATGCTGAGGTTTTAATGTACTTAATATTGATTGCATGATGAATTCTAGCTGTTTGCTTCCTGAAGTTGCTTACAACAGGAGGGAGAAATGAAAGCACTGCAGAAGATTCATGTACACAAAATAGGTTGTTGATGACTTTACTGAAAGAAGAACCTTCTCTTCCACCTGTGTGTGTCACTAACATTCTCTGAAAGCCCTTGAGACCTGCTGAACTTTTTTAGTAATGATGAGTGAGAAACCTGAATAGGATGGGATGGAATGTGAGGTTCCAAATAAAATAAGTCTAAATCCTCTAATACTGAGTCTTAAGACAAGTTTTTTTCTTCTCAATGTCAGTCATCTTTCAGCACTTGAGAAATAGAAACTCATATTCAGTAAGATTTTAGGGTTCAAGAAATTTAATCATTGGCATGTATTCTCTTACTGCCTCAGAGTTTTACCAACATAATTTCTTGGCATCTCCGAAGCTTTCAAAAACAAAACCAAAAAAACTTCGAAGATCCACAGTCTTTTTGATGTTTTCTCAATATTAGCAATAGGAAGAGGAAAGACAGCCGGACTTTTCAGTTTCAAGAGAAAGTTATAACTGATAAGTCCATTGGCAATGAATTGTAAGCTGGATTTGGCCTTCAGCTAATACTTTCTACACACTGAATCTTGTATCATCTTCCAGAAACTGTAAAGACTGCAAAGTAGGATTTTATGGTTGGACAAACAAAACATTTTGCAGTAGTAATGCTGTCACAACCAGGAAATGAGGATGGCAACTCTAGAGAGGGAGGTGGAAATCTTACCTGTAATAGTAATCCATTATTCCGGTTGCTCCCTTTTCATAGCTGTGCCAAGGCAGAGATGCTGCTACAGGACAAGAAATTCAAGAAGTGGTGCTATGTGGTTCTAGATGGGTTAAATGCACTAAATCGTATTCTTGTACACAGTTGGAGGGAGTAATCTTATGAAAAAAATGAAGTGGACATTCGTTGACTAATCCAATAACGTACATTTGTACAGCTGAGAGCTTACACAGATCATAAATGGGCTTAGTGGAGCTCTATTATCTGTCATTTTTATTAGAATAATAGGGAAATTTTCTATTTATATTTGTCATGGTTTTATGATTTTTGTTACTGTTACTCCACATCATAACATAAATAAATAAATCTTGTAGTACATTGGTAGTTCAAGAGTTAATGCTTCAGTTGCATGGATCATAGATAGTTCTGGGTACATCTGTCTCAGAGAAGAACTACATACCCCAGAGGACTTTGTGTTACTTTCAACTTTTTCATTTTCTGCTCAGAGGGAAAGATAAAAACTGTTTGCATGTCATGAGACACAGGCTCTTTCGTATTTGATCGACCCAGCAGTGGGTGCTCCATAGCTGTCTTGCTTTCAGCATTGAGCATAAAGCCTTCTGTTCTTGGACACTCTCTCATTTTATTTGACTTATTAGCTTAAATTCCAATTATATTCTATTATATTGTGTTATTTTGTATTCCAATATCTTATTTTGTAAATTAGCTTTTCTCTTCAGATCGTTGCCGCTGTTTTGTTTTCAGGCCCATCTCCCTTTTTATTTTCCCCCTTTGACATTTCACAGGGCGTGGGTTCGTAGGTCCCCCACCCCTATCATCACAGAAATGGGCTGAACTAGCCCATAAATCATTGACAATATTCCTTAAAATAATTCAGATTAATTTTTTTAATTATTCTGAATTTATGTGTATGTCACTAAGGATGTATTAATCAATATACAGTTAATCAATATACAGTAGCATGCTCATAATTGTCAACAATTCTTCCTTTGCTGGCATGAGAGAAGTTTTGAGAGGTAGGAATGTGATTCTTTCATTTATACATTTATTTCAAAATGATGTTTTGAAAAAAATCATGTTATTTGAAAATATTTTCAACTTGAAAACTAATTTATTTATTTATTTTCTGATGAGAAATATTCATGTTAAATTAGAGGTCTGCTCTGAAAGTAATACATCCTCTTTTATTATGCTGGCCCATGATGTTGGTGATATGGCAGTAGAAGCTGAGACTTCCCACCAATATTCAGTTACATTTTGTTGCTGTGCAGAAAAGGTCTAGTCTGACAAAATATCTGACACGGAAGTGTGGATGAACCAAAGGTGGATTACTGAATTCCTCCATTCAGAAAAAATGTCACCTACTGACACTATTTGATGTTTCCTGAATGTTTATGGAGACACACAGTATAGTTTGACATATTTTTAACTTTTTTCCTGAGCTACACGCCATCAAGTTATTGGGCTAATGTATCATTTCAAGGGAATGTATACATATTTACAAATGACTGGGAAAGAAAAATCCAATAAACTATGTGACACAATTTATTAATGATATATCATTGTAATTGTTCGTAATCATATTTTATGATTCTGTATTCAACAAAGTTGTCTAAGAAGTATTACAAAAGTATTTTGCAACTGAATGAAAGATGGAATGATAGTGTAGAAGTCAATGTGCATATATAAAGTTGTAAAGATATGGAAAATTCTACATGCAATAATGATACTCCTATCATTGTCCCAGAAAGATGCGTTTATGCTATTATGCTAAATTTCTATAATTAAATTAAGTAATTAAAAAAAATACCTGAGTGATTTAGAAAGCAGTATGTACCAAAGCAGAAAGGCTGTATCAGTATAAATATTTGGTAGGGGTTCATCATAAATAATTGTATAGTAGTAGTTGTTTTCTATTTTCTTTAAGGACATATAGTAGATGTTAAAGAGGTACCAAGGCTGACTACGTACTATTGCAATAAATTGTGAAGTGAGATAATTACTACTTCTAATTAATCCTTCAGAAAATGACAACACAAAAGTCTGAAGAAAATTTATTATTTTCTGATAGCTCCGACTGAATGACTTCACAGAGATTTTGTTTCTGAGGCCTTTATTTATCTTCTAGATAAAGTAGTAGAGTTTATTCTGCTGTGTCTTAACTGAAAACCAAAACCTTTGTCTGAGCTAGCTAAAATACTATAAGGAATTATTGATATTTTTGAAGTAGAACCAAATAGGAAATATGTAGTTAGATTGGATTACCTAAAATATTTGAGATTTCAATAGGAGAGGAAGGAATGGAGGTCAGTTTAAAAAATATATATATATCAAGTTACCACTGATGTATGCTAGATCAGTTGCTTACATTTTAGAAAAAGTAGAGCCAAATACTAAATGTTCTGGAGATATGAACTGAATTTCTCCTCTTCTTCCCCCCACCACGCACATAAAAAAACAACAACAACAACAAAACCCTCTTAACAGAGGCCTGTTTACAACTTTGATGTTACAGTTACAGAGAACAAAATACAAATGGTGAAAAATTCAGTTCTAAATCTTCTGTCTTTCCCTGTGCAATTGCTTTAAAAAATTGTTTTCCGTTCTATTCCAGCCTAGTAGACCTAGTATTCTGGTTTCCATAATTCTATATTAGGAAGGGTAAATAATAAAATATTTTTTGTTCTCAAATACAATATCTGTACTAGAAAAAACTTTAAAACTGAAATATGCAGCTTGAGTGCTCTTAGAACAAATTTTTCAACAACTACAATCCAAAAATAAAAAGGTTTAGGTGAAATTCATTTAAAAATTACGATGTTTTAAAATAAATATTGAATGTAGTACGAAGGAAAAAGAGAGTCACAAAGCCACAACTTCAAAAATTCAACAATGATTGACTAATTTTACTGTCACATTTTTCACATTTCTGTAATTATTTTACTTTGTCATGGTAATAGTCTAATTTCATGTTGTCTTTCTTTTCCTCATATGGAAATAAAGCATTAGTTTCTTTGATAAGGTTATTTTGACATCTCTAAATAATGAACGGTAGCTTCACACAGAGCTGTTTTGAGTTCTCTGCGGAAATTATCTATTCGGGTTTTCTTTCAGCTAGTTGGCACTGTTACAAAGGGAACATGCTGTTTTCTTTGTATCTGGACTGCTATGGATATTGCTGACGGTGTCCACCATTCCTTCCTATTTCTCATAATGACATATGTACTTTAATAAATAGATTTTCATAGCAAGCTCTCAACAAGTCAATTCAGAATTTCAGAGGTTTATTAGCACAAAAACCTGTTAATAGAGAAAAGGAAAATAAAATTTATTTTCATATAATTTTTTTTCTTCAGGATACTATTTTTGATTTATTTTATTTCATTTTATTTTAGTACTAAAATAATTATAGTATAATTTAGATTCTTAATTTGTGGATAGAGGATTGAGTGGAACATGCTGTTTTGACTTGTTACTTTATTAGTTAATAATATAATGCTAGTTTATTCATTAGCTAATTTATTGTGTACATTTCTAAAAAATGTTTTTGCCTTGAGCTAAGCCAATGCTTTAAAGTTCAAAAATAATCAGGGTACGTACTGACTGAGAGAGTGAACCCTTCCTATTTTTTGCATATGAGCAGTGAATGAACAATAAGTGATGTTGGCTGTGGTTTGTTACTTCTGAATAATCCGTTAATGTGTTGATTAGAAACCTCAAGAAAATTTCCCACAAGCATTAAAAATGACAGATACTTGCTCTTGTCAGTGATCATGAACATACAAAATATGGTCAGACACATGCACTTTGCAGCAGTGGATGAAAAATTAATTTTGAAATTGAAAGTTCTGTGTTCATACTTTTTAGGAAAGTCAGACCAGCAAGGTGAGGTGGTAGAGTTGCTTTTAATGTGAGTGAGCAACTGGAATATATTGAGCAACACCTAGAGATGAATAATGGGTGAGTGGAGAGCTTATGGGTTTACTACAGCCCTGATCAGGAGGCACTGGTTCTCACGGGGAACTTCAATAATCCTGATATTTTCTGGAAAAGTGACATGACTAGGTAAGCACAGTCCAGGAGGTTCCTGCAATGCAATAAAAGTAACTTTTTGACATAAATGCTAGAGAAGTCAACAAGGAGAGGTGTGCTGCTGGACCTTGTCCTTACTAACAAGGAAGGAATAGCTGAAGATGTGAATGCTGTGGGCAGCCTTGGCTGCAGCAACTGTGAAATAGTGAAGTTCAGGATCTTGCATGGAAGAAACAGGGCAATAAGTAGAACTGAAACTCTGGACCTCAGGAGAGCCAACTTTGACCTCTTCAAGGGCCTACTTAAAGGTATCCCCATGGGCTAGAGCACTGAAAGGTAGGGGGACCCAAGAAGGCTGGTTGGCACTTAAAAATTATTTCTTCCAAGCTAAAGGTTGGTGCACCCCTATTAATATGAAACTGGGGGAAAGTGACATGAGACCTGCATGGATCAGCAAGAAGCTCACTGACAAACTCAAAGGGAAATAGAAGGTCTATGAAACTTGGAAAATTTGCCTATCCATTTGAGAAGAATATGGGAATAATTTCGGGGCTTGTGGGAATGCAGTAAGGAAGGCTAAGGCATGTTTCAAATTAATGTAGGAAAGGTATGTGAGGAACTTATTTCCCCAACTTTACAAGCCAGTTATTAATTAGCATAGTTAATCAATTTTTATGATGGCGATACCAAAATCATTTTATTTCCACACATTTCTTATTTTAGTTATTTTTCTCTCCATGAAAAGAAGAATGAATATTATCTATGAATCTTACTGCTGTCACAATGCTCTTGCAAACCCAAAAGTCATATGTGTATGATGGGCTTGGTAAAATGTGTGATTTTATTATTTTTTCACTGAGTAAGTTAACTTGACACACTGAGTTGAAAACAAATAAATAAACCTCAGTACTGTCTTTAGTTGCATTAGATAGTTATCATGCTTTGGTAGTGAAGTGAATACACTTAATCAGATGAAATTAATATTCTGAGTTTTTAAAAGTTCTATGTTAGCTTCAGTGTTGCCTGTCAAAGGTTCCCTAGACAGCTATTAAAGAGATGCCATCACAGGATAATGCAAGGGAAAGTAGCAGCAGGTAAAGAACTTGTTCTTCAGGAAAGGACTGATGGATGGCAGTGTAGAGCCTAAGTCAATATGATACCTTTACAGCAAAGGGAAAGTACAGTGCTGAAATGCATAGTTTTCTGCAGTGAGAATGCCTGAGCTAGAGTTCTTTGTCCTATTCAGCCAGTAAGAATGACCAGAGCTTGGGGAAATGTGACATACAAAGGGGGATCAAATCAATCTGGGTTGCTTATTTTGGAAAAAGGAAGGAAGATGTAAATACAGTTTTCTGAAACTAAGCATCTCCAGCACTCCTATGCTGCTTTAGCCCGATTTCCTTAATTTTCTACCTTTAATGTGTCCTAATGCGTGTAAGATACACATACTGATACAGTAGCTTACTGGTAACCTCAAAGATCTTTTCTTGCTTGCAAGTATCTGCAAGTGTATTCCTGCCATTTTACAAATATAGTCCTTTTTTGTTAACAGAAAGTGACATCACTATATTTCATATATTCAGAGATGTCATCTACTTTTTTTACTATAAGCAGTTCGAATACAAAGCAGTTATAAATTGAAACTTCACATTACTATTAGGGTTGTTAAAAACATTTTGGCTGTGCACTGGAAATTAGGTGGTCATTAAGCAGGTGAATGTGGGAAGACAAAGAGAGAATATGTGAGGTTCAGCAGTGTTCTGACAAGAAAGTGATTGCGTAGGTGGACTTCCGAAGACATGTCTGAATAATACCTGTGCAGGGGCTCTTGATGAGAATGACAGAATTCAGTTCAGTGTCTATCATGAAAGGGGTAGGAGAAAAATAATGAGAAGAAAAAAATACTTCTTTCAGTAATCAACTTGTTAAACAAGAGGAACTGTTCTGCATTGAGCTGTGAGACCAATGAAGAGAACTGGAAATAGAATTTTATTAGACAAGACTGATAGCTTAAAGTGAAACACAGTGTAATATGCATTTTTTTAGCTAAGATACATTGGTTGGATTTTGAGATGCAGTATTAAGAACTTTCTTTGTGCTGTGCTGATTTATGAAACGGATGTAATACAGCTGGTTATTTCAGAAAGCAACTAATATAATTAAATAGTAGGTAATTTGGTTAGTACTAGTCTACCCTTAATACTCTTGAGAAGCTTGACACACAAATATGTGTAAATTCACTATTCCATTTGCCTGTTCTGAGCCCTGAGTTACACTGCCAGGATTGATATACCATTCTAGAGATAATTTTAAGAAGAACACTTATCTAATTAAGATATGTACTTATATTCATATTAAAAAGATACCTATATGGCAAACAGTGCACTTCTGGTAGGTGGAAATACATGGAGTTTTCTTTGGAATATGGTAAGTTTTTTTTCTATATAAATAAATTTAAGGAGAAATTAAAGAGTAAAAAGCTAAGCACTGAAACCCAACAACTGGTTAGAACACCATATGATTTACATTTCTATTTCACTTTATAAGGGTTACTGAAAGGGATCATGTTAATGATATTTTATTTTGTATTTTATTATGTATTTTATTTTAAATTATCTAATAAAATTCAAGAAAAAATCTTATTTTTTTATTAATCCCATATAGTTATCCTTTAATTAAAAACATTATTACCACTCTCTTCAAAGATAGCCTAAAATAATAGAGACCAGTTTCTAGCTAACAGTGTTTTCCATCACTGACATACTTACTGCCTGTCTTTACCCAGCAAGTTCATTTCAGTCATACACTAAATAGTGTTACATTGTTTACATTCATCATTACATCCATTTAGTTGGAATTACTTGTCTCACAAAAGAGGCAGAATTTGCAGAGCGAATCATGTTCTTTTATACCCGCAATACAGAATATTTGAATTAGCTGAGATTAACTTGGTTTGGTTTAATCAATTTCATTAGTTCCACTTAATTTTAATTAGTCCTATATACAGGACCTGGTTCTATATGTTCTGTTACACTGCCATGACACTGACACGCAAGTTGAGATTATCATTGGTCAAATGATATTTAGTGTTGATTAATGTAAAGTCAAGACAAGAAATAATTATTTTTTGAGGTAAGGATAAATGATCAAGAGGAGTACAACTTTCTCTTGTATTTCTCACAGTTCCGTACTTCTGAAGAGCAAGTTGAAATTTGATGGAAAACTTGGTAGAAGTAGAAAAAGTTGATATAGCAATGCATAAGGACACAGGAGAGATTAATAGTTCCATTAATGTAGCTTCTGATATTTAATAATGAAAAAGTCTGTTTCTGCAAATGACCTTCCCATGGCATAGAACTGAAAAATATTTTCGGATGCTCTTAGCATGTTTCAACAGGTTTTATTGAAAATGTAATTTTTGATCTGCATATGACTAATTCATGTGTTTATAACTTTATGAATGTGAAATATTTTTCTAAATAAGAATGACTCAAAAGGCATTACACGTGCATCTTTACTTAATCTTTCAGTATTTGCAATTCCACTCCATCTAAGATAAAACTGTGCCTTCCATATTTATTAATTGCATTGAAAAATCACTTTTATTCTAAATAAAGTTATTTTATCGGTGCTAGTATTGGACTATATAGTTAGCATCGTGTTCTACTTAATTATAACATTTACAATTACCTTTTCTCTGAGTTATAGTTAACTTTTTCAGTCTTACCTTCTCCTTTTCCTTATGTATAAGTGCTGCCATCTACTTGTGTTATGGAAATACTCATATCAGTTCTCAGAAAGCATGAACTTTCATCCTAGAAATATACTACTCCTCTAAACTGCATGTGTTTAGATTCACGGACTGCTGGCAGACATGAGCTATTTTAACGTGTTCACCTTATAACATCAAGAAAGTAGTTCAAGGACATCAAACTGCATTCTCACAGGGAGAGAACTCACATTTCTCAGATCACATTTGTTTTTATTCTGCTTTAGGTCTGACAGACTTGAGCTTCTTTGTCACTGTACCACTCTCCTGCTATCAGTACTGCGGACAAGAGGCTTTTTTGGCACAAAACTTCAGCAATATATTTGAGATAATTAGCTATTTTTATAACTGTGAAACACCAAGAACATAAGGAAAAAGCTGCAGAGAACATTATTGAGACAGCCACACATTTGGTAGGACCTGCTCATGATGATCACTTGAGGATCTTGAAGGTCTTTTCCAACCTGAGCAATTCTATGATAATCAGCTTTGTTCTGTGATCTCTGGATGGTATTATCTGAAAGCCATGGTTATGTGTTTTGCACATCACAGTTCATCACCATCGGTCTTGTCCTAGTGGATAGAATTCAATGGAGAGTTGAATGTAGTGTGCTTCTTAAGTAGTTCAAACCAGTAATGAATTCTTCTACCCATAGCAGTAGCACTGTTATACCATCTATAGGACAGTGCTTCTGTGATAAACCATACTGGGCAGCCGTCTCACTGTGTTAGTGTACCTTGAATGAAGCTAATATTTTTTGCAAAAGGGTGTCTTTATGAAAATAAACTTTTGCTGTTTCTTAATAAAAAACAGAACAAGCTGAGACCAAAGGAGTTTCATGTCTGGCAAATATATGATGCAGCATTGGGTGCAAAATTGCTCTCAGGTTTGCCAATCAGAAGTTATTAGTCTATTATATCAGTCTACGAAAAGGCTTAATTCTTGTATGGAAATTTGAAAAGATGGGTATGGTGTAATTATTCTTCCGTTTGACTTCTAAGAAAAAACTTTACATCTGGACAGTAAGGAACTTTCTATATCTTTCTCACAGTTTTCTATTTTCTGTTACTTTATGCTCTATTACTCTAAGGAACTCATAATGCTTATATTTTTCTTCCTTTTGAATGTATTTTAAAGTTAATTCATTGTACTAACACTTTGCTAAATATTAATGAAAGCAAATCTTATTTTTATTGAAAGTGGAAAAAACCTGTATTGGCTCAGTTTTGGCCGAGATACTGTCTGTGTCTGTGAAATAGAACATAGTCATGTCAAATACAAGAAAACCATTTACCTACTCCACTTACAAAGGAAAGAAGTATGTGCAGTTCAGCAAATGTTGATATAAATTATACTAATTCATCCTTGAATGAGATAATTTATGTGACTGTGTTTTCAAAACCTGGGTTGATGAAGCATCCAAAGATGCAAAATATACTGTTATGTGCTGCAGATGTCCCTTGTGTCTTACAGTGGTGAGAAAACTACCAAGTAGTAATTATGTATGCAGATGCATTTTATGAATACAGTGTAGGGCTTCAATTTTGAAAGAATAATGAAACCCTTAGTAGTTTTCACAGTATTTTCCTAATCTTCTTCTGAAAACAACAAGATAGGAAAGACTAAACTCTATGCCACAGGTACTAATTATATATCACAGGTATAGCATTGCACATGCTAATTCAGGCTTTGTTTTGCAGGGTACACCTGCTTGAAAGCATAGGCTATATTATAAAAATCTTAATGCTCATTGAGTGTAGGACAGGGGTTTCAAGGATAATGCACATTAAAATAAGATACTGAGTAACATTCTGACACTGTTACTAGAAATTCCTCTAAGGCTTAGGGACATACAAGAAAGGCAGAACTTAGAAATCCAGTTGGACTGAGTAGTAAGTGAAATACATCAGTTGCTTTTAACTAATTCACTTTGCTAATTTACCCTCTTGAGTGTAGGTCCTTAAATTGACATGTAGAAATATAACTATAATCACTAAATCATCAATACACATTTAACACTAAGTAAATTTCTTAGATTTGAAGCAACTTTAGCATAGATGTCTCTGATAAGCATTTAACTGAGCTTCGGGAGGACATATCCTCTGCTAAATACAAAGAAATTGTGCATTCCCAAATTTCCCTGGGACAAATCTGATGTTTTCCTTTGATGCATCCTAAAGTTTTTTCAGCTCTTCCCTATCACTCAGCAGTACATCCCCTTCCTCCAACAAATCTTATTTAAAGTGCTAGTGATAAGCCCAGCCAAATTCATAAGAAAAGAAAAAAAAAAAAAGAAAAAAGAAAAAAGAAACAACAAAAAAGAAACCATGTAATAGCAATAGTAATAGTTATATTCTGCACTTCCTGTTATTTTCCTTTGGAAGATAGCACAGAAATGAAGGACAATAACAAGCCAGAATTAACTCCTAAGATTTTGTGCTACATACTGCAGTCGAATTCAGCACAGTTTAAAACATTGTACTTATGGAATGTAGTATTATACTGTTTGCAAATAAGTTTCCACCTAGAATATTAAGCTTTTGTAAGGTGCGTAATGAGGAAAGATGACACTGTATTAATCACTTTATGCTTTCATTTGCACTTATATTTCATGGTTCAAGGAATATGGAAAACACATACTTCTGAGCATTCCTTTAAGATACTCAGAACAGGCAGTTATGAATTAATCACAGATACTTGATAAGGATTTGGGGTCACCTACTAGACTGCCAACTGCCTATGGTATCTTACTGATTCACCAGCAATCCAGCTTCCCATCAGAAATATAATACTCTTTTCCTCTTGCTGCAGGCACAGTAATCCCTGCCCTGACACTGCTTTTAGGGGATATACTCATCACTGTTCTTTGTTGGAACTATTTTCTACTTACTCAGCTGCAGTGAAAACCCTTAAATTAGATAAAATTATGAGAAGTTCCAGGCAACTCTGAAATTGTCATAGAGTTTGCTTCAATTAACTTCGAAGATAGCTAGTAGGAAAGGGTTCCTTAGACTTTTCATTCTTTTACCATACTTGTAGAAAGGATGAGAAATGATGTTACTTAAGGTCCATGTCAAGGGGCTCTTAGAAAATGTAAGTCTTGAAACAGAGCTATGATACCTGGAGTGGGCTAAATGAATTTAAGAAATTGAACTGTAAGGAAAAGTTCAATAGAGTAAGATCTCCTCCCAGCAGCACAGGCTTGCATAGCTGAAGTAGACCCTTACAGGTGATCTACACAGTGTTTGACCATCAGTTTATCATACCAGCTTCACACAGCAGATTCAAAGAAGACTAAAATGTTTTTTCTCTTTCCTCTGCAAGCTGTCAAAACAGATGCACAGTGAAAACTCTAGAGTATGTTTGACAGTCTGTGTAGCTTAATTTTACCTACTAGAATGAGTCATCGATTTTCATTCCCCTAAAGTCTCCTCTGCATCCTAAAATACTCACTACTTATTTATTTTCCTAGCGCTGAAACTCACACTTCTGACAAAGTAACTGACACCTTGCTAATCGTTCAGCCTTGGACAAGACTTACTCATTCTATATCCTGGCAGGAATAATAACATTTGCAATCATCTCCTTCCAAGTTGATAGACTGATAACTGAAAATTTTTCAAACACACAGATTATACAACATGGCTAATGCACCTGTCTTAAGATTGATTAAAATCAGGTTTTCTTATATACAAAAACAAACAAACAAAAAATGATGAAGAAAAGCGTGAATATCTTTTGGTTCCTGGATGGGCCCAGCTTGGTGGAGACTGGTCCTGCTGTTTTGCTTCTGGGCAGGGAATAATGGCTCTGGAAGCTGACTCAGGGTCTTGGGTATGAGGAAGGCCCAATGTGGTTTGGTACAAAGAGTCAAGCTGGGAGTTGCCTTCAGAGACATTGCAACAAATATGTTGCAAAAAATTCCAAGACAATTTTAGTTTGCACATAGCTGAGTAATGCCAGTATGAAATTATAACTCTCTATGTTTGAGAACTTCCTGCCTGTTTTTTCAGTATGCTGTAAAGCACTATTTTCATGATCATAATTACAAATTTTATTCAAGTGTAATGTAACATTTAAATTAGTTTGTTTCCTTCTCTCTCCTAAACTTGTGACCAGGAGGACTTGAACCTGTAGTTTAACATACAAGAGTTAGATGTTGTTAAATATGCTCTGAGAAGTATTCTGAAGTTATTTTACGATCACACAGAGAAGACAGAGAGCAAATAGATATACTGTATTTTTCTTTTTTTTTTTTCTCCATATCAATACTGATAACAGCTGAGGTATGATTTGAAAAAAAAGAGATGCTATTGGCTTGTTAACACCACATTTTGAGAACAGAAAAGGGCAGGAGAAGGATATTCAGTTTCCTTCCCTTTTTCTCGCATCAGGCAGTACCACTGAACTCGTGAGTATGCTAAGAAAGATGTTATTACACTTTGTTCCCTTACAGATGAAAATGATACAGGGGCAGAACTGAGACTTTCTCAGTCATCTGGTAGCAAGACTGTGAAATTATGCCCAGTGTTGAAATATGGAAAAACAAGACTATGATCTGTATTTTAGCAGATTATACATATCTTCCTGATCTCATGGTGGGCCTGTGTTTTTATGAGCTTGCGATCTCAAAACAATTGCACATTTTGATTGCCTTTGGCCAAGGACATGTTTGATCTCTAGAGACATACACAACATGGATAATTTAACCTAAATTTTTAGGTGAGGTTGAATCTTCTGAGGCCCGCTTTCTTCATCAGTTCATTTATTTTTCTTCACAAATTGTTCAGAAGTTTGCCTTTTCTTATGCATTTACAATATGAAGTCATAGAAAAATATAAATTAATTGTAGCTCTTAATTCTTAGAAGTAATCACTGCTGTTTTCTTTGTAACAACTGGTGAATACAAAAGCAATGCAATTGTGTTATGATGCTTCCCATAGGAACACCAAATGGTGGTTTATGAAAGTCATTAATATAATATGGAAATGATCTGTTTGGTTTTGCTCTTCTATTTGGGTTAACATTAGTCAGTCAGTCAGATGTTACTAATGAACAAGTTGATGAAAGCTTATCCAGCTGCTGAGAAGCTCAACAAAGTGATAATCCCCTTTCTTTCTTTTCTTAGTCCACATCTAGAAAAGAGCATGAAGCAATGTTTTCACTGCTTATCTGAAGTCTTCTTTGTATTAATAAGTGAATATGAAACATGTTTCTGCAACATTCTCTAAAAGAGATTGATGTTATAAATGATATTATAACATCACCTACTATAAAATGATTTAACTGTACTATATTATTAAGAAGATTTCAATATAAAATAAATATATAAAATTGTAAGGGGTTCTTGTGATCTGAAAACACATTGAATCATAAGGATTTTCTAGACAATAAAGAATATAATACTAGACAGTATATTCAAGGCTGAGTTTTCTGTTTGCTTTTCAGTCTTCTTCAATTACTGACAGTTTTTCCCAATATTTCATTCCATCACTCTTTTCACTTCTGTTACTTTGTAAGAAATTTCTTCCCAATTAAACTATATAATGTTGCATAGATACAAAGTGATAAAAAAACACTTTGTTTTGGGGGAGATTGGGCATAAGCCAATGCTTTCATGAGGGGATCAAATGTCTCAAACCAATTGGGTAGTGTCTATCTGAGTGGTAACAGAAGGCTTCCATTAAAGCCTTCTTGTTAGCAATGACTTCAGCTGATTCAGGAGAGACTTCCTCAACAATAATTCTTGGTTTTTTTTGTACTTCAGCTATATTCCTGTAGTACTACTCCAGCAACACTTGTAATTCCTCATTGTTGATTATCTTAATTTACATAAAATCTCCTAATGATCTTGCCTATTTTATGCAATGATTTCTGCATCTGTTATATCAATTTGTACTGACCACTTACATTATGTACAATTTGTTCAGTTCTACAACTCTGAACCTGTGGTTCTCTGGGACAGTCAGAGTGTGTCCCTAGGAGATTAATATGCACATTTAATCATACAAATTGGCCTATGTACGGCAGAAACTGTCTGAGAAAATCTTTAGACCTTTCCAAAATTCCCAACTGGAGAACTCCTCTAGCAATTAATCAAATATTTCGTTATGAAGGCAGCTGAAAGTTCAGTCAATCACATTACCTCAAATGAATCTATTATCTGTATCTAGTCTCTAAAAACCTGGGGAGTTTCTGGACAATGCAGGATATTAATGACTTCATTACTCACATGCACTGAGTCTATGCACAATCCCAGTCCCAGTACCCAATTACATCACAATTATAACCACAGGACAAACTTAAATTTCAATGCTTCATTTAAAACTTAAATTACAAATTACTTGTCATATTATGCTTTCAATTATACATTCTCTGGCACAAAAATTTCTTAAGGGAGAAATTACACTGCAGTACTTTAAGATTTCAGTAGAATAATTTTGGTAAACAATTAGTTTAAAATGTTTAAACTGTGAAAAAGAGGTTATGCACCAAAAAAATTAGATTCAATTACTGATTCTTTGGATGGTGAATGTTGGGGGAATGCAGGAGCATAATTTATTCTTAACTTTTGATTTAAATAGAATTCAATACTAAAAATATATCTTACTTGATTGCATTATACACAAATATCACCAAATGACTGAATGCTTTTTAGAAGCTTTTGTTCATGGAAAACTTCATGAAAGAAAAAAAACTTCAAAAAACCAGGAAAATCTTTATGCATCTGGAAGCTGCATCTTTTTTTTTTTATCTTTTTTATCTTATTTTTATTATTTTTTTTATATTTTTTTATCTTTTTTATCTTATCTTTTTTTTTTATCTACTTAACTGTTTTATCTGTCTATTTGTCTGTCTATCTATCAATCATCTATCTATATATCTATCATCTGTCTCTCATCTATCTTTCTATCTCTCTGTCTAGGTATTTATTTATAATATTACATTTCAGTTTTATATCTCAAGTGATTTTTTATTGAAGCTATCTCTTGAAGACCTGAAACTTTGGACAGGATTTGACATTCTTCTTTGTACAGTTTCTCCAAATTTATCTTCTCCAAGGAATTTCTGGAAGACACTCTAGACTTGACTGTACTGTCTGAAAATTCCTTTACTGTGCAAAGAAATCAATGCAATCTTGACAGCGTTTTCTATGAAAGCAATAATCAGTTTTTCAGCTTATAAAATCCCTGATCAAGATGAGTTTAAGATTTTGGACACTTCAGTAAGACAGCTGCTCCACGTTCCAAGGCCTTTTAATTCTCTCTTTAAAGTTGAACAGGCCATCCCAATTTTGTTTTACTTCGCAAACTGCTACGCAATTCCAGTTCCAGACAGCTTGCTGTACACAAACCTACGTTTGTGTGAGATTAGCCCATTTAGCTTTAGTGAGTCCATACAATCAGACTATGGTGTAGAATTAGATCACATTGATATCCATAGATAGATATAATATTATATATATGTGTATCTGTATATATATATATATATATATATATATATATAATAATAAACATATCACAACATTCTTATGTTGTCTAAGCCATCCAGCTATTGCTGGACTAAATTTTGTAAATAACATAAGCAGTAGACCGTAGGAAAGTATCTGATCCAACCTTTATAGTAAGCATTAGCCTAACTTTCAGAGAGGCCTATGAATGAACATTAACGAGTTCTGAAACCTGTGGGACTATATAGGTAGTTAAAATCTGCTTTTGAATTATTTGGCATTTAATTGTTCCAACATATTTTTGATTTAAGACAGTAGAAAAATTCCTATTGAGAATAAGTTTTAGATCTAGACTACAGCTACATCGCTTAATTTTTGGATACCAGAACATTTTGATGACTTTCAGATTTCTTATAATACTGCTTGTATTGCAGTGTTATCTTCAAGTCACGTGCTAAGTTTAAGCAAAGAAAACCCAACAGTGGTGGATTTGGACAAAGGGTTATTTCATTGAATAGTGTCATGGTTTTGGCTGAAATAGAGTCACTCCTAATAGAGGTTTGTACAATGTCTGGCATGTTTTGTTTTCTTTTGATTAAAATAGTGGTGATAGTCTGCCAATGTCTTTGTTGCTGCAGAGCAAAGCTTACATAGAGCTAAGGACATTTTAGCTTCTTGCGCTGCCCTGCCAATAAGGAGCTGGGGTGCTCAAAGACTTGGGAAGGGACACAGCTGGAACAGTTGACTCAGATGACCAAAGGGGTACACCACACCATATAACTTCATACACACCAATAAAAGTGAAAGGAAAAAAGGAGGAAGAGGTTGTTTGGACTGATGGTATTTGTCTTCCCAAGATGCCATTATTTGTGATGAGCTCTGCTTTCCTATGAATAGCTGATGGGAAGTAGCGAATGTATTAATGATTTTTCTCTGCTTGTAAGTACAGCTTTTGCTTTACATGGTAAACTGTCATATCAATCCATGGGTGCTCACACTTTTACCTTTTCAATTTTTTTCTCCCATCCCATTAGGGGAGAGTGAGTGATCAACTTTGTGGTGTTGAGCTGCCTGGTGAGGTTAAAAACAAAACAGATAGCTTGTACAGAAGTTTTAACACTTTTTTTTCACCCTTTCCTGGAAAAGCTTAATTAAAAAAAAAAAAAAGCCATTCTTTTTTTCCAAAAATATTTATTTATCTTCATTCTCTTCAATTTGATTTTCTTTATTATTTATTTTCATAAAGCCAGGGTAATACATAGGTAAAAAAAAAACTAAAGTTCACGTTAAAACCACATATTGATAAGGATAAAAAGTGAATAAAGAAACAAATACTAATTTCTAGGCTGGTAAAATTCAAGAGGGCCGATAATAGGAGCTGACCTCAGAGCTGTGTTTCTGATATTGACTTTTTTTTTTAACCTCTAGTTTAAAACTACGTATTCCAGGAAAAGAACCAAAAGAAAAAAAACAGAGAGAGAGAGAGAGTGAGAGAGAGAGATTTACTTTACAAAGGCTGAATATCTTGTGTAATGATGAGGAGCTTCCTGGCTGACATTGTCTGCCAATAGATGATGAGTGCTGCCCTTACAAGTCAGATACCTCTGCTGAAATTTCCAGGTAACACAAAGATAGCTCTCAGCAAATCAAAAAATAATTGCCACTTTCCCTCTTTTCAGAAAAAAATGAGGAAGGAAAAAAAAAGCCTAAGGAGGAAATGGAAAAACAGTGTTAGGCTGACTTAGCAAGTAACATAGTGTAATAATAATCTTTGTATTCAGACCGTTTTCTTGTCCAATTAATTCAAGGTCAATTTTCTGAACTCTATTTTGAAAAATCAACTTTTTTAGGAAAAAATGTGGGAGTTTCTGCTTTCCAGTAATGTGGATGATTCTAACTGTCTTCTTCATTGACAGTCTTGGCTATATTGGTACACAGAAATAACAATGTCATGTGATTTTATAAAAAAAACATGATCATAAGATGTGTAGCTGCCTGCATCATTGTAACTGAGCTCAGGTCTACGTATTTGGTTAAGGTCTAATCTAGACTGTGAAATAATTTCCAAGGAAAGCAAAATATTCCTGTTTGATTGGTTTGCTATTTTGTTTATTTGTTTTTCCCTTGCCAGAGTGTTTATGATTTTTCTCGGAAAGCATATTTCTTTTACTACCTCTGTGTTTTAAATTACTTACTTATGTAATAGAAAATTGAAGTTCTTTGCCTACCAGAAAAAAACTTTGTTGTGTGTATTTTCACTTAAAATATTATTGCTTTCTATTATCTAAATTATTTGCCAAATCAGAAAATACTCAAGCTAAGTAGACTAGCTCTAGGAAGTGTCAAAATAGCATATCCTTGGAAAGAAAGGAGTGGTTCGGATGCTTTGTAAATGTGAGCAGTCTTAACACAAAGAGGGAGCATATAGAAAGACTCCACATGTAGTGACAGCTACCACTGTGGCCTGTGTGTTTTTCCTTGCTGTCACCAAGCTGAATGGAACTGTGTAGATTGTGCCTGATGAGCACAAAATGTAGCTGTGACAAACATCTGGAAACTGTCTTATGACTGAGACCAGGACTGCTGGATATATGTATAGTTTCACAACACCCTTCCAACCCTCTTTCACTGCAAGGTGAAAGACATAGTGCCACTTCCTGAAAGGGTGTCTGATATTAAAGCCAGAAAAAAGTTTTAATTCCACATTTTCTCAAAATTCACAAATGTTACTGACAAAAATGGGCTTTACTGGTCCTATATGAGCCTTTCTCAGGTGAAGCAGCAATCACAAGATGTTCCAAAACTCTCTCATTTTCATTCACTCCAGGCCATCCTACCAGTTGCAGTCACATGGAATGCCCTAAAGCAGCAGACTCTCCCTTCTTTCATAAAAGCCACAGTGGTGAGATAATCCCATGATCTTTAATAATGCTCCCGCATCTCATTGCTCCATAGTCAGCATAGTCTGGTCTTGGCAAAACAAATACAAAGATAGAGAGCTAGAGAATTGTAGAGTGAGCATCTGTTTTGTCACTGTCTAAACACAGGATGATTTAGAAATCAGTTGCTGTGAAGCTCAGGACCAAAGGAAAGAGAAAGAAAGGGAGAGCAGATGCAGAGCAGAGAATACTCGTTTCTGAGTCTTCATCAATTCGGGGTTATTTCTGGAAATTCTTGTTCTCCTTCACATAACGGGCAGACTCAAAAGACGGCAAGTGATTTTCTTACAAAATATAGCTTCTTCCTTTCTTCCTTTTTGTCCACCTCTATTATCTTGCAACTTCAGTGTAGAATCAGTAGCAAGTTTTTGCAATCATTCACGTATCTAGATACATCAGCTCAAAATTACCTTGTGCACACTCTTCTGGAGGATACTCTCTTCTATTTCCCTTTTTAGTTAGTCATTGTGTTCAGAAATCCTCTGCATGATGTCCTTGGTCAGTGGCTAAGATGGTAAATTAGGCGTCTTCAAGAAATACCACATTCTGTGGGGTTCATGTGTCTCTGAAGATGCTATTATAAGCAGAAGAACTACAGTACAGGTCTTGTAATTCTGATTGTGTGTCTCTAAACACTGTCAAAGATGAGCATGCTTCCCTTGTGTCTGAGAACCTGCATATGAAGTATCTGTTTTGTTTAATGTCACTAGGCAAAGGCAAAACCACTATGGAAATTATAGTTACTTATATGTCTCAGCATTTAAAATGTAGGTATTAAAAATGTGTAAGTAGCAAGTAGTTATTCTTGTAATTAAGGTATACTTCCTATTATAAAAATTCCAAGTAGAGCTTTCACTGAATGAATAATATCTTTTTAGTTTTTATTATTACTTTTTTAAATTAAATATTTACCATTTCTTGTGTTCAGCTCATAAAAAATACAGTTAAAAGCTAGGAATGCCATTTATTTTTCAAAATAATTTGTTCCCTTTTTAATATAGAAAATATCCTGACATTTAGATTTCTTTTATATTTGCATAATATTCAAAAGAACTGGTGATCTTGTCCTATTCCCCCATCCTTTCCTTCACCCTCCCTCCATTAATTACTCTTTATTGTTTAAACCTTGCAAATAACTATATGCTACTAGTTTTGTATTTTTTTTTTTTTTATTATTTAATTCCATGTGTTTCCTGGACTAAAAAATTATTGTGTTGACAGCTTTAACCACCTTTATAATTCTTGGTGCATACAAATGTAAGAATAGAAAAATCCATCCTAATGACTCACAGAAGTGCACTGTATGTACAAGACTACCGTCTTTTTGTTGTGATAATGTAATTTTCAGCTGCCATTCATCCACTTAGTAACCAAAATTATTTGTGATACTCAATTCTATTTATCTAATGTAATTCAATATTCTTGTTCTTTATGTGCATAAATTGGCTAAACATTGAAATTTTATCAGTAATATTAGTTCTGATGGTTTTTTGTTCCCAAATCAGAGTTCTTATATTAACCAACCTTTCTCTCATGGAAAATGAATCTCATCCTTCTGATGTTTAACTTGAAATCTAGCACTTTTAAATCACCTGTATATATGTGCATCAGAAGCTGAAAATGTAGCAAATGAAGAAGACTTTACAATTTTTGGAGAACCTTTAGATCCATAGCTATGTATAGTTGCTGCATACCTAATACCAGTGCCACAAACAAAATGCCAAACGATGACTCAGGGTTATTTTTTACAAACACACCATCATTTCCAGCATCAAAATAGTATGTGTATTTGCAAATTGTAGCGTACTCATTAACTGAAAGGCTGGGTATCAGGAGTTCATTCTTATCATTTAGGTTATAATTTCAAATTCTCACTAATTTTGGTGTGGCTTGTAACCACTTGCACTGGTATTCTGAAACTTTAGAAAACCTGATAAACCCATTTATGCTTCGTTGAGCAACCAGAACTAGGGCAGCCACCAGTCTGCCCACGGTCTGCATTGTCTGCAGTCTTGATGCTCTGACCTTTCCCCTGCTTCTTCCTTTCCTGATGTAGAATGCTCACATTGTACAGGACAGTTCAATGCATTTGTCTACAATATTCCTCTCTGAGCAAAAAACTTCCTTGCTGCCAGTACCCTACAGGTATACCGCTAATACTGCTTCATTCTTACTTCTTCCATGAAATAAACTCTGACAGGAAGCTCTGCTCCTTGCTCTTTCGTCTCCTCAGCTAAGCAGTCACAGGAGACCTCCTCTTCCCCAGCTCTGTCTGTGTGTATGTGTAGTCCAGTTCTGTTCTACTGACGTGGTCCACTACAAGCCTAACAAGGCGATGGCCTGCTTAACTGCAGTTGCAGTAACTACTTAGTTGCAACAAAGAGGAAAACAGATATCCCCATCTGCTCTATACAGACAAGTAAAGTTGTATCTTTGAGACCTGGTCAGATCTTCCACTGGCCACCCATACTCTGTCCCCCAGATCACAAGGTGGTTGATGTTTCCCATTCATTTTATTAATTTATTTATCCACCTATCAATTTATTTATTTAAACACCTTCTGTCAAATTCCTCTACTGAAAAGTGCAGTTGCTGAGTATTTAATATTCTATGCTTCATACAATACAAATTATTCAAGTCAGCTGAATGACTCCTCTGCATCTCAGAAGAAGTTTGATCAGGAACTCAAATCCCATTTCAGTAAAGGGGCTATTCAGTAAACTCCATGAATATCTACAGTATGTTTAAATCATGTATTGCATGCAATTTATATTAATATCATTTTATATTGAAATATTATAATTAAACTTGAGACTAGTATATTGAATCATGTGTGCAGAATTATCATGATTTCTAAGATTTATAGATTTATTATTTTAAATTTAGGAGACCCTGATGTACCAAAAAAGCAACTAAAACAAAACAAAACAAAACAAAAAAAGAAAGAAACTGCTAGGCCTTAGAGGTCATTTCTGAGGAAAGAAAAATAGGAGTGCCTACTTTTGTCTAAATAGTTTAATAAGCTCAAACAAGAACAAATTTTATCTATGTCTTCTTTCACTTAGAAATAAATGTCTTAATTCGAAACAGATGCACTGCTGTATACTACTGGTGAAATGAAGTGAAAAAGCACAGTTCATTCAGTAGACCTAGATGTTGAGATCTTAGAAACATGATCTTGAAAAGAAGTTTGCCTACACTACCCAAGCATCTAAAAGCAGGAATCACATTTTCTTCTGCTTAACTCATGCAACCCTTTTAATACTGACAGAGTCACAGGGGTTTAAAGGAAGAACAAGGTTCTAGCTTTTATCCAGAAATAATACATAAATAATGAAACCTCTATTCATTGTGTTCATTCTGTCTCAGCTAACGAGGAAGTGAATGTTTTGATGTAGAACAGTAAGCTCTTTTTTCATGAGAGCAGTTTGCACTGTATTTGTTCATGGATGACCAGAGAATATTTCCGTGTACTGATGTGGAAAATACACGGAGCAAAGCTACATGTTAGAGACATAGTTTTCCCATATTCTGCAATTCATTTCAAGATTAATTGGCACTGTTTGATTTAAATGTGGTAATTTAGGTGTATTTTTTTCACTGCAACATTTATATTTTTGCGATGATATCTTCAAGTAATGTCTTGTGAAGTACTGTTCTGCTCAATTAAAATAGATTTACACAATTAATCATAAAATATAATCAATGGAGTAATTACAATATACATAATTATATCTATTTGAATCATATAAAACTGTCCTATACTTTGGAGTTATGTTCTGCAGTTAAACACCTCAATTTAGTCACCCTAAATGGATGTAAATATGAGTCAGAAGATGAATAAATGAGAGTTAACCTACACTCAGTGAACTTCATATACTGCAACAAATTTCTCTTTCTCTCAAAACTTTATTTTTGATTAAATAGAGAACTTGGTATGGGTTATGAATTCCAGTCACATCAATCCGTCACTGATACGCCTACAACTACTACAGTTTCTTGACTACTCAATTCAACAAGTTTATATTTATTCTTAAATTTTTAGCTCAGTAGACCATGGACTGTTATTTTGCCTATGCAAAAAATGTTAGAGTCCTTGTCCTTTATTTAATTATAAAAATATTGAATTTCACATATATATATATGTATATTGCTATTAAAATTACAGAAATTCTTGAATGTTAGTTAATGTGAAGTAGAAACATTAACTTCCTTACTCCCTTTCTTTATGTTTGTAAAAGTACCATAAAAGCAGACTTCCCACAAGTAAAAAAAAATAAGTATCCAGGAAATTGCTTTATTTGAACGTTTAATGAAGCATTGTTGAAAGTGAAGTGGGAACAGCAATAGGAGTTATATGACTAACTATTCTGTATAATTTTGACCATTTCCATCAATGAAACTAATTTCTGGCCATTAAAGAAAATACCTTCAAGAGATAAGATATCCAAAGCAAAATAGCAAGGGAAATTTAAAACTTCCTGGCAATAAACATAAATATTTCTTTCTGAATTTTTATCACCAGAGTCACATGCCAAGATATTCTTGAAGTGTTCTTATCCTTACTTAGAGGTGGTCCAATTTATAAAGACCATCATTTGCTTTCTAAATAAGGATACATGAAAATGTGTTCTCTCCTTTATAATTTAATAGGGGTAGGATATGTACACTCTTAGGGACACAGAAATAATTGTAAATAAGATAGCTGATTATCCTTCTATGTTCTGTACATAACTAAATTGACCATAACTAATTTTGTTTTCACATGGTTGGCAAGAGGGCAAGTGTTTTGAACCAATATGTTAAATGTTCCACTTCATAAATTGGAAGTATGCCTGGTGTAGTTGATTGTGCCAGCTGGCTGATCTTCAGCATAGGGCATGTGTTCATTCTTTGTCTCATGGCATTATACTAGCCAGCTGTCAGTTGTCCCTATTTAAGGCAAAACTTATAAGAATTATGATTAAAGGGACCATTCTTTGTCACTGATCTCCTCAAAGGAAGACAGAATTTTTATGCCAAACAGAAAACTTCTGTATTCCTTTACCCTACTGACTATCAATCCAATTAAAAATTGAATTCTGAATGAATAGTTAAATTTGTTGATTCAATGCATTTCTCTTTCATTTCTGCAAGTGAGAAATTGTATGCATGTGATGAATGAAACTGTATAATATAATCGGAATCCTCAACTGTTTGTTTAATAATGCTTTTATCTAAGAGTGTCTCTGTCCTGAAATCAGTGAGCCAGATGAGAGGTATCTGCATCAAAAGAATTGTATACGGGCACTTACAGGGACTGAGGTACACATCAGATCCGAATCAACTTCAGTTTAGAGAGAAGAATAGGAAGATTACAAAAAATGATACTGGATAATGTATTTGTTGAGAATTCTATCTTTGGAGCAGATTTTCTCCCTTTTAGAAGAGAAATGTATGGTGAGGTCATTTCTGTACAGTAAGAACAGATAAGAAAGCGTTTTAGAAAAAACTTTGCCCTTTTAGAAACTATGAGTCTTTGCCCCCGCTACAATGAGAACCAACAGCATCCTGGGCCATCAGCAGGTGAGCATACTTCATCTTAGCCCTGCAGAGACACATTTGCAGTGCCAGCTCCAGTTCTGGGCTCTCCTGTTCAAGTGAAGGGCCACAGAGGTGACGATTTGAAGTGCAGCATCTAACATTTAAGGAAAGCTGGGAGTTGGGACTGTCTAACCAGTTGCAACAGGGGCTCAGGGGAATTTCATTTGTGCATATAAATACCTGATGGTGTGAAAGAGTGAGGCAGGCTCTTAGTGGTGGCTGGTGACTGAACAAGATGCTATTGACACCAACTGAAATACAAGAAATTCCACTTAAAAATGAAACCCTCCTCTTTTTTTTCATGTGTGTTTTTTGTTTGTTTGTGTGTGTTTTCAGTGTGGCTAGACACTAGAGTAAGTTGCCCAGAGTGGTTGCACAGTCTCCTTCACCTTTGGAGATACTCAAAACCCAATTGGACAAGGTTCTGATTGACTTGTAGCTGACTCTGCTTGATCAGGGGTCTTGGACTAGGCAGTCTTATGAGCTGCCTTCCAAACCTTCCAGTCTCAACCATTCTGTGATACTGTAAAAGATTTCAGTAAGTAGGAAAGAAAAAATATCAGTTTTGGAAGGAATTTTGTTATTGTTACTTTTTCTTTTCATGTCTCTGAGCATGCTAATAGCTGAAATCTGAGCTGCACAGGGTAAGGTTTATGTGCTTAACAATTTAAAAGTTCTCTTATGTTTTCTTGCTTTTAGTTAAATTTTATTCAACTTCTTGTGGATCACCTTGACACCAAACATGATGTATAGCAGGAATTCTGTCAAATTTTAATAACAAACATAATTCAGCGTTCATTTCTACCAGCATTCTGGAACTGTTTTAGATATAAAGAAGATGTTCTATAAAGAATTAAACTAATTAGGAAATTAAAATTAAATTAAAAGTTTCTTAATACTTTATTGGCCAAAATTGAATACTTTCCTTAAAGACAAGAGTTCTTTATACTGCTTACTTTAGAGCTTTCAATGGAGATACACAAATAGCAAAACTGTCTTTTTTTTTTTTCTTTTTTTTTTCCCACTAATAGATTATCAAGGAAAGGATTTAGAGCCCTTTTCTTATAGTACAAACAATAATACCTATATTTATTGATTAAAAAGAAACCTTACAAATCTAAAAAAATCCTCATAAGTAATACGAGAATGGAATTTTCTGATATAGTCCAGAATTTTTTGGCTTTTGTCCTTGAATGCAAAGTATTTGCATTTAGTTCATTACGTCATATTACATTATAATTATTACACATTATAGAGGTCTAAAAACATTAAAATAAGAGCAAAAAAATCTCTAAAAAGTTGAAATTTGGATTCACTTGTTCTATTACTTCTATAATTTTACACCAGAATAAAGACTTGTTAAAATGTTTTTTGAAAATATTAATTTGTTAAAACTGAACTTTTTACAGTGAGAGTTATTTTGTGAGATTTGAAGTTCACATGGTACTTATATCCACGTAAACAGTCAAATTATTCCTTCTTACTGTCAAAGTTCTTCCTCTTAGCCATCAAATCCACTATCTAGAATTCAGCATGTATTTACCATTTCAGTTCAGTATTTCATATTGAGTAGAGACTTAGTATATTTAGTAAGTAATACATAGAGTTCTCAATTTATAAAAAATATTCTTGCTTTTTTGTTTGTACGAGATGCTAGGGTTTAGATATTATTTAGATCATATCCTTTTTTTCCATAAGATTTTGTCACTGAGGCTATCAGCATTTACTCTTTCAAACCCTCCTATACAAAAAAAAAATAATGTTCCACAGAGTTAATGTAGCTTAAAACATCTGTAACACAGTTTCTACTTGAGACTGAGAGATAAACTCTTACTCAGTAAAAAACAAAAATCATATTTCAGAAATGTCTGAGTACACTGGAAACATAAAAACAGTGCTCACCTACTCATTAAAATATCAAACAATCTGAACCAAATTATAATCACACTAAATGTTAATTATAAGTGAGAGGTTCAAGGGAAACTGAAAATGGTATGTAAGTTGATCAAACGTGAGTAATTGGGAGTTTAGTTGGTATCCAGCCAAAAACCAAACCTTTTTCTTTGCCTATAATGATTTCTCTGGCATTAAATAAGTCCTCTGCACTTTGTAGTAGAAAATCTTTTTTATTGTAAAACCCTTTGGGGTCAGCATAAATATATAATGACTGCAATATTTCAAAAATAAATTGGAACTTTAAACAGAGACAGAAACAAGACCTTAATTTAGTTAAATAGAATAAGCTTAATTCTTTGGGGAAAAAAAAAAGTAAAAAAGAAGAAGTAAAGGAAACATACATAAACATACAGCAACCTAAAGAAAACAAAGAAATAGAGGAGAGCTACTTGAATAAATTGTGACCTATGAAAACCATAAAATTAACCTAGACAGAAGACAGTAAACCACAGGACATTTTACTGTATGTAATCTAAAGAGAGCCAGCTTGAATCTCCAAAGAAACAAAATTTCAGTAACAAAGGGAAAATACTGCTTAGGGTTTTTTTTTTTGTTTTGTTTTTGTTTATTTCCCCCATTTTCTTGATTTGCTTCAAATGTGAACTACAGTCGGAAGTCTTACTTGGAAAATATCCAGATTCTGCTGGCTTCCACAAGCCTGAGGAGACGTATTATGCTCTTAGTGTCAATCTTACGACATCTTTCCTTGAGAAATCTAGTCCCTGACAGCACTATGTGGCCTATGAAGGTATCAGGAAGTAAATGTAAAGGTATTATAAAGCATTACTAACAGTTAGGGGTGCTATAAAGGTGATTACTGTGAAGATCAGGACAGGCTAAATTTCTAGCTATCTTTCTTACTCTCTCAGACCTCTAAATTGAAAGATATGTTTCAGTCACTCTTTGCGAAAGCCAGTTTGGCAGCTGCCCCAGGAGAAGAAAAAAGTGCCAACGCATTTATTACAGTCTTCTCAAGAAATAACAGGGTTAATAATATTTGATAAGCCTACGCAGAGTAAAGAGTGAAAAGAACTGATGCATTTTTAAAGGTATTGTCAGTCCCATTTGAGCCAGGTGCAATACTCACCCAGAGAACTCTGTCAGCAAGCAATGTCATTAATAATGATTCATGGATATGGATATTCTCAACAGCTGTGTCCTCACCTTTAAGTACCTCATACAATATTTAGAAAGTACTGGGAGATATTGCAGCAGGGAAGCTACTAAATTGCTAGAAGGCAAAGCTGGAGTAAATTGTTTAATATGCTGCCTCAAAACTGGTGTAGTGATTTTTTGGGAGTGAATCTCTCATCCTCTATCTGTCTCCAATATAACTGCTGTGAGCAAAATAAGCAACATGCTAATCATCTAGACCATGAAACCTTACAATGTTGTGAGGCGTTGGCATCAACACTAATATATATCATCAGCTTATGTATAAGCTGTCTGCTAGCAGTTGTCCTTGTTCCATTAACATAGGAAGGAAACATATGGTTTCCAGGAATGTTTTGAATTTTAAACTTCAGAAGTACATTCTTAACATTTATTTTTTCCTCTGAGCCGCTGTAGTTCAAAAACATGAATTCATTCATGTTCTGATGCAGTAAGGGAATATTTTATTACCAGACCCTCAAAATATCTAACTACAATCTAATTACTCTTCAAAATACGAGTACAAATTATTAGTAACACACTCCTCTCATATAGTACTTCTCATCTTTAAAGAGTACTAAAAAAGGAGCTTTGAAATCACCAGCTAAATCTGTTTAAAAGTTATCAGCATTATTTAAATTAAAATGCTCACAAGAACAATGTGAATTTTTTTGCAGGAGAGACAGCATAAAGTGGCAGAGCTTCATCAGTTCTCTGCTCATCCTAATTTCCTGAATGACTGAACTTTGGACTTGAACTTGTTTGAAGGATGATTTACAAGCAAGAGTGAGCAGCAAAAACTTATGACTCCCTAGTTTCTGTAGCTATCTGGAACCATCTCTAAGCCAAGAGCTGATTTAGTCTGCCAGTACATATCTCAAAAGGCATTCTGTCACACCACATCTGTTCCAGGTCATGACCCATAGAGTACACCTTCACAAATCGTGCCTTCTGCTATTCCTCAATAAAGTAAAGGTGAGAAATTTTTGCATTGTTGGGTTTACATTACATTAATGAAATAAAAAATAAGTGCCTGTAGCAAAGAAGGATTCTTGCATCCTCAGATAGGCATCATTCACCATCACAAATCCAAAGCCAAAAGCTGTCATTTGCAGGGATGCATGGTGAGTAGTATGTGTGCACTGGGATTATTACAGAATGCTGACAAACATCCTACCTCAAATCCTAGCTTCAAGCCTTGAAGAAACTACCAGTACCAGTAGCTGGAGCACTTGCTCTGTCACTGTTGGCAAACACCAGGAGCAGGATTGCTAAGTGATTCCAAACTCCCTAGCATCTATTTAGGTAAGAGCTTGGAATGACAGCACCTAGTAACAGCATGCGGTTTAACAGCTGGCGCCTCATACTTGCATATATCTGACGATGCCACTTTGCCTCTCAGTAACTATTATTCATGCGTGCTTGAGCATTCACTGCCTTCTCCCCTCATTCTTCTGCCATTCCTGAGCAGGCATAAGCACTACTTCCTGCCAGTTCATATGAAGATCTTTAAAGATCTTTTTCCCTTTGTGTATTGACAAACTACGTTTCTCATTTTTCAACCAAAGTAGTATTACTCTCAGAAATTTGTATTTATTTAGCATTAAATAAAATTCCATATTTTGCTAGCGATATTATGTACTATGTATTATGTAATATAGTGATATTATGTTAGTGATATTATGAGAAAAGAAGTTTTAGTTGAAAACTGAAACACTCCTACTATGAGGTGGTTTTCTCCTGCAGGATATGAACAAAATGTTCAGCAGTTCATTAAATATATGTTTGATATAATGAATGATTCTGTTATGAGAAAGTTTCTGATAACTTTAAGCTTTTTCTTTTGAAACAGGCTCTGAACTCAGTTGAGTCAGATCCAACATTACTCTTGCATGCTGGACATGTACTTCAAGTTAAATAGGAACCTTATCATGTTCCAGCAGATTGCTACGCTGGATGATCCAAAATACTTTTTGGTTGAACATGCATAGTCAAAGAAGGCAATTATTTTTAGACATTCTAAAGATGTATTACAAAAGTGGACCTTGACATCAAAAACTGTGGGAGACAAGGAGTTTCCACAGATATCCATTGAATTCCACAGAAGCCATTATAGTCCTTGCATTTGACATGCATGTTTTGACATGCAAAAGACAAATCAGATTTACTTTCTATGGTTTCAGAAGTGGTGAATAGGGTTTATGCTCCCAAGGCCTCTGAGAACTTGTAAGTCCCTCATTACTGACTTAAATTGGTATATTTAGAAAAGCTGCATGTGTGAGTTTTTATTTTCTTCTGTATTTTCAGCTCTCCACATGTCACCAAACGCATGCACAAGCTTGCACATGAAAAAATTGTAATAAAGGCATTTTCACAATTGTGTTATACAATCTCATTGTTGTGACTAGACTATAATGATTACAGAGGTTTTATTTAATGCAGAGAACTCCTAATTCATTCTGCTGCTTTGGAAATATGACAGAAATTAAAGAGTTTGGAAAGGTTTTCAATTTCAGATTTTTAATCTTCGCAGGTGAAGGGATTATAAATTAGACCCAGAGTGCAACGGTTCTTGAGAGCTGTAATGTAAAATTATAACATGGTCTGTGTATGATTTTCATGAATAGCTAATACTTGTACGATTGCTTAATGGTAGGAAGAAATTCAGATTTAATGCTTTAACTTTTTAACTGTGACAGAACTTAACACACTTCATGAATTCTGATGGAAGGAAGCACCATCAAATTTAGAAATCATATCTTTAGAGTATTTCTATGCAATTGAATCTGTACTGGCATTTGTTTCCACATTTACATTATCTGCTTGAAAATTAAGGAAATAGCTCTTAGCATTATGAATGTTCAGAGCTCATCTGGAAAAGGATGAATGGGACTACAGGGAGGCTCAATCATGGCAACTATTGATAGTGTAGAACTGGAAAAGCCATTCCCTATTGTTATGGGGAATTATGCTGCTCCATTTTCAAAACATCAAAAATTCCAAGAATCATGGAATCAATAAATGATATAGCTTGAAAAAGACTCTTAAGATCATCAATCTCAACCATCACCACACACTACCATGTTTAACACTAAGCCATGTTCTTAAGCACTACATCCACACACCTCTTCAATACTTTCAGGGTTGTGACCCCATCACTTCCCCAGGTAGACTGTTTCAATGCCTAACCCCATTTTCTGCAAAGAAATTATTTCTGACATCAAAACGCTCTGATACGTTCTATGAACACAAATCGATGACAAGCCTTTTGTCTAAAAATTCAACACTTAAAAGTGAATTTCACAAAAAAATAAGAAAAAAACACATTATGCTGTGTGATTTTGTTTTTCTGTGTCTACTCAGATGTATTTCTATCACTGCAGATGCCAGCTAGTGCAGGGCAACAGCTGTTCCTGAAATCTGGTTTCTACTCTTGTACTCATGACCCTGAGTTGCCCAACTGTCAGCTCTGTCCAGAGCAGTGATCCCTGAAAGGACCAGGTTCCTGTCCCTGAGGCAGGATACATGCAGGACTGAGTTTAGACTGGCAGATCTGGAAAAGCTGGGACAATATTTAAGTTGGCACAAACATTGGCCAGAGCCCAGTAGAGCCAGTAGAGCTCCTATGTGTCACGAGAGACAGGTGGAACCATCAAATTTTGCTGAATCAAAGTTTTCTGGAGAAAACTTGTTTTTTTCAAGAACTTTACATTCAGGTTTGCACTTCAGCACTTAGTTTTAGCCAGGTAATGTACTCCGATGTTTCTACTTTCCTGTGAAATGACAAATTAATCAGGTTCAGATATGTTAGTATGCTTTTATTTGGGGCTGAAAAAACTTTTTAGAGCCATATTTTCCTGGTCTTGTCTTAATACAAGTAAATTCTATTCGACAGTTTTTCTCATTTGTGCTTTATATTTTTGAATGGCAGTTTTTTTAAATTATTTTGCTGAACAAATGGGAATCGGAGCATGAAATAATCCATAAACTTAAGGTTATGTGTTTCAATAAAGACACAAGGAATTTTGATATAACTCTCCAAAAAACCTAAGAAATAAAGTAAATGAAAAAAAAAAAAACATATATATATGATTACGTTTTTCAAATTAACTGAAAACATTATCAGTTTAGTATTAGATGTCATCAGTAGACAAAAATTTATAACAGAAATACTGTCATACAGAGAGTTTTAAATTTTTGACAAGCATACAGTTTTGTCATAGCATTGTGGTGATATCCATATTAGATTACTATGCTAGAAACGTTTTGTAAGCTACATATCATATTCCATAAACAGTGTATTACCACAGTGCATTTATATATTTTTTTGATTTATTTACTGGCTTGGCCTCAACAATTACACTTCTTTAAATTTTACTGACCTTCATTCCTTAGTGGTGAAGAAAATGATTTTTCAGTATCATGAATACAAATAGCTCAAAATCTAAATTTTCGAAAAAATTTCCGACTAGGTAGAAAGTGTAGAGAAGTTGTGTATCCTCAGGATCGCCAGTGCTGGCCCAATTCTCCTGATCAGAAAATTGTGCAAAAATATGTGAACCTTCTATTTTGGCCTGTGAGCCTGAACTGTGGTGCGAGCATGAGGATGAGCTGATCAGCCTGGTAGTAGAGCTCAAGGAGGAGGTGGAGAGACTAAGGGCCATCAGAGAGTGCAAGCAGGAGTCTGGAGTGACTCCCTGCAACAAAGACACCAGGATAACATCCCCCAAATAGGTCCACTAGGTATTAGAGAACCTTTGTGTCTTCATTTAATTATGTCCTTTTTTTTTTTTTTTCTTTTTTCTTTTTTTCTGGGCTGACCAGTCCTTGCAAAGAGAGAAGCGGTTTCCCAGGTATGTAAAAGCTAGCTGCCCATTTTATAAGTTATGTTCTGCTGCATTTCCTTCTATTGGTTCATATGAGAAAGGCATACATGATGATCAGTTGCTGAAAAAGAACCAGTATTTCAGAGGAATGGAATAATTCCTTAAAATTCAGTTTACAACCTGGTCTGTCCATTTAAAATGATCCAACATCATTTTAAGTAATAGAACAGAACTTTTACATTTCCTTGGCATAAAAGGGTATCTTTAAATCAACTACATGGCAGAATGTGAATGAGTTATCTTTATGAAAGAGTGGAATAAATCTCAAATAAAAAGGCTTCAGAGACATCAGAGTATAGTTTCAAAGCACACTAATCATAAAGCCGAATTCTTGTTTAATTTACTATAAATATGTATAAATACATGACAAGTCCATTCCTCCAATAAGAAACCAAGAAAAGAACATGGCATGTAATGCTAATTCTGTCTTACTGCAAATGAAACATTTAAGTATAAAAACAACAATGGCAAAAACATAAAGGCTGATTTGGAACTAAGCCTAAAAGAAAATACTTAATTCAGTACACCACTAAGAATGTCATCATTATTATCCTGAATGTTGAACCTTATTCTCAGCTTAATCTTCTTGTCTTTAAAAAGAGAAGTACTTCAAACGTAATTTTTTAAAGTGTTAGGATATCGTGGTTTTATGATTTTTGTCATTGGTATTCCACATCAAAACATCATATGCTTTCATGGCAGGTAATTGATCTATAAGAGTTTAAGTCTGTATTTTTCATGCTGGGATTTTTTCTTTGATGTGGAGTCTCAAATTCATGAGCTTACTATTACGATGGAAAATTTTTTTAGTATGTAAAATTTTTGCAATACAGAAATATCACTGGGGGGTTTCAGTTTACTTCTGTTGACCTGATCCTTGCCTTAGGTGCTCAGATCTTTTTGATTTAAAGTATCAATGACTTTACTCATTTTTAGCTTTTGAAAAATAATGCAAGTTACTTAAAGTGTTTGAATGCATAATTTATCATGTTTAGTATGTGCTGCAAAGTACAGCTGCAGCCAGGATGGATGTTAGGTACGCCCTCAGGCAGACTAGTTAATCTAGTTAAGAACCTGTTTGAAAAGATATGTCTGAATTCTGATGCATGCAGCAGGAAAATATTTCTTTTTTATTGTGCTACTCTTGGGCTTATTATATTGGGAAGACTATGGATGATATGTTGACAACGCAGTTTGATGAATCATAAAATCTGGGCTGAAATGCTTTAGAAAAATGATGCATTCAGTATATTTTCTCTGTTTTGTAACTCACATAGTATGGGCAGCCCTATTTTCCACATTAAAATAACATTTAATTATCATGGAAACAGAAGTCCTGATTTGTTTCAGTAAATAGCTGTTTTAGTACATCTGACAGCTAATCTCTATATTCTTTTATTCTCCTCTCTCTCAACTTTCTGCTGTAGTGGACGTTCAGAGTAGAAAGGGCCTTGTGCAGTAATTTGCCCAGTAATTTGCCCAATGACACATGCTCTGTGCAAACCAGTTCAGGGCACTTCCTCAAAAGAATCTATTACTTTACAGATAGAGGCAGCTCTATGCCTGTTAACTTTAGATATAATTATTAGATTCCAACTTTTGATTTTAAAAAGATTAACTTCACTTTAAATCTGTTTGGGAATACCGTAGATAATTTAACACTGTTTTATAATTAATGATTCTGAATGATGTTCAGATTGATTAAGAAGCAGTGATATGAATTTCTGACTACTGTTCATGTCAAGACAGTTTTTTTGCCTCCTCTTTCAATTTAAATAATTTCCAGTAAAATTTGTTGGCATGATCCCATGTGAATAATATTTGTATGAAAATTTTAGCTAAATATATTTCTTATAATTAAAAGAAAACCCATCAGCACAGTTTCATGGTAGACTATTGAAATTATTACAGAATCACTGGTATCTGGACACTGCTTTTCCCCCATCCAGTCCTTATCAATTCATACCGAAGCTTGGTGATCAAATAATTGAGTCCTTTTATGCATTCAGACTATCATAACATGAATGGTATAAATGAGAATCTTGACTTCTGAAGAGATGAATGTGACCATCTTTCAAAAGTTATTTTAGAAAACTTATATTGTACATGCTCTTGCAGGTTTAAGAACATCAGTGCTCTCTCTTTACTACAAGATGAGAACTGCAGAAAAAACCATACAGCACAAGTATCATTTTAAAACTTAAATACTCCAAAAATTATTTGCAATTGCTAAACATAGTAATCCGAACATTTTACCCCATGCAGAGTAATACTGAAAGGTAACGTTATCTTTCACATTGATAGTAAGGGTAAAGAATGTTATTCTTTTTCTTTAACTTGCAAGTGATCTGATATGCCCTGTTTATTACAAATATCAAAATAAAACAAATTTGCAAAAGGTTTTCCTATACCTGTTTTTTCTTTTTGAAATGTTTAATGTAGCTGGGATGCAATACCTAAACCATTAAACAACAGCAACAAAAACACCTCCACCAAAACAAAAAACAAACAAACAAACAAACAAAACCAGACCTCAAAAATTCAAAACAGTTTTTAAAAAACTTCTAAAGCCACAAGCAGTCAAAATATTGCATCTTATATCAAAGGAATTTCACATCATTCTGAAACAAATCTTTGGGAGAAGTAGGAACATTTTTTGAAGATAAAGGGTCTTCTGAAAATGTATCACTTGAAACTTCATAGAATCAAGAAGTTCATGCTCTACTGACTAGAAACATCTGTAAATGCTATTAAAATTATTCAGAAAATTGATGTGTACTCTTAGAAGTTCACCTTTAAAATTTTAAGATTCAATTTCTTTCAGTAATCTTAAATTTAAGTAATTTGATCAAAAAAAAGTTATTTGAACTTTTTTGTTTAAGAGATATCAGAAATTTACTACCATGTTCCAGCTATTCACCATCTTTAAAGGGCAAATGGACTATGGTGATTATTTAGATGGACATTTTAACAGGATATGAAACACAGCATGATTTTCAAATGCAGTAATTCATAGTTGAAGTAGAACATGGTTTTCTAAAGACAGTACTCTGGAGTGCATCAGGCCCTAGCTAGCTGCTATCATATTGAAGGACTGTCCTGCTCTGCACTGCACTGGTGTGGCCTCAGTTTGAGAAGTGTATGTAGTTTTGAACACCACAATGTGTTGTAGTAGGTGTGACTGGGGTCAATAAGAAGGACGCGTGAGTAAAGTAACAGGTGTATTTACTTAAACCGAAACAATCAGCATTATGAAAAGGGCAAATATTTTGCAAATAGTTGCTTCTTTCAACATGTGAGTTCTCTTTCTCTCTCTCTTTTTTTTTTTTAATATTTATTCTATATGCACATTTGTATATTAAAAAAAAATACTTTGTCTAAAAATTGCTGTGAAACAGTTTTCTGATAAGATACCATAATGAAGAAAGGAACAGTAAAAATACAATTCTTTAAGCAAATTTCTGAACTTTTGGAGGGTTGGATTTCAACTTGATGAAGAGTCACAGTCACTGTATACCTTTCTACCTATACCTACATTTCCTATTTTGAAGCAGTCACCTACAAACTTCACATCTCCAGAAAAACTCACTGCAATATTTTTCTCTAGCCTTTCATATAATTTGGTCTAGTTGTAACTCATTAAACTTGCAGTCTGATTATTTGTGACATTTTAAACAGGAATCTGCTGTCTATTTTCCCATCTTGCTCCTCATCCTTTATAAGCAGACAATTTGACTTAAGCACAATCCTCTCTTTTGGTAATGGCCAAATAGCTGACATGCTGTCCATTTCCTGCTGGATTCTGATGGTGTTCCGTTGACCTTTTATTACTTCCTATTATATTCTGTCCACACTGAGAGCCAGCATGAATCTTAAGTTACTGACGAAAACAGTGGTTGATCTTGTCCCTAAGAGCTTTCCAGTTACTGAAGCTCCTATTTCCATATGCTTCCATGTTCTGTTGAACAGAGACATCTTTTTATTTGGTGTCTCTACAGAAGCAAAAATAATAATTTTGTGGACCAAGACCACATTTTGAAGTTGGTACATTACCATAAATAAATAAATAAATAAAGGCCTTCGCTCCTTGATTATAATTCACTCAAAAATACGCTAATATAAAACATTGTTTTATAAAAATAAGAAATGAAAATTAGAAGAACATTAATGCCTTGTTTGGTAGTCATACAAATGCTGCAGTGCTATGCATCGTGTGCTCCAGGAAAGAAAAGCAGAGTGAGTGCTAAGCATGAACTTTAAGTTGCCATGAATATTAATAATACATGAAGCAAAGCGCTTAGCCAGACATTCAAAGAGAATTGCAGTCATGGCCTTGCAACAGTCTTGCAGACTAATGTATCAGAATGTTATGTTACCTATTCCCTGCAGTATGGTCTTTATTCATGTTGCAGCCACACAATAACAGTAAGATCGTTATATCTCTGGCTATTCCAGGGAGAAAAATAATTCTCGGTGAATTTTTTCTTTAGTTTTGCTTTAAAAAAAAACACTGATTTAAGGCCAAGAAAAATAAAGTAGTGAAGAAAAAATCATTATAGTAACAACTTTTGTCCTTTATTTTACGAAGTGTAATGTATTCTTTCTGCAGGGATGCAAAACAAAATATAAACTACATGTGTATATTGTGAAATCTTCATGGAAAATAAGGTAACTTTTAAGGAGCCTCAGCTTTAAAAGGTTTAGTAGGATAAAGTTGACTCCTGGGGATTTCAGTAATTGATTCAAATGTTAATAAGAGAAACAACAACCACAATTATAGTCTTCAAGAAATAATACACAAGTGAATGTACTTGTATGCATTCAGGATGTTTCTGATTACGTTCAGTGTTTAAGGGAGAAAAGAAACATGGTAAACTACTCCAGTCCAATTGCCTGAGACACTGAACCACTGCAAATACTACTATTGAATTAATAGCATTGATTATTTGAGAACCAAAATCCATGTTTAAATGGGAAAAAAAAAATCATTTTTCAGGAGACATGGAGAAGGAGGCATTAGTTCTGGCTTCCATGAGGTCTTCTGATGGAAACATTTTACATACCACTGTAAAAAGTAAAGCAGAAATGTTATAAAATGTTTGGTCATTACTGTATCCAGTTGTCTGCATTCTTTGTTATAGAAAGACCACAGAAAACAGCAATGCATAAAATTAAGATGCATAGAGTAGAGCAAACATGTATGGAGTAAGGTAGCACAGAGAAGCTCAATGTACTTGCTGTTATTGTCAAAGAGTCAGACATTAGGATTTGCCACAAAGTATAGACACTCTAATTAATGAAAATGTTTAATGAATCTACAAATACTAGTGTCCTTTGTTTAAAGGCATTGATATACATATATATAAAGTAATAAGTTATCAGAAGGCAATAAGCATTTTGCAATCAACAAGTTGGTTTACATATTACATTTTTTTTTCCCTGTTATGCATGAGAATCAGAACTCTCATCTTTGGGAATAAAATATTTCTTAGCCTTACTAGTATAAAGATAAGGTAAAAAAGTATTATTATTATTAGAAGGTCAACAGTGTGCAAAGACACTGTGAGATATAAATTGCCTCTGATTATTTTGTTCACAGATATTGAGATATTGGGAATTTGATATTTCTTACTGTCATGGTTTTATGATTTTTGTTATCAGTGTTCCACATCATAACATCATACAAGGCACTGGTTAAAGAGTTAATGCTCCAGTTCTGTGCACTGCTGATATTTCCAGGTACCTGGTTCTCAGAAGAGAAGGACTACATACCAAAGAGGACTTTGCATTTCTGTTTTCCATTCAAAGGGAAAGACGAAACTGTTTGCACATCATGAGGTGCCTTCTCTTTTCCCTTTCTGTTCATCTCAGCAGCGTGCATGCTCCATACCCACCTCCCCTTCAGCATTAGAGTAAGGCCTTCAGTTTTTGAACGCTTTCATTTTATTTGACTTATTACCTTCAACAATTATATTGTATTATATTGTGTTATTTTGCATTCCTATATCTTATTTAGTAAATTAGCTTTCCTCCTCAGATCATTGCTGCTGTTTAGTTTTTAGGCCCATCTCCCTACTCTTATCCCTCTTCCCCTTTTCCCTATCGTGGGATGTGGAACTGTGTGTCCCCTTCCTCCATTCATCATAATGAACCAGCCCGTAAGACATTGACACTTGGTATTTCAAAAGAATACAGAAAAGTTTACAGCAAGAAAAATACATTAAAATTCTTTTATGCCTATTATGAGAAATGTGCAGTTTATTCAGACAGAATTAAGTTTGTTCTGTCAGTCTTTATTGTCCACTCATAAGATTTTCAAGTAAATACTTGAATGTGTTTTCTGTCACTCATGCCCTGGGAATGGTCCAAACAGATGTTCACAAAGCCTGTGCTTCATCCTATTCAAAATCTCTAATTAAAATGCTCTTTAGCCAGTAACTCATTAGGAGTAAGTTGGCACCTGTGAGACCTAAACTGTTTGATGAATATTTTCCACTGTACAGCATGCACGCCTACAACATATTTGGTTCAGGAGTCTCCTCTCTACCCTCCCAACACACTCTGCAAAAAATAAATAAAATAAAAACCAAAAACAAGCCAAAACCAAACCAAAACAACAACAACAACAAAAAACCTCTATGCCCATTTTAACAGAATTTTACTGAGCCATTCTGTGTACTGGGTTTATGTGACAAGGTTTTGGCAGCAGGTAGGCTGTGTGAGAAGAGGCTGCCTCCATGTTGGACACAGCCAGGTCTAGCTCTCTCCAAAATGGGTTCAGTGCTGGCTTGCTGGCCTGAGCTCACTCCAGGCAGCTGGTGATGTCTTTGTGATAACATTTGGGAAAGGGTAAAACCTGCTGCACAGCAGCTGTTGTAAGACACAGGTGTGAGAGCATGAGAGAACAACCTTGAAGTCACCAAGATGAGTGCAGAAGGAGGGCAGGAGTTGTTCTAGGCATGCAGCAGCAGGTTCCTGCAACCCAGGAAAGACCCATGGAGGAGCAGGCCGTCCCCCTCCAGCCTGTGGGCACTGCATGAAGCAGATACCCATGGACGAGTGGACGAGTCCATGGGGCAACAGTGGATGAGGTCTGAAGGAGACACAGCCCATGGAGAATGCCCACAAGAGCAGCTCAAGGCAGAACTGCAGTCCGTGGAGAGCAGCCCACAGAGAGATGGTGCACGTGGCCTGAAAGAAGCTAGAATCCATGCAGAACCATGCTTCAATGCCTCTTGACAAGAATGACATCTCATGGATGGAGATGCCTGTTCCTGATGGACTGCAGTTCATAGGAGAGGTTGCTGGAGCAGTTTTCTGAAGGATTTTTTTCTGTTGTAGGGAAGCCATGTTAGAGCAAGGGAAGAGTGTGAGAAGGAGCAGCAGCAGGGATGAAGCATAAGGGACAGACTGCAGCCTCCATTCCCCATTCTTCAGCATTACTCAGGAGGTGGAGAAGTCGGGAAAGAATGAATGATTTTGATCCTTGGAAGCAGAAAAAGATGGTGGGGCAGGTGATTTTTGGTTTGGTTCTGTTTATCAACAGCCTACTGAATTTTTAGTTGGCAATATACTAAATCAGTTTTTCCTCAAATCAAGATTATTTTGCCCACAATGGTAATTGTTAAGTTATCTCCTTATTCTTTCTTTAGGAATGTGGTTTATTTGAACGACTTTGCAAATGCCTTTAGTATTTACGGAAACAAATTTGAGAGAAAACAAAAAGCAAGGATCCATTCCACAGATGAATTCTTCAGAAAAATAAACATATCAGTAGGGAATGGCAGCAGAAGATATGTAAAGATGAACTAGTGAAACTACCACTCCAGCTCTCAAGCATCCTTGAAAATGGGTGAAGGGATTCTGAACTGACAGATTGAAGTCACTTTTATAAATGCTGTACTCCCTTGCAGTTACTTTGTCTGACAGAACAGTTCACTAACAGAAGTAATTGTGCTAAAAAGTGTACGTAGAAATGTATCCTCAGCCAGAAATCACAAAAATGTGGATATGAAGGATAAGGGAGAGATTATTGGAGACAGAGCAATTAAATATTCAATATAACATAGTGATGCCCTGGTGAGGCCTCATCTGGAGTACTGTGTCCAGTTCTGGGCTCCCCAGTGCAAAAAAGACAGGGATCTCTTGGGAAGAGTCCAGTGGAGGGCCACAAAGATGATGAAGGGCCCGGAGGATCTCCCCTATGAAGAAAGGCTAAGTGAGGTGGGTCTGTTTAGCCTTGAGAAAAGAAGACTGAGAGGTGACCTGATCCAGGTTTATAAAAATCTGAAGTGTGGGGGACAAAGAGGCGTGGCCAGACACTTTTCAGCAGTGTGTGGAGACAGGACAAGGGGGAACGGACAGAAGCTGCAGCACAGGAGGTTCCACACGAATGTGCGCAAGAACTTCTTTACGGTGAGGGTGACGGAGCACTGGCACAGACTGCCCAGGGAGGTTGTGGAATCTCCTTCTCTGGAGATATTCAAGACCCACGTGGACGCCTACCTGTGCAACCTGGTGTAGGGAACCTGCTTTGATGGGGGGTTGGACTCAATGATCTCTAGACGTCCCTTCCAACCCCCATGATTCTATGATGCCTCTGAGGATTTGTGTTACATAATGCATAAAACTTATGTAATGCATAATGCTAACCTATGAATTCTGTCAGAGAAAAATGCTTAGAATGGAATTTGCTTTCAGTGGGATTTAGATAGAGACTGTATTCTCTTATTTTCTGTCAGGATTATCTACTCTACTTTTCAATGCTTCATCACCCTTACCATGAAGATCTTCCACATTTTTATATGGAGCTTATTATATTAAAGTTTTAGGCCATTGCTCCTTGTCCTATGCGAGAAGAGCCTGGCTTTATCCATTTGCCTTCTACCACCCTCCAGGTATTTATATACTTTAATCAGATCCGCCCTTAGTCTTCTTTTCCCCAGGCTGAACAGTCCCAGGTTACTCAGCCTTTCCTCACGTGGGAGATGTTCTAGACCCTCTCTCATCTTTGTAGTCCTCTGCTGGACTCCTTCTAGTAGATCCTGTCTTTTTTGAACTGGAAGCCCAGAAGTGAACACAGTACTAAATCTGGCCTCGCCAGGGCAGACTAAAGTGGGAGGATCACTTCCTTCTGGCAGCACTCTTTTTAATGCACCCGAAGATACATATGTAGCACACTGACTGCATTTTCTCTTTCATTTTTATTTTCTGTAAACTTACCTGTTTAAAATTATCTCTTTTCTAAATGCCACACTTTGTTCAATAGTTCTTGCTTTCTTCCTCCATCTGTCCTGTTGCAGATGAACCTTTCAGTTGAGAACAAGAAAAAAATTAGTATTCTCTCATATTGCAGATTATGCTGTTTAACCTTAAAAATCAAATATCACTAGCTACTTAATCCTATGCCAAGCCACTATTTTTAACAACTAAATGATTCTGAAAAGCTAAATAATTAGTTTCTGCAGATTTAACACCTGGGGAACACTCCTTTCTGCGTCATTTGAAGACACTTTGTAGTGGTGCATGTCTCATTTGACAAAGAGATCTAAATGAGCTGTCAAGACACTTTTGCTTCAGCAGCTGAATTTCCTCCCTAGAATATTTCATACCCTTTATTAGTCCCAAAATAAGAAAGAACACCATCTTGGACATTTTCAGAAGCTGTCTGACATGTTCCTGAGCACTGCCCTAGGTGTCCCTGGTTGATCAAGATGACCTCTACAGGTCCCTTCCAACTTTAATCCCAACTGTAACCATACTGTAATTCTATTATTCTATATAGTACTAATGGGACTAATCAGTGCATCTGCTGTTATGGTATGCTTTTAGGTCCATTAAAATACAGCTTTAAAATGATTTTTCTGTTGAGATATTTAGTAATATCTGACAAAAAAAAAAAAAAAAAGAGTTCAAGGTGTGCACTTCTTTGAAATGTATTAGTGTGGCAATATTGGAGGAAGTAGAGGAGAGTTCATGGAATGGAAGTGATTACTACATGCAGAAAGTAGAGAGAACCAAAAAAGGTTGTATAAAGAAGAGAGCTGAAAAAAGTGAGATACGAAAGCTAGTTTTAAATAGCACATGTTTTATGATGAAAAGCTATTGCTTTGATGTTAAAGTAGTGAGTGAAAGTTCATCTATTTATCACAAAAAGTGTCAACATATATTAATAGTATGGTTTTAAGACATGCTGTAGGATAAACGCCTTCTTATGGCATTGGCAAGGCTATAAAAACCAGCATTTTAGCTAAAATAAGAATTCAGGGGCTACTAAGCACTCATGTAAAATTTTAATAAGGAATTTGATAAAATAGAAATTTCAAGAGTGGGTTCCAAACATTTTCAGGGTGGATTCCAAAAATGATGAATTCCTAACTTCTTCAGAATTTGTAAAGTAATGTGTTTCATTAACCCACTTTATGTAGAAGGTAGACACTAAACAATTAATTTTGAGAAACAAAAGCATTACATTAATGGCTTATAAATGAGAAGGCTCACCATGGCAACCCAGAAGTGAAGCAGTTCTTCAGAATTGTCAGAGCTCCCACAGCTGCTGCTGTTGCTCAAGAGAAATCTGCTGTCTCAACTTACTCTGTTTTTGGATTTGTTTCTGAAGGTCAGCCTACAGTTTTTGAGGGTCACAGTCAAGGTTCTTTCCTCTTAGGAAGGGAATTAATTGCTACCCCTGGGAAGAGGCTAAAAAAAAATCACAGTATTTCTTGCTTCTATTAGGGACTGGAGTTATAATACAATGAATGATTAGAGGACAGAATTCAGTACCTTGGGAGATGACAAAGATCTGGCAAAATTTCAAAAAGTACTTGAAAAATTTAAAGCTCTTTGGTCAGAGCTTGCTTCTTTGCAACAGAAACTATTTACCAACTGTGGTGTAGCAGAGAGGTAGAATTAATAGGTCTACATGCAAAAAAAAAAAAAAAAAAAAAAAAAAACTAAAAAAGAGAATCTGGTTTCATTAGTAAACTGTACACTGCATAGGTATGTGGTGCAGTCCATGCAGGCTGGATAGATGACAAATGAAAATGGAAAAACTCAGTTCAAACATGCTGCTGAGTGACAAGATTAACGTAATAAGAGATACTTGATTTCTTTTTAAGAATGTTGGTAGTGATCATTGAGCAGTCAGAAGAAAATAGAGATGTCATCATAAATCTGTCTTCAAAAAAGGATTTACTATGAAATAGTTACTGTCCAAAAAGAAGTACTGCATTTTCCCAAGAGAAATATTACATGTATTTTTATTTTTATTTTTACTTTTTTTAGCAAGGACTGTGCTGAGTGAGAGTGTTCCTACTCAGGAGTTCAAGGTTCCCAATTACGTAACTATGTATCTTAGCGAAATCAATCAAATGTCAGCTTGAAAAAAATGGCATATTTGGAAAAACACAACAAACATTTTATATTGCTCAGATGGTTTGTCACTGATGAACGCAGAGATCTCAGTTGACGGTCAATAACTAAGTCTGTAAAGAAAAATGAAACAGTAAATGGAAAAGTAATTTTCTCATTTTATTTATAGGGAGCTGAAATATCTACCTGTATAAATGAAATGATTTGTTCAATGTCAGAAATGAAGCCTCTGGCGTTTCCACAGATCGAATCTTGATTTTATGTGCCTCACACTAGAGCTTTGAAAAAATGTGTGTGAAGTTCAGTAAATATGGGATCTCTCCAGTCCCCACAGAGCTTTCAGGTTTTATTATTTTTAAGACAACTAGGCTTAGAATCAGGAAAAAGAACCCCGTTGTTAACGAGGTCTGTTATAAAGTCAGCTCATGCTGTTTCCTAATTTACACCTTAATACTTCAGGAATGGCCTGTAGAAGAAGGACAAGTTACAACAGACTTGGTCACTTCATGTCACTGAAACATTTTTTTCCTTTGGTCTCCTTTATTCTTTCTGATTTAGATCTAGCAACCAGAAAGGGAAACAAGGTTCCCAAATTTACCTTGACTTTGTCATTTCAATAGATTCAAGAGACTCCCTTGACTTGGTATTGCATATTCATTGCAATCAGAACAAAAGAAGAATAAAACTCAGAGTAGAGAATGTTCCTTTTGTGGACTCCATGTAACTAAAAAGAAGTGTAAATCAGAAATACGCATAGGGAAGTTGGCTGCAATGTTGGCTACCACTTTTGTAATTATATTGCACTGCTTTTAGATCTGTTTTTTGAAGGCAATCATTGTAACAGATACATCATTTTATTGAAATAAGAATGGTAACTATATCTCTATTTCACTATTTCTGAAGCAGAATGAACTCCAAGGATAGTACAGCTACAATTTATGATTTTTTTTTTTTTATTCACAGATGAGATAGAAAATAAAGCTGCTTTTTACATATTTACTGTATGGGAACTGTTGAATCATGGCCTGAACCACTGATTGATCACCTGAGGCAAGCACTGAGTCAGCCACAGGAGCACAGGTAAAGGCAATTCACTGTGTGACTGTAATGGGTGGAGTCTGGCTTCACCTCTCCCAGACCCCATTTAAGGGCTGACCACCACAGGGGAAGAATCTCTTGTTGGAGATCCCTCCCCTGCAGAGTTATCAGTGAGCCTTGACTATCCGCAAAAGGTGAGCCTCCCTTTATTTACTGGTTGTGTATTTACCATACAGATAAACCTAGCAAAATGTACGATCTTCCTCTCTGTTTTCTCTGAATACTATTTTCTTTTGGGATAATCACCCTACATTTACCCGTGGAATACTGTAAAAGAGGGATAATCATATTTGTTTTCTACCGTGCTTTATTTGGGCATGCTAGTATCTTACCATGCAATTAAGGCAGTGATAGTTTTCATTTGGAAAGAATTATTTCATACTTTTTTTTTTCCTAGTAATTTTAAACTTAGTTGTATGATGCTCTTGAAATGGGAGAGAAGAGTTGATACAGTATGGCATGTGATGCAGCATTTTGCATACCTAGATTTTGGAAAGCCACTATTCAAAGCGAGACAAAAAAAATCTATGTTAAAATTTTATTGCAGCAGTCTCAAAATGGTATCCAATAGTCAGTGCAATCATTCTAATAAAAGGGGTTGTTATTTACTACAGTTTTTTTTTTTTTTTCCATCAGTGAAATTCATTCCCATCACCAGGTACTGTCTATGTCTCTAAGGCTTTAAAACTGAATCAGTGAAGACAAATATTTGTGCATTTCAGAGGCATCTCAAAATATACTGCTTTTGTTTACTGTTTTGAATTACATAGTGAAGTTTATGAGCTATTCATGAAAATACATAAGAAATGTATGACTGGAATACTTATGTGAATATGCTTGAATTCATCAAGAGAAGTTACATTTTTTATAATTACCAGAAATCTTCACAAGTGAAATTAATACATATTTAATTGATTATTATTATTTTTTAACTCATTCTTTAAATCAATAGTGAATTCCTGGAACAGGGGAGAGATATACTGTCCAAATACCATGGTGTGATATATCATGCTTTGTATAGCATACATTCTAAGTTTGTATGACGTTTATTATATCCTCCTCAGAATTTTTTTTTGTGTATGGTAAGAAAACTGGTTCCCATAACTGTAAAGATGATGCAAGTCTTCTGTTCATATTTGTTTCTGCCTGTTCTGGGCTTTCAGTTTTATGATCCCCTTGCTCTATGTACATATAAACTCCCCCAACATCCCCTCTCCTGAACTATCAAGGTATTATTTCAGTTTTGACTCATTCTAGATAACCTGTGTAATTTCCAAATGTGAAATAGCTTGTAAGCAAATACTGAGACATTCTTCAAAGTTTTCTTCAGTGTTGATGTTTAGCCCAACCATTTTAACCCCTTTCATATGACTAGTATGTAACATACAGCTGGTTTCAGTTTCATTCTCTGCAAGAATTCATACCCGATGTTGTATGTATTCAATTATATTTTTAAAACACAAGGCAGATCCATGAACAATTATTTTGTTAGCCCTTGAGAAACACAGTATTTGACAGACAAGAGAAAAATTTGGTGTCCAGTAAAAGTCATATATATCCTCTGAATATTCTTTGTACTTAGAAAGAGTAGACATATGGACAAACTGCAAGAAGTGCAATAATACAGGCTCCAAGTTTTCTGATGCGGGCACATAGTATGGCCAGAGCAAGTAATTCCTAGTCACGTTTTCCAACTTACCTATGTATACTCCCTACTACATAAAATCATTTGAGTTGGCAAGCACCTTTAAAGGTCATCTAGTCGAACATAATAAGTATATAATGAGAATACATGTTAGAGTTCACAGTACAGACTTAGAATTAGAATTGGAAAATTACAAGATCATGTATCTTAGGCCTGTATTCCTTAAAAGAATGCCTTTTTAACTAATAGACCATGGCTTACTTTAGCCAGGGCATGAGATGGTGGTAGAAAGCTAGTTTATTTGCATTCAAGTTTGGCACCTTGTTCTGAGAAAAAATGCTTTGTTAATTATTTATGACTAACTTCGCTGCCTGAGTAACTGCTGATGTGAAACATTGCAGATGTGGGTTTTGCTCTTCTGTTTTGGATGAGTAAAAGGCAACACACAGAAGAGGCTGGATGTGAATGTAGGTGGACCTTTGGTCTTACTTGGTTTTACAATTCCTGGATTTTATATTAAGATGTAATATTTATTTATTCACCAATAGTGCACTGTATGTATCTTCTGTAATGTCTTTTTTATTATTTTTGTTTTAGTTTCATTTAGTTGCATTTCTTAGTGGTGTTTCTAAATAAGTTTGACATCACTGCTTGGAGACATTTTTCTACCCTTCTTTTCAGAAAGAGTAAGCAGTCTTGTTTACACACATCAGACTAATAATAATAATAATACTTCAAAAAATGACTGTTGAGGGTGTACAGTAAATCACAGAGTATTTAGCTCTTGGCAAGGAAAGTCCAGATACTTTACATAGTTCTGGGATAAATAAACTGTCTAGTCCAAATTGACTTATGAGTGATATATGATTCTTCCGCACACAAACAACATTCTGTTGCTTTACCGTGAAACTTCCAGTGCTTTCTCTATTCTAGGTAGGAACGTGAATTCATTCCAACACAAATCAAGTCTCACTATTGTCACACAGTTGAATCCTCTCCTAATTTCATCATATCATCTTGTAGATTGCTCAAAGCAGCTTTGAGTGATGGAGAAACTTTCAGGAAAATCCTGAAGGAGCAGGAACCCTGCAAGGGATGGGATCTGCCCTCCTCTGCTGGTTATGATAGGCAAATATTAGTTAGACCCTTTCTACCTGAGTTACCAAGGCCATGTTTCTCCTTCCCTTGCTTTTTCTTAGCTATACATTTACTTAGTGTCTGCAAAGCTTGCTCAGATGAAATGTTGAAGGAAGTTGCTAACATTGATAACAGGTACTTATGGTTTCCTTCCTTTCTTCAAATCCACATATCTGTCAGAATTTACAGTCACAGGGCAGGTAGGGAAGTGAAAGACTGCTGTTTGTATTAATTCTACTGAGACTCAGTTTTTAATGGTGTTATGTAAGAGGAACAAGATTTTATCAGCACTTTGATAACAGTTTTCCACAGGCATTTTCTATGTGAGAAAGTGTTGCACTGTGGGGAAGTTTATGTTGGCTTGCTACGGCACCATGACTTTTTCATATTACAACCTAATGCTTTTCCCAGAAGATGATGACTGAAAAAGGCTTCAACTCTCACTGATACTAAGCCTTCAGACCAGAGTACCTTCATTCTATTGTCTTTTCTTTGTATACTCTTGCTGTTTCTCATCTTAGTCTTCCTCATTTCCCTGTTCTCCTTCTTTTACCTCTTCAGAGATTTTGTTTTCCCCAGTTATTAAGCATCGAATGCTTGTATTAGAAAATCAGTTTTTAACAACGTTCTAGTAGGATTTGACAACCTCACTGTTAGCTCTGGAAAACACAGGTGATGCTGCCATTCTGAGCTAGTTCCAGCTGAGCAGCAGTGAGTCTGTGAGCCTGTGTTTTTATAAGCGCAGTATGTGCATATACGTAAAGATATGCATTTTGATGCTTTTTATATCTGTGAGGTTGTTGATATGCAGTGAAAACAGAATGTGGTGAGAAATACTACTTAATGAAAATTTATTATTTATTTAGTGAAAGCAGACAAATTATTCCACATCTTTAAATTCCTTGCAATTGTTTTGCTCTGACCTCGGGTTTACGCAGGCTGAATGCAGAAGATATTCTTCTTTAAGCATTTTAAATAATTTTGTCAGAAAGCCTTAACTCTTAAGAATTTCAAAATCAGCAGTTTTACTAAACTGCTTTAAGTTCTCAAGAGATCCTCCAGCTCTATTTTTTCCTCTTCTTTCTTCTTCCTGTCTCTGCTATCTTACATTTAACTGAGTGATAGCTTTAATAAACACTGAGCTCAGTCACAGGTTAAAATTGCACAAGGAAAGGAAAAGGTATGAGTGAACTTCATCTTAAATGCCAGCCTTCAAATTATGGGTCATACACGTTCCTTTAATATTTCAATGCCTATCTATATCTAAATATCTATCAGTCTGTGCTTTGCTGCCAATGACCTTCTGTCAAAGATTGGATTGTCAACTATGTGTCCACAGAACTTTATAAAAACTTTTCCAGTCGTATGTATATATGGTGATTTCTACAGTACAGTCCAGTTGATGATTTCATGACAAAAGGAGTGGCTTCAAACAGGAAAAAATCAAGAAATTATTTAAGAGAATGAGGATAAATTCTGTGGTACGTAGGCAAATGGCCACTTGACTTAGATAAAGAGAGCAGCACTTTTGAACTTTATTTCTGGACTGGTCACCAACTTTGAAGTAGGAAATAAGGAGCATAACATAATGCTCCTACTTAGCAAAGTTATAAATATGTTTTATTTCTGGTTTCTTAGTTTGATTGAATTTTTCATCAGATCAGTACCAGCACAAACACTTCCACCAAAGAGCAGTTCAGAAGAGCACTGACAGCACATGGATCTTTTTGTCTATGCAGTATACAGTCTCCTAAGGACACACAGGCCTTTATATTTCATAAGCACTAATAAAAGTCTGTTTTGTTTGAACACGCTGAAATCTGAAGAGAGTAAGAGCAATTATTCCCATTTAAACTTTTCATTTAAAAGGTGGACATGACTCAAGAAACACATACTCAGGAGTAAAACTTTCACCAAGGAAAACTCCTTTCTTTGAAAATTTTCTACATATGAGTTGCACCAATTGTTTGTGGGAAAAAAATAAAGCATCTGTGAGCCAAAGCAACAGATTATAATCAAAAGGAGAATATTGTCTCTGCTGGCACTTTTAGTTAATATACAAGCAAGAAAAGAAATGTGAAGTTTCCCTTTTTTAATATAAATCATGTTCATAAAGAGGTTTTAGAAATTTCTTCTAGAAGAGATAAATAATTTCTTTGCTCTCAATAGATCGAATGTGCAAAAATATTACTTTGAGTCATTGAATAGTGTAGTGTTTGTGTCATAACTATGTTAATTGCTTTTAAACTTTCGCCATTCTTTAACTTCCTGATGGAACAAAACTGGAATATGAAGGATTTCTCCCTCCACTGCAGGTTTTTTTTTTTTTCTTTTTCTATATCTGCTTCAATAAAAAAAGACTGCGTGAAAGAGAAGAGAAAAATATCTCAGGTTCTCCATCTGGATGACTGAGAAACAACAATTGCAGGCTGTGTAAAGCACCTGGTCCTCTACTTCTACCTAGTAAGTGTAAAGTGTATATGCCATTTCATACTGGTTTGGACAGGATCAAGCTATTCTTTTGGATTTTGATGCAAGCAGTTGCGTTGATAACATTGTGATATTTTAGTTGTTGGAGAGTAGAGCTTATGTCTGCCAAGGTCTTTCCTACTGCCCTACCAGCGAGAAGCTGGGAGCGCACAAGAAACTGGAAGGGGACACACCTAGGACAGCCAGGTAAACTGACCAAAGGGATTTCCCATACTGTGTAGTATCATGCTTAGCAATCAAACCTAGGGGAAAGTAGGAGGAGAGGTGATGTGTTATCTGTCTTCCCAAGAATCCATTATGCATAATGTTTACATGACAATGGCTGAATGCTGCCTACAGATGGGAAGAAGGACTGAATTCCTTGCTTTCCTTTGCTTATACACGCAGCTTTTGCTTTTGTTTGTTTTCTACATTTCATATTCTTTCCCTCATTCTGCTATGGGGGAAATGAGTGGTTTGATGGTGGTGAGCTGCTTAATTGGATGAAACCACATTTTTACAGTCAGATTTCTAAATTTCAACAGATCTGTTAATAACAGATAGCATTTACATATGTATTACAAATACTAAAAGCTTTCATTAGTAACCAGCATAGCAAAGCAAAGTAAATTTGAGTGCCTATTATACAATTGTAATTCAGGTCAGTAAAGCTCTTTTTAGTTGTTCCACATGGATCTATGACAGCTCTGTTCTAATTTGTTGAGCATATATCAATAATATTTCTAAACGTACGAAATATGTGATGGCTCCTATGAAATAGTGCTATTTCTCTCATGCCTACTGAGAGTTTTCCTGCAATATTACCCTTCTTTTATGTATCAGTGATGGATTGAGGAGATGGTCTAACTATAAAAATTCTATTCCCTGTCACAGGAATTTCATTATTGTGATGGTAATTATAATTGCACAGTAACAGAACAATGAAACAGTACTGCATACTGCAGTAAGTAATGTTGATACAGTGTTGTTGATATTATCAGCATAGGAACACCAACAACTTAAAAGTTTCTCTCATTTCAGGAAAATTTGAAAAGTTGAAAAGATGCGAAAGATTTTTCCACAATTTTTTTTTCTCTAGGACTTCACATTACAGCATCTTAAACAAATGATCTGTTTCAAAAACAAACTGCCTGTCACCAAGTGTTCTTACATTTCTGGATTTTAAAATATAACACTGTTTCCTGCCATGGGTATTTAATCAATGCAACCAGTCACTATCCTTACTTGAATAGTAGGTGTTTGGCAGGCAAGACCAATGAACAAATTCCATTAATATAGAGTATAGTTTATCATACATTATTGGAGAGCGTTTGCATTTTCACATGAAATTCTTACAACTTTTGCAGTTGAATAATACAATTATTATTGTTATTATTCATAACTATAAAGAAAAGTAGTTTATATTTATGTCTTTCCTACAAAAGTGTAACGTACTTTGACCAAGTGGCAAATAGTACATAACTGTCACAGGATTGGTATTTGTCTTAAAGTAACATTTCATGGGGGTATTTCTCTGCCATAATATTTGCAATTTTCAATTATTCAGAAACATTTTGATGATCAGTGATAATAACTTGTCAAGAATGGTAGCATGAATAATTTTTATAATGAACTATTTTCTTCAATGGAAAGGTGATATTAGGATATGAACCCAACAAAGAAGAAAGAACAGCATTTTATATTTAAAAAATAACTGAATTAAAGAAGCAATGCTTCTCAATACTAGGATTCTGCATATGAAAGGATTTTTTCCAAGCATAATGACTCAACTTTATAGCTTTGCATCTGTCAGATAATTATCAACAGTGTATTCTTGCTGTGATTTTCTGTGGCATAAATAAGGTGCAACTCCAACTACTCTTTTTTTCTTTTCATTCTTTCCTAATCTATAGAATGAATTATATATATCACTTTCTAAATATATTTGCAGAAAATGCAGCTTTAGTCTTATCTACAGAAGAAAATTTCCTCACTATCATCTAAGATTTGGTTTTAAATATATGCAAATTTATTTTCATATGAATTTCTACTTTGCAGGCAGTGTTTGAGTGAAGGAGATTTGGGCAGGAGTGGTCTTGATTGAGATGCTTTTGGGAATTTTCTACTTTTCTATAGAACTGCAAATAAACACACATTGACAATTTTCTGCATAATCCAAAAATTTTCTCCAAAAGACCTCAAGTGCATTTGTTGCAAAATCTCAGGTACAGCAGTATTTGTTTCAAATTTCTTTAATTTCTTCAATTAACTGTGGCAGTCCAGGGTCCACTTGCTCATTACTTCTGCATTTCTTGTGTTTTTTTTTTTCACATGGGGGTGGGGAGGCATTACCACTCTTTTGTCTTCCGGATCCTTATGATAACCTGGACTTATCCCGTGACAATAGTTCTGCAGAACTTTGCAGCACTGAAGCAATACATTTCATGTGGAGTAACTATTCCCCCACATCCTTTAAAACTGAATTTTTGGTTTGATCTTAGCAAATAGCTTAAGTTTTCCTCCAGCTTCAGAAAAATCTAAAGCTTTCCTAGAGCTTGGAAAATTCATTTATTTGAAAATTTACTGTAGCCTGAGGAAATCCTGCTGCTGTTTGTATAGCAGATAGGCTGCTATTTTTGCCTACTTCATAACATTTTGTCTGTTTTTTTAATAGCCCCTGGTAAATATCCTAAGCTTGAAAATCTTTGAAAAAAGCTACCTCCTGTATCTTGTAACGTGAAATAATTTATATTCTAAGTGTCTTCTTTGTTATTTCCTGTCACATCTTCTTCTACATCAGTAAAATAACTTTTAAAAACACCATTTCTTTTATTTTCAGTGATCTATGCTTGTTTGCTTCCCGCATTTCCCATTTTGTGGGCATAGCCATGCTTCAAAGGCAGATGGCTGATCTGTGTCAGAAATGTTGACAATATAATGGAATATGCTGACTTTCATGGCTATGGCAAATAAAGATGTGGGATTCAGTTCTGTGTTACTCAGCCCTTGCAGTAAGAAATATAGGTTGCATAGGGGACTTCAAAGAGATCCCAAAAATATGTGTTTTTTTTTTGTCCTGCACAGACCACATTGTCAGTCAGGATACATTTGAGCATGAATTTATAGTCTGTCCAGAATGCTTCCTATGGAAAGAAGGGAGGGATCTGACTATACTCCTGCTGCTGCCATGCTCCTTTTTCTCTGGGACCTAGAAGTATCTTGAACTTAAACTGTTCAAACAACATGAGATACAGTAAGAGACTGAAGTTCCAGTTTGAACTGCATGGGTTGGTTTTGTGCTAGCAAAACAAGAGACTATAACTTTAAAAAGACAATTTTCTTTGAAGTCAAGATAATGTTTTACAAAGGAAGAAGAATTGAAAACATAATTTTTCCAGTTTCTTCATTGTAAACCTTACATTGCTAGAAATATTACATTTACCACATAGTCTGATAATTGCAAATGATTTTTTTTTTTTAATGGAGCTATGCAATCTTTTGATTTGCTGTTGACAGTGTTAGGTTTTCTCTTTTCCTCATGGCTTCTCCTTCCCTTCCTGGTAGTTTAGTTGTATACTTCTGGGCAATTTATTTAATACTTAAGTGCGAATATTTTATTACTTCAACATCTGTTAATTAATCAGTCTATCTGCAAGACAAGATAAATCAATTTTACAACAGAAAATATTTTGAACATGAAGTACAGCATTACCAACTTTATGCTGGCTAACGAATTCACCAATCCCGCAGGCACAGGAGTATGGATCGTATTGTTCACTTTTAATAGTATATACACAACTGGAGCTTTAAGTTTCCTACTTTCCTGCAGGAAATGAATATATTTTATTTTGGAACTTAAACATCTGAAGGGAGTCAAGTGTGCAAGGAATCTACCTTTCTCCATTATTATCAGTGAAGAAATTCACTCATGAGTAGTTTTTACTTACTTCATACTAAACTAAATCTAAAGTATCTTGAATGAAAGCAGACTTGGAAATAATTATTCCCTTTGAGAGCTGAATGGACAGAAATACTTTAACCAAGCGCTGTCTTATTGTAATGAAATGGAAAATATTATTAATAGATCATTTTATTTACATTAAATAGATAATCTTACTGAGAAATGTTTCTCTTAGGTGTGGTCTAATTGGTGTTGAAAAAGGATTATAATCACTGTGTCTGAACAGTAAAAAGAAACAGAGTAAAATATTCATTGTTCTCGGTAACTATTTCCATATGCCTCTTGGTCCTTCTCTTTTCCTTCATGATTTGGAGAAATTATTTATTTTTAATATTGTGTATTTGAAAAAAAAAATCTTTGAAGAGCATTAAATCATTTATGCATTATATATGTTTTGAAAACAAGTTCTCTAACTTCTTCAGCTTAAATTGCTTTTTTGAGTTTATACTGAGCTTCATCAAATTATGTTTATGAAATACAGTGAGTATGCCTCCAGGGTAGCCAGCAAGTACTTAAACAATACCTTCTAAAAACATTTTTTCAAAAACAAGCTTAATTTTGACCATATTAAAAATGAAATTTATATTTTTCCTTATATTTACTTATAAAAGGAAACACCTAGGATTTTCTTTTGTATATGTGGTTACTTACTGATAACCAAAACCAATATAAAAATCCCCAAAGTGGTAAAGTAGATTATTGCAATTATGTTAAGCTTTTTAGGTTTCTAGAGGACAGTTGCATACATATTATCTACACGATGAATAAGACCACAGGATACGATTTGAATATTTTGGCTTATTTTAGAATAGCTATCCATTCTCCTCTTAGATTAATAAGATCTACAGGTAAAAGTGAACTTCTTATTCACAATGTGAGAGAATTAAGAGTTTATAGTGTTAACTATTATTCTAGTTTTCATAATTAAAAACTCCTTCTACAGTGTTTTTTTTTGTTCGTTTTTGAAGTAGCAATATTCCACAGCAGAAGAAATAACTGGTACAAGTTCTTAAAATAGAATTTGCATATCCATTCAGACTGTTGGGAGTAATCCTTGTATTTAGCTAAAATCTGCTTTCCGAAAATGCACGTAATTGTGCTTTGAAGTCATCAGTAGCATCTACACGGTCTTCATAATGCTGTTTATTTCACTCTCTGACTAAAATTAGCACTTCATTTCTGGTTTGAATGTTTCTTGTTTCTTCAGGAAGATGCTCTGCTGGACCTGCTAGTAGGACACACGTTTATCCTTCTGGATGTCCAGTTGCACTCTAATGAAGATGCCTCTCAGTTCTTTTTCATCTATTGGAAAGACTAAACTTCACTAGCAGCTCATGTGGATATATTTTTTTGTCTCCAAAATCTGATCATTACAGGGCTGGATGGCAAAATGGCTCTAGGCAGTTTCATAAATTTTTGAAAAGCTCTCTAGGCAAATTGAATGCTACATTTTGTGTTGCCATTAGATCTGACAGAATAATTTCACTAAATTATGTGGTCACCTATTGTGATGTCACTTGTGTTGGATGTGATGTTAGTTTAAAAATCAATATCAATTAACCTGAGTATAGATTTCAGTCCTTGAATTTGGTGTACTCTTCATCAGATCTGCTTTACTATTTGAACTGAACAAATATGTCTGATAAATACAAGATGTGACTGAAAAGCTTTAATAGCAGTGCATACTGATAATGCTAGTTGAATGGTAAATTCCATGAATCCTTTAGCGCAGTTTAGAATCAGCTATATGCTCCTATTTCATAGATAAATTATATTAATACTGAGATCAATGGGAATGTTCCTTTTGGATACAGAGAAATACAGTTATTGTTGCAAAAGTCTCAAACAGAAGTTCTTCTGCATCATGCAGAATAAATATAATAGAGGTAGGGTACTGTAATCAGTAATCTTACAGGTACTGTTAATTTAAGACAGAAAAAAAAATGATCAAAAGCATGTTTCCCTTTATTCAGTATAAAAAGGGAAAGTTTCCCTTCCATTTCTACTGATTCTATATTTTATATAATATATCATTTTATATATAAAATTACATTTAAGAAGAAAAATGTTTTATTTGCTAAATACTTTTAAGCATTTCTAATGTGCTTAGAACAATCTGATACAGTAGTTTTGAGATATGCATTTTCTATAACTGATGATAAATGGAATGGGAAAACTTTGTCTGGGCCAATTTAGGTTCTGTTTAGGATTGTATCCCTAATTCTTTTCTCATTTGTTGTAGATATTTGAGAAATAAATACTTCTTTTTTTCTTGTAAGTTTGAGGAAAAAATATTTAATTGCCATGTCGCAGGGAATTAAGTGTCTAGGTGAAGTTCAGTGTTTCCTGTGTATTCAGTGCTAAGGGTCTGTGCTCTTTTCTTGTGTATTATGCGTCTGTATAAACAGCTTATTGTGCCTTCCTCTCGTAATCAGAGTGAGAATACATTCAGGTTTTGACAACAGTATCTATAGGTGTCTATAGACCTGTGACTCCATTTGGACTGCCACAAGTTCATGAGTGCCAATTGTTTAATGACTAATGGGGCAGGGGACCCATGGACCCATGCCCTGGGAAAGGTGGGAAAAAGGAAAGGGTAGGGAAATGGGCCAAGCAATAAAACAGCGGCGATGATCTGTGAAGGAAAACTAATTTACTAAATAAGAAATCAGAATGCTAATTTATATATATTATATACAATAAAATCAAAACTGAAGCGAATGAATCAAATAAAGTGAGAAGAGTGTCTGAAACCAAAGGCCTTCCATTAAAGTTGAAGGCAAGATGGCTAGGAAGCTCCCACTACAGGTGATGTAGGAAAAAGAGGCAGTCTCAGGACTCGTGCAGTTTGTGTTCCCATTTTCCACTCAGAGGGAAAGACAAAAGTCTTCTGGGATATGTAGTTCCCTTCTGAGAGCCAGGTACCTGGAAATTCAGCTGTCCACAGAACTGGAGCATTAACTCTTCAATTCTTAGTGCCTTATGTGATGTTATGATGTGGAATACCAATAACAAAAATCATAAAACCATTACATTCCTCCCCCTATTATTGGAACACCAGAACCAGGCAAACCGGTCCATAAACCATTGACAGTAGGGCCATATGGGATCTACTGGAGGCTGTGGAGAAAGCTGGCAGATGTGGTTTCAAAGCTGCTTTTCATCAGCTATCTATGGTTCTGACCAAGTGGGGAGGTCCCAGATGACTGGAGACTTGACCATCAACAAGAAGCATTGAAAGGTGGATCTGCAGAACTGAAGGCCTGTCTGCCTGACCTTGATGCTAGGGAAGGTGTAAAGCAAGCAAAGGTGGTGATGGAGCTTTTATCTGAGGTAGAGGTGCTGCAGAAAGAGATGTTAGAGATAAGGGGCATGAACTTACCCCTCCCGGCCACCGTTTGGTTAAGGAACGCAGCCGCCTCTTGTTGGAACACTGGCGCGCCGGAAGGAGGAGTGCCAGGAAGGGGGAGGGCAACCCGTGCGGGCTCTGAGCGGATCTGTGCTCCCGGAAGCAGCGCCGAGAGGGAGAGGGTGGGTGGGCCTGGGCTGCTCCTCCGCTCCGCTCACTCAGATGCTCGTTCACTGGTTCAGGCTGTGACCAGGCAATCCCACTACAGAAGGGTTATGGAATAAATCAGCTTGAGGGAGATCACACAGCATGTGCAAAGAAGTCAGGGGATCAGGCCCAACTAGCATGGGTTCATGAATGGCAGGTCCTGCCCGGCCAGCATCATTTCCTCCTAGGACATGGTGACCAAACCAGTGGATGCCCATCTTGATTATATTCCACCCATTTCAACTTTCTCTCAACATTTTCTGGGGAGTAAGAACAAATACCTGGTGTAGGGAACTTGCTTTGTCAGGGGGGTTGGACTCAATGATCTCTTGAGGTCCCTTCCAACCTCTATGATTCTATGATATTTCTTCTAAAATTTGGTTGTGGGTTAAGCCAGCAGGTGGCTATGCCCTGCACTGTCATTCTCACTATGCTTTAGTGAGGTTCTGTCTGTATGAAATAGATTTTAAATAACAGGATCTATTTAATTTTATTCAGAATTTTTACTCTGGGAGTTTTGCTGACTGTTTTCCCTGGTAAACTCAAAACAGTAGATGTGTCTGTGGGCTTAAATCTCTCCCAACTGCAGATGTAATTGATTATAAATCTCCCCTTTCCTTGTAAAATTTGAAAATGATGCCCTGCTTTTTCATTTTGAAGGCCATGTCCTCAGACCCTTTGAGGGATTTCAGACTGGATTCTGACCTGAAGGCTCAGAGGAGCAGGATTTAAGATATAACCTCTCTTCACTACTCTCTCATGACTCAATTTATTAGTACTACTCTGCATTATGTACAGGTTGCCATCAATTGTATCATCAGACGTTGAACTCTTCCCATGTAATATGCAGAGAGTTTTGGTACTCTAGACTCAAGGCTGCTACAGGAATAGAGGATTTAAACACTGTATTCAGTAACACTTAATGTGCTATCTTAAGCCTTTATTGAGTTGGTCCTTACTTGTTTGGTCCAGATGTCTGCCTTGTCTCCAGAGAGATTTTACTTCATGATAACCTACTCAACTGATAAACCTTTCTATAGAATAGGCACAGAGCCCTTTGGAACAGAAGAAAATAGATCAATGTAATAAAAGCTTTTGAGTCTATCAGATAATGCCTTATTTAGGACTTGTCTTTTTGTTGTTGTTGTTTTTTAAACATGGAAATAAACCAGAAAGATGAACTGGAAAGAATAGACCTTTTCAGTGTCAATTAGGATTAAGGTTCATTGACAGGATGTAATGTAAGTCACTTTGTGTACAAATGTTACCATTGATTTTCTGTTTAACTGTATTGTCTTCCTCCTCCAGCAATTACTGTGTCTGCTAAGATTTTTTCTCTTTAACAGCATCTATAGGAACAGCTTTTATTGAGGAAGTTCTACATTTCTGTACTTTTGAGCCTGATTTTCATGCAGAAATATAGTGATCTGTTACCTAATTTTAGATAATCTTTCTGTATCACTCATATTTTGGTTAAGTTAAATGGCTAACTCGTAAAACAAGAGTATAACTGTTATGTTTCCTTGTATTTCAGGAAAGCAGCTAACTTGCAGTATAATGAGAATATTCAGTCTCTCCAAGAAAACACTTTATTTTAGTATTTATAAAGAAAATTATTAAAAGCAATCCACAAGACTATATTTGGACTAATTTGGAATTAATGCACTTGATAGGAATATGTCTTTTTTTTCTCTCAACCGATAACTTGTTTTTATGAAAAACTTCTTAAAGCATATGGAAAATTTCTCACATCTAAAAATTATTTGAAATTCATGTGAGCTTGCACTGTTCAGGCATATATACTTCATCAGTCAAAATCTTGTCATACATATAGGTGTACAGATTTGTCCTTGGCATGCACATGAATTTAAGAGTTTGCTGAAGAATTTTCATAATGTATAGCTCAGAGATTTATATTAGAAAGAAATAGAGATGACAGTAGGATCGATGGGGATACTCTAGAGACTAGAATCACAATTCTTGTGAACATTAGAGGCTGAAGAAGCTTACAATGAAAAAGCAATCAAACTTCATGCTCTTTTCACTCTTCCAGTATTAATTGTAGTGGTAATTTAATCAGATTTATCTTCATGCTCTAAAATAGATTTCAAAGACACTACAAGAATGGCTTCTTTTTCTTTCTTTCTTGTTTTTTTTTTTTTGTTTGTTTTTGTTTTTTGTTTCCTCTCATATTTTTTAATACGTCATTGTTAAACACCAAGCTGTTTTCTACAGATTTTATATTTTGAAGCTCTATACAGTTCAAGAGATTCACAGTATGCTCAGTGGTATTCTGATGCTTCCTGGAAATATTTTAATTATGTACAGTTCTCCTCATGTCATGCAGACAGAAGAGTAACCAATAGCACCCTGTGTCCCTGTTGAGCTTTAAAATTGGAACCACACTTTCAGTACCCTGCCCTAAATTAGCTTTCACACCAGTCTAATTGCACTGCATGGATGACCTCAGCTCAAGCTACATCTAATAATATATATGCCATAAAATGCCTATAATTGTCCACAATATACTTTTCTGCTAGCTCTTTCATATCTGAAAAATCAGTAACCTTCATAAAATTTCCACATTATTTGTCTGTGAGCTTTGGTGGCATAGGCAAAGTACTAAGGTTAATGAAAATGCCATTAATCTGTTGAGATTAGCATATACAAGGTTATCTTGGACTATTCTGAGATGAAATTAAAACTGTAGATATCTATAATGCAAGTTTTGTGTGTGTGTGTGAGTAAAATCATGTAGTCATGACTTAATAAACCCTAATGTTTCTGTTCTGTTTCCCACATCCCCTCCATTGCCCTCTGCCTTTATCTCCAGCTCTTTCCTGCTTACTTCCATTCTTGTGCCCTCTGTCTCCATCTTGTAAGGGGGCTCCTTAGACAGTTCAAAGAAATTTGAAACATTGGTAGCAAATTGCAATAGAAAATATTAGGCCACCATTGGTTTATTTTGCTGTTTCTGAGAGAACGGAGATATCAGTGTTAAAAAGGTTATTTCCTAGTCAGTTGTTTCTCTTTTGCCAGTGTCACAATCTCCTTTTTCTACCTTTTTTCTTCACAAGCCTATCTGAAATCAGTTTTGCCTTGGAGTTTCCCATTTGGTTAATGTCTTCTGCACCTCTGAAACTTCTCTTTCAGCAGTTTTCCTCATCTACAGCCTCTCTACCTTTAATATGAAAGTTCATGCTGTTGCCATAGGAGTATTCTGTTTTCTTGTCTCATCCTAAGAGATCACAGGGCCTCTTCCAGAGCCCAGATGTCCCTGATAAGTCAGATCCAGTCTGACCCATATTGTGAAAGAGTTGCAAATTCCAGATTCAGGAAATAGAAGTTGAAAAAATCTCTGAACAACTTTTTTTCTTCAATTTCATGCTTTGCTGTTAGGGTTGTCTGTGAGCCACAAGAATGTTTGTGAAAATGAAACAGAATGGTTGAATGTTTACTGCCTTTGAGAATTTTACATCTTGAGAGGATCTATGCCCAATATCTCTAACTGAAATGAATTAAGAGTATGGAATAACATTAATTTTTCAAAAATATTAACTATTTCTTAATTTGCAATGTCATCGTGACAGCAAAGTAGAGAGAACGAAGACATTACAATCTGGCAGGTCTATGTTATATTTTACAAAACTGCTTAAAAGGTCATTAATTGTATTTGTTTCATTAATATATTCTTGAATATATATTTGCCTTTTACAACTTGTGTGAAAGTTTTTCATGATTTGTCTTTTGTTGTTTATTTGATGCTATGTTTCATACTCTCTACTCCGTGAAATCATGTAGAGAAAACAATTGATGTACTTGCATTCCCTCCGTGTTTGCATTAATTATCCAGACAGGAGAGACATAACTCACTCTGCCAGCAGGTAATGAGTGACTTTCTTTATACCAATGGATTCCACAGCAGTATTTTAGTTGTATTTTGCAATTCTTTGCATGAGACATCTGTCTCTTCACAGGTCCCTCTGTCCTTTTCCTTGCTACCTAAGGTGGCTATTGATATCTTAAATTAATTAATAAGAACTACAAGTCATGCACTCACACGTACAATAATGTCTGTAAGTGGCAAACACTGCTTTGATTTACTATCTAAAAATGCAGTGTTGCTACCATGCAGAACATATTCTTGAGAGACAACAATCTACAACAGTTATAGTAGTAATTTGAGGAGCAGAGGCTTTTATAAGGTGCTGTCAGCTAAGAAGTTTTTGTGTGCATTTTTAAATGCTTAAACAAAGGATCACTGTTATGACTTACCATCATTAGTTCTGCTCCTACTAATTATAGTTAGTTGGAGGGAGAAAGTTAATTATTGCTTTGTCTATTTTGTTAGTAAGCTTTCACTATGTACTTGTTAGCCTGTTTCTGGTCTTTGTTTGGACGAGTGTTTTACCATAGTTCAGTTATATTGATCTACTTCCATTTCAGTCTGATCACAAATATGCAGGCAGTCTGTTCTGCTAGCATTTGGAATTCCGGATCAGGAGTAGCTGATGGACTAAAAGACAGAAACAATCAGCTCACTAGAAGTATGAAAATAAGACCATACATACAGAAGGAATCTACCTGTTAACAAATAGAATAATAATCTAAGGATAAATTTAACTGACTTTTTGTCATAAAAGTTTAGCATGGGAAAGGATTAGGGCAATATGTGTTGCAGAGGTGAAAGTATAGTTAAAAGGGAGCAGAGTCTGATTTGAATGAAAGCAGCACTAAACAAGTCTTCATAGGTTTTATCAAGCTAGTCTGAACTGCTGGGGATATTAGGCTGAACTTAGATGTCAAAGGCTGTTTTCTGATAAGAACAAGAACTCTGAAGTTTTAAGTCCTGGGCTGTCCTCCAGAAATCTTTTTTATAGTCTTAAGCACATCATTTAATCTTGGTTAAATCGCAGAAGTCAATGAGGTGGAGACATACCTTTTAGAAGAGAAAGGGAAAAGCTGCTTTGTATCTGAAGAAAAATGAATCATTCTCTTCAGTCTTTGTGTAAGATTATTGTGGTCAGATACTGAAGGATTTTTTGCCATCTAGTAACATTCAACATGCACATTAATAAATTTAATTAGAATGTAATTTTGATAATTACATTTATCAGTACATTAGTTTAAGATGAAAATGGTTCTGGACCTGTATCCTCCAATTTGTCTTGAAGTAAGGAAATAATTCACTTGCCTCATCCCTACAGGCACTCAATGCAAGGCTGAATGTGGCTCTGGGCAGCCTGGTGTAGTGGTTGGTGACCCTGCCCATGGCAGAGGTTTGTTACTAGATGATCTTTGAGGTCCTTTTCAACCCAGGTTGTTCTATGATTCTGTGATTCTATGATTCCCTTCTAGACTCCACTGATCTGAAATTTCAGGAAGTAATTATGACAGTTTCAAATACTTTGTCTGGTTATTTAAAAAATGTACGCTATATTCAACTTCTGTTTTTCTACATAGATCTAGGTCCCGTTTTCTTTCCCATTTCATTTATAGAGGAATTGATAGTTTCACTGCACAGAAACTCTGAATATACCTGTGAATCTTCTGTTTTGGTTGATTTCTTACTACTGTATTTCAGATGACTTTCACGCAAAGTCATACACTAGATTTCTTTTCTCTGAAAATAATCTTTTAGTTTTGCAATTAAATTTTATAAAGAATAAGCATGGAATTTTTAACATATAATAAGTGTGAAATCAGTATTAATAATAAAATCTGCTGTTTTACAAAAAAAGCTTTTTATAGTATTTGACTCCCATTTTACTAGTTAGTGTTAATGTAAATCTGGCATCCAACACAGGTAGCAATTTAATTACTACCCAATTAGATTATTATTTTTTTTCAGATCTAGCAATTTATTCTGTACTTCTTATACAATGGTGAACATTTTCTTTCACAGTGTATCTCCAACAGACATACTTTTTGGGGATCACAGAAATCAGCATTTTGAATCACACAGTTCACAAGAAACAGAAAGAATGTGACTGTTGGTCACTTCTGCTAAACTGTGCAAGAGAGAGAAGATTGTTCTTGTTTTCCTTTTTCTATACTTAAGAACTCACAAACAAACATTCATAAATATAAGGTGATTCAGAGAAACAAGAGATAAATTTCCTGGTAGTGGTGACAGATATTCCCCAAGAATGCTGGAACAATGCCCAGGAAATGAAAACCTGCAGATCCCACTGACAGTGCTGATCTCTGACCACATGTGATGTCAACAGATATTGCAACAATAACGTAATTATTCTGAAGGTGCTTTTTCTGATTAATTACAAAAATATCAGGATTGTATTTATTTTTAACTGGCAACATTGACAGCTGTCTGAATTTTGCAGAATTATGTTTCAAAATGATTTTTTTACTGCTTCAAAAGGCTACACCTCTCTTTTATTTTTATAATAATAACAAACTCAGTATCCTCAGTATTATTCAAACCATCTCCCAAAAAATGTTTGGGTTGGAAAATTGTTTCTTTTCATTGCAGTGGTGATAGAAATTACGTACATTGAAGCTTCTTCAGTTATCTAGCTAGATATTCAGAATTCTAGAAAGTACAGTGGATTGCTTGAAGAAAACAACCAGTAATAGTCAAAAAAGAATTGTAAATAATTAAAAATCGCATTTAAAGGCATTTAGTTGTAGTGTTACAACTAAATAATGTGAAATGCCCAGGATTTAAGATATTAGGCTTGAGTGCTATTTTCAGTTTGAGTTTATTACCTCAGAATAATAACAATTCAATAATTTAATTTCCCTTGTCTTATTCTCTGGAAAAAAATCTGTTTGGATTTCACCAAGATTTTTCTTCACCTGTCTACCCAAAGCAGAACATTAGTATCATGAAATGAAGCAGAGTGCTGCTATTTTCAGACTACTGTCAGCCATAGATGGTAAGACTACAGTAAGCAACACAGCGCAACCTCTTTGACAGACTTAATCAACTCTGTAACAGCTTCCACAAGTACTGTGCTGTTCTTGTACCTGAACTTGACTGTGTGTTTGCATTGTCTGACATTTTTGATAACAAAACGAAATATAACTAGACTGAAAAGATTCTCCAGTGGTGAAGATTGTGCTTTGTTACAGACATCTTGCTATTTAAATAGAGAATCTTCTTGAAATTATGTTACCTGTGTCTTCTCCACTTCACTTCTAACAGAGCTAGATATTCCACTGAAGAAAATTATGAGTACTCTCAGAACAAGAACTACAAAATGATTTCCTTAACCTCCCCAAATTCTTCTGTGGCCTCCCATACTAATGAAGTGCCTTATTTGTTTATATTACAGAATCTCGAAAATTGAATAGATGTTATTTTAGTTAGTTTGCTTTCTTTTATGGATTGATTTTATACTGTGTGCTATAAAGATTTAAGTTAAAGCTTGCAAGCTAAGGAAATTTCTGTCCTAAAACTGTTTCTTAACTCAGTTTCACTGACTCTAACACCAATAATTTTGCACATAATCAGTCCCCTAAAAAGCCCTCAAAGTATTTTTCAGTTTGATCTATGCAGGTGTGCAGCAGGTCCAAACTGGAATATGCATTTGCATTTTGTATGGAGAATCCAGGCTGAACAGGCTGATCAGCATATCAAAGGAGGTGATCCTGACCCTCTACTCTGTGCTGGTGAGGCCTCCCGATGTGGAGTTCTCAGTAGAGGAATAACACGGACCTGTTGGAGTGCACCCAGAGGAGGGCCATAAAAATGATCCAAAGAATGGAACACCTCTCCTATGAGGACAGGCTGAAAGAGCTGGGACTGTTCAGCCTGGAGAAGGGAAGGCTCCAAGAGAGTGACCTGAGAGCAACCTTTCAGTATCTAAAGGGGATTTACAAGAAGGAAGGGAACAGACTCTTTAGTAGGATCTGTGGTGACTGAACAAGGGGAAACACCTTTAAGCTTAAATAGGGTAGATTTAGGTTGGATATAAGGAAAATTTATTTTACGGTGAGGAGATGAGGCACTGGAACAGTTTGTCCCGATATGTGATGGATGACTCATCCCTGGAGACTTTCAAGGCAAGACTGGTTCAAGCCCTGGGCAATCTGATTCAGCTGTGGATGTCCTTGTTTGTTACAGGGAGTTGGAGTAGATGACATCTAGAGGACCCTTCCAACTCTAGGGATTCTATAACTTTATTCTATATTACTGAATTTTAACCCTGTTAGGTAGCTCATCACCAGACAGTCACTAACTCATTCTAACCAGTGGAACAGAAAAGAGAATTGAGAATGTAAAACTGTAAGAACACAAATATTGAGATAAAGGCTGTAAAGCAAAAGCTGCTCATGCAAACAAAGTAAAACAAGGTATCTATTCCTTATTTCCCATTAGGAGACAAATGTTCAGCCACTTCTGGGAAGGCAGGGCATCATCATGACTAATAGTCCCTTGGGAGGACAAATCACAGAGTCAAAGAAACACAGAAATGCAGGGATTGGAAGAGATCATCGAATACAATCACCCTGCTAAAGCAGGTACCCTACAATATTTTGCACAGATAGGCAGCTCAGTGTGTTTTGAATATCTCCAAAGAAAGAGATATGTTCATGTTTTAGGCTATTACTTCTTGTTCTGTCTCTACATTTTACCAAGACCCTGAATATATAATTAGAAGGAAGTAGAGATTGACTTAATGAAAGCTGGTATTTTTCCCCCAGACCCTCATCAGAATTGTGCTAACAACTCAATGGGAACAAAAGCACTAACAACTCTTACTCGATGAGAAGGCAAATTATTTTCCTCTACCATACCCTGTGTAAAATTAAGCTGAATCTGCAGTTTGAGTGATTAATTATATCTTAAGAACTTCAAATATCTCAGGTTTATTCACAGGTTTGGAAGTTTCATCAAATTCGACTACTAATAGGATGCTTGAATGTCTTCTAGGAAGTGAAATGCTGTGAACTTATATTGTGTCTTCAAGTGTACAGCTAAAGGCTTGTGAAAACACTGTGGGATATATCAATACCCCTAGTGACAGAGGGAATATTTACTTAGATACAAAAGATGTCCTGAATGTTGGTTAAAAAAAATAAATTGGATATTTGATATCGAATTCACACAATATGAGAACTGAAGTCACTACATGTTGCTTCAATTATCCAGGATATTTTTATTTCTATAAATACTATCGTTAACTTTTTATTTTAATAGAAATGTATACAGAAATAAGATATCTTATCTGATTGTTTAGTCGTAATCCCAAATTATTAAACAAAAATCTGTTATTGTAGTATTTGTCTGCATTTAACATTTCAGTAGAGACAATGTCTGTGCTTTCTAACTAATGATGGTTTTTTAAATCAAGTATGTAAGTTTTATATTACTGCATCAGTGGAGTATTACACACCACTTGGCATACGGTGTTGTTCAATAAGAGATAGATTGCTGCTCCACTTTTCCTGTTCTGGGAGGTTATGTCTTACTTCATATAATTACAGAACCACAATAGAACAGGAAGCTCTCAGTCAGAAAGCTGTGCTAATGCTGCAAAAATATCTGTGAGATTGATTTGGAAAATGAATTTAATTTAATTGTGTTTACACTAATTGTATTTGCTTTCTGATGTGAATAAATGCTCCATTAAGGTCTTTATGTAAATCAGCATTGCAGACTCATTTGGAATCCTGCCTGCAATATGGGCTTCCCTGCCTTGAAAAGGATACTGAAAAAGTAAACACATTTAGGGAAAGGTGGTAAGAAAAAATATAGGCATTAAAAAAAACAATAAAGCATGTTGTATAAATAGAAACTTCAAAAATTACTTGAATTTTAAAAATTCAGAAATTATTTGAATTTTAAGAAGAGTGAACATATTTTTACATGGCGATGGCAAGAACATGATGTAATAATGAAAAAAAAAAAAAAACCTGTTTATTTAGAAAAAAAAAAAAAAGGATTTGTCATCCAAGCTCAGAATATGTAATTATTCCATAAGATGAAACATTAAAGAATTCAATAGGAAATACTTTTTCTTACGGCATATATAATTGGATAAACTATATACAGCAATGGCAAAAGACGTGCTAGTTTTTTCAGGTCAATGTTCAGTACCAGACAGATTTGCAATCTGATTTATATATGCAAATCAATGCTTAGTCCTCATCCTAAAATAAAGGAGTAAACTTAGTAAACTATACTAGATTTTAAGGAAAAATCATAATTTATATTAAAAATTTAAAACTCATGTGCCACAATATTTAAAGAGGGTACCTGCACGACTGAAATAAAAGACTAACTTTCATATTATGGAAGACATTTTTTTGAGCAGAAGCTACATTTATATATAAAAATATAAATTTCAAACTGATGTTTACCACTGCAGTCAGAACTAGATACTTAAAATTTTCTTCACTGGTCTTTAACAAAAGTTGTAACAAAGAACGAATGAGTAGGCATCTGTCTAAACATCCAAATTTTTGATTTGTATCAAAAAAAATTTACAAAAATGCAAGTTAGATTTTAAGTCACCCTATAATAAAGAATATCCAGAAAAAAAATTGATTTAACATTGTGGCACCTGTCCATTATTTTCTTGCATTGCACGGGCTTATCAATTTTGCTAGGTTCTTGCAGATCTCAGTAAAGCTTTTAATTGCTATCAGAGAGCTCTCACCTGAGACACAAAGAGACAAATTTACTGATGCTGCTGAGGGACTTCTTGCTCAGTAGAAATGGTGACTACAATTCAAGGGAAGAGATATATAATGTAAGTATATAGGTTAGTTTCAGTTTGGAACTCTCTCACTATTTTGACATTCAGGAGAGCTAATACTGATTTGATTCTTGTTCTTGGCAGAGACTGAAGAAGATTATCTTGCTTTTAATGTTTTTGTTTTTTTAACATGTTGAAATGACCCACTAAGGATTATCATTATTACTTTTTTTTCCTACAATGACAGAAATGTTTATTCATGAGAATAAAAAGCTCCCATGGAAACTTTTTATTCAGATGAATGTGTAATTTTCAATACTGAAGCTGTCTGCTAGAAGAATGTTGAATAGTTTTAATCTTGTAAAATATGCTAATGGAAAAAAAATACTTGAATTTGTCCACATTAACTTTTTGGTTTTTTTTTCTTCTTTTTTGTACTTTAAGATGTAAACAGTCTGCAACACTAAGGAAAACTTTTAATTGATAATTAGGGATTGCTCATTTGAAATAAGATATTAGCTCTTGTCATGTAATTAATTTACTTCTTTGCTTTGTGAGCATCCCTCACAGTTTGCTATCTGTAATGAACTGAAGGTGTGCCCATGAGAAAACTATATCCAGGTTTCTGAAGTGTTTGTGAAACGTGAACAGTAACATGCTGAGTGCAATTTCTTGTTTCCTTTGCAGCTCTCTGACAGAATTCTGCAAGGGATTGTGAAGGTCAGATTTTGATGCTGCTGCGCCATAAGAGGGCCAAATTTTTTCTTCCCAGGTGAAGTTGAATTAATGTGTTTAGAGCTTGTGTTATAAGGAAAAGTTTTGGGGATATCCTACTGACAGGAGAATTAATTCATTTAATTTGAGAAAGTACTAGGGACATAGTGAGCTAAATTGTAGATTTATTTAGGCCAAAAGCATGAGAGCTTTCTGACATACTCAGACAGTAATAATACATACAGTAACATAATAACTTTATTATTTTTTATGACTCAACTTACATTATGTATCTTCTGAACTATACAAAATGCTTATTTTTTTATTTTAGTTAGCAAACACAAACTTCATAGCTGTGCTTATTTTATATACTGTAGTCTGTCACTGAATTTCAAATTTTCTTTTGTGCTTCATTATTGAAAACCAAATGAATGTTCTTATCTAAATGGTTGTTATATACACATAAGAGTGTGATATTCATTCTAGAATTATTTATCAAAATTTATGCTAAGAATTTGCAGAACTGCAGTACCATGATCAACTTGGCTTAGATTTGAGTTAAAAGAGCTTATACTTCCTTAACTACTTAGAATGTTTTCCAGCTGGAGGAAAAAGTAAGAATCAGTAGGGGCATCTGTATTTTTACAGTAAGATCACTTTTAATTAGGAAGAAATTCAATATAATTTTGCACTGAAAGATTGAGTTGTGAGTCTGCAGTCATCAGTCTGTTGCTTATCATTTCTCAGTCTGTTCAGGGAAGCATTTACGATAATTCTATGAGATGTAATTCTGTGGAATATTTGTTCAGATTTATTCTCTGAGTACTGCAGTAAGTGGAAATCCATTTGTTCAGGAAACAAGAAGAAACTTGATATATACAACTGATTCAACCAAAGTTAAAATCTGTATTTCTTAAGGCTTATATTTTGATTAGCATACTGAGTTCATACCAAAAATTACTTCTTTTCAAAGCAATTTCAACATGAATGTAAAAATTTATCACTAGATGACTGCAAAATTATGATTTCACAGTCCTTTATTTCAATTCTGTGCTATTTTTCCATGGATAAAAGTGATTATGGGGGAGAGATTTTTTTGTTTTGTATTCTCAATTAATTCAAACTGGAAATCACATAAATACACAATTTGATTTTGTTCTTCATTCAGTGCACAAGCTTTCTAGCTATTCCTACACAAAGAATCAAGCAGCTTCTAAATAACTAATAATCTCTGTGGAAGAAAATCAAAATAGACTTCGGTATCGGGTTAGGAGTTTATGGAAAAGCATTTTGTTAAACTCTAGGTTATTTTCATTGCATCTTATTTATAACTGGCACAATAAACACCAAAGCTACTTCCTTTAACTACAGAATGACAAGCTACAACTCTTACTCTTTGCAGTTTTTGGCCCTAACAGTTGGTCAGATTTTGCAATAGCATGTATTTACTAGGGGCAGTTATATTCCATATGGAATAGCTATGTGCTATGCAAAATGAAAAGACGTTCGCTCTACACACAGAAAAGCCCAGGCAGCTAGGAAGCTAAATAGCTTTTCTGAGGAAATAGAACAAAAGGTTTTAGCTATTTCTTTCCTTACATCATATCCAAATGTGACTAATGAAAACCAAGAGGTAAACAGTATCAGGGAACTGATCCAGATAAAAGCAATATTCTGGTTAACTTTTTGATTTCTCTTAGCTGGTAGTCTGTTTGCTCTGCTGCATGAATTCTTGAGCCAATTGGCAATGTGAGGGCTGAAAAAAGTGGCCAGGGTATTTTGGGAGCAGGTGGCCATTAGTGAAACCAGATTAAAACCTTTAGATACCGACTGAATCAACATGATCTTAGCTGTCAGTAAAGCCTTAACAGTCATTGTCTTTTGCCTATCTGGAGTAGTTATCCTATTGCTTATTTTTAGCTGCCTACTAAAGACTAATTTAAAATGAGGGAAAGAGTTTGGTTCTCAGTTCTTTAGCTTGTCATTTCATTTTCCCTAAAGAAGCAGGGTGGTGAGGATGAGTTCACAGAATCTCAAAGAACGGGTGAGGTTGGAAGGGACAGCTGGTGATCATCTGATTAAACTTCTCTTCTCAGATTGTCCTGGAGCACATTACACAGGATTCTGTTCAGATGGCTTTTAAATGTTTCCAGGAAAGGAGACTACATGAACTCCAGAAACTCCAGTGCTCTGTCACTCTGACAGTAAAGGCATTTATTCTCATTTTCAGTCAGAACTTCCTGTGTTTCAGTTTGTTCCGTTCTATTGCTGGTCACCACTGTGAAACATCTGGTCCCATCCTCTTGACACCCTCCCTTCCAATAATTAAACACACTGATCAGATCACCTGGAGCCTTCTTTTCTCCAGGCTGAACAGTCTGAACAGTATGAGCTTCCTCAGCCTTTCCTCATATGAGTGATGCTTCAGTCCCTTAGTTATTTTAGTAGCTTTTTGCTGTACATGCTCCAGCATGTCCATATCTCTCTTCTAGTGTGAAGCCAAGATCTTGACACAGCACTGCACATTTGTCCTCACTGACACTGAGTAGAGTGGGAGGATCACCTTCCTTGATGTGCTGGCAACACTGTTCATGCAATTCAGGGTACAATTGGCCTTCTTGGCCACAAGGACACACTGCTGACTTATGTCAGTTTGTTGTCCAGGAAGACCCTCCAAGTCTTTCTTCACAAATCTATTTTCTGTCAGTCAGTCCTCCACATATACAGGGCTTCTTTAACTATCAGTTTTCAGATGAGATGAAGCAATGCAAGATATCCTTGAAGTGCAATATTTGTGAGAGTTGTATTCCATAGCAAGATAAATATCAGTATTTAGAAATGGACTGATGTGTCACTGAGGTATGATGGAAGTCAGAATCGGTTTTCTTGAAAGTTATTTTAATTAACAGCTATATGTGATTAGTCAGTGCGAAATTCACAGGAAAGGCATCTGAGGGAAAGATAGAAAACAGCAACAATCATGTTCAGGCAAGCAATTTAGTTCAAGCAATTTTATTTTGTGTCAAACTCCAATAAATTTGGTATACTGATGCTGAAATTAATAGACATAATTTCTATCTTTTTTGTTCTCCTCTTTTTAGTGTTTTATCTTGTTCTTTTTATTTTCTTTGGATTAATTATTTTTTTCTTTAAATAGATGTTATATGTCAGGAAGTCAGGAAAGAGGTGATTAGAGGGTTTGCACTGTGGTGCTCTGCACTTAAATGGTTTTGTGAACTTCATATCTGATTGTTTATATTCTTAGGACTTGCAGTCCTGGACTGCATCATCAATCATTTTCGTTTTACTGTTGGATCTATACCTGTGAAGAGTTGCCTTCTTCAAAAATAAGCAGGAGATAGTTGGTCAGAACTTGACTCGATTTGTACCAGATATTCAGTAGTAGGAAAGAATCACTTATGTATCATTTGTCCTCCAATACCAAATTATAGAGATGCATTTTCTTTCATGATTATCCAGAGAATTGCACATACAGTTTTTCTGTAAGGTTCATATAAATAAAGTATGTGCTATGTATCATCTTCTTTAAATGAACTTGTGGAAATTGAGTGTAAAGTGTAATGAAGTTTTTTCATTGATTAAAAAAATACATTTAAATATGTTACCTTTACAGACAGAATTTGAGTTGTCCTAGCTTTCCACAAGAGCAAGGTTTTACATATGCAGAGATAATACATTAATTGCAGACTAACTGTTTTAGTCTTTCCTGCTGAAAAAAAACTCAGCTTATTAAAAAGTGTTCATCTAATATATAATATTGAATGCAAAATGTCATTTACCTAATGAATTGTTGCCATCTTCATTACTAGCAAATACATCAAGACTTTTATTTACTATTCAACTAGCTAATTAAGAGTTTTCCCAGGAGTTTATCCAAAGCCTGTTTATACTAACTCTCTTGCTCTGCATCTGGGCTTAAATGTAATATACACAGATTCTTCTTTATTTGTGAGTTTTCATTAAATTTTCAATTGATTTCCAAAAGTGTCGTGTTTATTTTACTATGTTAATGAATAATCCTAACCATTTAACTGAGTTGGAAATCCAGGACCTTATGAACATTCAGAAAGTAGTAACTTAATTGAACAGCTTCAAAGAGGAACTGTATTTTGCTGTGCATCTGAACAATAAAAGAGAATTCCTAAATGGGTAAGCACAAAAACTATACTTCCTTTAGAGCCAAGAATGAAAGCATTATTTAGAAATTTAAACAGATAAAAAAGGTCTAAATTTACGATTCGTTTGAGACATTGGTATGTTCGATTTTGTTTTTGTGAAGTAATGCTAGCAATGAAGTTAAGGCAAAAAATGAGAAAATATTTTTATTAAAGTTCATGAAAATATAAAGGTTTAATAGTCAGAAAGCCATTTAAAGTTAATGTTGTTTTAAATGACAGCCACGTGCACATGGTAATTTTCTGTTGTTGATAGTTCAGATCTGATTATGAAAAGACCTAGCAAAACCTTTTCAGTAAATAAAATTTATTTTTCAAGGAGGAATAATAAAGATAAATGGACAGCCCTTTTTTTTTTTTTTTTTTTTTTTTTTGTGAGAATCCAGTGGATCCACAGAAAATCTGTGGTTATGGTTCAGCCTGAAATGAATGATTCTGTTCTTTAAAAAGTAAAACTGAAACTGCCCAATTTGCTGACTCATTTTATTCTCAGTAAAAAAAAAAAAAAAATCTAGACCAAATCTTTCTGTGTGTATACAAACTGAAAGTGACTTTTTTCCTACTGCTGGTCAGACAATTTGCAATTGCAAAAGAAGCTTTTTTTTTCCTCTGCTCTGTGGCAGCTTTAGGCAAACACCACGCAAGGAGAATCTCACACTCATTGCTATGTGAATATTCCTGAGCAAGGATGTATTTCTATTTTGAAAGGGACTAGTGATGCTTCAGTTTTCAGCAGGTTTCTCAGTTTTGTGTTCTGTGGAATTCCTCACCAGCTATCCCTATCTCTTTATCCACTATTGCCTAATGCAAACAAACCCAAAGCAGTTTCTGAAAGTCTAAATTATTACCGTTTTTTTGAAAAACATGATGATATAGAAAGAAGATACAATTCTGTTAGGAGTTATAAAATAGTTAAAGCCCTGTTATAATAGTAAGTATAAAAAATAAAATAATATTTTTCAATGCTCTGAGGTAGATAAGTGCAAATAATTAAAAAATTAAAGATTGTATAGTTCTATTGAAGAACTTTGTTCAATTTACTTCTCTCTTCTGTATTATGGACAAGGATTTTTAAGATATTTCCAAATATTTTATACATGAATGACCTGATCAACGAAACTTTCACCACTTTTTTTGGTGGAAATATCCAATATTCCAATCTATTTGATATTACAGAATACTTCTAGTCATTTACTTTACTTAATTTATTTCTTTTATCCTTCTTTTGTTATAATGCAATCTTTTATCCTTTCAGACTGTTTTCATTCAATTCAAAAAATATACTTTAGTGTAGTATTCCTAATATTTATTAAACTCTTATGAAAACTTTTTTTTTTTTGTGATAGGTAATAAAATTAATTGGAAAGAAAAACTATAATACAGTAAAAATATATCGTTTGCTTTGAGAGCTAGGAAGTACAATCATGGTTTTTAAAGAATGTTATGTTCAACAATTTTTACCATTTTTTGAGGTATTCCTGAAAGCAGATTCATTGCTGTTTTCAGTGAATATTTGCATTAATTGAATACTTGAAGTTGTTGACTATGAAGAATTCCCTGTGAAGTAGTGGCATTCCATCATAAGCACATTTTTGTAAATATTTAGCAATCATACTTTAAATTTCAAGTGTTTTTTTGATAGGCTATTGAACGTGGTGCACTGTCTGCTGTAATTAATAGGAATCATTTCATTGGCATTTGTGAGCATTGCAGTATGGGTAGATTATATATCATATCTCCTCTTTAAGAGAAGGTGAGTTTTTAGCATCATGTTTCTGATATTTGTCAGCCTGCACGTACATTAACAATAACAAAGTTCTGCTATGTTTGCTTTATGGGCTGCTGGGAGGAATACAGTTGCTAATACTTTTAATTCTTCTTAATTCTATTTTGTAGACTGCTGCTGAAATTTAAATTAATAATCAGGCAGGTTTACTTCTAGTGAATATTGATTAATATGTATTTATCTATTTATTTTTATCTACTTAGCTGTACTTCTTCAAGATCAGCATTTCATTTATGCTATGAGAATGCTGCTGAGAAAATTATTGGAATTAATTTGCCATCATTGTGTGAAGTCTGTGCTGCTATTGCAGTTCATTACCACCTAGGGATGCTGATGTATTTAATGGGATAAATTGACAAAAATGTTAATAAACCTCTGCGGAGAAATTAATCCATCAGTTGAATTTACCTTTCCAAAATGCCCTTTTGTGAAAATACCTGGGGGAATGCCACATAATTAATATAGAACTTATGCACCAATAAAGTTTTAAGAGGTTTAATCCTTCAAAGCAGGTTTTTTAGATGAAGTCTTAAAAATGGGTTATCCTCTGACTCAAAGTAAATAAATAAATTGGGCTTTAGTGCTGAAATTTGAAAAGACACAGTCTCTAAGAATTGTTTGCTTTTTTTTTTTTTTTTTAAGTTTATAAGCATATTTTTATAAACAGCTTTCCAATGGATGAATGGATTATGGAAAATTAGAATCCCTAAGCAATCATTTGATGTTGTGAAAAGCTTCAACTGGGAGAAGCATTTCCTAACTGCGGTTTAAACAGAGCTGAAGAATTATTTGTGGCGCAACATGTGTCTTGCCGTGTTGAATTATCCACCAACAATAATTAGCCTGAGACTACAAAAGAATGTTGCAGTGCTCAAGTTAAGGCTGGGACAAATTGATCATCACTTGTGTAACCATCACAGAATGAAGTAATATCTCTGCAGCTGTCCTCAGGAACTCAAATCCAAGTGCTCTATTTCAGAAGTGGTAAGAGGGTAGCTCAAAGTTGCTCTGGCTTCAAGATAAGAGAGTTACCTTATGGATGAAAGGAATTTCCGCTGAGAGAAAGAGCAGTAATATCTGACAATATTCTCTTTGTTGTACTTATGGTGAACATTTAGGTGGAATCTTGCTTTTCAAGTCACCAAACTGCAACATAAATTCTCCCCGATTTTGACTCAAAATCAACTATGAAAAGGTTAGTTTATTACTTACCATGTTGCGCATGAGATTTGCAATAACATTGTTAAAAGTAAGACTTCTGTAGCTGGTGAAGAGTCTTCAGGTTACGTCAACAGTGCTGTGAATATCGTTTTCCCCTTTGAGCTTCCACACAGGTACTTAGAAAGAAATGGCAGCCTCAGCTCTTCTCTATGAAGGTAGTCAAAATTGGCTTTCTCCAAATGGCTATGACTATTTTCCTGAAAAATGTCCTTTTATTTATTTTATTAAATCCTTTTGCTACATATGACATGTGATTACGTATAATATCCACAAGGATGACGGAAATAGAGGACTTGTATTCAGGAAAAAATGATATTCTCCATAGCATTGAAAAAATGGCCATAGGAAATAATTTCACATTTGTGAAGAAACAAAAAACAGAGCCAGCAGCACAGCAGGATATTAGTTCTGAAACATGCCTGCAGAATCAGATCTTATAAGCCAAATAACTCAGGGGAGTAGGAATATTCATAGGCATTGAGCTGACAAGGACCCATGTTCTCCTCCTGCCTCTCAATTGGTGTACGTGAACTTTGACTACACATCAAAGCACCTTAAAGATATTCAGAGAAACATGAAAAAATAAACTGTATCTAAATATACAATTATTACGACAAAAATATTATAAAGACATAAATAGCATAGATGAGTGTTTTTCAATTAGAAGCTCAGCTTGCTAATTACAGACCCAACAGCACAAGCACCCTGTTCTGAAAAGCTTCTGTCCTGGTTGTGGGACAGGAGAGGGAAAGTCACCAGCTGCTCTAATCTTTGCCAGCTTATTAGAGATGTAGTCACAAACATGGAGGAAAGTTTTGGGCAGGCAGATGTGTCATAGGCACGGCCCTCTGTTACACCTTTCTCATCTCCCAAGTGATATCAGCAGTTACGGGTACAAAAAGTATTTAAAGTTCTGTGTTTTCAAACGGACTTTTTTTTTTAATGGAATTTGAAAAAAATCAATTAGAGTGTGGAAATGGAGGAAAACTGACCCCCCAGAAAACATTTTTCTTTATTACTCGATTTCTACCGTTCCTCTTAAATTGTACAGGAGATTTTCAAGATTTTAGACTGAAGTGTTGTGTAAGACTTAGACTGAGGATTTATTTATGTTTCTAATCTGTCAGAATAACACATGCCCTCACAGCCCTCTGTGATGCCTAGCTGTCTTCTTGAGCATCTCTGTTTCGTTGTCAGTCTCAGGAAGAACCTAAAGTCTTTCTGTCTTCTCTATTCCTCTTGTCCTTTACATCTTCCATACCTTCCACATTTTTTACCTTACTAACCATTTTCTCCTTTCTTACAGGAACACTCTGAATGTTGATTCTTTCTGCCTTCTAATTTGCCTGAGCTAGTGGGGACAAAATCTGCCAGACTGAAGATAGTGCAAATTTTACAATGGCCAAGCATTTTCCTGACAGCAAATTTATCTTTTTTTTTTTTTTTTTGGTATAATCTAGACATATCAACATTTGACTTGATTTTGAAGCAGAAATTTACCTGTGTACATAGGGCTGAAACTTTCAAAGGCAGTCATTATTTTTAGTTCTTTTACAGCATCTTTCAGTTTTTTATAGCAAAAATGTTATTGCTGTATTAGCAGTATAAACAGCCAATCTGGAGAAAATAAAATGGCCATTGGCTCTACTCTGTGCTTCTTGATCCATCTTTGCAGAGTACAATTCTGTTCAGCATTTAGTGTAGAGTATAACTCTCCAGTATTTTTATTTCTGAATTATTTTCTTACTTAAATTCACCCTATTTTCTGAAATAGTTACATATTTTATTGCTGATCTCTCTGAGGATGCATGTTTGTCCTTCCTAACACTGTTTCAGATGAGATGATTAGGCATACAGTGTAAGTGCACCAAATGATCAGAATTTGGAACAAGTCTTAAACAAGATATAGAGTATAAAGCTGGCATTTCCAGTGGAGATTAATCTGAAGCTATTTATATAGCATATAGTGGTAGCTTAGGAATGAGTGAGATCCAGACTGTGTTTGATGATCACCTGAAATCATTAATAAATATTAATATTAAATATTGGTGTTTATTTCTAAATCCACAAAAAAAAAGAAAACAATCTCAAAAGATAAAATGTTCAGACTATTAAAAAACAATATGAGGAAAAGCTGTAGATTTTTCTTTTTCATGTAGTGTGCATAAGTGGTGTTTAAAGTTTCTAGAGGATGTCATTTTATCTTATCTGTAATGTTTACCTGTTTTAATGTATATTGGTTGCTCTGAAAGTGATGCCTCTTATTTATTTCTATGGAAAGTACAATAGATAGGAAGAGCAGCGAAATGTTGCACAAGCAGACCATTTTTTGCTGGCCCAAACAGATGAAAGTCAGAAAGTGTTAAATCCAGACCATACAGTGAGTGAGGTAGAACAGTCCAGAGAAGACTGGCAGTGTGCTGCACTGTCTTCAAACTGGTATGAGGCCTGACATTATCCTGTTGCAAGAGAAAGGTTGTCTTCTTCTCTTGCATGACACTGTAAGTTTGAGCCTTCAGCTTAGTCAGCATTGTTAGGTAGCAGTCAGGGTTCATGGTTTGTCTGCATTCCACAAAATCCAGAAGGATTACCACTTTTCTATCCTAAAAGACATGGCTGTCAATGGTTTACGGGCTGGTTTGACCTGGTACCATGACGATTAAGGCAGAGGATCCACGAGCCCACGCCCTGGGGAAGAGGAAGAGGGAAAGGGAAAGAAGGGAGAAGGGAGATGGCCCTAGGAACAAAACAGCAGCAGCGATCTGAGGAGGAAAGCTAATTTACTAAATAAGATATCAGAAAGCAAAATAACACAATATAATACAATATAATTGGAAATGAGGCTAATGAATCAAATAAAATGAGCAAGAGAGAGCGTCCGATAAACCGAAGGCCTTACGCTAACGCTGAAGGAGGACGGCTGAACCAAACACCCACTGCTGAGCTCCATCCCAAAGGGAAGAGAGACGGTCCCATGACAGCAGACAGTTTTTATCTTTCCCTCTGTGCGGAAACACGTAAAAATGCAAAGCATTGCACAGTCCTCTGGGGAATGTAGCTCTTCTCTTCTGAGTCAGGCATATCCATAACTATCGATGATCCACAGAGCTAGAGCATTAACTCTTTAACTCTCAGTACACTACATGATGTTGTGATGTGGAATATCAATAATATAACAAAAATCATAAAACCATGACGATGGCATATCACTTTATTCTTTGGGGGCTGCATTTTGAACTGTTTCTTCAATGGAGAATTAACATTTTGCCACTCTGTGGACTGCTGTTCTGATTGTGTCTCATCGTGGTTACAACACGTCTCATCACCGGTAGTGATGTGATCCAGGAATATGTCGCCTTCATATGGTGGTATTGCATATGGTATTTTTCTTATTAATTTGTACTGAGTTGTTGGGACCCACCTGGTTCAAATTTTATGATATTCCAATAATGCTACTGTCATTTCCAATGCACTGAAGCCAATATTCAGGTCTATATGCAGTCTGTGTGGAGGATTTCAGTGTCACAACTTTGCTTCATCTGCAATTCCATGTCAAACACCAATTTGTCAGACTGCCCCTCTGCTGCCATCTGTTGCACAGATGTCAACAACAATGTTGACAGGATGGTTCAACCACTACTGCTGAACCACCAGCATCCACCTCCGACATAGTGGGTTAATATAATAAAAGAGGAGGCATTACTTTTGGAGCAGTCCTCATATATTTAAACAATCTGGAAAGTCGAATCCCAGATAAGTGGATGAGTCCAAGATTCCGTGGAATAAGGAATTTCATTGAATTCCTTATCCCACTATTTTAACTCAATACAGCTTTTTAAGCACAGGAAGTCACTCAGATACACACTTAGAGGCTAGAGCACCATACATTATATTTGGAAAATAAAAAAACATTACTAATTAGAAGCACCTTAAAGTAGTAATTTCTGTAATTTGAGCAGTAACTCTAAATTTAGAACCACACTGAAATGAAACAGTTACAGTTGCCTTCTTCTTTCTTTCTTTCTTGTCAGTTTAATTTCTGTGTCTGCTGATATCCCTTCTCAAGAGAGGAGAGTAGAGGTAGATTGAGAATATTTATTACTTTGTACTGATTTTGGTAAAGTTTTTGGACTCCTGTATAGATAACTCCTTACCTTAGGACTAGAGAAATAAAGAGACAGACAAGCAAACAGGCAAAATCACCACAGTGGTAGGAAGTAATAAATAGATTTAAGAGTTTACCCTTTTTTCTTTCTCCCTCTCAGTCACCTGTATTGCTTGGTTATTATACACTGGACATTTTAACTCTTCACCTGCAATTCTGTGCACTCCTTAAAAGTTCACTGATAGTTACTGTTTTGAAGACTCAGAAAACTGTTCTATATTTCAGTTTGGAGTTTCTGCAGTCTGTACAAGAAAAAAAAAAAAATTGTGCTCCCTCTGTACTCAACACCAGATTTCATCTGCTGCCCTGCATGAGATGGTATATCCTATACCGTCTTGAAAGAACTGCAACGGTCAGATGAAACTGAGCTGAGTTGCTTTGACACTGAACATCTGGCAAGGTGCTTATATATTCTATTGTTCCTTTAAATGAAATTAAAATATCACAAAACTCAATGAATTTGTTTTCTATCCCTCGAATACTAAACCCTCTTTAATAATGTACTCAGAGTATCATGCTTTAGTATGCTATTTTATATATTGTTACAAGAGATACATTATCTCTATCACTTGAAAAATCATTTTAAATAATTTGATATATTCCAGGCTCATTTTGCAATCAGAATGCCTCACTGTTAATATGAAGTGGAGTTGTTACATCAGAGTGAAAATATATGTGCCTTCTAATAGATTATTTTTGCACATTTTTAGTTCCTGAATGAATAAAAAATAATGGAAGAAATATATTTCTGCTTTGGGAGAAGGAAACATTTACACATCTACTTGAAGACTGTCTGCTCCAAAACAAACTCAGTACATCCCAATATCTCATGCGCTATGTTTCCATGTACATTCTGTTCCTCTGGAGTATGTAATTTCCTGAATAGCATGGAAATAATTTCTTTTATTAAGGCAAGTGGAAGACACAATAAGAAGCAAAGAATGTGTAAATCTGTGACTTAAAAGTTGCACTGACAAATGTTAAGTGTGTCATTTAACAAAACATAATCATTCTTGTCACTGCATGAAAAAAAAAAATAAACCAATTTTTATATATTATATTAATATTTTTCCCTATTATGACAGTACATAATTGTGTTTAGGCTCAGGGTATAATTTTTGGCTTGTCAAAAATTACTCTTGATTTTATTTTTCTTCAGGGTAAAATAACTGAAACTATTGCAAAGAACAGTTCTTTATCCTTCAGGAAGCTCATTAAATAAAAGTTTCAGGGAGATAAGAGGAAGGAAAATGAGAGAATGACTCTGCTTTGGAGCTGGGTTAATTCTGAGAAATTGAGTTAGAGGAGAAGAATGTGAACTATAATACAATAAGTGTGATACTAATGTGGTTCCTGTCAAGTATCATGATGAAAATTAGAGATGTTATGCAAAAGGAACACATATCACCTTCTCTTATATAATGAACCAAGATAAAAATGCTTTGAAACCGCTATTTGATCTTGTTACATCATGGAATTGTCTTAGATACTGAAAGCTAAGCTCTGTTTCACGTTCCTCGGGGCAGTATTTGCTCAAATTGCTGTACTGGCCTCATTTAGGGACATCATTTCCTAAGACCAGTTCCATTTAAGAGATGTTCATCAACCATTACACCTGTGATTTTATTATAAATTTCGTTTCTTATCAGTTATAATTAAACAGAGACCTTGGCTCCCAGGCTTCCATCTGCTTTTATTTTTCCAGCTATACCCAACCATCCTCAACTGAGAACACATTTTCTTGGGAGAATAATTGTTAGGAAAAGAAAAAAACAAACAAAACCATGAATGTCATATACTCAAGAAAAATGTTCATTAAACAAAGAATTAATGAGTGTCTGTTGCTGTAATAGAATTGTATGTGTTGAATCTTTACAGTGTGGAATATTTTTCTCTTGTAGGCAACTTTATGACAGAAAATTTATGAATGAACATTGTCTCATTCAGTGAACCTACATTTGTTTAAAATTATTTCAAGACTTATATGAATCTTGTAGAGTACCATAACTCAATGAATGTAAGCCAAAATTATTCTTTCAACATAGATGAAGCAATGCAGTATCATTTCACGGATGTGAATATTAGCAACCTGTACGGTTATTTTAAAAACATTAAGATGACTTGTAATATTTCTTTTGTTTGTTTGCTTGTTTTCTTTCCTTTCAGACTAAATTAAAATACAACACAGATTGCTATGATAGGGACAAATTTATATCGATGTCATGTTACAGTTGTTTTTGATTTTGAGTAATCTGTAGTTTCTTTCATGGCGCTTTCACAAGAGTATAATTTGTACACACAAGAAGTACCACTGTAAAGGATGATGCTAATTATTATCTAGCATTTAAGTATACTCGTTTAAAAGCTATGTATTTTACTGTGGCTTGATTAATCTCAGCTCGTGGATTTATAGATCTACTCTGATGAATATTTTTTTACTTCTAAAACCAAGATAACACAGATTTCGAATTCTCTGTGCTGAGTTAAAAATTCATTGTTCTTAAAGGTATAAGTAAGTAATGACTCTATAACTAATGTCACTAGTTTAGAAGGCATATATCTTAATGTACAGAGCAAGAAAGCAAAATCAAACAAGACTGTTAAGGAGAAACTTGTGTATATTTTAGATTAAGTCAATCACAGTGGAGGATGAGAATAAATGGGACTTACTAATTCATTGGAGTATAAGAATCCATGCATTTTTCATTACAGGAACCAGTTCCTGACTTATTTTCTAGGATTTTCTTCCAAGAAGAAAACAGCTAATAAAAATTTACGCGCAAGGGAGAAAGGTTTTATCCTATTTAGAACTAAATTTACTATTAAAGTATATATCAACATTCTACCTTTTTTTTTTTTAATAAAAATTCCATCTAATATATTCCTAAAATGATTTATCATGAGCAGATTTCATATAAACAAAGATTTGCAAAGAAAAACTATAGCCCTCTTCATTTATTATCCATACCTCAATCATACATTCTCATTTGACTGTTTATCTTAAACACAGTTCGTGGAAAAAATCTTTCAGCCTGTCTGTCTCAGACAATTAGAAATGATTTAGTGTATCTTGCTGGAAAGTCTTTTAAATGATTTGTGTACATAATCACGAAAAGGCTTGAAGTCTTCAGTTGTCATATACAATATAATTATTACTATAAATGTTTTCTAATGCTGTCCAGCAATGCCACTGATATGTAAAGAAAATCATAGAATGGCTTGGGTTGAAAAGGACCTCGAAGATAGCATAATTTCAACCCCATTACATGGGCAGTATTGCCAACCTCTAAACCAGGCTGCCCGGAACCACATCCAGCCTTGCCTTGAATGCCTCCAGGGATGGGGCATCCACACCCTCTGTTCAACCTGTTCCACTGTGTCACCACTCTCTGAGTGAGAAACTTCCTCCTAACTTCTAACCTGAATCTTCCCTGTCTTATTTTAAAACCATTCCCCATCGTCTTAAATCTATCAGCTAGTGTCAACAGGTTGATTAACAGTAAAAACAGTAAAATTTTTAATAAAATTAATAGAAAGTTTTGATTAAACTTGAGAGTAAATTTATTGTTAATTAAATTTTTGGAATATTCTGGAGGATGTCTTTTTCTAGCATATTAATGTAAAATAAAAAATAATTTAGTTCCACCAATAAAGAAAAGGGATTTAAAAAGGATTTAAAGAGTTAGAGTAATGATATCAAATTTGTCAGCAAATAACAAAATATAATGGATGAGTGTCATTATTTATTCATATTATAAAGATTTTTCTGAAAAAAATAAAAAGAACAGTATCAAAAAGAACATGTTGGGAATTTAAAATTCTTTATACTTTTAATTACAGATTTAATCTTCCTTTCCTCTTACCTAATAGTAAGGCCATTTTACAATTTTATTACTTACCACATTCCACTTGGGAAAACTAATTCACAAATCACTGAATTAATGAAATATGGAGTTGCCATGCCAAAGGCAGAAAAGAGAAATGTGAGCAAAAGCCACATCAATATCAATGCCTATTCTAATAAAAAGTTTAGTCTTTTTAGTTGTGGCCTGTTGAGAAGAAATGAAAAAGTCAGACAGCGAAGTATAAAAGGAAATAATTTATTATCTTAATTCAGAGTAATCACTGCATTCATTAAAAAGCTTAGCATATTATAAAGACTTTTGTGGGTGCACTTCGTAGGACATTGGCCACTTTGTTCTAGTCATTGTATGCAGTTGGTAAGAAAGAAATAAGATGTAGGTAGATCTCAGAAGTTAGTGTTGCAAATAATTTGTTAGACTGGAATTACATCTGCTGAAAGATATATACTGTCAGTGTAGGACGAAAATTCAGAAAAGCAACAAACTTTTTTTCTAAGGATAACACTTCTCTTAACTTTACACAAATTTTGTGCTACATTTAACGTATACCCACAAAATAGGAAAATCTAAGGTTTGCATTGTTAAGATTTTGGACTCAATAGCCATTATACAATTCCTTTTAAGATGTTCAAATGCGAGAAATGTTGTATAGGCAAGAAAATCTTGCTTAAATGAGTTATTCTGACCTCACATTACATTGCACTTCTATTTCAGCAGTCTCTGAAATACTTTATGAATTGCAACATAAGTTTGTGATTATTTATTTCCATATTCTTAGTTGTTTTGAAGAGTTTGGTGTTGTTATTGGTAGACATAGATTAAATAGCATGGCCATCTTTATGCAGAATCTGAGTAAAAATCTCTGTTCTTAATAGATTCATAGATTCATAGATTCATTAGGTTGGAAAGGACCTACCAGATCATCTAGTCTAACCATCCTCACACCACCATCCCTACCCTTCAAGCTACTAAACCAAATCCCTTAGCACATCATCTAAACGCTTCTTGAACAGCGCTAGGGACGGTGCCTCAACCACCTCCCTAGGCAGGCCATTCCAGTGCCTGACCACTCTTTCAGAGAAAAAATTTTACCTCAAATCTAATCTAAATCTTCCCCGGCGCAACTTGTGGCCATTCCCTCTTGTCCTGTCATTAGTTACCTGGGAGAAGAGGCTGACCCCCTCCTCACCACAGCCTCCCTTCAGGAAGTGGTAGAGTGCAATGAGGTCTTAACTTAAACTTACTTAACTTAAACTTACTTAACTTGAAGAATAAGTAAGAGCACAATAACAGCATTTGACAGAGGAAATTTTTAGCTATAAAACACTCTTATTCAACATAGACACACCACCATTAGCTGTGTGCTGAAACATACTACCTACCACCTCACTGTCTTCACATCTGCTTTTTGGTCTTCATTAACATTCAGCAAGTGTTGATGAATGTGAATGGGTGAAATTTTGTCCACATGGAAGAATTTAATCCCACACCTTTGCTTCATACATACTTCCTTGTCAGATACTATTTTGTCAGATTGCCCCATTACTGCCAACTGTCACACAGAAAGTAAATGTACTAGAATGCTGCTGAGAAGTTTCAGCATCTACTACCATACCACCAACATCTGCCTCTGACATCACGGACAAATAAAATTACAGGTATTACTTCTGGGGCAGCTCTTGTATATGTAATGTACCTTTTTATATTTTGTTCTGTATCAATTACTATCACCAAGAATGTTGAGGAAAACACTGTTTACATCATCATCATCAGCCTTGCCTGGGCTGCATTGAGAGCAGAAGAATTGTCTTGGATTGCATAATATGTAGGGTTCTATTGAAGTAATTCTTGATTTTGTTCCATATCTGGTAAGATATTTTCCAGATTAACTTTACAGTTATGTTGAAATCTTTAGGTTTACAAGGCATTCAGGCCTTGACAAATAGATACAGCCAGTACCCTGTTATCAAAGTGATGTACCCAGCCCTGGAAGCTTTTTAGCTCTTAGTGCTCATTGATTTCAGTGATGGTCACTCTTACTGCAGTGTGCTTTCATTCTGCTCACAGAAAGCCATTTGCCAGGGTTAAATCACACTTCCCTAATTTCTGGCCTTCAAATTGTATATTTGAAATGTTATGTCCAGCTTAGGCAGTGCAGTGGTAATTTGTACAACTCACAGCTGCAGTCAAACTGCATAATTTTAAAATGTACAAAGGGTATAAAGTTAGAATAAACATGGATATATAGCTACAGACGTTTCATATTATGGAAGTAGGAGAGCATATGACTACAAAAAAACTGCAGAAACAATGCTTATAAAAAAATCCCTCTCTTTAAAATGTGCCCCATTTTCTTCTGTCCTTTGCATAGTTCCGTAAATAAATGAGTAAGCCTCATAATATATACAAGAGAGTAAAAAAAACATAAATGTAGTGAGATATTTGACCTTGTTTCTGTGAAATCGATGCATCAGTCTGCTCTGGAAGTGGTTGCCATTCTTAGTGAGTTCTCAAGGTGTTCATCAGAGATTTTTGATTTAATTTACTCTTTCTATGCTTCATCCTTGAAAAAAACTGTTCACAAATGTATATAATGCCAAAAAGCAATGGTACAAATAAGGTATGATTGTGAAGTGAGGGATATTTTTCTCTGGTAAGATAGGACATATGAAAGTCTGGTAAAGAGACATGATAAGATTTTTCTTTGAGTTGAATGTTCAGTTGCAACTCTATAGATTCAATTTCAAAATTTGCAGGTAGTATACTTATGTAGACTGAAAATAGAAATGCAATTATACCAACTAACAAAAGATTTTTTCAGCAATCTTGAAATTTATTCTCAAATTCCTTTATCAAAAAAGAAAGCACAGCCACACATTGTTCGCTACTCACAGGACTGTGTTTAGCCCGTGTATCAAAGGGCATTATTATTTACCAATTATTTGCCATAACTTAGATCTGCATTGAGCCTTCCCCTGTGCCCTGGTTTCAACCCAGTCAGTGCTGACTGCACACCAGTGTTTGGTTTTCATGAACAATAGGTGGACATCTGGGGTCAGGTCAGGCTGTTTGGGGTGACAGAGCCTCCAACATGATGGTGTGGGTGAGGCAGGCATGGCTCCAGTATTTCTCATTTGAAAAAGAGTTCAGCATGTAAAAAAATATATAATTATAGCAGTTGTGTAAAGTTTGCCATTTGACCTGTACTAATGACTCCCTGTGACATCACAGAAATGCTGTTACTGAGCCACGTTACTTGTTACAGTCAGTTGTATATAAAAGGTTATGAAAATTGTGACGTGTAGATCTTTGAAATAATTTATATAGCATGTACCATGGAAACAAAGATTGAAGTCCTGATCTCCCAGAGATTAACAATGGTTCCACCAGGGACTTCAGGGGAATTGGTATTCCTGTCAAAGATTTATTTTCTCCCTTACTATTTAGGGACTTTCTAATTTGGTGAAAATAATCTGAATGCAGGGTTCTGGACATGTGCATTTAAGTGAAGAGTAATCAACTGATTTTTAAGTAAGAATTTGAAATGGAGCTCCGAAAACATTTTACACAAGTAGAGGAGTGTACAAATCCATGTGAGAGCCGCGTTCCAAAATTAAAAAAGGTTTTACTATAACATTTATTATTATTTGTATGAGATTATCTAAAAAGAGATATCCATTTGCTTGAGTGCTAAATAATTATTTTCCAGTTTAAAATGTTACAGAAGTATCAGTTAATAAGTTGGCTGATCAAGGTCTTTCTCAGTAATTCTGGAGAAAATGTTTGAGACAAGGTACTTATTATTCTGAAAGGAAAAGCAAGGGTGACCTCATTTTAATGATCTGTGCTCAAAACAGTATTAATAAGAAAAAAAGTTTGCAAACTTAGCTGCATTTTGAAAAGGAGGAGGACAAAATACTCTCTCTGTACTGTAGGATATTGTTCTGCCTTTCATATTTCTAATTCAAGGCAGTATTCAGTCTGCTCTAAAGAGCAAGAAAACAAATGCCAAGCTTTAATCAGAATCATATTGACTACATAGGGACTTTCAGATCATTTGCCCATTCCTAACAATGTCATGCAGATTCCCTTCAGAATATCAATGCAGAGACCTTTGCCCTTGCTGTGAAGAAAAGGTTGCAAAATACGGAAGATAAGCAGCAAGCCCGTTTGAGGTTAACATTCTTTTTTGTAATGGAAGGAGGAGAAAAGGGTAAAAGTTTCACTCTAATTTAATTCTTTAATGAAACTAAGAATTAGAATCCCTGCAGTGTTGGGCTAACCTTTTCTCCAGTGTCAAACAATCTTTTTCTTCAAATGCATCTTGGATAATTCTGTAGGCTCATGGCTATCTGAGGATTGTCTTAGTGGCCATTACTAAGACATACTGTACTAAATTTGACAAACATTTAAAAGCTACCTTAAAGAAAAATCTTTGTTCCTGAAAGTGTGGAACTATTTTTTAAATAAGAAATATTTGATTATTGTAGGATTTATTTATTTATTTATTTAAAGGGCTAGATTTTGGCTACATAAATTCATTTCAAAAAATGGGATAAAATAGCAAAGCTTCCCTGATACCAGTGAAGTTAAACCTCAGTTCAGCTAATGCTTATTTTGCTTGTGGAAAGTGCTGAAAATGATTACGTATATTTTAAAAGAAAATATATCTCAAAGTTTGTTGCATCTTTTCAAAATATTAATCAAATATACTTAGCATCCCATGGGTTTTCCCACACAATGAAAACCAGTATTTATATTTACAATGAAAGCCTCAGGATTATCCTGTCTTTCTTTTTATGAAGAATAAAGATATATTCAAAGTAAGCTGACATTAAAGTAACATGAGCTCAATTTAGTGAGAACTCTTGAAGTCAAATGTCTTTGCTTCATTTTATCTGTGTTGATAACAGGCCTTACCCCCTTAATTTGATGAAAGAAAACTTATTCAATAATAGGTAATATCAAGTGTGAATGAGATATATTCATATCATACAAGAAGACTGTCAGAAAGGCAGCTTGACATGTTACTGTCAAGTCAGTCAGCTCTAATAATCACTTCGGTGGAAAACAGAAAATGATTTTGGATGCACTGGCAAGATATTGCTGTATCTTCCTCCATGTCCTCATTCAGTATCCTGATCAAATCCTATACTGATTAGTCTATTTTAAAATAGCAATTATATACCCTTTTAATACCAAATTTACTTTGGTTTAAAGAAATTATCATTGGCAGAAATTATTCTACATGATGTAATAGTATGTATTAGTTGTGTCTTCTGTCCAACTGTATTTTACAAGTTTTTCCTGAAAGAGATGTGCACTACAATTTGGTTTAGCTTGCATGACCTTTCCAGAGCCTGTTCCATTTTGATTTCATCCTTCCTGGAAATGACTGATTAGGTCTGCAAATTCTGTGTGAGGTTGCGTCAGGTTCTTTAATAGCAATACTTACTGTGATGTGCTTTTACCAGAAACAACTTCCGGAAAGCGCATAATATCACAGCTTATAGTTCTCATACTATCAATTAGTAAATCTTCCCATCAGTAATTTAAAAATAAAATTTCTTACTTGTGGCATTTATTCTAGTATCTGTGCATCACTGTGTTTGATTGCACTTTGAAATCTTTCCTATTTCTTTTCTGATCCATCCACTAAAAGACAGTATTGAATGAACACTGAGTCTGAAGTCTCTCCCTCTTGGTAATTCTTTCTAATACTTTTGGATTTACTAGGATCAAAAGAGTGACTTGCTATTTTAAATTCTAATTTTTATAAGAGCTTGAGAAGATGATATTTTGCAGGGTATTACTAGAATTGATTATAAGTGAGATAAATTTTTATTTGAGCGTGTGTAGCTAGGAAAGTTGGAAGGGAATTTCAATTCAAGTGTTTTTCCTGGTTGCTATTTCTTCTGTTCTCCTGGTATATCTTAATAAACAACTACTCTGTATTGTTCTCGCAGTGAAAACTGTCTACACATCTTGATTAAGTACTTAATTATGCTTTTTCAAGTGTAAAAGTCATTTTTTCTTCACTACTTGAGGCATGTAGGCAAACATCTAAGATTTCATTGTCTTTTACTTCCCACATTTTATAATGCATTCAGCTTTCCACCTGTGTTGCCTAATCAATGGTGAGGAACTGATAAGCCACAACAGAAACAGGCTTAATCTCACTCTAGGAACCGACAAAGCTGGAAGTGATGCATTTATCCTCCTTCCCTAGAAGCACTGAAGTAAAAGCACAAGATAGGAAGGTAGGCAGACAGGGCCTGTCAGGGTAACACAGATCAGGTTCTGAAAGCTACAGCTGTGTTATGGCTATTACCTTTTTGCTGAATACCTATTCTTCAGAAGACACTTCTACAGATGTGCTGTCTTCTTTGATTATTTCTATTTTTATTCTTTTCTGAGTCCTCCTGCATTTGCATCCCTACTGGTGCCCTTAACACCCCTAAAATAATATCAAAATTTTTGTTAATCCTTTTGTTTTTGAAGACTTCAGTGTTTAGGAGGCTAATATGCACCTTGCATGTACGTCAGCTTTACTGACACCTAGGTATGTTTCTCAGCATTTCTGCACCTATGTGCAAAAAATAATGCAAAGAAGGAAAATAGTCCAGCTACATACAAGTGCCTTCCAAAGGCCAATTTTATAGTCAACTCTACAAGGTATTTTGTGTGTCAAACCATTGTAAACAAAAGTGTGTGAAGGATGGTTCAAAAGACAGTGAAGACTTGAAAGACTGTGGAGAAAACTATTCTAGAGCTTCAAGGTTCCAAACCGAGAAAATCTCATTTTCTGCTATATTTTATTCAAAAGACATGAAAAAGCTAAGTCAATTTTTCTTACCATGTTTACAAATTAAAAACACACATGAAATATACTCTGATCTTGTCTAAACATTTATGTATTTTATTTAAGCAAAATCAGGGGACACGAGACATTTATCCCCACTATTCTATCAGGAAAGGTGTTAGTTCCTCCATTCATCCAATATCTAATTTTTCATTTTTCCTTTGAATCACAACTAATTAACGTCAGCCTTTCACAAACTGTGCTTTTGTAAGTCATGAAAAAGTGCCTTTCTAAATACAAGTGTTATCTTATTTCTATAATCAAACTCTGTTCATAATATTTGAAGTATGTAATTTGTACATACTCTTCTTTCTGTTCTTTACTTTTCTTTCATTATCAAGATTTTCTTTACTGCACAGCTTGTGGTACAGGAATACCTAAGAGAGCAGGGATCAGTCCACCATGGGAAATGCAAAACTCGGCTGGGAAAGGGCTTTATGTGAAATAATTGACTTGAGCTATGCTGTCCTAAGATAGCTGAACTTTACCTTGAAATGTTTATATCAATTATATCATTGCACTGCAGAGACCAATATATACGTTGATAGAGGCAAGACTCATTGTCATAACAATCATATCTGAGTGCTTCTCAGCGGGAATTAGACTTTTAGATGAAAACATGTCCCTAAATATCTTTGTGGACTTGGACCTTGGCCTCTTAAATTAGTTTGCTAACTACAGTTGTGCTGAGGATACTTGGCATGAGGAATAAACAGATTAAGTGCAATCAGAAGTCTTCAAAACATGTCTTTGATTGACCAGGTAAGAAACTAATGAAGTTGTAAGAAAATGAGATAACACCAGAATCTAGATAAAGATAGATTCATGCTAGAATACACAATGTTCCTGATACTGTAGTCTTAAAGATTTTCTCACTGTATTATAATTCACATAAATATATTCCTTTCTCTTATGCTCTCAACCCCACTCCCCCGCTTTCTTAAAAAAAATCAAATGCAGTAACATCTATAACCAAAACTGAGAAAATGAATTATTTATGCTTAATTGGATTTTACTGTTTTGCGAAACAGAAAAACTTTTCTACGTCACATATGTCAAAAAGCCTACAAAGATTTTCTACTTTCCATATGAGTAATTCCATTATTATAAGCCAGTGATGCCTTAGCCTCAACAGGTCTCTGCTATCCAGCAAAAAGCTTCCAGGCTCAGAAGATTTACTGTTTCCTAGACCTGTAACTACACAGAATTTGGATCAAAGGTAATAGAACAAATTCCTATATAGTGAGGGAAGACTCAACTGCTCCGGAAGGATAAACTGAATTAAAGATGGATGTTATAAATGACAACATAATCTGAAATTAATATGGAAAAATGAGATCAAGTACTATATCTTTTAAGATAACCTGCTTTCTTGTCGCCAGCAAGTATACAAATGTAAAATGAGGGGAGAAATTCTGCTAGGAGGGAGGAATAACTGATCTGGGACTTTTAATTTTTCATGTAATATTTTATTTGAGATAAAATGACATAGTTGCAGATATTGCAAATATCACCTGGGATCTAACAAGTGCATTTTAAGAGAAAATAAATAGTACTGTTTTAATAATTAGTAGTTGTGTGCTATGGAAAATATCACTTCAATGTCTGCAAACTCTCATTAATAGAGGTGTTCAAGAAGTCTCCCAAAGACGACAGAAGAAGAGTGAGGAAATGCAATATTATACTTCAGCATCTTTCTTAGCATTAAGAAATAGTTACCTTGATTTATTATACAGAAGATTAATTTCTGAAAATTGAGAAAAAAATCTTGCAAGGATAGCTAAACAATATAATAGATTACCTTAAGAAATTGCAGAGATTTTAGAAGACGGAGTATATATGACCATCAGTTACAACTGATGGTCTTCATGGATGAGAGCACAAGGATGACTATATTACTTCATAATAATCCTCAAATTCTCAAATCCTATATTCAGTTTCTATAAATAGTGCAGTAATTAATACCAATGATAATTTCATCACCAGTTTCAATGAGAAATTAATCAAAATTTAATTAGAACTCTCCTCTTCCTTCCAGTGAAGTACATTCTGCAGCTATGTATGATTATCTTCCTTTCATGGATGGAGAAATTGAAGCAAAGTATAAATGAGCTATGATCAACACATGCAAGACTGCATGTATTCCAGAAGTCATAATTTATTCATCTTACTTCTATATGTAAAAGTGAGCAACAACCTTAACTATGAGACTGAAGAGACTTCAAACCATAACTGTAGATTTTACCATAAGCTTTCTTAAGCACATAGTAGACTAAAAGACATGAAGATGAAGTAATACTACTGGTGTCATTAAATCTCTGTGGAGCTCTTGTTCTAACCTGTATGTGAGCTTTAAAAATTCCCACCTAATAACTGGAGATTACAGCAATGTGTTTTAAAGAAATAGTATGAGAAGTAATCAGAAAGAATCACTGAGTTCTACTCCAGACTCCACATAAGACCACCCAAAATAAAATCAGATGTTTAAGCACTTTGTCCAAACACTCCCTGAACTTCAAAAGTTTGGGTGCCATGGCCACTTCCCTGGAGAACCCGTTCCAGTGCCTGACCATCCTCCTAGTGAAGAAACAGTATCCAACCTGACCCTCTCTTGTCATAGCTTCATGTTATTCCCTTAGGTCCTGTTGCTATCACCAGAGAGAGGAGATCAGCACTGCTCCTTTGGTCCTGTTATGAGGAGCTGTAGGCCACCATGAGGCCTCTCCTCAGTCTTCTCTTTCCTAGGCTGAACAAGTCAAGAGATCTCAGCTGCTCCCCATACACCTCCACCCGCAAGACCTTCTGGGTAGAAACAGTTGGGATAACGTCTACTGTCCACATTTCAAAGCACAAATGTAAAATAAACTGCTTTGCCAAAGATAGTGTAAAATGGAAAATGTTTTATTTACTGTTTGAAGAACTGATTATTTGGGTGAAACAAGAAGATAAGCAAATGATGCCTCCACTATTTGCACCTGTTTGTCTTGTGTTGATGAATACAAAACTACTCAGATAAGAATTATCAGGTGTAGTGTAGGAAGACATATGTTCATATGTTCAAGCACTCCGTTTTCCTTATTCATCTTGCCTTCTTTACTTCTTAAATCAGATTTCTCAAGAGGATTTTCTTTTTTTTTCTTTGGAAGGAATCTGACAGAATTGTTCACAGCTCATCTCTTTCACTGCAATAACTGTGCATCACAGTAACTTGTGCAGCCATCTTTGCTTCATTTTACTGCTTTAATTTACTTGTTAAAAATACCGCTTCTTCAGTGTGACAGCAAAGAACACAATACTCCATTTCCTCTCTACTGAAGAGCGAATAATGAGAAAATATTATGTCTGTCTTTGGCAACCAGAAGTCCCTAGAGAAACCTGAAGTGCTGTTTCCGGAAGCATCTCATTACTGGTGGGAAACTTCATCATTTTTAACTTTAAGTTTTTTATTTCTTTTGTGTATATTTGTACATGTGTGTATAAATTTACAAAATTGAATTTGCTTTTAGGTATAGCACCAAAGAAAGGCCCAGAGATAGAACCTCTAAGAGAAATCAGTAATTTATATCTCCATGTGTGTGATACCACCACACTACTCTCACTCTCTCTATTCTCAGAAAGACAGGGGAAGAAAATACAATAGAAAATAAAAGCTCATGACTTGAGATAAGGATTCAGAGATCACCTACAAATTACTGTCATGGGCAAAACAGAGTCAGAATGATGGAGATTAATCACAGAATTCAGCAACGACAACAAAAAGGAAACTAAAGCCACCTTCCTCCACTATTCAACCTCTACTAACCAGCCATCTGTGCAATGCAAGGGAACAGGGAATGAGTGTGATGATCTGTCCATAGTACGCAGCCTTCTGGAGTCCATCCCATGGGATGCTACCCTTCCGGAGCAGATCCTATGTGATCTTCTCACAGGCTGCAGCTCTCTAAGTACTGCTCCATAGTATCATAGAATCACAGAATCCTTAGAGTTGGAAGGGACCTCTAAAGGTCATCTACAGCTCCCCTGCAGTGAACAGGGACATGCACAGTAAGATCAGGTTGCCCAGGGCTTGCACCAGTCTCACACTGTAAGTCAGCATTTTTTTCCCTTTCTTAAACTTGCTCTCCAGAGCACACCCAGCATTGCTCTTAGCTCAGCTCTGGCAGTGGTTGATCCCTTTTAGAGCACCTGATGCTGTCTCTGATTTGACATGGGACAGCTGCTGGGCTCTGCACACAGAGGCCATCCTGCAGTTCTCCTCCATTACCAAAACCTCATATATGTTAACCAAATACACTCTACAGTATTGAGGATTAGTTTTCTACCTGGTATCAATTAGCAGTGTTTTCAGTCGCAGAATCTCAGAATCAAACAATTGGTGATGTGGGAAGGGACCTCTGGAAGTAATCTGCTACAGTCTCCATGCTCAAGCAAAGCCATCCAGAGGAGATTGACTAGGACCATGTCCAGACATTTTTTGAAGATCTTTAGGGAGGGAAACTCCACAACATCTCTGGGCAATCAATGCCAGTGCTTCGTCACTCTAAGTGTTTTCTCATGTTCAAATAGAGCCTCTTGTCTCCAAGTTTGTTCTCATTTGTGTTCTTTCACTGGGCCCTTCTGGTCCCCTACTTACATCCTCTCTGTAGGTATTTATATATGTTCATAAGATCACACCTCAGCCTTCTCTTTTCTAAGACGAAGATTCCCAGCTCTCAGTTTTTCCTCACAGGAAAGATGCTCCAGTTCCTTCATTAACTTTATAGCTATATGTTGAAGTCTCTCAAGGAACTCCACAGAAGGGCACATAGCTGGCTCATGTTCAAAATGGTATCCATTGGGACCCCAGTTTTTTTCTGCAAAGCTGCCTTTCTATTTTTACCTGATTTCCTACTGATTAGTATGGACATTATTTGAGCTTGGAGGAAATATCTTAGAATATTAGACGACAACTTCTTTTTTTTTTTTTTTTTTGTGCCCTTTTCTTAAATCACAGAACATTTTCAAGCAGATACTTGAAGAAGCCACAGTCTGCACGCCAGAATTTCAGAGCTGCAGCTTGCTTTTCACCCTTTTCCGTGCAGTAAAAATCTTGAACTCCACCTTACAGTTACTACAGCCAACGATGCCTGCAGCCTTCAAATTCTCAACAAGCCCTTCATTGCTGGAGAATATGAGGTCCATCAGAGCACCTCTTTTCATTGGTTCCTCTAATACTTGGAACAGGAATGTGCCGTCAGTGTTTTCCAGGAATTTCCTGAATTACTTATAACCCACTGCATTGCCCTCAAACAGATAGATACCAGGACTGTTCTAGTCCCCCAACAGCACCAAGGGCTGTGAACATGACGCTGCTCCTATCTTTCTGTAGAGAGTTTCCTCTGTTAGTTTTTTCTGTTCAGGTAGCCTAGAACAGATAATCACTATAAAACCTGTCATCCCTCTAATTCCAGTCCTTAAAGATTCAGCCAGCTCCTCCTTCACTCACAGAAGAACTCCATGTACTCTAAATGCTATCTTACAGAAAGGTCAGCATCCAATTCTCATCTTCCCAAACTGTCCTTCCTGAAGAGCACATATCCCTTCACTGTGAGACTCCAGTTATGGAAGCAATCTCACCATGTCTCAATGATCCCCAGGCAATCTTGGCTCTACAACTGCACACACAATTCTAACTCATCTTGTTTATTCCTCATAATGTGTGTAGGTTTATAGGCACCTGAGAGGCACCCTGGTATGTTGGGTTCCTAAGAAAGGGTTTGAGGAATTTATTTCTCCATCATAGTGTCTTTCAGCTCTTCTCCAGCTTATATACAAATGCTGGAGGCCACACTGATGAAGCCTATTTTGTTGAATTTGTGATTCCTTTCTGACACACCACCCTGTGCCTTTTGCTCAGTGACCAAGACTTTCATTTCCTCACAAGGCTGCTGGTAACTCTCTCCCTCCCCTGTCAACTTCAATTTAAAGCCCTCCTTATGAGGTCAACCATGCTACTGGCAAAAATAGCTTTGTGTTTAAATGGATTAAGAAAATCCTGGTTTTCCTAATATCATTAAGAATACAGATTATGTTTCCATCTCAGTGATGCATTAGAGTTTATCTGGGAGTTGGGGAAAAATATCCCTAGATTGTATTGATTTCTGTTGAGATATACATGTGTGTGCATGAATATGTGTGGAAGGTGGTCTTGAAGAAAAGAAATCTGAAAGAAAGGAGTTCATCTAAACCCTTTACCTAAACCTCAAGGACAAAGAACCCATTGAGAGGGCAGTCCAAATCAGGAAAAAGGAGAATGTTAAAGCTGGTGAGAAAAATAAGTCAATTGTCATAGCAATTTGAATCCTGAAGTAAAACCTGGAATTTCCCAACCCTGTTACATAATTGAAACAATGGAATTGAGAATCTGGCTATCACAAGAATTCAGTTTCTGTGGAGATATACCAAACAGGAAGCAGTAAGGGAAAATGTAAACGTAACCCTTATCACAAAATAATTACTGTTCTTTAATAAATGCACAAATGCTCAGATACGTTAGTACCAGTAGAAATGGAGGTTGCTGACCACAAAAATGAAGTGGCATGTTACTTAATACTTATGCCAAGTATTCAAGACAGGACTGAAGTACTCAGAGTCTACTTTGCCTAACTTTTGTTAGTGATATTGCCCAGGCATCTGGGGTTAGATACAGAGCTCATGGAGAGAACTACCAACAGTAATGGCTGAGTCAAGAATTACTGAAAAGTTCTCTCACACAAATTAAAGCTGTCCTGAGAATGTTGAGAGAAACTGCTAATGCCATGATGATGCTTGAGCACATAAGTCCTCAGAAACTTGAAAAAAAAGCTGCACTCTTGTACTCATACTGATTGTCATTACTTGGTTTCTCAGAAAGTCATGGACCAGTCAAACTGGAAAAATTTTATGGGCATATGCAGTAGAAGAAAGTGTTTGGAAATGGTCAGACTGCATTAAATGAAGGTAAATCATGCCTTCAGTAAGCCATGAGATTATTGTCTTACATGATAAAATCACCATATATAATTTAATTAAATTTTAACAAGTTTTTTTTTACACTTTCTCCCACATTATTCTTATGTTGAATTTGGGAAATCATGGTCTAAATGACTGGACTTCTAGATGGTAAAATGATGTTTGAATGGTCAGATCCAGAAGGTCATGATTAATTGTTCGTGCTCTACCTGGAGGTTGGTAAGAAACTGAGAACTGCAAGGGACTGTACTGGAACCTGACCGGGTGAAAACTCTTTATCACTAACTTGAGTGATGTAATGGAGTACATGCTCATTAAATGAAGCCATACTACAGGGGACCAGTTGATATGCTTTATGGTACAGTCTCATCCTGAGAGATCTGGAAAGGCAAGATGAATGGGCTGACAGAAACTGTGAAACTGTGCAAGGACAAGTGAGGCCTGGTGGGCAGTGAGCTGAGTCTAAGCCAGCCAAGGCAACCAACAGTTCCAAGGTCTATATGGTCAGAAACACGCTGAGTAGATACTGTGATTGATTATTCTACTCAGCACTTACAGGAAGGTAGGGGACTGGAGCACTTGTCCTGTGGGAAAAGTCTGGCAGACCAAACCCAGCTTGAAGAAGGGATAGTATCAGGATCACCTAACACTAGCCCTGCAGTACCAGCAGGTTCGTTACTGAGAAGATGGATCCGGGTCTTTCATTGCTGTGCAAGGTAGAAGCAAGATGGATAATGTATTTGAATTGAAATACGTGATATTCAGGATGGATTGTCTAGTTTCCATCTCTGGAATCTTTCAAGGCCAGGCAGAACTAAGTCCTGAGCAAAAAAAAAAAAACAAAACAAGAAACAAAACAAAACAAAACAACAACAACAACAAACAGACTTCAGAACTGACTCTGCTATGAGCAAGAGGCTGGGAGGTTGGACTGGAGGCCTCCTGATCTCCCTTCCAGCCTGAATTCTGTGATTCTGTGTTTCTCTGAAAATCTGTTGATTGATCAAAAGAGTATTGATACTAGGCAAAAAGCAGTATTTTTGTGTAGTTTTCTCCAGTAAGGAGAATAAGGATTAAGAATCAAGTCTTGAAAGACTTCTTGTTTCAGCTCTGAAGGAAAAAATTTATCTCCTATGAAGAGCACTACACAGTTTACTGAAAACATGTAGGAAGATTTTTTTTTTGCTACTTTCTCACTCTTCTGAAACATGAGAAATAAGACTATGGCCTGAAGCTGATCTGCTATTAACAAGTTTCTGCTGCTATTTTTCTTAAGGCTCAGAAGTAGGAGGTAAAAATGCTACAGATCAAAGTCACAGTTAACTATATAACAAAGCAGAAGTACTATGGATAGGCTACCAGTATAACTAACTCTTAACACAACTGAATTCACTCTTTGTTTGATAATGTGGCAGATGTTTTCCTTCTTTTCCTTGCTTTTCCTGTGTCAGTTATCTTTAATAAGAATTATTTAGTACCTATGCTCACGATATCAAGTTTCAGCATAATAATAGAAAAACTTAATTTATCCCTTCTAATAAAAAGATAAATTCTTTATTTAGTATCTGTTCCGTTTTGTAGTTTCAGAATATCTTACAGTTCTTCTCAGGGAGAGATTACTCCTAAGTAAGGTCTCATCACTTTTCTTTGTGTGCCTATTTACAGGATTTTTATACCAGGAACTACGCCTAGAGGTGAAAGCATTAATGGTGACCATAAAGGCCCTTTGCTGATCTGGGAAACATTGCAAGCTTTTTTCTGGCAAGCACATTCCTCTAACCTAATTCTGTTTTTTTTTTTCCTTTATTGTTTAACCAACCATAGCAAAGTCTCTTAGGAGGTATCATTGAGTCTGATACTGGACAAGCATCTGTTTTCTTTTCTTTTATGCTGGCAGACACTGTAGGCAGCCCATATCTGACAGAACTGAATGTACGGAGTTCTGACAGCTCTTCTCCATTTCTTCTTACTTTCCTGAGGGCAACAAGGCTCACTGTGGATTTCCTGTCCTAAACTGTCCACTGAAAGTTGTCCATCTGTGCTGAAATAGCAAGCAAAAAAAGTTTTTAACTTGGAGATTTAATGTACAATTTATTTAAATAATGCTTTACAGAACCGATCTTGCTTTGATATTTGTTTTTCTAAAGTGCAGACAAGGTGTCTGTAAAACCCAAACTGCCACATTCCATTTCAATTGACTACAAAAGGAAAAAAACCTTCTGTTTCACCTCAAATTTATTTATCCCACAGTACATATATATATACTTCAATAACATATATTTTGTTGAATGTGGTCACCTTATTGAGGTGATTATTTCTTAATCTTGAAGAAAATTCTCTCAAAACACTATACTGACATAACTATAATGTTTTAAGAATAATCACAATAATAATCAGAAATTATTTTTTTGATCAAAAAGGATAAAAGAGATTATATCTTCATTAACTTGATCCATTTCAGCTTCTTTTTTAGAGGTAGCAACTGTTGTAGTGTTGGGTTCAAGGTGCTTATAAATGCATGGAAAGGCATGCGTACAGATTACTTTCAGCAATTTTTTATATTTTTACTCCAGTTGATTTATTACCTTAAGTCCTTTGGGAAAGAGTGTAGCATAAACAGTATGGAGATTTTAGTTTACTAATAGGGGTCAGGTTAAAATATCAGGTTTTATGAAACCTTCAGATACAAATCCTTTTATCTTAGGAAATAAGCTTACCTTTTTTTCCCAAGGCTAACAAAACTTTGAATATTTGTCAATAGTAAATTTTAATTAATTAAAGCCATATTCTCTGGAGATTTCAGCCTAAAAAATTATTTGATCATAAGTACCAATAAATATTTCATGTCCAGTACACAACGTAATATTTATAGAGTAAATATAGAATGCTAATGAGGCAATGACCATCTACCCATTCCACACAGTGACATTATTAAGTTGCAAGATAAGTAATAAAATGTTATTTTATTTCAAGTACCACTTTTGGAGGAAAACCATGAAAATGTTGATGCATGGTGAATTAAAGTAAATGAATCTGATAATATGAGTGAATTGAACAAGCTGTGCAATATAAATATTTTAATCACTTCTTGATCCAGAAGTACCTCGTCTACAAATGAGCAATTACTTTCTACCTCGTGGGAGTTGTCTCTAATTATGAGGCAGCCTATTTGGTGCTATACAAAAAGTACATGTAAATATCAAGCATCAGGCCTTTAGATTTGTCATTTGTACTGTGAACAACATTTCATATCCCTTTCTACAACACCATTCTGTGTTTTGCACTCTTGATATTAATTGTTGATGCTTTTAACCTGAATGGATCTGTCATTATCAAACTTTTACTTAATCTGTGGACACTGAAATATTTCCCAGTAGAAGTACAGATGTGTGAGTATTAAATTTAATCACAGAATTGCTTTTCTCAGCTCCTTTTAAGCCACTTAAGAGCAGGCTGTGAATGATTTCAGCCTGAGAACTTCTGGTTAAGAGCAAAGTTCTGGATTATTTTTTTACTCCGTTTTTATTTGCTGGTTGTTATGCTTGAGATATTTATGCCATTAATTTTACCTAAATAGTTAACTAACACATTGTGCACCAAGTTCCCATAAATTCCACACAGAATATTGGAATCCATAGATGAAATGTTGTATGCAAATAAATCAATCAATAAATAAATAACAACAATCGAAATACCTATGTGTAATACAAATGCTTTTGGTGCTGTACTATGCTGGGAATCTCTTGTTTTTGAGTAAGGAAATAATGTAATCTTTTCTTCTCCAATTTCTATACAACTGAAGAAGTGGAAGGCTAAGTAGTTTCCATAGGCCACATTTATGCATTTATCTTGTCTTACTGAAAAACTTTAGGTCTTTTGTTCAGTTGCTACAGATTCTTTCACTTTTGTGCAGTCTGCTCCGGAAACATAAAAAATGGGTTTAGAATTTGGAAGCAGAATTATTTCTGTCCCAAATACTAGTATCTCCTTGAAGAATGCAATCATGCTGTCTAATGAGACACACATAAAACACTGATTTTATATACTCTAAGAGTGAAACTCCTAAGGACTTTTGTCACAAAACCTTTGTCCACACCCTAATTCAACTTCCTATAAAATATATTTGGATAGAGTAACCTAAAATTAAAACAATTTAAAAAGCCAACCAAAGAAACAAAAATACATCTCAGAGTCATTTCAAAGAAGTGCTGTTCATTCTATGGCTCACTCTTTTAATAAAAGACAAAAAAGAAGAACAAGATTGATCTATTAAAAGATATGAGGTGTTGTGAAATACTTGCTCCATTTTTTCTGTCTCTCTGGCAAATGTCAATTAAACATAAAAAATATTTTTTTCCAAGTATCACCAGATATGATAATTACCACAAAACTACCCTGTATGCAACTCAAAGTTTCTGTAATGCATCCTTACTGACAGTAACAGAATAGAGAGTGCCATTATTTGTATCAGTGGATGAAGATCAGTTCTTAGAATGACATCATATGTACTTTGTTGAATTTACTGCTTCTGCTGCGAGAAAAAGAGATGTTTCCTGAGATATTTATTTCCAAGATCCTGATTTTGATTTTACTCTAGTGATATCCTATGAAAAATCTTCTTCATTTTCTTTTTTCAATTTCAATCTAGCGTATCAAAGAAACACTGCTCACCATCTTTGTGAAGCACAAAGACTCTTTTGAGATGTAAATGAGTGACAAATGGTATCCGCTTAGCTGATCTTTGTATCCTGGGGACTTCTGTTTTGCTAGGGCCAATTCAAAGGCTTCCATCATGCTGTAATACTGTTTCATAGAGATGAGACATAAAAACCACTGAAGTATGAATCAAGGTGTCAAAATGTCCAATGGGAGCTATTCTGTGAGTAGAGTACATGTCCATAGAAGGGATTAGCCTGACTAAGCACAAAAGAATGGGCGGAACTACAAGTAGATAAGAATGGCCAGGGAGGAATGGAAAATGCAGGCTGGACACAGGCTTCACACATTCTCCTCACTTGTAAATATCATATGTGTACAAACACTACTGACATTTTCAATAAAAATAATTTGAAAAGATTTCAACTAGTTAATGGGAAAAAGTTGGCACCCAAGAGTGTAAACAAATGAGTTTCCAACTGAACATTTTGCGTTCATAATTTGATGTCTTTGAAAAGATTACCTGTATTTCCTCCAATTAAATAAATGTCTAGGAGTATGGATTTAACAATCCAAAAGAAAATGTAATTCATAGATTATGATTATGAAGATCTTTTAAAACAATATTACTTTCATCATTTATTCTTTTGAAATCAGGTCTGTTCTCATGTATATAGTTATTTTATTTTTCCATTGCTTGCAGCATCAATGGGTCTTGTCCGTATTACTTATCAAGTTACAAATTTAAACTTTGAAACGATCTATAAGTAGAGCTTACCTAATTGATGCCTTGGGAAATTACTTATAATAATGAAGATATTTATCTGAATATCCTCTATTTACAATGTCATTCATTGAACTGTCCATAACAGGCAGTAATACTGTCATTGTAATTCTTTAGGTTTTGCATGTCATGCTACTTCATGACACTTAGAGATTATGACACCGCCAAACTCTAAAAATGCAGTCTTTGGTTTAGTGCGTGGGTTGATTTTCATTTAATATCAATAATTAAAATGAGTTTAATTTAGTGTCACTAAATACATTTATTTCACAAGAAAATCTAGGTGAAGTATTGATGTATAAACAGGTAAAATGTATAGCATATAAATTGATTCCTACTGTCAGTGTCCTAAGATTATATTGTTCCCTCATAATATGGAGATTACTTAGTTTTTATTTATATTTCTAAAACTCATTCACCACCTTAGAATTCTGAACTTCTTATTCAAGCATAGATTGAAAATCCTTTCTCAGAGGAATTATTTTCAATTCTGCTTTGTGCATTCCTGGTCCATTACCATGATCTAAATGCATACTGCAGTGTTCTTGAAGTAATACTTACTGTCAGCACAGGACTGGACCTGTTTGGGGTGGAGATAATTGTCAACAAGAAGTCCATGTGGTACTTTTTCATTGGTGTTTTAAACAGATAACAATTATTTATTTGGAGTTCTAATAAAAGAAAATGTATTCTCAGACATACGTATATACTATCTCCACGTGGTTACTTCATAGTCAGAGACTGGAGGAAGAGAGTTTGATTTTGCGTTTACTACTGGATAAGAGCCTTAATCTGGAAAAAATGTTCTTAAATTACTTCTTTTGTAACAATTCATAACATTTAATTGTTGAAGTACTAGGGAGTACCCATAGTTCAAATAGGGATTAAATTATATTCAAATTCCCTATTCAAATAGGGATTCTTTTCATGCCTTCAAGTATTTTTATCTTTTTTGTTTGTTTGTTTGTTTGCTTTTAATCATGAGTATGTATGGAAGAATTCAAGATATGGCTGAAGGAACTAAAACCTATGGGATAAAATTACTGTTAATGAGCTGTACCCTGTAAACAACAAAAGGCAAGGTGGTGACACTGCAGAGTACCTTCAGCTTCTCCCTGGGTTGTATGAACTTGTGACACAATTCTGTGAAGACTGCAATGTATTTCTTGTCACTCTCCAAAATCTATTTCATAAATAACACACTAAGATATCATTACACAGCATCTTCATACTTTAAAAAAATATTTTTTTCCTATAGGCTTTAAGATGAAGATGAACTCAGGTTCATTACCCACTGTCTACTGAGGAATACAGTTTGTGAAGGGTCTATTATTAATTATTGCTACATACATGCTCACTTTCTGGTTACATAAAATCCACCGAGTGTTCATAAGAAGGAATGAATAATCTCTCCCTTAACTATTTCATATCAAGTTCAATTTTCAGTTATTGATTTAGTAACCTTGATTCTCACTTTTTTGTTCTTGTTACTCTTGACAAGGGACAGATACTTCTGAGACTAAAGCACTATGCAGGGCCCATGGGAAGAGAAACTGTTTGTAAAGGAAGGTATCTAAATCCTATACCCAGCACAAATTATACCATAAAGTGATATAAATGGTATAGTGAGAACGGGACGCTGTCTTTTTTCTCATTTTCATTTGCAGGAGAGTCTCAGAGAAAATAAGAGTATAAAGTTGGCTTAGTACACTACAGAGGAAAAAGTGGTAAGGTAACTAAGATTCAGCTGCTACTTGTTAGATAGAGCTATATATGTTCCCTACTAAGAGCTGATAGAAAGATATCTTTAAATCCTACGTGTATGTGTTGATCCACCTTGGTAATAGCTTCCTCATTTCAGACCACTGGCTAATACAAGTAATATCAGATTTTTCCTGAGAATCTATTAGTTCTTTGACAAATTAAATAAGTTGAATATTAGATAGATGTTCAAGTAGTCACTGTAACCAACAAGTAGTCTGATCACATTTGAAGATAATATTTCAGAGATCGAAGATGCTAGAATGAAAAATAAATTTGAATTGACATACTAAGCTTCTTTTTGTCTCCTGTAGTGTAGCACTATTATAAAGAGGAAATTCTGTAATCACTATTTATCACAGTGGCACTAACATTCTCAGGTTAGACAAATATTTTCCTTTTGAAATCTTATCAATGAAAGATACATGTGACTCTTTTTCTATAGAGCAGTGAGAAATCAGTGTAGCCTGATAGCAAACATGAATCTCCAAAAAAACAGTTTGTTTTCTGCAATGAAAACAGTATTTTTTTTAACGCTTGCTCTGTAATAAAATAATAAATGCAGAAAGCAAATTTCAGACTACTTCAAACTTAATGAAAAACAACCACAAATAGTCAGCCTTTTTAGCTGCTCTAAATGTGCTGTTTCAAACTGTCTTGCAGTATGTCTCTATTTTAAGTATATATATTTTCCAGTACCACTAGGTGTCATCATACATTTCATCGACTCTTAATACAGCAGATACTCCCAGCGTCTGGCAGATAATGTTGACAACTTCATCAGCTTCCCCAGAATTTCAGATTTAGAACAAAGAAAAGATGTAACAATGTAAGATGTTACAAAATGGGGAAAGTTAACTCCTGAAATCTCAGTTATACAGAAGGTATAGAATTCTAAAAATCAGAGAGTTGGAAGTTTTAAATTATTGTTTCATTAACTCCAGTACAAATTTTCAACTTGTATGCAGTTATTTTATCTTCACCTGATGCCTCCTATTACAGGTAATTACATCCATCAGAATCACAGAAAGACAGTTAAGTAATAACTTTGAACTCTATATGCCTAAGTATAAAGAAGCAACCTGAAAGAGTGGTCCAGTTGGATTATTACTCCTGGAAGTAATATCTCATGGTAGGCATACTCCCTTTGATCAAAACTTCTCTGATATAAATATTTATATATAAATAGCTGTTCTTGCTCAAGTGTTTGCCAATGAGATATATTCTTTATTTTCAATGATACAGCAGACCTTTTCCAAAGTGTTTTGATAACATTGAGCTACTGACTGTATGTAGCACCTAACATACTGAAAGAACTTGATTCCCCATCTGTTTGAAGAAATACCTTCGTGGTGATTTTCTTTTTCTTCAGAGAACAGTGATGGTGAAGTGGTATTTGTGATTTTTATGTTATGAGAATGTGTCAGATACATGTTAGAAAGCTGTTTCAAGATATTGCAGATGGAATACAGAATTCAAAAACTCGTGAGTTTCACTGCCAGAAGCATTCTTTAGTTATCTGACAATATGCAAGATGAGCTGGGAATACTTTTTTATGTGGAATTCAAGGAACTGTATAGAAGAGTGGTAATCAATTAATCATACTTAATTAGTTAGAATATCAATTTAATTTTTGAGAATTCTGGTTTCCAGCCTCTGCCTCAGAACTCTCAACATATATTTATTGTTCATTACTTGAAGATCCAGAAACTGTGTTCCTCTCCCTAGACATACAGAATACTAAACTTTCACTTAAAATATTCTCATTCTGTTTTAATGCAAAGTCTTTCTTTCATAAGAGCTTTAGCACCAGAAAAAATAAAAATAAAAAAAATTAAGAGCTTTAGACTAGAGCTTTGTGCTTCTTGGAGAATTTCATAAATACACCTTACAGGAAGAGAGAAGACCTCAAATCTATCTAATTTCATAAACATGTCTTACAGGGAGTCTCCAGTATCACAGAATCTTAATCTATTTATTTAAAATTAATCAAAAAATTAAAGTTCCATTGGAGAAGACAAATTGGCAAATGCTGAACATATTCAGAGAAGCTACATAACATTTTTTTTAATTACAATAATTTAACATACTTATCTCTCTTCTATAATAAGTTTAAGTTAATTTAAATAATTGTACTAATTATGTTATCTAAAGCTTTCATATTCAAAACCTGAACCTGTATAAACTCCCAGGATGAGGAACTTAGAAGGTGACATTTCACAAATGAAATGCTCAGAGAAATTAAAAGAGATTGATAGAGTGTCTTTTTAAAGATGTCCTTATGAGAAGTATCTCACGTGAAATGAAAATGACACTGAAACTTTCCACTTTGCGTTTGTGCTTTTGTTTACAAGAAAGAGCTTGAAAAGAGAAATACTTGAAGGTAGTTTTCTAAGCATATGACATGTTGTTTTTGTTTTTTTTTCAGGAATGTTGTCACAGTGTTTTTTAAACAACACTTTAACAGTCAATGACAACTCAGTGAAAACTATTTTCACTCTTCTGCATATGTGAATTATGTATTCATACATGCATACATACATGGGATGTGCTAAACATTTTCACCTCAAAGAAAGAGTAATAAATGATGAGCTCACAATGCAGAAATCTTCAAACCTCTGGACCTTTGTTTACATAAAAGGTGAGAATAGTTATGAGGACCAGTCTTGCTCGGTTGGTTGAATGAATGCATACATGATATGATGAGAAATAATGCCTGATATTTTGAATTCTTTATTATTTTTTATATTCAGTTGCAAATGAGGAAAAGTATATTCAACAAGAGTATTCAGCACCTCTAGTTACAGGCAAATGTGCTTCATGGGTGCCAGGAGCTCTTATCTAAACGGAATAGGAAAGTTGTATCATGTACATAGTTTGGTTGAAGTGTACAGTTCCCTGCTTTGACATCGATGCACAGAAGTCAATTTAATTCTTTTCTTTCATCTTAGAAGAAACATCCTTTATATTAATATTTTATATCATTTGCAAAGTAAACCTGCATGCCTCTCAACTTAATAACAAAGGTAAAATTAAGCAGGATATATGTGCTGATGGGAAATTTGCTATTTTACAGCATGAAAAAAAAATTAAGTCTAACAGCCCCATCATTACTACAGAAGAATTTCACTTCAAAAGAAATAATGAAAAAGGAGATATTTTATTCTCCCTTGACTTAGATATGACTTTCAAGTCTCTGTTGATCTATTCTCAATTTTAGAAACAAAAATGGTTGAATACAAGTTGAAATCCTACCTTCGCTGATTCCCCTGCATCCTCCTTATTCTTGAGAAATAATTAAAATCAGAAATAGAAGAGAGTGATTGCAGTGGGAATTGCCATCTATTGAGCATGTGGCCCTTAGATTAGTTGTACAGCTTTGTACAGTTCATAAAATTCTATTTCATTCACGCCATTTCATGTGGAGCAGAAAGTGAAATGTGGCTTAGAAGGATGTTAATCTTTGCTGCTATCTATTTCTTAAATTGTCATCCCATTGGGTGTAATGTAAGCTTAAAAAATGCAATGCTCTTTTTTTGTGGGTATATCCATGCATCAAACTGTTCTTGATGAGAAGCATTGCTGGATCAATATGACATTTTATCCATTTTTTGTTCTTGTCTCTTGAGTCTCCAATTTCCATCCCAGCTATGACTTGAGTAAAATGACAGCAGTTATTACAAAAGAGATTTCCAACTTTAAAATCTTTTACTAGTCTTAAACTTTCCTAGTCCTAAAGCTTTTCTATCACTCCAGATATTATTCAGATATTCAGGTTGAGTTGGATTTTTCTTGTATTTCTTTTGAACAATATCATACAAGATTCATTTAATTTTTTTATTATTATTTTTTCTTCTTTTAAAACAACCATTACAGTGACAGAGGTTTTTGAGGAGAAATGACTTAATCTGCAGTTGAAGACATCATAATTCTTGTTTTTTGATAATTTCAGCATAGATTTACTTTTATGAGAGACATCCTAGGATTTACCTTTATCTTATCATGAAACATAGATGTAGTGATGTGCATCAATGTGACTGTCCATCACTTGTAAGTTCATCTTTTGAATCTTCTTGTCAGCTAGGCTTTGAGATGACATACCCAAAATCTCTGTATCCCATGCATCACTGATTTCACATACCTGCCTTCCAGGCTTCCTAGCCCTGGGCTTGCTAACTAGTTATCTTGTTCTGACAATGAGGACAGCTTTCAAACTAAACTACCTCTACAGGATGCAAATAGGCTCAAAAGCTGGTTTATATAAAATGAATTAACTGTGAAAATAAAAGCCAAAATACTTGGTGGATTTTATCGATGAGAAAGGAAATTTGCCTTACCAACTTTACAGCTTCCTATTGTCAAGATATTATACATGAGACACTGTGAGAGGATACAATATTTCTTCTTGTATCTATCAGGCAGAATGATACAGAGGATAACATACTTTTCCAAAGAACCACTCAGATAATTTGTTTCTGAGTATTACAAGCAGCCCTGTTTAGACCTGCTATGACTCCCATTTACTACGTTTGCCAGCGTTATACCTGTTCAGTGTATTGACATGGAATGAATAAGACATGATTAGAAAAAGAACCCCTCATCTTTCCTAGAAACCAGTTAAAGATAGAGTAACAGAACAGAAATGGTTCTGGAATGAGGAATGATCTGTTACTGCAGCCCAACACAAGTGCGTATGACATGGCCTGTGGTCAAAGTATGAGTTCTGGAGAAGGGAGAAATGAAAAAGGCAGAAACTCCAGTTCTGGAAGTTCAGCAAAAGAGCAATCATCATTCAGAAAGGATCTGGAAGTAGGTCCCAGTGACAGTGAACTTTAACATTAAGGAAGTTGAGAAACAGCTTCAGTTTATACGGTACTTATCTGCATAGCTCACAAGACTGGCTCTGACAGGCATTATACACTAATCATATTGCTCACTTACAAGGAAGGCAAGAAAGGCGAATCTTGCATAAGTGCGAGCACCATGCTCTCTGAGCTCTTGAGTTGACCCCTTCCCTCTTGGTCCTTTAACAGAGATATAGCTTTACATTATAGCTACAAAACAAAACAAAACAAAACAAAACAAAAAAAGCAAAAAAAAAAAAAAAAGCAAAAAAAACCAAACTCAAATGTTTCTAGCAACCCAGCAGATGCACTGGTTTAACATATTGATTTTCCCAGTATGTTTGATATTTTCATGTAACCCCCTACCTACAAGAACTCTGTGATGATATTTTCACCTCTCTTCAGTAATAAAAGGCAGCAGTCTTTCTATATGGCTTCAGGTGATAGTGCTTTAATTGAAACCTTAGAAGTATAAAAGAAAAGCAGAAACAAATGTAGGCATTCCGTCATTTTAAGTCAGTGTTAGGGTTTGACTTGTTACTTTCTTTTCAGTTCTTAGTATATTGAACATCTTCTAACTTTTTTGAATACCTTCTATTTTTACTCTTTGGTACATTTGGATGTTTTTAGTTGAAGACAGAAGATGTTAAAACTATTTTAATTGGTTTCAATTTTACGATTTTCAATTGTAAACATGCCTGCATTTTCCTACTGATTATCCTACCTCTGGTACCACTACTACTAGCATTATTATTTCAGTGGCAATAATTACAAATTCAGAGAATTTAAAATCTAGAGGAAACTTACTTACATTTTGAATGGAAGTGAAAGTTCAAAGCAAAACGTTGATTAACATTCTTGTCCTATAAGAAGAGGCTGAGGAAACTTGGGTTATACAGTCTGGAGAAGAGGAGGTGGAGAGATGACCTTGTTCTCTGCAGCTTCTTGATCCTGTGTCACCAGTGTCAGGATGAATGAGAATGGCACAAAGCTGCGCAAGGGGAAGTTTAGAATAGATATTGGGGAATTTTATTTATTTTTTTTTTTACTGTGAGAGTGGTCAAACACTGGAACAGTCCTCCTAGAGAGGTGGTTGGTGCTCCTTGCCTGTAATTGCTCAAGAGGCATTTGGATATTTCTCTCAATAAAATACTATGACTCTTAGTCCTGAAGTTGATGGACAGTTAGACTCAGTGATCTCTGTGGTTCCCTGCAATTGAGCTGTTCTATTCCATTCCATTCATTTCCATTCAATTCCAGGCAAGGAAATTAGGAGTAGAGGGAATTGGGACTAGAGGGATTTGGGACTAGAGAGAATGGCTTCAAGTTCCAATGCGGTGATTCAGACTGTACATTAAGAAATACTTCTCCAAAAGAGTCATCAAGTGCTGAATGGGCTGCCTGGGGAGGTTGTGGAGTCACTGACCCTTGAGGCATTCAAGGAACATTTAGGTATTGTGTTGAGGAACATGATTTAGAGAGAACTATTGGTGAGAGGTGGATGGTTGGACTGGATGATCTTGTAGGTCTTTTCCAACCTTGGTGATTCTATGATTCTAAAAAAATTTAATTATATAAAAACATGTTCAACTCCTCTCACTCTCCCATTCCAATTCCATTTGCAAATTACTATTAGAGTGTTGAGTTCTCTTTCGTTCCTAATTTTCACATATTTTCCTTAATAACAAAGAAAATTTTGTACATCTCAAAGTCTGTGCTGTTTCTTTGGTGGTGGCATTATAAGCTTTTTTTGTCTTTAACAAAGACTGCAGTGCAAAATGGGATTCAGCTTTATCTATTAGTGCACAACCAGTGCTTCCATAACTGAATCCTAAAAGTTCTCACCATAAGCTTCAAGGCAGTACAAAGTAGTTTTCTGAAAGAAACATTCTAGACTTCATGCACTCTTCTAGATATATGTCATATTCTCTGCATCTTCATTTTATGCTTTTATTTTTCCTTTATCACTGTAGGCTTCCTTTATTTCCCATCCACCCTTCCACCTCCCGCCCTTTTTCATTTGTCTCTAGGCTAAGCCTTTCTATGCTTCCTTCAGTTTTTTTCTTTTGCTTCTCTTTGATTTATTCTTTTTGACTTTTCCCCTTATCTATCCATATTCTCTAGGGGTCTTCTTAGGGCATAATTGAGAATTTCATGATCAGAATGACGAGAATGACCTTCTGTACCATTAAGTTCACTATAAGCTTTGTCAATAGCAGCTCTTAAGTTTTTGCTCGGATTCAGCTGTATAAATAATATGATTTCATAATTTGTGAAAACGAATACCATTTCAGAAACAAAACAAACAAAAGAAAACAAAATGACAGTGAGCAAACAAACAAACAAACAAACAATCCACTAACATAGGAAATTGACTTAAGTAATTTTAACTTCTGATCTTCCTCTGTATGACCTACTTGAGCAAATAAAAGGTTTAATAACTGCTGCATATAGAAGTGATAGCTGACATTTTGATGAAGGTGTCCAATGTCAGGATTAGAGAATATGAGGAAAACTACCAAACACCAGCAGCATTCTACAGAAATATTACAAACTCCTCTTCCCTTTACAACATTACAGGATGGAGTTTATGCTAAACTTTCGTGTGACTAGTGAGCCAGTTCATGTACCTGACATACCCAGCACAGCAGCAATAGCTGGAAAGAGTTACTCCAGCACTGGAGCAGTGGACAAATATTAACACTGAACTCTTTCCAAACAGATACTTTTTATCTCTCATGTCTACATGCACTGGCTACCAGTTTTGTTCAGTGCTGGTAGCATGATGAAGAAATGCCCCCAAAATGCAAACTCAGGAAGGACTCTGTTTATGTTTAAAACCAACTGGTCTGTAAAGCAAGTGAAAACCTATTTCTCTGTAAAATTTTTAGTGTTGCTTTTCCTATTAGTGCTGGGTAATCTAAAATTAATACCTGGACAACCTAGCTCCTCAATTCCATCTCACACTAAGTATAATAGTACAATAATTATAATAGAATTGTGTGGGTTTTTTTGTATTTCAGAGAAATGACCGTCCATTTGCCTCTAGCTGTTCTCTTATCTCCATTTTATGACTTCATTTCCTTCATTATAGGGAACTTGGTATATATACCTACAATAATTTGTTCTCTCATTTTCCATCCTAAAGCATTCACTTGTGTTTTTCCATATGACAGGCTGTACCTCTTTCATTCTTCACAATATGACTACCAGCCCTCAAGTGCCTCCAGGCCACTCTGGACTGATGACCTATGTGCACGTTTGCAGCCTGCTTCAATGGGCTGACCTCAACATAAGAAAGCCTGGGGAAACTGGAGAAATCAAGAGATTATAAAAGAAACAAATCACAGCAGAAAGATTATTAGTTGCACATACAGTAATAACTAATTTACTAAATAACAGAAATCTCTTACTCCAGGCAAAAAAAGAGACAAAATACAGTGGAGACACATTTAAAATACACGCTTTCTGAAGTTCACTTTATGTTGATATAACAGTCTGAACTTAGTTCCATTATAGTTGTTTACTGTGTAAGAAAGTAAGCATGGGCTGTAAAGACTGATTAAACTTAAAAGACCATCAGTGAAAGACCAAGACGGTGTGGCTCAGATCACCAATCTCTGTTGCACTTGTCATGTATTGTGATTATTTCTGAGGAGTTTTACATGCAACTGATTTCTTTACATGAAAACATTTTTCAGTGCAAATCCGAGCCTCAGACAAGCAAGTACATCAGATAAATTGAGTCTAGCATACATTTAAATGAAGACACATTACAATATTTTTTTAGGGGAAGCATGAGCACTTATCACAAGTTTTATAACACTTCTTAAAAATAGTTATTGGTCTGTAATGAAATAAAAATTGAAGAACATTAAGAAATGCTAACCGTATTTATATCTCATTTTCCCTTACATTTGTAGCAACAGTTTAGGCTCAATACTAAATTGAACCTTTTCTAATACACTAAGCATTTTTCTATGGATTTATTTATTTATTTATTTATTTATTCTTTTCTGTGCTGCTCCCTTTTTGCTACATGTAAAAAATGTAGTACCAAAAATATCCAAGTAAGATGGTTTTTCTTGAAGAGAATTTTTCTCTTGTCTGATGAAGATTATGTTTGATATGGCCCTTAAGTTAAAGTTTGTACTGCTTCAGTTGCTCTTCTTCTAAGTATAAAACTATTTTTAAAAAATGATTCATAGAGACAAACTTAATATATCTGTACTTCAGGATATTGGAAAATTAGTGCTCCATGATAAAGAGTCCAATTGTTTATGCTATGATTGCTTACATACATTTTTCAGTTACTCATTTTAGCATATAAAGGGGCATTTATCTGTTTTAAAAACAAGAACACCATCACAAAAACCTAGAGCTGTATCAAATATGTCAGACTAATGATCTTATTTCAGCATTATGCATACTGTCCTTATGCTTTAACAGGGAATTTCTGTTTCACAAGGAAACTGTCCTTTTTTAAAATTATTGTTCTTTTATTAATAATAGGGACAGCTGAGACAAAGGAATGGAAATCTTGTTCTCAGTGGAATTGTGTTTTCAATATCTTGCTTTCTCAGTGTCTTTAGAACAGCCAGCAATTGAATGGGGAGGGTCTGGAGTCTAGCTGCTTGGCCAGGCTGACCCCATTTCGTTAGGGTACGTGGAAAGCAAGAACATCTGCTTAATTAAGGTTATCAAATAAATTCACAAGGGAATCATAACTAAAGGAGAAAGTGATAAATAAGAGCACACACAGGTGCAAACACAGTAACCAAGAGTTAGCAGAGTCGATATTAAGATTCAGAAGCCTCCTGTTGTTGATTCACAGGCTTAAGAAATTACAGGTAGAGGGCCAGAGAGGACCCACCTGGAACTTGTAACTGTAGGAGAAAAATATTGGGTATTTGTGAAAAATCTATAGGATTTTGCAGAACTTCTGAGGGAGTATTTTGGAGGAGAAAACAGGGAGAAGCAAAAGATAATTAGACAGAAAAATCACGTGCAAACTGAAGCTGGTCAGTACACTTATCTAACCAAATCCTGTGCCTGAACACTGCAGTTTGTCTTCTCAAGAAATAATTTTTTAATCCTTTCTTTTGTCACTCTTGCTTTCTATCTTGTGTGTGAGTGCTGTAAGGATTAGGTGACAGTTACTGGTGAGACTGATGTGAATGAATTTGTTACTAATCACTGGAGTCAAATGAAGAGCACAGGTACCCGTGGTCAGTGGGGACTCAGCTCCATCCAATGGAATGAGACAAAAGGAACTCCCAGAGCAAACACTGGAGGAACTAGGGTAACTTACCTGAGAGGCTCAGCAACAACAGCTGGAGCAGGTCTGTGGGTCACAGCCTGTGTGCCTGGTGCCAGGTGCTTAGAAAGTGAAGCCTTTTCTTATTCCCAAACCTTGTGTGCCTAGGGGTGTGTGTAATTTACTAGAAAATTTCAAACTGGATTAGACCACAAGTAGGAAAAATGAACAGTTTCACATGAAGAAATTATTCACATGTAGCAGTTGGAGGACAGGGATCTGCTCTTTGAACAATTTGATACTTCTCTAAAAAAACTTCTATAATTTATTGACTCATTTTCTTAGGACAAAAGAGATTATAATTTTCATGACATATTATGAAGAAAATCAACCATGCAAAGTAACTGATTAAAGGAATATTTCATCCATTCTGTGAGGAACAATGTGAGGAATGTCCCAATTTTTAGGTGAGTTTGAGGGAGTATAGACAAAGTAAGCAAAATAAGGAAAGTAGATGTTATTTGAATTGAATTATTTGTAAATGAGGTAACATCTGAGAGGTCTCCAGCAGGTCTCTTCTGACAATCTTCGAGAAATACAGAGTGTGCTAATATCCTAGAACATCACACAAATCTGCTCTCAACATACATTTGAAGAAACCGAGTGGGGCTACTTCAGAATTACCTAATACAACTTTATGCATATTTAGGTCCTCGGGATTTATCGCATTAGGTACACATACTATGTCTGTACATGGTACAAGTTTCATTCATTTCATACAGAATTATTGCCTTTTGATTACTTTGTATATAACCAGCCTGTTTCTCTTTCTGGTTACTTTCCAAGAAGTATTCAAAGAAAAAAATATTGAAGGAAAGGGTGGTGAAGTGAGTTCTAGTTAATTTACTCTATCCACCTTAATTCAGTTGTAGTAACTCCACTGCAAAACTTCCATGTCTCTTTTCAGTACTGGGAAGTCTACTAAGAATGATAATAAAGACAATGTCTATACTAGTTGCATGATAAATCATCCAGCAGACATGGACAATACCAAGATGTCTCACCGTAATACTTTAAATAGAGTAATTTTATTACACAACTCCACATTTAATTAAATTCAGTCATCACTGACCCATAGATAAAAAAATTTGCTAATGCTCAGTCTGAGATGCAAACCATTACGTTAGGAATATTTCTTGTAAACAGGATTCTGAATGGATAGATTTGATCATGGCAAAATAGGTATTTGAGTTAACAGATGATTTTTAGATTGAAAGAAAAAAAAAATGATGTCAACAACCCTCTTTAGATTCCAAAAACTCTGTGAAATTACTCACATCATCAGCTGAATGAGGGATAAAATGAAGAGGTTTTTTGTTTGTTTGTTTGTTTGTTTGGGAGAGATGAAGCTCACAAATTTAATTTAATTACGAGCAGATCACAAGAAAGCTTTTGTTGGGAAACAAGGTAATTGCTAAGAAAAGTATCTGGAAAGGAAAATCAGAGACAATACTGAAAGGGCTTTTGAAATTTGAAGAGCAATTGCTTGCAGTTGAGGTGAGAATAGTGAAATAGTAAGATAAAAAGGCAGAAGGAAGAAATTCTGTATGACTGTTTTCAGACTATGCTGTCATACTACCTGAAATGGACTTGTGCTAGAATGAACAGACAGCATCACTTACTCAGGTTTGTCTGGGGATCCTGGAACATTCATTTTAGTATTACATTGCCACGAGGCTCTAAAAGAATATATTCATTCTATTAAATTTCCAGTTTTTTTTTTTACTTATAGTAAATAAATGGATGCAAAACATGTCTTTGTCAGATGCTTGACTCAATGTTGTATGTTCCTCCTACTGCCTAAGATGTTATGATTAGTAAGTTATATTTTAAGACTGTCTAATTATCACCATATATATATATATATATTGTGAGAATCACTAACAGTAACTATCACTGGGGTGAAATCATAGGCTCCAAGACTCTGCCCTCATTTGTTTTTGAGGATTTCTTCCTGAAATCAGCAAGAATTGCCTTGTGCATTTGGAAGCAGCACTCAGTGTGAATCGCCTATTTTCTGTCAGGTTTATTTTTTTCAAGCCACTGTAGCTTCCTAACTAAAATAGAATACAAGTTTATCTGTGGAAAAAAATAATGAGAAGAAAGGATCAAGGCAGCCTTTGTTCTGCATCTACTTCACAGTCCACTGTAAAAAACAAACAAACAAAACCTACAAATAAAAATCAGCAGCACACACAAAAATCCCAACACAGACTATTACTTCCTCTTTTTTTTTTTTCTAATTTCTCCATCTTCAGTCTGAATCTCTCTCGGAAATTTTTTCGAGAGGGATTCTGTTCCTCAGTGTTTGTGTACTAGTCCTGAGGGTTAATCCCATAATAAATTTGAGAGATAATAGAAATTATCTGCAATAAAGCCAGACAACTGCAATTGGAGCTGAACTTGAAGTGTCTGCAAAGTTCAAAGGTGTTTGAAGGGCTGGATTTAGTGTGGTTCTCAATTAGATTAACTAAAGCTGTTATCAAGAAAGCAGTAAACCAAAGAAAGCATATATTTTCTGTGCTTGTGAGTAACTGAATTCCAAGCTCACAGGGCAGCTCAAATTATTTGGGAGTGGAGCGTTTTCCCGTATGTATTCAATTTTCAGTACCTCAGAACTCCAATCTACCTGTCTTTCTCCCTCTCACAATAAATTAATCACTGTTGGTAGCAAGAAAAACTATTATTGCCTTTAATGATAAAAATATTTTGAGTGCCTTCTGAATGATTTTTTTTCATTTAATTCTATCCCAACTTATAAAAGGTATTAGGTGAAAATTTCTGAGTTTATTTGTTTTTCTTCTCTTCTCTTCTCTTCTCTTCTCTTCTCTTCTCTTCTCTTCTCTTCTCTTCTCTTCTCTTCTCTTCTCTTCTCTTCTCTTCTCTTCTCTTCTCTTCTCTTCTCTTCTCCTTTCCTGATACTTTTTACCCTTTTGATATTTTGGTATGATGCTTCTTATTTACAAAATAATGTACAGGTATTACAAGTATTATTTTAATGGAGGATGTTCTCCAGATCCTGATAGAGTAAATTCTACACAGGCTAGGTGCAAGCCAAATATCTTATATGTTATTATGGTCAGTAAATTAGGAGCAGAAAAAAAAGGATTCTTGATTTGTGAAGAGTGTGTCCTCCATTTAGCTCTAAGTTATTAGGACTTCAGGGTACTTAACAGGTTGATATTCTCATTTTTCAATCATAAAACCATCACTCAACCAAAACATAATATGAAAAAGAGCTTTTTTTTATGTGTTTTTTTTCTGCTGTTTTTTAAAAAGTACACTTCTTGTGTGTCACTGTTTTCTACTATGAAGCAGAGTGATGCGTAATGAAAATGGATTTTACTACATGGGAGATAAAATACGTAAACTGTAGAAAAAATAAGTCAGTGATTCAAGAAAAAAATGGAGTGTAGTTCACTATGGTTATTTCTGTTTTAAAAACTTTGATAAATAATTAAATGAAACTCTGTATACACACTTGGCTAAGCAAAGGTCAAGAAAAATCTTCCCCATGGATATCTCTTTTATATCTAAATGCTACTGCTCTCTGTAAATATGACAGAAAAATAAATCTCTTTAGTGTACTAAACAGTGACTGGAAAAATGCAGTCAGTTTTTCAATAAAGCAGCGGACAAACACAGCATTATCTAGATATCCTAACTGCAGCTGTTTCAGCTTGTTTTATCCTCAGTAGAAAAAGATACATCTGTCCACATGACAGCTCATCATTTTCAATGGAGACACAGTTATTTTTTCTCCACATGACTACAATTATAGCCTAGATATTTAGCCCAGCTAAGCTGACTGAACCTTTGATGAGGTTCCCTCCAAAGTATAAAGAGTTCAGTAGCAGATAATTTCTTGTCTTCAAATTATTCAAACTGAAAAACAGTTATTACTTTGTTAATAAAAATAATTAATTGTGTTAGGTTGGTGACTTGGCAAGTATATTTTTAATTCAATTAATATTTTGATTTGTAAAATACTCTAGGAAACATAGATGTATGTTTAAATCTGTGTATTGTATTTACTTTGCAGTAGATACAGCTTTATGAAATTGAAAGCATTATAACTGGACCAAATGATCTATGTCTTAGATATAAATTTGTCAGATAATAAAATTTGTGTAAATACTCTAGAGCCAAAAAACACATAAAATATGAGATATAACATGTTTATGTAGTTGTATTTGAAGAGAGAACAGTTGTCGTTTCTGAAAAACAGTACAGCATTGGGAAAGGAAAGAGTCCATTATGGAAAGAATGAATAAAATGAAGGAGATTTAAGTGTTGATTTCTTCACTTTCACTTTTCCTGAAACTGGAGCACTAACTTCTGAAGCCTTAAGATTGCTCTAATAAAGTTTCATTGCATACCACAAAACCTCCTGTCTTCCTATTCTTTCTATTCTTGTCCCACTTTTCCCACTGTAGAGGCCATTCTTTCTTTCCTGTTTCTCTTTCCCTGCTGGCATATCACCGACGTGCTATAGCAATGAAAGGTAGGAGAAGTTAAAATAACCTAGTTTTTTAAGTTTTTTTTTTTTCCTTGCTGAATTCAACTGTGATTCAACCTTTTTTGAAAAGCAAAATGAAGAAAAATTGTACCTATACATAGTGTAGCTCTCCACATTCACTTTTGCTAATTATTTTTTCCTACAATTATGGGAATTATAAGGGAGAAAAAGAAAAAAATAACTCCAAACAATATTTATGACTATGAACAGCAGCCTAGATATAGTAAAAAAATATTTTTTATAGTCTAACAGAAATAAATACAATATTCTAACTAGAGGGCAACAACAGTAAGTAAAAACAGAAGTTATTATGCTTATTGTAATAATAAGAAACAGATCTGTTTGGCCTTGACAGCTGACATGTAACAATTTGTATTTGCTTCTCATTCAATATTTCAGAGTAAAACATTTTGTACAGGGGGAATAACTCTGTTCTTTGTATCATAGGAAAACATTTATTAACAGAAATTTCATTGCCAAAAGAGTCTCTTTCTATACTATAATTTGTCAGGGATTTGCTGTACTTGATTAGCACAGAGAGAATGATATTTCTTTTCTTTTTATTTTTTTTCTTTCTACAATAGGTGGAAACGCTTGAAATGAAATGAATGACAGTGAACACAACTTTTTTTTTACTTATGCCATTTCTTATTTGTTTTCTCCCTGTTAGGTCATTTCATTATGTGAGGTCAAGATCTTAGTGGTGATATAGCACTGTTTTTGGCCAATGTGAAATTGCCTGTGAAATCTTATACAATAATTTGTTATGAACATTGAGATTAATTCTGTATAATTTATTTTTCTAAAATATTTCAATTTTTTAACTGAAATCAGATTATTTAGTGTTTTAACCTTTTAATTTTAACATATTTCTGATTAGATTAGATCAAATCAGACAGGAATGATTGATATAAGAGTTTTATTCACCATAAATTACCTTCTCATTCAAGACTCAGCAACTTTTTAACTCTTCCACCCTCCAAAATGGCTACTGAAGAGAGTCATTGTAGAATGGTTTCTCTACCTCTATCTTTTTTATTAAATTTTGTGCATGGAAGGTTTCTGTTTTGTTTGTTTGTTTGTTTATTTTGCTAGTGCAGTTTCACTATGAAGAGCTCACCTTGTCTATACTTAGCAAATAGGGGAAGTACAGTACTATATATAGCCAGTTTTTAATTAACTGGCTTTAATTAACTAGAGATTTACAAATATATTCAGTATTTTGAAGAGTATTTAGACCAGATGTTCTCTTGCATTTGTTTTAGTTTTTGCTTTAACTATCATGAGATACCACATCTTATGTGCTTTCAAGTCCCAATATTTCACTAATCTTTTCTCCTCACAGACCCATCAGTTTAGGATGTATACACGCACACATGGATTTGTGCTTGACTGTGGCTGTTCCCTTGCATTCCTAAATCCCCTTAGTGTTTTGTGCCTCTTTTAATAGCTTTGCTTGAGTTAAGGGTTGGAGTTTCTGAGCCAAGCATCTCAAGAGAATTGTGTCCCTCCTACAGACCTTAAATACTCCTTCTCTTGAATCATTTACATCCGTGGAAGGCTCAGCTGCTCTTCTAACATAGATGGTGATCTATGGTGACCCTACCCATGTTTTTCAACGGAAAGAACACGCCTGATATGTCCCTACTCTTTTCTACATTATAATGAATAACACTGGGTTCAGAGGTTTCAATGTGATCACTTCTGATCATCTGTGGTAAAAAACTGGCATCTATGCATCCATAAAACGAGTTATTTAGGCTCTCATTGGGTTACTCTTTTAAGATAATCCCAATGAAACAGCATAATATTCCTAGACTGTCTTTTCCTATCGGTTAATTAAATGTTGCTGGTAGTATTGGAATTTTTACTCAGCTAGAATAAAAGCCCTCTAGTGATCTGTCTATTCTTTGATTTCAGTGAGATAGGGTCAATATATCATCAACCCTACTTTTTCAAAACTCCTTAAAATACATTGGAATCATGCTTATAGTGTTAAAGTGGGGCATAAAAATCTCTCAGAATAAAGGAAAGTAGTTACATATTGTCTTTATCTGATCCATACAACATTTGAAGAAATGTAGATGAATCTACTTCAGGTGCTCATAGCTCACCTCTATTTTTAATAGCTGCAGAGGAAAGGCTTGGATGTCACATCTCTCTATACATTCCTTGGAGCCAAAGTTTTTATTTGCTTTTAAGGCCAGCCGATGGAGTCTACAGTGGAGAGCTATAATAAGTATGGCATGAATATTAGTCTTTGAGTTCAAAACTTGATCTGAGCAGAGTAAAGACACAACAGCAATGATAAAGACAGGTTTACAGAGGTATTTAGGAACCAGTTTCTCACTGAAGACAACTGAAAAATTTATACATGGGAGACTATGAATATGAGTTAAAATCAGCTGAAGTATCTTGCCACAAGTGACAAAAAAGTCTGTGACAGAGTGGAAAGGTACTGGCTAGTAACCTACCACTGTCCTATAGTTGCTCTTTCAATAGGCAATTAAAAGCAAATAAAAAAATCAAGATATGCTCTTTGATATGTAAGAGGGAGCAGCTCCGTAGGATTTTTGAATATTTTTATTAACTTTAGTGGTCTGTAGACTGAAGTCTCAGTGTTTCAAGGCAGAATTAAAGCCAAAGAACTCTAACGCCTTTTGGATTCTCAGCATATCAAAAGATACATTCTGAATGTCTCCTTTCATTTATCTCACAGAAAAAAACATTAATGTTTTTGTCAGGACCGCATTAACTTACACGATTAAACTTGATTAAAACCTAAACTACCTGATACATTAATGTAAATCATAGAATAGCAATAAATTCCAGGTCATTCTGAGGCTATGATTCTAATTAACGTCTACAAAGAATTAAGGCCAATTTAGAAAAAAATAAAAGGGATTGACTATTTATTTATTTATTTATATATTTATTCTTACTCCTCTAACTATAAAATAGCTATTGATGTAGATTTCAGAAATTGAAAGGAAATCACTTTTCAAATATGACTTCCCTTAAAGCTGACTCTTTTCAAGCACCTGAAAAACAGATGTACTTATTGTTTCTAATCCCTTTTGGAGATCCTAATCTGTATGACTCTATTTTCCACTATTTTCCGCTATTTCATAGATCATTTTTTTTTTATTTCATAAGATCCTTTTGCATCTTATCAGTGGATTCCTTAGTTTATAGTTTTATGTTTCTGTACTTGGTTGCATTTTCTTACATTTTTTTCTTAATTATTTAGTTTAGTTCATTTTGCCTGCTAACATAATTCAACAAAATTAGTAAATTATGATTTCAAACTATGTAATTGTTTACAGTTGTATCATCAGTACAAAAGGAAAAATAGTCTAATTAAAAATATTTTTTTAAAGATGCAATATAATTTTTTTTTCTGGGATGCATGTTTGCAGTTCCTCTTGTTATAATAGGGAAAACACACTCATTTCTTCCAATGCTTGCTTGTTGTATGATATCCTGAATATTAATACTGTAACATGTAATCCCTACAGCTGTGAGTGTACCTCAGCTAATATTTTAAGATAAAGCCCATTAAGATAAATGTCAATTAACTACAATTCATTGTTTGAATATTGATTGAACATATTTAGCTTACCATTAGTGTTAACAGAATGATGTATTAGTCAATTAAGATAGCACTGACTAAGAATCTTAATTAGATCTTTAATTCTTTATCCAGATTTGAAATATTCCTAGCCAATAGTTTGTCTTTGTTTAGGAGATTCATTTTTATTTCAAGGAAAGATATTCATTACAGATCAGTATGAACTGAATTTTCTCAACTCATGCTGGTTTTTCCCATGTCTCCATTTATCTCCTTGATTTTAGTATTTCCTTCAAAATCTATACATTGCATACATTTATTTATTTATTTAATTTCCCCAGGCTGGATATCCCATTACAACAAGGTATTGCATAACTACAGAAATCATTTCCAAAGTACTACAAAAATAATTCTCCACAGAGCCAGTTAGAGAAAGAAGTAGACTTTGAAGCAGTCTTACAGTCAGCAAGTATTTGTGAAAAAAGCTACTGGACAGCTTGCAAAATGAGCTTGAATCCCTAGCTGTATCTTGATTCCTAACTTAGCCACTTGTTCATTCAGTTTCAAGTCTAATTTCATAACATTATTATCCCTTCCTATCTTTGCTTAAAGAGCCATGCCTGTTTACCCCTAGATCCATGTTCTGGCCAAGAGCAATCCATTTGTGTTTTCCTAAGAATGCTGGAATTTAATTCTAAATTAATTCCAACTACTTTTGACACAAGTTGAAGTAAAGTTTTCCCTCCAAGACAAGTAGGAAAGGACAATGGACTCACAATTTGCAGTATTTAGATAGGAATAAAAAAGAGAGGGGGAAAAGAGAAAAAACAAAAACAAACAAAAAAAAACCCAGTAAAATAGGAAGAGAGATCATCAAATATATAACCTCAAATATGTAGTTTTCTGTTGTGTAAAGTGAAACAGGGAAGAAAACATGCCTTTTCAGCTGTGTTTTAGAATAACCTTGGTAAGCAGCTGAAGAGCACAGAAAAGCTCATTTATTTCACCTCCTTCATCCACACTGGGATTGAGAAAGAAGAAAAGAGTAAAAACGGCTCTGAGGAAAAGAACCTCGGGACAACAAGTTGGCCATTAGCCAGGAGTGTGCTCTTGAGAACAGAAAGGCCAATGGTATCCCATGATTCACTAAACAGAGCGTGGCAAGCAGGTTGAAGAACATGATCCTCCCCCTCTACTCTGCCTTGCTGAGGCCACATCTGGAGTTCTGTGTCCAGTTCTGGGCTCCTCAGTTCAAGAAAGACAGGGAACTTCTAGAGAGAATCTGGTGGAGAGCCTCAAAGATGCTTGAGGACCTGGAGCATCTCCCATATGAGTAAAGGCTCAGATACCTGGGATGGTTCAGCCCGGAGAAGAGAAGATTGAGGGATGATCTCATCACTGTTTACAAATATCTTAATGCAGGATTCAAGTGAATAGGGCAAAATATTTTTCAGTGGTGTGCAGTGACAGGACAAGGGGTAACAGGCAAAAACTGAAACATGGGATGTCCCATACAAACATGAGGAAGAACATGTGAGAGTGACAGAGTAGTGGAATAGGCTGCCTGGAGAGGCCATGGAGTTCTCCTTCTCTGGAGATATTCACGACTCGGTGGGGTGATCTACTCTATAATTTATTCTAGGTAATCTGCTTCAGCAGGGGGGGTTGTATTGGATGATCCCCAGAGCTCCCTTCCAACATCTACAATTCTGTGATGTTGTGAAAAGCAAGAAAACTTATGTGTCAAAATAAAAATTGTTCAGTGAAAGAAGAAGCAGAGGTGGAAAGAGTGACAAAGAAAGTGAAACAATAAAAGTAATGCAAAGGCAATTGCTTAATTACTTCCATGGGTAGACCAGCATTTATCTACTTCACAAGCAAAGGATATCTAACCTCCCTAAACTTCCTCCTCTCAAATTTTATTGCTAATCATGATGTTTTGTTGGTTTGGTTAATCTGTCTGGTTGGGGCCCCAGTCTATTCACTGCTGGATCAGAGTGAGAAACAGATGAGTTGATGCTGTGCAAACAATGGTCAGCAATAACAAAAACAATATTTTTACCATTGTTTTGGTAACAAATCTAAATCGCAATACCGTATAAGATCCTATGAAGAAAATTCCATCCCAGTCAGGCCATGTACAGTCTGAAGCACACCAACTTGTTACTTTGATTTTCTATTATATAAGAAAAACCCCTCTAAACTGGAAAAAAGTCTGTTTTTATTCAGTATTTAATCAATACGAAAGGTGCCTTCTTTTCACCATTCGTTTCGGATGTTTTGATTTTTCATTGCATAATGGAACAAAATAATTCTGACCTCCCATGAAATCAAAATTTTATACTGCTTTACCTAGCAGTATTCACAGCTGAAAAGATATTAAAGGATAATTCAAAATGGGGAGCACTGCATTTGAATTTAAATCTGTTTTTATTAGAGTTCCTGTATGTCTGAGTAAATAAAAAGTGGATCAGATTAAGCAATCAGAAATAAGTGTTGTATGTATTTAAAATGGTTAAACGCTTCTACTTCATTCAGCTAACCACCACTGAAATGGCTACATATTTAAACTGTTAATATAGAATCAGAATTCAAGCAGTTAAATTAAATTTGTATTTCTAAATGTTTTGTTTTTTTTCTCTAGCTACATTGTATTACCTTTCTTTTCTTTCGGAGGTAACTGCCTCATCTCTGTATTACTTGTTATTAAGTAATCTGGTCTTGATTAATGAATTGAATAGTAAAACACAGAAGAAGAGAATTAAATATTATTTATGACAGGTAACTTTCTTCTAAATAATTTTTATTGAGTTTTTAATGAGGTACTGGCTTAATTTTAAAGTTTCTGCTCTTCTGTTTGAGAAGGTGGATGAGAAACCTATTTAGCTGCTAGAAATAGCGGACAGGAGTGTGAATATTACAGTGTTATTATCAGTCTCTTGATACTAAAGCTAATCCTATTGTGAAGGTTTGTAAAGGGAAAATCAAGTTATACTTGCCTCATTTCTTGTATTTTTCTCTAAGAATACACTAATTAATACTAACAGACATGGGACACCATTGCATTAATGCAATTCTTTTATTTGCACTAAGGTAAATTATATTATGAAGCATACAGAGTAAGAAACAGTGAAGGAATTAAGAGGATACAAATAAAGAAGGTCGGAGCTTATTAAAAGACCACAAACCTAGGTTATGAAAGTTTAAAAAAATTGATAATTCCAAGTATCTACCATTCAGGAAATGTTTTCAGATACTTGTTGCCCAAAACTGCTTTAGAAGAACTGTGGCAGAGTCTGATTCTGTGACCATTGTGAGTTCTTAACAGCACACAGTTTAGAGAACAACCCATGTAACTCTCTGATCACCTACTATATACCTCTACAAAAGTCCCCAAATTCAGCATGATCTTTTGGCATACTTTAAGAAATGTACATGTGCAAGCAACAACAGTGGTTAAGTTTTCCCTTCTTTCTTTTTGTGTTTCCTGTTCATCTTTGCAACAGACTAGAAAGGAATGAGAAAGAAACACATTTTTCATGAATTAGTTAGTTTTCCAATAAAATTCTCTACAAATATGTAAATGCTAATTTGACTATACCTTGTTCTTGCAACATTAGTTTTAGAATTTCTGCAAATAAGGAAATTCACTGAGCAGCAGTGCTGACTGATGTATATATGTTTTTTCATCATTCTTTGCATAGAAAAAATGTTGATGGAATGAATTACAATAGTGTATTCACATATATAATAGAATTTCTGTAGGACTTGTGAAATTTCTCTTTTTTTTTTAAATTTTTGAATACAATTGTAATATGAGTGATGCTCTCCTTTTTTTAATGAAAGCAAAATTATAAAAAACTTTACTGGTTGTGCACTGTACATTAATGGAAAGTTGAAACAGTGAACACAAAAATAGAAGCCAAGCATTGGTAAAGATCATATTGTGAAGCTGAATATCTTTCCATTACTTCTCGAGTTCCTGTTGCCCATTCTGCTGTGCAGAACATCAGATATTTCTAAAAACAATTCATTAAAAAGGTACATTTTTAGGTATATTACAACTTAAATAGTAATAATACGGAGAAATATAATAATAAAAAAGCTGAGATGTAACAGGTGCCTACAATTAATGTTTTAATCTTACATGCCTAAAATATCTTTAATTTTGAAGTACCTGAGTTAAAGACATTTCATTTTCCTTTTTTCTTTCTTTCTTCTTACTTTTTTGTTCATTTAAAAGTTTGTTCAAAGTAGGTGTTCATAACTTACGCTATTCAAAGATAAGAAGTCTGACAATAACCATAGATACTTAGAGAACGATTTTGATTTATGGACACTGCAGACTGCTTAGAATTCAAATATTTAATTGTTTAATTGTGATTAAACTGTCTTCACTTCTGTTGTTGTTTAACCCAGAAAGCAACTAACCACACAGCCTTTTGTTCACTTCAACCTCTTCCAGTGGGATAAAAACCATTTACTAAGAAAGAATGGGGAGAGAGTAATAGTAGTAATGATAATAATATACACATTTACAAAATAAGTAATGCAGAAAGCAATCATTTACCACCCACCAAACAATTCCCAGCCAGTCTCCAAGCAGCTCCTTGTGCCCTCCCAGCCCTTTCACTGTCAAGACAGTATGAGAAGATTAAAAACTGAGAAATTATTGGCTCTCTACAGCACTGCTCAGCAGCCATATAGTTTCTGCATTCTTAGATTCAGTCTTTCTCACTATTTCCCATGTATTTTACTTTTTCTCCCATGTCTGAAACCCCCTAAATGTTCCACCTGAAAACCATAGAATCACCAAAGTTGGAAAAGAATAATTGTCTACCATATTCCTCATCTAAGCATTTCTTGAACACCTCCAGGAACAGTGACTCAATCACAGAATCACAGATTTGTAGGAGGTGAAAGGGACCTCTAGAGATCAAGTCCAACCCCATTACCAAAGCAGAATCATTAGACCAGGCTGCACAGGTAGGCATCCAGGTAGGTCTTGAACATCTCCAGAGGGGATTCCATGGTCTCTCTGGGCAACTTGTTCCAGTGCTCCATCACCCTTACAACAAAGAAGTTCTGAAACACACATTTGTGTGGAACTTCCTATGCTTCAGTTTGTGGCCATTTCCCCTTGTCCTATCGCCACGCACAGCTGAGAAGACTATGGCCTCATCCCGTTGCCTCCTGCACCAGAGCTATTTATAGACATGGATCAGATTCCTTCGGAGTCTTCTTTTTTCAAGGCTGAACGACCTTTCATCATAAGAGAGGTGCTTCAGGCCCTTTGTGGTTCTCCACTGGATTCTTTCCAGGAAATCCCTGTCTCTTTTGTACTGGGGAGCCCAGAACTGGACACAATACTCCAGATTAGGCCTCACCAGGGCAGAATTGAATCTCTGACATTAGGGGAGGCCATTCCCTCTAATCCAATTGCCACTTATATGGGAGAAGAGATTGCCACAACTTCCTTTAAGGTAGTTGTAGGGAGTGATAAGGTCTCCCTCAGCCACTCCTCAGAAGACTTGTGCTCCAGACCTCTCAACAGTTTCATTGCCCTTCCCTGCACATAATCCATAATCCTCAATGTCTTGCAGTTAGGGACCCAAAACTGAATATAGAACTCAAGGTGCAGCCTCACCAGGACTGAATTCAGAGTGACAATTACTTCCACGCTCCTGCTGACAACATGATTTCTGATACAAGCCAGGATGCCACCGGCTTTCTTGGTCAGCTGGGCACAGTTATGGCTCTTGTTCAGTCAGTCATCAGCCAACACTCCCAGATCCATTTCTTCCATACAGTCTTCCAGCCACTCGTCCTCAAAACTGCAGTGTTTTCAGGTTTGTTGTGGCCAAAGTGCAGGACCTGGCACTTGGTTTTGTTGAACTTCATTCAATTGGCCTCAGCACTGTTATCCAACCTGTCCAGATCCCTCTGTAGGTCCTTCCTATCTCCAGACAGACTAACACTTCCACCCAACTTGGTGTTATCTGCAAATGTACTGAGAATGCACTCAGGTCCCTTGTCCAGGTCATCAATAAAGATATTGAACAGTACAGAGCCCAGTATCAACCCCTGGGGAGCACCACTGATGATAGGTTCCCAGCTGGATTTAACTCAGTTCACCACCACTCTTGGCTCTGCTCTACAGCCAGTTCTTTATCCAACAAAGAGTGTACCTGTCCGAGCCATGGGCTGCCAGCTTCTCCAGGAGAATACTGTGGGAGGCTGTGTCAAAAGCTTTGCTGAAATCTGGGTAGGCTACAAAAATAGCCTTTCCCTCATCAAAAGAAATTCACAAAAAGTTGCTTAAATACTTTTGGCTCTCAAAGTTCCTCTTGTACTCACTTGCACAGCCTTGTATGATTGTACTCACTTTCTAGGTATGAGAACTTATTTCTGGTGAACGTGTCACTGACTGTATACTTCTATGAAACAAGATTTCTTTAATTTTATATTCTCTCTCTCCGTATTTCTGGAATATTAAATACCATATGTGACTCTTGCCTGTCGAAATATGTTCTGATTTTAAGTCCTACATTTACAGACTTGATCAATAACATTGTCCATGATGAAGGTTCTAGAATTACACCAACAGGAAATATAGGAAGTCCTGGAAATATACATTGCTAATACTTTTATAAGCCTGCCAACAGCAGGTTCTTCAATTATCAAAACTCGAAGTTTTCAAATAAGAATCCTAATAAACTAAAAAAATCACAAATTTCAAACACAGCTAAAGCTCAGTTTTGATTTGATCAAACTATGAAATTGCAAGTGACCATGTCTACTATTCAAAGATTTTTCAAACAGATTGTTGTTGGAACAAATTAGTTGTGCTCTAATCAGGATACAATGAAGTCAGCTGTCAGTCTTACAGACAAAACCTTGTTTCTCAGTAATCCAAAGCTTCTATCTGCATGTAGCCCTACTCTTTAAAATAGTGCTTTTAAAAAATATTTTCCCTCAATCAATGACAGAGACATATGAATAGAAACTCCAGTTGTTATTAGATAATCAGTGTTTCTGCAAACATCTTTAATGGCAAAAAATTAAAATTATGAAATTAAAACTCTTAGTTTTGTAAATATATATATATCTCACAAATCTGATTAAAAAAATCTGGGATTTTACTAGCTTCTTTATTGCTTACCAACTTTCTGTTTCACTGTTTATAGTGTAGGTAAATAGCACAGTATCACTGATTTAAACACCATTTCCCCTTCTCTACAATCTGGATAATTTATTCTTGAAATCCATGAATTTCTGATTTCTAAGTTGCATTTTGTTTTTGCATCAATCTATTAGATTCCTTAAGCATAGTTTTTTTAAATAGTTATTGATTTTTCTATCTTTCTTACAGTTCTTCCTTCCTCTTTTTCTTTCTTTCTTAATCCTTTCATTTTCCTTTTTTTTTTCTTACTTCGAAGTTAAGATTAAAGAAAGGAAATTCTACACTGTACAGGTTTATCCCAACCTATATGATAAATTTCTCTTTCAGTATTTGGCAGTTATACTTGTCTTACTTTCCTTCTCCCAAGGCTTCTTTCTCTCCAGGCCCTGGAGAGTTTCTTTAACATAATATTTTCTTACTTGTATGTCATTAAAACAAAGGAGTCTTGTTTAGTCAGTGACTACGTCTTCAATATCTTTCATATTAAAAGGAGGAAGAAATAATAAGTAAATAACAGTCTGGAAAAACATACCTTATTATGCCTAAATTAACAATAATAACTGTCATTATTTACCTACGAAAACACTGCAAAAGTTAAATGAGCTGATGCTCTCCGACCAAAAATTAAAGACCATACTAACACCCATAGCTGATCAGAGAATAATTGTATATCAAAATCCCACATTAATTGAATGACAATCAATGTAAATCTGTTCAAATTATCTCCTATGAAACAGTAGGAGCACCTGTGCAAGAGGATTCTTAAGTCACTGTTAGAGAAATAAATTCTAAAGCTGCTCCCAAGAAAAACAATAGAACACAAAGGACTGGAAACCAGTTAGCCTAAAAAGCTGTGGGAGATCAAAACCAAAACATTTTTAGTTACCAAATGGAAAAAAAACCACCAACAATAATTAAAAACACCCAACAACACTACAAAATTGATTTTAATACATTTAATAGCCAGAAGTTATTAGAATAACAAACTATTTAATAAAACTCAAGAAAAATAGAAGAATCTTCAAAGAGTCAAGAGAAGACTTCCATAGATTTCAAACAGAGAAGTGTTTATTTAGTGCAACATAAAATCTAAATGATGAACAGTCATAATATTTATTTTTGGTTAAAAGATGTAAAGGGAAGCTTGGATGTGATTTTCCCTATGCACTGAGTCTGATCTAAATATATATTAATTAAGAAAACATTAGAAAATACCAGTACTTTGTGATATGCAAAGTTAAAAAATATGATCTCTGTATTAAAGACTAAAGTAATATGTCAAATCCTTGCAAGAGGTGTGATTGCATTGATAATGAACTTCAAATTGCTAATTGTTAACATGTCATCAAGCCATATCAGGGGTGCAAATTATTTATGTTACTAAACTCAGATCAGAACTATAATATCTGTGTTCTGATATTACATTGGAACATAAAGAAGTGAACAACTTCTGATTGACTGATATATTATGAAGACTGCTTAATCAAGGTGAAGAATCTCCAGAGAATTATCAGGAATGTGTATGAAGCTCTTGAGATATTTCCATTTTCTAACATACAGAAAAGTTTAAAAGAGATTGTAAAATATATTTTCCAAAAGATGTAGTGATAAATGTGAAAGATATGTTTCACCAATTGACATTTCTTCTGGGAAAACTCAGAATATCTGAGTATCTCAAAAATAAATGGCTACACTGACTTTAAATTTAATAACGGAGACTATTATGGAAAATAATTACAGAAGAAAACTCAAAAGAATATGAAAGCTATTTTAAGAGAGAGATACAAAAGCATTTCCATGGAGGGTTGAAAGAGAGCTTTTTTAGAACAGAGAATCTATGAAACTGATGTTCTCTAGACAGACACATTGGATGAAACTCCTACACATACATTGAAACAATCAGATCATGAATCTGTGTGGATGAAACATATTTTCTTCCTGAAGAAGAGTGTGATAAAATTTGTGATTTTGTAGAGGAAGAAATAACATTTTAAAAATCTGTAATATAGTTAACCTGTGACTCTGCTTTTGGATCTGGATGACTACAATAGGCAAGGGAGTCAGGTGTGGGAGCACCACGATCTAGAGGATGAATACAAGCTCTGAGACTGGTGCTGAAAAACTAGGACATGTTTGTAGGGTTCATAAACAACATGAATAGTGGGGCTGAGGAGGTAGGGAGCACCAATGCCACCATGCCATAATTGTGCAGGGTGTCATTACTGCTTGTACTGATGGAGGGTAGTTGAAGGCTAAGATATCCTTAGAGATGGTGTCTCCAGTACAGTAACAGCTGTGACATGTAACTAGGCCTTGTGATTTTGTGTTGTTACTGAACACATCTGAGAAAGAAGAAATATAAGCATTCAAATAAATCAGAAGTCTCGTTATAATACTTAGAAAACAATCCCTGCTTAGTCACACCAGTACCAAAGGGCTGGTTGGCAGAGGAGGAAGAAGAAGAGACCACAAATGTCAGACCCTAAGACTGAATTTAGAACCCATTAAAGAAAGTAGCATCAGTTACTAGAGATCCCTTAGCGTCTCTCTTCAAATTTTTAAAAACAACTCAATGATTTAAGTGTTTCCCTTAGTATGCATTCTCTATAAAGCTGTTATTTTGAATATCCATATTAACACATTCCTTAATCCCTAACAGCTTCGAAGATTCTGATTCGAAGATGAAAATTCATAAATCCACAGTTAACAGTGGCTTTCAGTTGATTACTCACATTTTCACAGCACAAAACATAATTCTACTGTACAAAAATGTTTCATTAGGTGTGTATTTTGGGTTTTATCTATTTACTATGATTGTGCTCAGAAGTATTTGAATGTGGCTTTTAAACATTAAATAGACATTCCTTGGCTAGCTGAAAGCAGAACATTTTTGACACATACATGAAATAGTTCATATGCAACCATATTATAACTTAACCTGTAGAATTTCGTTGTCGAGGTTAATGTGATGGAGGGAGATTTATAAAGCTCTACTAATGACAAAACTCTTCAGTATCAGATATTCAAACCAAAAAAAGCTGAACCATGAATTGAAAGAAGAATTTGCATTATTTGATATGTGTAAAAAAATGAAATTCTAGTCTAATTATTTGATGAATAATGCAAAAGATGGTGAGAAGTAAGGCTTTAAAACAATTTACATGTATTTCTGGGTAAAAATTCATCAGCTAAGATGAGAAATATTTTTATAAGCCTGTGTTTATTATTCTTTATTTATTTTTCATGATAATGCAAAGTATTTTTTGTTTGTTTGTTTGTTTGCCTGGACAAGAAATTTGATAAGACAGTCATCTTTTGCAATTGCTCTCAAGAACCTGTTTATCTTGTTTGTAGATGAAATCAAGCAGGAGAAAATGAATCTCTGTGAGCATATATAGTTTTGACTGAAGTTGTAATGGTTTTAAAATGTTTATTTTCTTCAGAAAAGTAAATTCTTGAAATAATTTTCAGAATATTATTGTTTAAAAAAAATCTCCATGTCAGATTTTCTTTTTCTGTTTAGTAAATCAAATATATTTTAGGACCTTAGTTGCAGATGAGTCTTCACAAACCTGTAGGAAATGCAAAAGCTTTCTTGCTCCCATGGGCTCATTTAAATATCCCTTAAAGATGATGTTACTGAATACTTGGCTGTTACTTTTCAGTGTGATGGAAGGCACAAAAAGTTAAAACTGTCTCTGCCAAGTATTTTATTACTAATATTATTAAATTATAAAGCAGAAATCGAACTATTCCTCTACAGACTACTTGCAATACATGCCAACACAGAAGACTTTACTGCCTGCATGCAATTTTGAAAGAGCTGTATCAAGCTTTGAACCTAGATAAGCTGCAGCTTATGGTTGGTTATGCAGAAGTGAATGATCTGTAGCAAAAAGACATGAGAAAAATATGTCTGATGGAAGTACCATTTAAAAAAGTGAGTTCATATGTCTAAACTTGGATTTCAGTTGCAGGGTCAGGTCACATATTACTAAATTTCTATTATCTCCTAAATAAAAGTGCAATCACTTACTTCTATAAACATTTAATTAATTGCCATATCTGCTGTACAATAATGTTTGGGAAGAAAAAAGCAAAGAGAGAAATATATACTTTTTTTTTTTTCTGATGAAAAAGAACATACACAAACATATAGAATGCAGAAATGAGAATTTTTTAATTTTAGATGATTAACTGAGTTTGCTTGAGGTGGAATTACTTTTCTTTATAGAGAACTGTACAGTGCTGTGCTTTGAACTGATTGCATATACGTTGCTGTTCCACAGCACTTGCACAGCATCAGTAATTGTCTTGTTTCATAGAATCACTTGAGTTGGAAGGGAACCTTAAAGGTCAACTACTCCAGCTTCCCTGCAATTAACAGGGACATCTACAACTAGATAAGGTTGCTCAGAGCCCCATCCAATCTGACCTTGAATGATTCCAGAGATGGGGCATCCACCACATCTTTGGGCAGTCTGTTGCAGGGCCTCACCATCATTATTGTAAAAAACTTATTCCTTATATCTAAACTAAATTTTTTTAGTTTCAGACCATTTCCTCTTGTTTTATCACAACAGACCCTGCTATAGAGTCTGTTCCCTTCTTTCATATAGCACCTGTTTAAATACTTAAAGGCTGCTACCAAGTCACCTTAGAGCTTTCTCTTCTCCATGCTGAAAAGCCCCATTTCTCTCAACCTGACTCCATGGAAGTGGTATTCAATCCCTTGGATCGTCTTTTTAGCCCTCTGAATACACTCCAGCATGTTCATGTGACTCCTGTACTGAAGACTCCACATCTGGACATAGTACTCCAGGTGAGGCCTCACCATTGCAGAGTAGAAGGAAAGGATCACCTCCCTTGACTTGCTGAAAATGTTTCTTTTGATGCAACCCAGGATACAGTTGGTATTCTGGAGTGCAAGGGAAGAATGCTGGTTCATGTTCAGCTTCCTGTCTACCAGTACCTCCAGGTCCTTTTCATCAGGGCTCAATACTTTCATCCCACAGCTTGTACTGATAGTAGGAGTTGCCATGACCCAGATGCAAGACTTGGATTTGTTGAATCTTACGAGGTTCAACTGGGCCCACTGCTCAAGCCTGTCTACATCTCCCTTGATGGCACTCCATCCCTTGAGCATGTCAACTGTACACCACAGCTTAGTGTTATAAGCAAACCTGCAAAGGTGCACTCAATCCCACTGTCAGTGTCATTAATGAAGATATGAAGGAGCATAGCTTCCAATACTGACCTCTGAGAGACAAATGAAGGCCAGTTCCCACTGATATCATCATAAATACTTTTGAAGACAACTTAAACATCTTGATGATTTTCTCTTGTATCTTGAGGTATCTTATTGAATTCTTACTTTTTTTTTTCTTTTACATTTCTAATTTCCATGGAGTCTTTTACAAAACTGAAGTATCATACAACTTCTCCAATGCAATTTTGTCACAGTAAAAATGATAGAACTTTCATCTATAGAATTTATATTTTTCTCATTCTTGTGCATGGATTGCTGTCTCAGGGGAACACCTATGTATTCTGTATGGGTAGAACATCACTCAAAAATGAATCTTAAGCACATTATTTTCTTCTGCTTTTTCTCTCACGGCAAATAATTTTAATGAAAAGCCTGTAGTAGGTTTCTTATTTATCACGATAATCATTCATTTTCTAATGCATTCTATAATTTTGTGAGAAGTAAAGAAAAGATGAATAGCAGCTATCAGCAATTTGCAACTGCATGTTGCTACATGTTAGTGAGTGTTACATAAAAACTATAAGACTTCAAAGACTTAATTAGCTGACAGGCATGAGGCAATTTTAGGATAGTCTTCCAGAATATCTATGTCTCTAATTCTTACTGAAGTAATGTTAATGTAAATCAGAAATAACTCCCATAGCATCTAGGAAATTATACAAATATAGAACCATAATTGAAATCAGAAACTGACAAATTAGGGAAGCTCAGCCTCTCTCAAAGTATTTGCAAAGTCTATAGAAGCCAGAATTAAATTCATAAAAGCAAAATAATTCAGACACAAGTAAAAAATGTATTAGTAAATCATCTCACTGTTCCCCACAATTGCTGTGCATTTCGGTGTGTTATCTGTTTCAGATAACACAGTAGAAGACACAAATGAAAGATAATGTTGTCCAAGATAACTATGTTTTTTTGTGTCTTTGTTTTTTGTTGTCGTTATTTGTTAGTAAATGTATAAAGAAACATTAAAACTTCTGTTATGTTACAATTTAGAAAAAAATATACAAGTAGTGAATAATTAAGACATTTGTGAAGGTGGTTTTATATGTGTTGGAAGGATTTTTAAATTTTAACATAATTTTTTGGCAATTTTAAACTCTCAGCAGTGTTGTATGGTATCCAGGCCATATTCTGAAGGGGCTGAACTTATAGTCTTAAGAGTTTCACTGTATGTGCTTTTCCTTGTCTAATGAACTCCGTGGACAAAATATAATTTTAGCCCAGTATAATGTGTTATTTTTACATACTGTTTCACTGCATTAATAAAAGAATTCAAAATTTTAGTTTTATCCACTTACTATCTGCCTCGCTTTGGAATCAGGTAGTTCCTCTAATTAAATAATTGTATGCCTACATTCAGAATCAAGCTGCTTTCAAGCAGAGTTACATATATAAATGAAGTAATTGTACAGTTTCTTTTGGAATCATGCTGTTTGCAAATGCAAATTATAGCAAGTCATACTGCACACATATTCTTAATAACAATTGTAAATGTAAGAATTTATTTCAATTTGTGGCTAGGTACACTGATTAGAGTAATTTTTTAGAGTTTAAAAAAATAATTTTTTCTATTAGAACAATAAGTTAATGTTTATTTTTTTAGATTCTCAAGTTTAATGATATAACTCTATTAACGTATTTGAGTCATTAACTTAAGTTTAGCTATTTTGATTTAGACCAGTTAGAAGTTCTGAGCAAATGCTATATCATTACTGGAAAAATAAGTGTAGGAAAAAAATATTTAACAAAAATTATTTAGAGAACTGCCTGCTCTTCTTTGAGCACCTAACTGTTCTAATCACAAGAATATGTGTCCACTGTTCTGTTCATAAAACATTTCTTCTTCCTCTGGGAAATAAACATTTTCCATGATTCTTCAGTGTTAGGCGATTGTTACCAATTAAGTTCATAAAACACACTCCTCAGATTTTCTGATATACTGCTCTAATGCAGTATATCAATGCATTTCCTTTACTTGAGATAGCTGGGAAACCCAATTGTTTATCTAATTTATGTGGAAGGAGATAGGCAACCTAGGAGGAGTCTAGTATTGCTTTCCAATATTGTAAGTTTAGGGGTTAGAAAAGCCAAGGCTGATATGGAGTGAAACCTGTCAGGAGATATGCAGGGCAAAGAATTCTACAAGTACATAGCAGAAGATGATGAGGAGAAACATGGGGTTCTGATGATTGGTACAAGGTAATTGTGATAAACACCATGGAGAATCAGAACTACTTAGTGCCTTCTTTACTCTGGTCTTTATCAGGAAACATGGCCTTCAGCAGTGTCAGGCCTGAGACTAAATGAAGACTATGCAACAAGGAAGACTAAGTCTGGTGAAGGATGAACTGTTTAGTGAATACTTAATCAACCTAATTGTGAACTGATGAGTCTTGTGGGGTTGCAAACATAAGAGCCAAGGGAGCTGGCTAATGTAGAGCAAGTCTGTTATACATTACCTTACAATAATGATTGGGAGATGCTTGTGGACACTGGAAGAGAGTAAATACAACATCTGCCTCCAAACAAGGCAAGAAGGAAGTTCAAGGGAGCTACAGACTAGTCAGTATCATCTTGATCTCTTAAAAAGTAATGGAGAAAATAGTCATGGAAAGCCTCTCCAGGCATATGAAATATGAGAATGGATTTATCAAAAGGAAATAATTTCTAACCAACCTGGAAACCTTCTACAGTGGCATGTCTAGCTTGGTGGTTCAAGGAAAAAGTATAGTTACCTTTGACTCCCATATCTTTTTAGATAATCTGACAGGTTTTTTATTAGATGAGTGAATAATGAAGTGGTATAAAAACTGGCTGATCAACCAGGTATAACAAATCATGATAGTGGCACAATTTCCAGTTAAAAGCCAGTCATAAGTGGTATATCTCAGGAGTCAACTATCTCAATCAATCGATTAGTTATGTATTAGTTAATGTTCATCTTGCTATATTTGAACCTCCATAATTTCAACTGTAACATAGAAAAAGACACACCTGAATGATAACATGTGCCTTGAAAAGTGGACACACAGACTGTGATGATGAATGTGTAAGAGAAGACAGTATTTCCAAATCTTGTTGATACAGATAATTGATAATTGATAAATACTTAACAAACAGTACGCCAATCCAGACTCTAAGCAGGATTTGTTTATTCTTTCTTCAAGAAAACACTACAAAATCAACAGCTAAATATGAATAATTAGAATGGCACATTCTATGGTTAATTTATTAGCTTGTATACAGTAAGATGGCAATGAAACTTGGATTTTTTTAAGGACATCAGTATAATAAATATTTTGACAAGTATAGCTATGCTGTACTAGGTTTGAGGTTCAATTAGTCCATTATTAGTTTCTTGAGAAAAAGTAGCAGTTTCTTCTTCTAAATTTTGTTATTTAAATGGTATTTTAAAATTTGGAGCAGAAAATTGTACATATTTCTAACAACTGTTTTTGTTGTTTTTTTTTAACATTCTTATCTTCTACTTAGCAATTGATTCTGAATCTGATTAAATTCTTGAATACAGTTGTGTTTCTGAGTCTAATTTGACCTGAATCATATAAAATGCATGTCGATTTTATTGATGAATTTATTACAGTCAAAAGTTTTTCATTCATTCTTCATGAAGTGGGATTTAAGCAAATGAAAACAGTAACTTCACATTATCTATCAGATGAAAACATCTTGGTGATGACTGGTAAAAAAGATATATCTACTTATACAATGCAGCAGCTGAAATCTTTTAAACTGAGCATTGGTATAAATTGCTCATCTGTATGAAAAATCTGAACTACCAAATAGGGAAAAAAGTGAGATGTTGGTGACATTATGAAATATAAACTTATTTTTTTATTATTGCTGAAGTTCTTCAACTTGTGGTAAACATTTTTACCATAATGTCTATGAAAGTGAGTGTCAGTAGAACACATCACAAATTTTGTTTTATCTGAGTTCCTTATGAATTTTGATATGTATACACATACTTGCTAAAATGGTTGGTCTGTGAGTTAACAGAAAGATTTTTCTGCTAGGCATATTGATTAAAATAAATACATGAACTTGTTAAAAAAGTTAAAAAGATATCTTTGGTATTAAACATTTAATTATATTTCATTTTTCCTGAAGTAGCTCATATGTTTAATGAAAGCTCTTTTTTTTTTCCTAGTAATTTTACTTCTAAAAATTCTTTTTCAGCATAAATCACTGGACTGCTAGGGCCAAGTACTTCCACCAATGTGAGTTTAAAGAGGTTCTTAGCCACAGTCCCAGAATTCCGAGTGAGTATTCATTTTTAACTATTTACACTGGGAATTAAAGATTTACAGTATTCCAACAGAAGAAGAGTATGCTACTATTCAATTTCTTACCTTTGCCTTTTGTGGTAATTTACTTTGAGTTCATATTTGCATGGAAGGAACTGTGTAATAGAACTGAGTAGTATAGTCCCTGCATGCAATGATTGAACTCAAATACTGCAAGAGGCAAATAATACATTTTTATTGAATCTGTGTACATAGTGTATTTGCATTTGTGCTTATTTTCTTAGTTATTTGGGAAGTCAGAGATGAATTTCTTGAAGATGTATACATATTGAGCTTCAGTGGCAGATTCATTGAGAGATAATTACAAAGTTGCAAAGCTGAAATTGCAGAATGTTATAGTATTTCATTGCATTTATTTTTGTTATTCTCTCTTTTTTATAGTTAAAATAAAGTAGATCTTGACAGCTGGAATTACTTTGCTGTTACTAGAAGCACATTAAATAAGTATTTTTTTCATTTTTTTTCTTCTGTGTTTTTTTTTTCCTTCGTTTTATTTATTACAGGGTATAGTGCCCATAAAAGTTTATGGATTGACAGCCCTAAAGATTGAAATTCTCAATTTATCCACAGAACAACTACCATGCAACTGAGGCAATAATCCTTTTGTACACCTCAGCCTTGACCAGGAGTGACCAGAGGCTGGAGCTTCATTTCCATTCAGTCCTTGGCCTCTGTCCTGACTTTGCCAATGAGGAGAGTGATTAGTGCCAGCTAAGAGGTAGCTTTTGTGAAGGAGATGTCTGCCTGCTTCAATCAGTATTGACTCCAGACAGAAAATAAATCACATTTTTAGACCTTCATAGAGACAGAGTAATAGCAAGGAATACAGTCAGCATGAGCATAACAATAAATTTCTTTTTTGCACCTACCTCAAAGTTCAAAAGTTTGCTGTTTGTCTGTGCAAATACAATGAACTGATCTAAAAGCACATTGCAATAAACTGATGAAAGACTTTACCTGTAACCTTTCTCTGCTTAATCCAAAATCCTCTGAGAAATTTCATTTGTGTGAATTGATGTTCAGGAATCACCTCTACAGCACAGAAACAAAGGAGAGCAAAAGGAAGCTTATTTCCTTGGTGTCTTCTTCATAAAAATCTAACTGAAGTTATTATATTTGGCCTACCTGAAAGTATCCTATTATAATTCGAAATCACTCAATGAGTTCAATATTGCACAGGCATCAGGACATCTATTTCTCTCTCCTTTTAGAAAGAAAAAAGCTTAAGATAGGTCACTCATGGGCTACCTCCAGCAGCACACAGTGGTGCTATCCTGGCATCTTTGACCAGCAACAGTCCATCTCTCACTTGAATTCCTCATTGCTGATTTGTTAACAGGAGCAAGCTGTCCAGTTTTGTGGGGTAATAAGGAAAATACACAAAGAGAACTATATACCAAGCATCCAGTGAGGGCCATGAAGAGGAGGTGGAGGTTGCAAAAAATGCCACGTAGCAACAGATAGCTTTAAACTGTAACAGCCCCAGTTGTTAATGCTCTTCTGTGTGGGGAAATCCTATACTGGAGAGAGTGTATGGGAACCACCAGCATTTCTCCACCAAAATCATAATTACAGCACTGAAGACTAACTGCACTTCCCGCTCCTCACTGTGCCTGCAAGACTGATAAATGTGTGTTGAGGACTAGTGGGGAACTGTCTGTCAAGGTTGTTTTCTCTCAAGGGAGAAATATATCAGACAAATGGAATGCAGTCTAAAATTCAAGAAAACTCTGGTTGCCTTCAAATTTGTCTGAGAGTGGTTACATATATATATAATGTTATCCATTGCAATTCTCAACCGAAGAATGAGAAAAATAAGTGGATAAATTAGGCTGCATAGGAAGCATTAATACATCTGGTCAGTAGCTCAGTAATCTGTTTCTGAGAGTGGGTAGGAATACATGCCCAGAGAAGGGGATATATCAGGCACTGATAGCAAATATGGAGCACCGGGACCTCCAGCGCTAGATATAGAATTTTTGTATTTTTTCAGCTTAGATGAATTTTTCTTCCACATATATGTCTGTTGCTTTCTGAATCCGAGTAAACTATGAAACCTACTGGTTTAAAAAGAAATCTCTAACTTGCGTTACATGAGAGACAGTGAACAATGCCTACATGTCTACAATTTTATAGTCCTCTACAATATCTCTCTCAGCATCTCCTTCTGTAAAGAACAATCCTCACTTCATTTTTTTCTACTGTAGAAACGCTTCATGACTTTTTTTTTCTTTTTTCCATACTGTTCAAATAGTATATACTTTTTGAGGTAGATATAACAGGTCTGTATAGTTACTCCTGTCTTGACCAGAACTGCATATGCTGCTGAAGGACAAGATGCACTGTCAATTTATACAAAGTTATGAAGTTGTTTTCAGATTTTTTCTCTCTTTCCTAAAAATTCCTATCACTGCTTGCTTCTTGCATTGCTACATAGCACTGAGCTGACATATTCACACAACTGTGAAAACCTCATCATTGATTAAGGAAAAACAGCTTGCAGCCACTCACATTTTACATAAAATATGTACATCATTCTGTATTTATGCACACTGAGATGAATTGCCATTTTACCACTATATCAGTCACATTGTATTAGTTGACTGGTGAAATGATTCATTGTTATTTCATTTTTGGAAGAATTGTAGCTCATGTTTTGTAGTCTTCATAAATGGTAAAACCAAACAGTACCCTCCCAAATTCAAACAACAATTGACAACAACAAAACATTCTGAAAGAGCATAATATTATCTGAACAAGGATGGAAGAAAACAGTTGAACTGAGTCTTCATTCTCTAGGGGTTTTTTGTAGATTCTGTGTGATTTTAGGCTGACTGTGTTCATACAATCTCAGAGAATGAGTGGTCTGCTGTCATGAGAAAGCCATAGAGCTTGATTAAAATATCTTACAATTTAATTAAAATAACTTACAGTTTCATTAAAATAACCATATACCACCATGACTACCTTAATGAGGGAAGCTGTTCTTTTTGCTTACTCAAAGGAGTGCAAAGCTGACATGTCATATTGCAAACACACTCCACGTACTACCAAGAAGGATGTATGCTTTCTGACAATTTGGTGCACACATGCTGCTCTCTACACTCAAACACACACACATACAAAAAAAAAAAAAAAAAAAAAAAAAACAAACAAACAAACAAAAAAAAACCCACTGTGATGTTAGTTATTCTAGGGAGCAAGTGGGTAAATATTTCATGAGATTACATAGCCAGACCTAGAACTGAAATAAGGGATGACCCAGACAAAGAAGAAAGGAGACAGACAGTATATCAGGATATGAAAAACTGTTCCCAACATAACACCTCAAAACATACATATTCTTACAAACTCTCTCCTTTCAGCTGCATGATTTCAGCAGATTTAAGGAAATAAATGATGTGAAAGAAATCAGATCTCTTGCTCTCACTTAGCAGTATGCTGTTGTGGTTCTAAGTAACTGATCAGTGGATCATTCTGCCTCTCACAAAGCCTGAACCCCCTAGCAAAATTAGAACTCCTTTCTATGCAGTTATTAATAGCAACACTAACTGAAGTCACTTACTGCTGAGGCAAGCTAGCTGAACAAGTTCTCAGCTCAGAAAATGACAGCCACTCTGTGCCTGCAATTGCCTTAGGAAGCATACTGACAGAGTCCAAGGAAATATTCATTAACTCAGACATATGTTCATTAGGTCAGCTCAGTCTCACCAGACAATCTTGATTAGTCTTTTTACCATAGCAGACTTATGAAACAAGGAAGGGAAAGGGATACACCAGATGCAGGACAAGATTCTCTGGCCCATTAAATCTGTGGCAAAATATGTCAAAACAAGTGTTTCAGCTACCAGAGGAGCCTGCTGATGGTGAGAAATATTTCATTTTCACAAGGTAATGTCAGGTTTGCAGAGGAGTTTATCCTGGATGCTGTGCTGCTCACTCTGAGGAAGTGGCTTTGGACCACTACCTAGACAACAGTCCACAAATGTTATCATTGATCTGCTATTGCAGTTGAGCTATGAAGTATGAACTATGAAGTAGCAAAATTTTTTGAGATAGTGAGAAGTTATTTGGAAGAGTTAATGCTTGAGAAGACTGAGAAACTTTAGAGGGATGAAGAAATGTGACAAAATGTTGGAAAGATGTATTGTTTTAATTTAAAAACTGCCATAATCTTCATAAAGTAGAGATATATTTTTATGAGCCATTGAGTCTCTTTAACTTGGTCTGTTTAGATTATTTTCTGATTGCTATCACAGAGACAACCTATTTATTTATTTTATAGAAAATAAAAAAAATTGATTGTTTTAAGAGACCAAGATTTCTTCTCTGAAACAGAAGATTACTTTCCTAAACGATGAAGCATATCTATCATTGTAAAATTGAATATCATTTTCATTTTCATTATTTTTAATTAATTTCTCATCATACATCAAAGCATAATCTCATATTGATGATCAAAAAATAAGAAGTAAAAGAATAAATGAAACAATATCTGAGATCAATGTTTTGGCTTTCATAATGATGATATATGAAATTTCAGTTTTCTTCTAAATGTATTTACTGAAAATTCAGTGACCCAATATTCTAGGAAAAGTGATTATTTATATCAGATATCTTAGTTTCAATGATTTAGCATTTACTTCCAAAATTTAAAATGTAATCAGAAATTTTTCATTTATTAAGAAGTGAAATTGATAAAGTTTTGTAGAAAATTAATTAATAATGTCAGCCCTTCTTTTGAATTATATATTTACATTACTAGACATTTCTTACACCTGTTCAATTGTATACTTTCTGTCCTCTCTCTAAGTTAATTTTATCATCATACAGTGGTCTATGCAGTACTACTAGTATTAGTTTTTCTTCAGTGGTTACTTTATTTCTAGGCTTTTCTCTGGGGAAAGGGAAGAATACTCTATATAACCACACTGCATTCTTGAAGATCATGGTTTCAGATATTTCAGTTACTTCAGTGTTTAGGATTTACTATAGCACTTCGTTTTGTTTGTTTTGTTGTCGTTGTTTTACTTATCTTTTGGATTGCAGGAAATGACTAGAAAAAGAAATCTTTACTAAACACATGAAAATATTATATAATACCTATTGTGAGTTTTCGGGGGGAGGGGGTAAAGAAATCACAGCTGCATAGTGCAGTTCATGATATCAGATTTTTTGAAAGATAACTCAGATTTTTATTTCACTATGGATCATGTTTTGGGTTTCAGAATGAATGTAACATAAAAATTCTGATGACTTAAAGTCAGGTAGTCTGACAGCTTTGTTCAAGAAAATGGCTCTCAACAGCAACAAGGCAGTTATTATTTCATTGTTTGGTATTCAAATTAATATTTTGCAAGACTAAGTTATCATTACTTACATTATTAAATTTACTGCTCATTAATTCATGAAAATACTTTGTGTTCTATTATATGGAGTTCTGTTGGAGATTTACTAACAATGCATAATGTAATTTCCAATGATAAAAACACAATTTCCATGGCATCCTGAAGGCATTGAACATCCTGAAATGTCGGAAAAAGGTGTCTGTCATAGGTGGTATAGAAACATTGAATAGTCTGATAAGTGTCAGAACAAGGATAGAAATCATCTCTACAGATCAGCTAAATTACACATTGTAATTACACATTGTAATTTTAATTACACATTGACTGTTTAACCCCTAGAGGAATTTTTCTGACATCAGTAGTCAATATACCCATCTTGGTTTGATATGGATTTGATTGTTGTCCTAAAAATTGCAAAAGAGTAATGGATGAAAAGAAAAGCATACATATACTTTTATATATATGTATTTATTTAGCCTAAATTTCTGCATAGGCTCACAGTGAACAACATCATAAATGTCATAAAGTGAGTATGCAGAACTGTAGAATACTTTCACTGGAAAAAATTCTGGGAGGTGACATGGAAGTCCCTATTCCAAGTAGGTCTTAGTCTGAACTGAGAACAGTCTTCCCATGGTCTCTTACAATAGTATTTTGGTTGCCTCAGAGTCAGACAGAAAATCCACAGCTTTTCTGATGGTCTGACCAGCGTTGGCATGGTAATGCTTTTCCTGTGTCTGTTTTGAATTTTCCTAGCTGCAAGTTGCATCCACTGCTTCTCATCCTCAGCCTTTTTGAGTGGAAGACAGCCATCAGACCACTTTTGGGCATTCCCAGCCCAAGCAGTCCCCATTCCGATAGCCAGACCTTATGTTCTCCCACTCAGTCATCTGTTCACTGGACTCTCTCCAGTATGTCCATGTCTTTCTTGTTCTGTGGAATCTATAATTGGATTGAGCACTCCAGTTGTGGCTTCATCAATGCTGAGGTTGAGGCTTATATCTGATGACTATACTTTGCTTAATGCAGCACTGGAGGCTGTTGGTTCCCTTTGCTGCAAAGAAGCATTGCTGGCTCATGTTCCACAAGTTTGTTTCCACAGGGACCTTGTTCCTTTTGTACAAGGCTGCCTTCTACAAATCAGTGGCAATACACGAGACAGTATAAAAACAATTTTAGAAATAAAGTATTGGTAGGAAGATCCTGGAATTGACCAAGTCCAGGGGGAAATTCAAACAATTATTTCTGATTAATCTTATCATTAATCTCTTGTAATGAAAAAAAATCAGCTGATATAAAGGATTATACTACAGAAAATTACAATATTCCTGCTCTTATTTTTTTCTAAATTGTGTAATATTTCATTCATCTTCCTAAAATGAAGCAAATTAAAGTAAATTCCCTGTGTCTTATAAACTTTTCATTTAGTACAGAAATATAGCTCCTAGTGTTATTGGCTTTCTCTGGGAATTTGTGCAAATGTGTGGGCCTTGAATTATGCAGTCTTACATGACTGCAGTTTTCATAGCTGTCAAAATGAATTTGCTTTTTAAAAACATACTGAAAAATTACTTGATGGAGAAGTATTTTACTTAGTTCTTCAGAGGTCTAGATGCTTTTACTAAAGTGGCTTTGTAAATAATAGTATTAAACATCCCAAGTGTAAACAAAGCAAAATTTGTTTTGTTTTGAATTTACTATCAACTGTAGCTGATTTTTAAATATTAAGAATGTTCGAGGGGGGTGGGGGAAGAGAATGTTGAAAGTGGATTTTATTTCATTTTATATTATTTTATTTTATTATGTTTTTTAAATACCATGAAGAGAACAAATGCCAATTCTAATTAAGAAAACAATTATTAACAATTGTCAATATTACATAGAGAAATTGTATATACATTTTTACCCTCTTCCTCTGCAGTCACTACGCTATACTTGGGAAACTCTGGAAGTAGTAATAGCCCAGCAATTGCCACAGAGAATTCACACAGGTAGCAGACTGCAGGAGGAGGTGGTAAAGTCAGAAAGATAATGCAAAGCAGTCAGGCTAATTAGAATCATTTTGCTAGAACTGTCCAGGGAGCAGGAGGTGTAAACAGTATCTGAGTGCTGTGGGTTGCTGAATCACTAGGGAGCCAGTCCTGCAACACTGTGGTCTTAGAATGGCTCTTATAAGATGTAGTTTAACCTCTCTGTAGTTCGAGCTTTTCATCAATAAATTAAGAACAGTAATACTTTGTGGGTATAATGAGAGTCTTAATTAAGAGTTGTAAAATATTTTTGTGGCTCCTCAGAGAAGAGCTATAACGATGTAAAACAGCATCAGGTGCTGAAATAGTAAATCCTTTAATGACAGGGCTGTGGACTCCTGAGATCATCCACAGATTAAAGGAAGTACCATGAACAAATGTGATGAGAATAGTATTGACAACAAAAACAATGTCAAGTGAGTTTGACTTTTGGGGCCAAATAACCCTGCTGATTACTATTTTTGTGTTGATATTGTTCCAAAAAGAAAGTTCTGATGCCTAAACAGTGTATTCTTAGCCTATGCTTAACTTAAGATATATTTGGAACTATACATAAGGGTAAGCAATTCTTAGGGGTAAAAAATTTAACATTCTATATAAACCTGAACTGTAGTTATGCGTTTTATCTCCATCGCTGACTTTAGCAACTACATTATGACACTCCATTAGCCAACTTCAGATAAGTTAAAGTTGACTTCCTCACTTCTTGCATATAAAATGCAAGATAGTTCCTGGCACCTGTGAGGCACAATATGTTTGTTTCTAAAATTATCTAAAGAGGTTAGGTTCCCAGCCATAGTTCTGCTAAAGTCAATGAACATAATTTAGAATCCTTTATTTATATGTCATTTGAGAAAAATCTGGAATTGTTAGCATCCCATACCTAATTCTTTGACTGCTTCAAAATCAAGCCACTACATGCTTGGGTCTGTCAACTTATGCAAATGAATATACATTCACATGTGCTTTTCTAGCCTACAGTAAAAAATGTCCGTATCAACCTGGGCTAAAATATTCCAACTTTGTTAAGAATGTGAAATCTCCATATTAAGTAGGCAACTTCTACATAAGTTAATAAAATTGTTTCTAGGGAAGGAAAATAAAACAGGCTGTATTTCACAAATTTAATCTGAATCATAGAATCACAGAATTGTACAGACGTAGACAAAAGTTTATCTGTAAGTATTTTGTCAAGTTTCCAAGTTTCAACATGGTACAAGAAATAGTAAAATAAGGGAGGTGAAAATCAGTCAAATCAAAACAAACACACATTGAAATTTACATAATCTGTATTTCACTTTACAACAGTTCAATAGTTATTTCATTGCTACTAGCTAACAACTGGAAAATCTGAAGATGGAGAAAAGTTAGTAAATACATCAAAGAAAATAAGATATACTTATGGAGATGCTTTTACCCCTTGCTCACTTTAAAAATAGCAATCATGTTTTATATTGCAGCTATACTTCAGCTGTATTTAGTGCATTTAGAAAGAATATTAATAAAACATTTGCATCTAATAGGCAGATTAAAAGGAGAATTGGATATATTACAAGCCAACTGCTCCTTAATAACTAATAAATTTTTAATTACATCTTTCTGAAATGTAGGAAATTTTCCCTCCTGCAAGCATAATTTTTATGTGGTAGTGTATAAATTAATGAATACTTTAAAAATATTTTAAAATATATAGATCCATGTTAACATGGCTTGTCTTCCTTAGCTTAAAAATATCATGTTGTGAGAATATCTTTGTTCACAGCTTTGCCACTATTTTGTTTTGGACTGTACATGCCTTTGCAGCTACTGAAATGTAGCCATTGTTCATAATAAAATATAGGGTTTCACCTCATTTAGATGCATGTGTGATGGAAGTTCTTAGGCTAATTTCTTAAGTGTCATTACCTGAGACAACAATCCTTTTTTTCAGAAGTGTAGTTGCCATTTATATATTTACTTTTTTTTGCTTGTGTGGTTTTCTTTTTTAATTTATTTTTAATCTAATACCTACATTAAACACATACGTGGATGTTTCTCTGCTGCAAAGTCAGAATTGCATATTGTCTCCTATTATCCAGAGATTTGGTTGGCATTCCCTCTACTCTTAGACAAATTGAAAAGAGACTCATATTTGTACAGGAACAAGATTTTGGGGAAAGCCAGACATTGTACAGACATTAGGGCCATCTGTCATTGAAAATTGTTTAGTTGCTACATAGTTGCTCAGGATGGTTCATCAGAGATTTGCGCTGGCAGATGGCAATCCTTATAAAAATTACATGTGTGATGTTTACTTTTAGTTTCCTTTTAAATTGACTTTATTCCCTAAAGAGAAAAGAGGTGGGGTTTCCCATTACAAAATGAAGCATCCTTTTGGCAAGTGCTGAGAAAAGGTGCCTCAGCAGAAGCAGCAGGGCAGAAGCTGGGAAGTCCTCTGATGCCAGAGTGCCCTATGCAACTCCTCTTCTTTAGAATTGGTCTCACAGCTACATGAGACTAGAATCTGGATGTTAATGAGGAAAATCTATTCATACATCTAATCCAGGTAAAACAGTAAAGCTTTTCAAGCTAATTTTGTCTAACCATCATTATTTCCTAGCTTGAAATAATGACCTTTAGCTAAATCACAGAAGGAATTTAAATCAACACAATGAGTGGGTGTGCTCATAGTCATAGTATTTCTTTCAAATCTAGCAGGAAAAACATTAACTATACATTTTATGATGCACAGTAGTATTTTCTTCCACAGAATATTGTAAGAACATAACTAGAACAGCGTGTAAGATAATACTGATAATGTTTTGTTTAAATAAATAATTCCATCCTTACTAAAATTTTTATTTAGTCACCAGTCTAGAATTAATTCTGAACAATATGCAATCTTTTACACCCTATATATGTATACATGTAAAATAACAATAACCTATGGATTGAAGATAAAAAAAAATCATGGAATGACAGAATAGTTTGGGTTGGATGGGACCTTTAAGATCATCTAGTTCCATTCCCTCTACTAAAAGCAGGGATACCTCCCAGCTAGAGAGAGAGAGAGAAAGAGAAGAACTTCACCCCCTTTAAAACTTTCCTTCTGTATGATGTCATGTAGTATGGAATGTCCCTTCGGCAGTTTAATTCAGCTGTCCTGCTCCCTCTGAGCTCCTAAGACCTTGTGCTGTGAATGGCTTTGGCTGTGTACAGCATTGTTGAGCAGCAACTATAAATGTTGCTGTGTTTTCAGCATTGTTTTTTTCCTAGATTCAAAGTGTAGCATCATACCAGACACTGAAGAAAAATCTATACCAGCTGAAACTGAGACATACGCCTGTGTGCTACCATGGCAACTGCTGCTAGTTACCGGACTGAAAATCAGTCCAGACCTGAGTCTGTACCTCAGGATGGCTGATTTCAAGGTTTTCTCAGGTTCTTCTCAGGTTTACAGCTGTTGCCTAGTGGTTTTCTTAGTTGTAATTCTCCAAAGACTCAACAGATGACCTAAAGGAAGCCCACCTGCCACAGTGCCAAGTATTCTTTATTCTTCCTTTTGTTCATCTGTAAAGAAAGACCACTTGTTCTCTTATTTATATCTCCAAGGTAATTAACTCCTCTTTCTTTTTCTTTTTTCTTTTTTTTTTTGTTCTTTTTGAGTGCTTTTCATTTTGATCTTTGGTTACTTATGGGTAAAGAGCATAAAGAACTGCTCTAGCCTGACAAGAAATTTCTTTTTAACAGTTTCTCTTAGGCCACAGTCAGCTCAACTTAGTTTTCCTTCCCAGAGTGGACATCACTGGAGTGTGCTACATGTCAGTGTCTGACACAACCCATAAGAGGTAACTGGCAACGGCTGGACTTTAAATTGTAATGATAGTTAACCCTGTCCCAATATGTGCCTTGATTTTGGGAACAGGATGGTTTTCCATGCTTCCTTGAAAACTGCTACTTCAGATGCTCATGTATTGTTGCATAATTACTTGCTATATTAATTTACTATTTTTCCAGTTCTTCCATTACCAGCGTATTACAGAGATAAAAGTTATTCAGTCATGCAGAGTTTAGTAAAAAATGCTGTCTTTTGTTTCAAAAGGAAATTATTTCTATGAAAATCAGAGAGATTGAGCAACTAAATCATGTGCTCAATCCCAAGTAAGTAGGAACTAGAACTGAGTATGAAGGTTAAAGTCAGGGACTGGAGACACATTTATGAGGCTGAATGCTTGAATTTCAAACTGAATGATTTTTCATTTCATGGATACTTTAACAGATGCACTTGGTTCACGAGAGAGCAATCCTCTGAACATTAGCATTAATACTAAAATATTCTATTATGGTCAGTACATTTATAATGAATGCATGAATTATTAATGCCAGTATTTCTTCTGAATTTCCCTAAAGCACCAATTGGATATTTCTAACCTAAAGCAATCCTAGGATGTGTCAAATGAGTTTGTTCTTTTTTTTGCAATAGAAGTATGGCAGTATTTAAGGTATTGTACCAAATAACAGTGTACATCTTGTATTCTAGAAAGATAAATTTCATACAGGAACAGGTGCAGGATAATGCTCCTAGGTTGACTGTGATGACAAAGAATGAATCTCATTGGAGGAGACCAAATGTATTTGACTGAACTCCCCCACCTTAAAATTCCCTATAAAAACCTTAAGGAAGGAAACATCAGCAAAACTCATAAAATGATACTATAATAGAACAAGAAATAAATTAACCTTAACTGATCATGAACACATTTGCAGAATGGTTCCTAAATATCCAGTCAGTGAAATTAATAAATTATTTATTTAAGTTAAGGCAAGAAACTAACCCACTCTTGAAATGGTTTTGGATGACTTTTTATTAAAGAGATGTATGCAGGAATAACTTGCAATAGCTGAGGGCTATGTTCTCTGCTTTCCTTCACAGCGCATTCTTATGAAGAGGTTTTATGAAGTGAAAGCAGTATCTTTTTATTTTTTTTTAAGTGAGAATAATAAGAAAACACTGTCATTCAATGCACATAGACTTGTGCAGTTGTGCATTTCACCAATAGGAGTGTACATGAGAATTTACCAAAGTGATTTGGTCTCAGCCTGGCCACTGATTGGCAAGGTGATAGTGACCTTGCTGTTCTGTTTGTGTTGATCTCAGTTTTAATGCCTTCATCCATGGAGAAGATGTACATATACCTAGAGGTCGCAAATACAGAGATAAAAGCCTGGACAGATATTTCTAGAAGGGTTGAAGGAGTTCAGTGCTTGGTTTAAGGAGATTTCTGGACTGAAGTCCAGAAGTACTGAAGTGAGAGAGCCCATTCTGGTAACAGTGCTGCATCTAGGTCTTTATATGGCTCTCCTTTACATTACAAATGTGTTTTTCACTCCAATAAGTCCAAAAGGGCAATTGATAATATAACGTATTTATAACTGTCCCCAACTACCTTATCTTTTCCCTGCCTTTCCTCCTAGCCTAGAGACAGAATTGTTTTTCTAAATGCCAGCTGACCTGCTTTTCTTCACAGAAAGTCAGGATGCAAAGGAACTTTTTAGCACAGCCACCAGAAGGCACATTGCTGGTTCCAGCACTGGTTTCTTCTGCAGTATCTTCTCAGCCTGACTCATGTCAGCACATTTTTCAATCGCTACTGTTGTATAAACATAGCACAATCATTTCCATAGGAATTAACTCCTTCATTAAGTCTTTGTATTTTTTTTTTTGCTAAGATATTTAATTGCTGTAGATGCGTCAGTAATGGTTTAGAGATATTTGCAGTCATTGTAACTAATTTAATTGGTTCATTTAAGGGATGTCAGGGCAACATCATATGAATGCTATTCAGCAACATACAGTTATTGAACAACTGGGATATTTGATGATTATTCTTACTGAAACTGTTCTAAGATTGAACTTAGGTGTTGCTTGAAGTCAAAATGAAGATATAGTCATTACTGACTCCAGCAGCATACATGGTGTGGGGTGGTGTCCAGCACTTCACACCCAATGTGGATTTGCATTTTGAAGATCTTTCAAACTATATAGTTCTATATTGTCTGCCACATGACAGTGTTCTGTAAAAAGTTACAGAAGAGAAAATGGTTTACACTCTCAGCTACTTTGGGATGAATAGAAGTTTCTTAAAGAGCAGTCAAAAATGCTACAGTGAGAATATATGGAATGGAAAAAGAGAACTGGAGACAGCAGATTAAAGAAGTAAAAGGAGACAAAACAAGGAAATTAAACACTGTATGGATTAGCTATGTGAACACCTGCCTCCCAGCCTCTAGAAAGGAACATTTGTCTTTCTACTATGCAACTGATAATTGATTATTAAAGGTGGCATAATATTTTTCATTTATACTTCAGATTAACTGCACTGCAGGCAATTTTCATAGGGAAATAATTTCTTCTTAAAGCCCAAGAGGTTACAAATAATTGCTTTAATAGTAATTAAATTATGCCTTATTAACAATATCATATAAGAATTATATTTGAAAATGCAGAAGTACCAATATGTAATGTTCTAATTCTACCTAAAGTGATACATTTTTCTATTATCTGACAACTGGAATTAGTACTAAACTTAATGAAGGCTATACATGCTCCTGTGTATACTCTCTCTACAGCCACTTAGACTCTTCCAATTTACTGAGTATAGCATTAACATCTGTAATATAAACTAGCTCTGCCATTGTAGACAAACATTGCATTTAGGCTGTACATCAGCAGACTTTAACATGCAATGCACGGCACAGAAGCTCTAAACTTGTACAAATAATACCATTACAGAAATGTCATACAGAATTTTGGCTTTAAATATTTTGATCCAAACAATAGCCTTATCGTTACCTCTTCTGGATATGAAGAGAAGATTTTTCCAAAATATATATATTCATATTCTGATTTATAAAACATAAATAACTGGTGATGAGGGATGTCCCTTGCAAAACAGAATCATAAAATCCTTAGAGTTGGAAGGGATTGTTAAACATCATCAAGTCCAACTCCCCCACCATGAACAGGGACATGCACAGCCAGATCAGGTTGCCCAAGGCCTGTTCGAGCCTCACTTTGAATATCTCCAGGGATGGGGCATCAACCACACCTCCAGGCAACATGTTCTAGCACTTCACCACCCTCACTGTAAATGTCTTTTTCCTTATATACACACTAAATCTACCCTGTTTAAACTTGAAACCATTTTCCTTTTTTCACTCACAATAGACCCTGCTAAAGCATCTATCCCCCTCTTTTCTCTAGCTCCTGTTTAGTTATTGAAAGGCTGCTATGAGATCATACAGTCATAGAATCACGAAGGCTGGAAAAGACCACCAAGGTCATCCAGTCCAACCATCCACCTATAACCAGTATTTCCCACTAAACCACGCCCCTCAGTACAGCATCAAAATGTTCTTGAATACTTCCAGGGACAGTGACTCCATCGCTTCCCTGGTCAGCATATTTCCTGTGCAGCCTATTCAGAGAAGTATTTCCTAATGTCCATCCTGAATCTCCCTTGCTGCAACTTGAAGCCATTTCCTCTAATCCTATTGCCAGTTACATGAGAGAAGAGACTAACTCACACCTCACTACAAACTCTTCAAGTAGTTGTAAAGAGCAATAAGGTCTCCCCACAGCCTCCTCTTCTCTAGACTGAACAGTCTCATATTTATTATATAATTATCATGAGATACATTACCAGACTTATTCTGTATGTGGTTTTGATTATGATGCCAGAAATATATTTGTGTATAATAGCAAAGTTTGAAAATTTGGTATGTTTAAAAAAGATTGTGCTGCATTTTTTACTGTTAACACTGTTTTTGTATTTCTGCTTTTTAGTATTTTTTACAAGTATGCATGTGCATGCTATAATAAATATGTTTCTTTGAAATAAAAAGCAATATTGCAGATACAATTTAATTTTAATGAATGTGTTTCTCCTCCCACTGAAGTCAATGGGACTGTGATAAGAAGAATGATGTGCCTTTTCGGTTTTGTACGATTTTTCCTGATTTTTTATATGTAAATTCAGAAGAAAAATAAAAAAGAAAAACATAACACAAAAACACAGAGAAAAGAAGAGTACCTTTCTTTGGATATTTCAGCGATATATGTAGGGTTATTTTTATTTTTGTTTTGGAAAGCAAAAAACAAAAGAAAGGTTTTCTACTTCCACTTTACAGGTTCTTTGCTGTAACCCAGTAAATATAGCCTCATTATACTCTTCACATAATTATGAAGATTATTGCTAGCATTCTTATTCTCATCCTGGCTTTATTTTCTCCTCCTTATGGAAATCAATAAAGATAAGCTATTAGAAAGTTACTTATGTCAAGAATTACAAGCTTGGCCTAATGTCTAAGATGACTATAATGCAGGTTAGTGGCTGTGATTCAGTGGTAGCTATGCAGAGGGCCAGAAGGGCTAAATAATAACAGAATAATTTAAAAGGCTGCTGGTTTTAAAATCTGCATTTATTAATACAGATAGAGAAGTGAAGGTAAGTGTCAGCTTTGGTCTGATAAAATGAACAGTGTCATAGTTATCTATTCACACTCAACATTCACACCCTTGCAACAATAATTTATTTTGAGGCTGATGCCTAAGAAAGTTATAATTTCAACTGGGATAGTGCTTGAGAGTTGCTTGCATCTCCTGAAGTGCTGATGTATTCTGGTTATCATAAGATCAGATTAACAAATGTGTATGAAATGTTTGTTGTATGTAGAAGGAAATACTCCCCTAAAACTTAGTTCATGTACAGCATGAATGAAAAATCTTTACATCAAGATTTACCTCACCAGCTACAAATTTTTGAAATGTACTTCACTCTGCTCTTTCTAGGTTGTTCCCCTTCTATGCTTACCTCACTTCTTACACCTAACCTTCTGAAATAAAAATTAAAGGTGTGGATAAAATAGATGGTATATAAGTGTTAACTCTTACAAGTTAAATGAGAAAACAACAAAAAAAAAATTGATTCACTTGCCAAATTGAAATACTGAGAAGCAATTAACAATTACTGAAACCCTGGTTTCAGTTTTGGGAGTTCCTCTCTCTTGAAAACTTTTTTCTGAACTTCAGGCTGCATTTTAATGAAGATCAAAATATATGTTACACATCAGGAGAGATATGAAGGAATAATGATTGTGGAAGAAAAATATTTTGCCAGAAGTTCTCAATCTGAGACCAAAATTCATTTTCCTACTCTTCATGAAGCAATTTACACTCATTTTTCTCACTTCCCAGAAGAGTGGCCTCACTATTAAGATATTAAGTCTTTTTGGGTGGAATCTATCAAACTCCTGTTAAATCCAATCCAACTTTCCCTGCAGAATCCTCTCTGATTAATTCACATGGACTTTACCACCTGCATTAATCAAATTAAGACAGTGCTGTGGTAAAAGACAAAGCCTCATTTTCTCTACTTTTTTCTCATTGCACACTACCATCAAGAAGATACATGGGCATTATGACCATCTGGCTTGCGGTAAGGGGACATCCAATAAACTTCCCAAAGCAAAATCCTTTTCATGTCTTACAGTGAAAAGCTATCACTCCAAAGAGATCCTTGTTATGGAACTTAGAAAGTGTGGAATTAATGAGTGGACAGTGAGTTGAATTGAGAACTGCCTGACTGGCAGAGCTCAGAGGGCTGTCATCAGCAATGCAAAGTCTGGTTGGAGGCCTGTAAATAGTGGTGCTCCCAGTACTGGGTCCAGTGTTGTTCAACAAGTCTGCTGATGATACAAAGCTGAAAGGAGTACCTTGACACACCTGAAAGCCATGCTACCATTCAATAAGACCTGGATAGACTGCAGAGTTGGGTAGAAAGGAACCTGATGAGGTTTAACCTGATGAGGTTTAAATGTAGACTGCTGTAACTGGGGAGGAATAACAGCGTGTATCAGTACAAGTTAGAGGATGACCTTCAGGAGAGAAGCTCTGTGGAGAAGGACTTGGATGTCCTCATGGATAATAGTTTGGCCATGAACCATCAGTGTGCCCTTGTTGCCAAGAAGACCAAAGGTATCCTGGGATTTATTAGAAGGACCATGGCCAGGGTGCTGAAGGAGCATATCCTCCCCCTATACTCTGCCCTGATGAGGCCACATCTGGAGTACAGTGTCCAGTTCTGGGCTCTCCAGTTCAAAAAAGAGAGCGATTTTCTAGCAGGAGTCCAGTGCAGGGACACAAAAATAATAAAGGGTCTGTAACATCTCCTGTATGAAGAAAGGCAGAGTAAATTGGGTCTGGGGAAAAGAAGACTGAGGAGAGATCTGACGAATATTTATAAATATCTAAAGAGAGGTGAGAGACAAATGGATGAGGCCAGGGTCTTCTTGGTGGTGTGTAGTGATAGGACAAGGAGCAATGGCCTAAAACTTGAACATAGGAAGTTCCATACCAACATGCAGATGAACTTATTTATGGGTCACTTTACAGGTGATGGAGCACTGGAACAGGTTGCCCAGAGACATGGAGTCTCCTTCTATGGAGATATTCAACATTCAACTTGACACTTACCAGAGAGACCAATTGTAGGGAACCTGCTTTAGCAGGACTCTGGATCTTCTTCCAACTCCTGGAATTCTGTGATTCTGTTATTATCTCTTAAAGAGGAATATATCAGCAGCATTAAATATCTAAGTGTCAAGAGCTGTTTAAATATAATGCACTTGGAGAATAATATGGTGAGAGATTCCTTGGTCTTGTGGTTTATGACACTCATGTTGGAGCTGAATTATTCAGTAGTGTATTCTGTACAAAGTACAAAAGGATTAGGGCTAGGAAATATAAAAGGAAAGAATTAAGCACAGGTTTATGAAACCAGTAATGTTTAAATCTACTGAACAACTACATAGACACAGAGGATAGTATTATGATAGAACATGTATCTCCCAATATTCCAAAACAAGTTAGTGGAAGTTACAAATTTATGAATAATTTTGCAAGGAGTGAAATTCATGAAAATGTTCTCGTTTATGCTAAAACTGAATTATTTATCAGTCAACACTAGGTACAAACCTGCAGAATATGAGTCATGGCAACTATCAGAGTTCATTCAAAGTTGATATTCTGTAAAGCTCACAATATGCACTTTGTATTCCTTTTATCTTTTGATATGGTGGATGCCTTCTAAGGCTGCTGTGTTTATTTAAATACAAACATGAAAATGAGTTATTTTCTCAGATCATAATATTTAAGAAAATATTTGGGGTTTTAAATGCCTACCCAGGTATAGTTGATACATATTTTTCTGGGGTCTTTCCATATGTATTAATAGTTCTAACTCTTTCTGTTAGAAACAAAGAGTATAATTAATAATTGAGAAATACTGGGTGCTCAAATCCAACAGGAGCCACTGTAAGCTGATCACAGAAAAGAGTAGAGCAAACATTAATGGTATGATTTCTAGAAGCATTACAATGATCTCTACTCTTGTTAATATTTTTAGAGGTTCTGATTAATGATTTATCTGAGCAGGCTCCGCATATTTTCTGAGTTGTAGTTTGCATTTATGGTTCTCATTTTTTGTTTGTATTTACTACTTTTATGGAGTATTATTCAATCTAAAAATATTTGCTATTAAGCTAGAAAAGAACTAAGTATACCAAGCATAACAAAATATAATTTGCATCATTTTCTAAGTCTGTAGGTTTTTTTTTAATGTAATATCTTCTTAATATACATTATTATTCTATTTTAAATAATTCAGAGTGAAAAGCATTTCTTCTTGACTCATAAAATTATCCTATTCTTGTAATCTCTTCAAGAGAATGGGAACACTCTTCAGATTGTAATTCTATTTACTTAGGTTTGTTGAGCAGATGTGAGATTAATTATGTGTTTAAGTACTTTGTTGAACAGGAGTCTGTAGCTTCTTAAATTCATATGCATAAGTAGGTGGCGGTATACATGAGGAATCAGGTTGATAGTGTGTTAAGTATAAATGGAATATAATTGTGTAAAAAATATTTTCAGCTCCAGTGAGTTTTAAAGTGAATTGTTCTCTAGCTAGTTGTGTAATTTCCAGTTTCATACACGGAATAAACTTAGATGAGACAATGGATTTATTCTCAGGAAAAAAAAAAAACAAAAAACCAACAAAAAAAAACAAAAAACACCGAAACAGGAAACAATATTGAGATACAGCAGCAAGTAGAACAGAATGAAATTGTACTTCAGCTCAGGCAATCAAAGTTAAGTTTATGATACTCAAGAGGAAATCAACAACAAAACCCATTTCAAATAAAAGAAAGGAAGAGGCTTTCGCTTTTGTTATGCCCAGTTCTTCAGGAAAGCACCAGTAGGTGTTCTTTCCAGCTTGCCTTCAAGGCAGATGAAAGGCTCCTCAGATTAATTGCTCTTCAGTACTGACAGGCATGGGAGACAGTTTCAGTTCCAGAGCTTTCATTTTTCTCTTTTTTTTTTACTTCTTTTTTTTCTTTTTTTTTTGTTGTTGTTCTTTTTTGTTGTTGTTGTTGTTCTTGGGTTTTTTGTTTGTTTTTTTTTTTCTTTAATGGTTGGATTTCCTTCATTTCTTTCTGATCTCTGACTCACCACTGTGGAATGAAAAAAAAATCTTTCTGTGCACAGCCCTGACTGCCACAAATGTTATCTTGATGGTAGCATGGGATTAAATATAGATTTTTTTCTTAAGTGTTGGTATCACTGTTTATAGCAGTCCCTCTACTCTATGGAGAAAGCTTGAGATCTTTCCCAGAGCACCTTGACGTGCAGTGAAATACTGGTATTTGAATTAGAGCCTAATCAGGAGCAGCAGAGAAAGTGATGTGCTTCAGCTCTGCCTTTTTTGTAGCCAATTACTCCAAGCTCCTAGTGTTCATGTCTTCCATGTAGTTTCCTTAATTAGCACTTTATTAGTTTGGCTTCAGAGAGCTGGTTCTGGAGAAAACTTTCCTGAAGCTGCCAAATGGTCACAAGCAGGAGATGATTAAATTTAGTCTTAAGCAATAGGCATCTATGTGTGTTCTTTGAATCTCAGTGCACATTAAAAGATGTGGTCCCAATAATTTGTGCCCAGAGGGATGTTAGGCTGTCAGTATATGTATCTGAAAAACCTTCTCACATTATTACTACTATCTCTATGCTATTCATTTAGATCTATTTAAATAATAAAAATCTCAACTTCTCCCCATTAAGCTCAAGGTGATTTATGTTAATGGCAAAGGCAGGATGAAGTAGGAGCTTACTTTTTGGGAGCTGTAATTTGTGTTTGGAACAGTCCATTTTATTGCTTCTGTTATGGATAGGTCTGCTGTCTTAAGTTTGTAACTATTAACCCCTGAATCTGTAAGCAAACATGACTATTAAGGAGGTATGCCCTAGTCAAAGCTTCAAAAGAGTTGAATAAACATGGCTGATTTATTAGAACAAAGAATATTTTTTCTATCTTTAGAGAGAAATAGTAAATTCTGCAGAAGAAATTGTCAAAAGTTCTGTGGCTTTGTTGTTGTTTGTTTGTTTGTTTTTAAGTTCAAATGGTGGTTATTACCATGAATATTCTTGTTTGTATAGGTAAAGGCTAGAAGGAAGATCTAGCTCCATGGCACCACACATGCCTGTTGGAAAAGCAGAAAGTGGACACTAGAGTGTATCTGAGGGCAAATGGATGTAAAGAATTATCAGAGAGGCTTCTAATTTAATTTGTAGAAGTTTTATTCACTTCTCAGTGACTGGATATTGAGCAGATGAATTTATCTGTTTGTTTTGTTTTAATCCCCAACTCCTGTCATCAGGCCTCTGCACAGATATGAGAAGCATTTTGAGAAGATGAGCCTATATTTAGGGGTTTCTGGTTAGATCATGCTACCAGATGTCCCTCACAATGATGTCTCTGCCTTTTCCCTTGCTGGAGTTCCGGTCTAGAAGACATAGAGCTGAACCATGGAACGTTCTTTCAGCTATTTAATGTAGATTCTGAATTCTACTATAGAAATTGTTGTGCATGCAGTTTTCCATTTAAGTGCTCTTACGGAACAGGTGACTCATAGCTTGGCTAGTTCATGAGCATGAGTTCTGGCAGAAGAAGCTGTCAGAAAGGTTATTATTTACTAGCAATTTACAAGGCCTGTCTATTGGTTTGTAATTATACAATTCTTCAACTGATTTAAATAAATGAAGATGTTAAAAGAATGCAAGCAAAGCCATTTATGTGTGAGGCACTTAATTTTTTCTTAAGTTATAGCTAAGATAAATATTTCTTTGTAGCTAATAGAATCCAAAGACAAATTAAGAACTTGATTCAGCACCCTGCATATAAATAGTATCCATGGTTTCAACAAACTCCTTTGTATTTTTAACTGCCCATGTTTAAAGCCGAGGTTTCTGTTCTGATAACCACTTCAAAACAGTCATTTGCATTTGTGCAGAGAAAGTACAAAATGCTACAGAAGGCTAAAGTAAGGGCACAGTCACTGGATTTTTTACACATGCTCATAGAAAGCAGAGGAAGCAATTAATTAAGAGCCATATCTTCACAATAGTCTCCAGCTTCTCGTTATTTATTCACAGTACCTTAAAATAACAGGGAAGCAACACCCGATGGCAAAAACAACTAGATGTTGTCTGAACAGATGCTATCACACCTATTAAAACTAAATATCTTTTTTTCTTCCAAAACAATGTATTTTTATAGTATTTCGCAAAGCACAGCAATAATGCCAAATAATCAATCTAAATATAAGCTAGAATTAATCACTTATCTGTATTTACTGCTATCAGTCTCATATTTTGAATTAAATGAATGACCTGTGATGGCATAGTCTTGCATTTTCAGCTGATAGGTGGCAGAGCTTCCTTGGAAATGAACAAGAATTGAAATTTTTTGATCAAGGTTTCTGACAGCACCAGGAACAGCTAAGGTCTGATGAGACCACTGGAGCACTTAACCTAACTAACACTAGTACCATTGCTGATATTATCATATCTGATAACCAAGTGTACTGCACTGTGCATGGGTAGCTCTACAAACAAATGTGTGAAAAGCAGAAAATTATAGTTTCTGCACCTGTTCTGGTGCTCTTAAAACTAAACAGAGCTGGATCTTTTTGAACAAGGATTGTGTTAAAATCAGCATATCTCATAACATGAAGGTTTTTCACAATCCAGAACAGAAAAACAGTGTGAAGTTGCATCCAAAGCCATCTTAGAGAATAGATAAAGAAATCTGGGAGAAAGTTAAGGAAGCGCAAAACTCTTAACAATATTTAATGAGAACAAATGGGAATATTGCAAGTAAATCATAAAAATCATAAGCCAAAAGCAAATAAATACTATGAATCTGAGTAAATAAAAATCTTAAAAACCATAAACGTACACTTTCTTGATCATATCTAGATGAGTCTTGATACAAATTTGTGCTGTAAAAGATTGAAGGGCAACTATCTTCTCATTCTGTATGAACATATTTCTGCAATCAAGCAGTATGTGTTGGATAAGAGACAAAGCTGTGAGTGTACATATTTAAAATATATGAAAGGGCAGAATTCTGACTATTAAGCAAATGCATCTTTGTTCAGCAGCCAAATTATACACTTTATTTAGCTCAGTGTTTTGAGTGTCGGTCTTGACACTTTATATTCAGCACGAAAACACTTTTTTTACAATCTAATCATCTGTCTATCTATTTTCTCTGTAGCTGTCATTTTCATTTCAAAATGCTTTCCCCAAAGCAACTTGTGCCATGTCTGTAGCATAAACAGAAAATATTTAATTCATTTGTGAAATAAATCTGCTTCTCAGGGTAAATAAACCTAAGCAGTGCAGAAGAAGAAAAATATCTCAAGCAGAAGAAAAAAACATTTTTGGTTCAAAATGGCTAGGTAATTTCTACTTTTTAAATTACATTCAAATGTGTTTGAATTTTACCAATACAAAAGTTACCTGGCATAAGCAACTACAGACAAAAAACACATAGATAAAAGGTAGTATATACAATTAGAAATAAAACAACAATAATAGGTTTTTTGATGTATTTTTCTGAGTATTTTAAAATAATTATGCCTTTGTGTTTTAATGTGATAATATCAGTGAGTAGTAGGAGAAAAAAGTACTAATATGGCTTAGAAAATAAATCTCATAGCTGCAATTAATAACGGGTCAAATTTGACCTTTCAAAGTCTTTCTTATTGCAGTGATTCTGGCTTTTATTCAATTTTGGTTTCATTTTGTCAAAGTTTTATTTAGAAAATTACTTAAAAATACTTAAAATTACTACTGTTTAATTACTAAATTAGTATTCTAATTTTCAGTATGTCTCATAGAGATGACCTACATGAACGACCATCGCAATTTCCATCGAATGACCATTTAAATTTTATTGTTTTCCTACAATCATTTTCTTTTCATATCCGAGGTTAATGTTGGTCTAGGCTAGCAGCACTTTCTAATTTTTAAGAAACTTAGATCAATACTTATAAAGATTTCAGAATAATTCACAAACAATGCTTGATTAAAATTCAAAACAGGAATTCTAGAAAGTTGCTTATTTCACTCATTCTATGCAAAAATTTTTTTCTGTCTTACTCAAAACCCTCTGTGATATTTTGACATACACCATTTTTATGCAATCACATTATTTGCTCTATCCAAGGGGAAGGACGTGCAGAAAGGACTTACAGTACTTGCATACATTAAGCTAGTTGCTACTAAGAATTTAAAGATATTTATTTAAAGTTAGAGACGAAAAAAAAAAAGAAATGAGATACAGCAATAGATTGTAGTCTTTATTTTTACCATGAAAAATCTCTCAGTTAAGAGAGAATGCTCTGAATGTGTTTCCTTTCTAAAAATAATAATAATAAAAAATTAATAAAAAAATCTGTTGCTGCCTGTATTTGAGTTAATATTTCAATTAATTCATTTATTTATTTTTGCTACTAAATACTGGATTTGTGTTAATTTATTATTTGAATGATGCCTAAATTTTGTTTATTACAGTTATAAACAAACAAAAATAATAAGCATGTTTTGACATTTATGTTATAAGAACATTGTAGTTTGGGGGATTTTCTTTTCTTTCTTATAAAACTAATACTAAAAGCGTAAAAAAGAAATTATTTCTGCTTATTCCTATCTGGAACAGTCTTATAGTAGAAATCTCACAAGACACTTTGAATGATAGCAGTATAAATATATGTCTACCAGAAAGTAAGAACACTGGCATTTAATTTTTGACTATTTTCTATTAAACTGTTTTACAGTAATAAAACATACATTATGTATAAGAATCCAAGGAAAGATGTGAAGATACATCATAAGTTCAGGTTGGATATTAACAAAAAATCCTTAACTTAAAGGGTGGTCAGGCACTGGAATAGGCTTCCAGGGGGAATGACCACAGCACCAAGCCTGCTGGAGTTTAAGATTTGTTTGCACAATGCTCTCAGACCTGCAGTTTGATTTTGGGTAGTCTCACAAGGACTTGGTAATACTTGCAACTGCCTTCCAAATCAGGATATTCTATCATTTTTTGATTCTATAGTAAATATATTTGAATCCAATAATAATAAGTTCATGATGGGTCTATCATTATGAAGGGAAACCCAGAATAACTATATGTATGCTTAATTAAATGTATAGATTCATAGATTCATTAGGTTGGAAAGGACCTACAAGATCATCTAGTCCAACCATCCTCCCACCACCATCCCTACCCACCAAGCTACTAAATCAAATCCCTTAGCACCTCATCTAAATGCTTCTTGAACAGCGCTAGGGATGGTGCCTCAGCCACCTCCCTAGGCAGGCCATTCCAGTGCCTGACCACTCTTTCAGAGAAAATATTTTTTCTCAAATCTAATCTAAATCTTCCCCAGCGCAACTTGTGACCATTCCCTCTCTTCCTGTCATTAGTTACCTGGGAGAAGAGTCTGACCCCCTCCTCACCACAGCCCCCCTTCAGGAAGTGGTAGAGTGCGATGAGGTCTCCTCTGAGCCTCCTTTTCTCCAGACTAAACAGTCCCAGCTCCCTCAGCCACTCCTCGTAAGACGTGTGCTCCAGACCCCTCACCAGTTTTGTTGCCCTTCTCTGAACACGCTCCAGGGCCTTGATGTCTTTCTTGTAGTGAGGGGCCCAAAACTGAACACAGTACTTGAGGTGCGGCCGCACCAGAGCTGAGTACAGGGGGATGATCACCTCCCTGCTCCTGCTGGCCACACTATTCCTGATACAGGCCAGGATGCCATTGGCCTTCTTGGCCACCTGGGCACACTGACGGCTCATGTTGAGCTGAGCATCTACCAACACCCCCAGGTCCTTTTCCTCTATGCACTCCTCAAGCCATTCTGCTCCAAGCCTATAGCATTGCATGGGGTTATTGTGGCCAAAGTGCAGGACCCGGCACTTGGCCTTATTGAATCTCATCCCGTTGACCTCAGCCCAGCTGTTCAGCCTATCCAGATCCCGCTGAAGGGCCTCCCTACCTTCAGGCAGATCAGCACATCCTCCCAACTTGGTCTCATCCGCAAACTTACTGAGGGTACACTTAATCCCCTCATCCAGGTCATCAATAAAGATATTAAACAAGATGGGCCCCAATACCGACCCTTGTGGGACACCACTTGTGACTGGACGCCAGCTGGACTTAACTCCATTAACCACTACTCGCTGGGCACGGCCCTCTAACCAATTCTTAATCCAAAGAAGAGTGAACCTGTCCACACCACGGGCTGCCAGTTTCCCCAGGAGAATACTGTGGGAGACCGTGTCAAAGGCTTTGCTGAAGTCCAGGTAGACTACATCAACAGCCTTTCCCTCATCTACCAGTCTGGTCACCCAGTTGTAGAAGGAGATGAGGTTGGACAAATACGACCTGCCCTTTGTGAACCCGTGCTGGCTGGGTCTGATCCCCTGATTGCCATGCACGTGCCGTGTGATCTCCCTCAAGATCAATTGCTCCATAACTTTCCCTGATACCGAGGTCAGGCTGACAGGCCTGTAGTTCCCCGAATCTTCCTTACGGCCTTTCTTGTAGATGGGAGTCACATCGGCAAGCCTCCAATCTTGTGGGACCTCTCCGGATGACCAGGAATGCCGATAGATGGCAGAAAGTGGCTTGGCAATCACCTCTGCCAGCTCCCTCAGCGCCCTAGGGGGGATCCCATCTGGTCCCATGGACTTGTGGCAGTTCAGATGGAGGAGCAGGTCTCTGACTGTCTCAGCTAGGATCACAGGGGGTGTATTATGCGCTTCATCCCAGACTTCTGGGTCAGGGTGAAAAGTATCCTGAGGATAACTGACCTTTCTATTAAAGACAGATGCGAAGAAGGCATTGAGAATCTCAGCCTTTTCCTTATCCTCTATGGTTACATTCCCTGCCGCATCAAGTAAAGTAGGGAAATTCTCCTTAGTTCTTCTTTTACTGTTAATATATTTGTAATAGTATTTTTTGCTCTGTTTTACTGCAATAGGCAGTCTAAGTTCAAGCTGGGCTTTTGCATTTCTAACTTCCTGCCTGCAAATCTTGGCAAGTTCTCTGTAGTCTCCCCAAGTACCCTGTCCCTTCTTCCAGAGGACATAGACTCTCTTTTTCTCCTGGAGTCTCAACAAGAGATCCCGGTTCATCCACACTGGCCTTCTTCCCCTCCGGCTTGACTTACGGGACTCAGGGACAGCCTGCACCTGTGCCTTTAAGATTTTCATCTTGAGGAGGACCCAGGCTTCCTGGATCCCTTTACCCCTCAGGAACGAGTCTCAAGGGACCCTTGCAACAAGCACCCTGAACAGGTCAAAGTCTGCCCTTTGGAAGTCTAAGGTAGCAGTTTTGCTAGTCACCCTCTTGACATCACCAAGTATAGCAAACTCTACCATTTCATGGTCACTCTGGCCAAGAAAATTTTCAACCTTCACATCTCCTACTAGTCCTTCTCTGTTAGTGAAGAGCAGGTCTAGCAGGGCACCTCCCCTGGTAGGTTCTTGCACCAGTTATGTCAGGAAGCAATCTTCCACACACTCCAGAAATCTCATGGACTGCTTCCTCTGTGCAGTATTATATTTCCAGCATATATCAGGGAAGATATATGAGATATGAGAACAAGTGCTGGCCATCGTGCAACATCTATTAGTTGCTTGCAGAACACCTCATCTATCTCTTCATCCTGACTAGACGGTCTATAACAGACCCCCACCATGATGTCACCCTTACAGACCATCCCCCTGATCCTTACCCATAGACACTCCACTTGGTCATTTCCAACCTCAAGCTCTTCAACATCAAGACACTCTTTGATATAGAGAGCTATGCCACCACCCTTTCTTCCCCGTCTGTCCCTTCTGAAGAGCTTGTAGCCATCAATCCCAATACTCCAGTCATGGGAGGGGTCCCACCATGCTTCTGTAATAGCGACGAGGTCGTAGTTAGCCTGCCTCACAATGGCTTCAAGTTCGTCTTGTTTGTTGCCCATGCTGCGTGCATTGGTGTAGATGCACTTCAGCTGAGACATCTGCCTCACCCCTTGCTCCAGCACAGCCCCCCTGGGCTCTTTACTGGAGAGCCCTGTTATATCCCCTTCCCCCACAATAGCTAGTTTAAAGCTCTCTCGATGAGTCCAGCTAGCTCCTGTGCTAGAATTCATTTCCCCCTTTGAGACAGGTACATTCTATCAGCAGATAACAGGCCAGGAGCTGAGTAAACTGCCCCATGGTCAAAAAACCCAAAGTGTCTGTCTCTACACCAGCCTCTCAGCCAATTATTCATCACCTGTGTTTTCCTAGCCCATTCCGTGTCCTTCACCGCTCCAGAAGGTATGGAAGCAAACACCACTTGTGCTCCCACGCCTTGAACTAATCGCCCTATACCCCTGAGATCTCTTTTCATAGTTCGCTGGCTTCTTTGAGTTATTTCACTGCTGTCTGCTTGAACTATGAGTAACAGATAGTAGTCAGTGGGGTGTATCAGATCTGGGAGTCTTCTAGTTATGTCCCTGACCCGGGCCCCAGGGAGACAGCACACTTCCTACGGCTTGGGTCTGGTCTGCAAATGGGGCCCTCAGTACCCCTGAGAAGGGATCCACCCACTACGATCACCTTTCTTTCTTTCTTGGCAGCGGCAGTCTCAACGCCTTGCCATTGGTGACTTCCTGGGAGAATCTTCCTGTACCTCCCCCCTTATTTCTCCTTCAACGTCCAATGCTGCAAACCTATTGCTTAGAGGGACTTGAGGACACAATGTAGGCAGAGGGGGAGATCACCTACGGTACTGAGCAGGGACTCTCTGCCAGCCCTCCCCATCCCTCAGATACCCCCCCTCAGCCTGACGGGGACAGGTCAGGGAGTCCACCACCAAATTCGGGGTATCTCCCCGACGCCTTTCTCTCTGGCACTCGAGGGAGCTACTCCACCAGTCAATCTCCTGCTCGCAGTCCCTGGTGGCCCTCAGTCTCTCAACCTCCTCTTTCAGCTCTGTCACCGTGTTAAGCAGATCTTCAACCTGTTCACACCTCACACAAGAGATCTGCATGCCACCCTCTTCCAGCAGCAGCAGGCTCTGGCACTCACTGCAACCAGAGACCTGTGTAGCCACGTTTCTAGGCAGGCCTTCTGTCTGGGCCACCACAGCCTTTTTACGGCAGCCCTCTGTCTAGTAGAGACCATGGCACAAAAAATAAAAGAATAATAAATAAAAAAAATATAAATATATATATGTATGAATGATAATAAAAAGAAAATAAACAATAAAGTAAAAAAAGGTAGAACACAACTCTGAGAACACAGAGACTGGTAATAAATAGGATGAATTTGCAAGAGAGGAGGGATAGAAATCCTACACCCTACTACAGAAGCTCCCACACTCGGCACCTAGCTTCAGTATGATAGAGAGTGATGGTACTCACACGTAGTTTTCATACCTAATGTATACCTAATATTTAAATTTTTTGGAATGCTTGAAGGTTTGAAGCCTTCCTCTTTCTTTTCTTTCTAACAGTATTCTTACGTTTAATCTGCTTAATTGGGCTCCAATTTTGAAATCAGAACTTGTCTTTCTGAGAATTCTTTCCTTGGAGATCTCTTTTGCTGTGCTTCGTTAAGTGTCTGTCTCTAAGTTCATCACACTGTTGTTCATTAAAAACCAATAAACAGCAAAAAAAAAAAAAAAAAAGGAATCTAGTACAGACAGAAAGAAAAGAAGGGAAAGCATCAACATTATCTGAGAGTGAGACATTTTAGGCCAACCCAAAAGATTCCACATCTTCACTTTCAAGTAACAACATTATATACACGAAAATTAAAAGAAAATACCTGAGGCTGACAATGGCAGGGAAATGGTGTTTGGCTAAAGTGGGAAGCAAGGGGTGGTGATCTTAGATTTATGGTGACATAGTCAGAGTACAGAGATGAAAATTAGAGGCTCATCAAATAAGCAAACAAGACCATAATAATGTAGGAGAATTAACTATATATTCAAAAATACAACTGTAAATTGAACTATGAATGAACAATTTTATTTGCTTGTTATTGTCCTTTAATAGAAAACAACACTGTCTGTTCAATATGGTATCAGAGATATTCTTTTTGCTGGAATTTTCTTTGAAGAGCAGTGATGCAGAAAGTCTTTTTATGTCAGGTTCTGGAAGGTCAAAGGAAAAAAATGGTAAGGAGCAAATAGGTAATTGAGATGGTCTTGCTGAGAAGCATAAAGCATGAGGTAGATTTACATAGTATTAGCAGTTCAATACCCAGAGGTTGTAGCTAGATTCACCCAATTATGTTTCAAGGACTATCATTTTTTACATATAACATTAAGAACCTTGCCTACCTGTTTTACAGTCTGTCTCGTATGACTTCAGGGACTGTGTAATTGTTACAGAATTTCTTTCCTGCAATAATACATTTGAAAAATGTTCTGGAAATGTTCTATTTTCCTCTTCCATGTTTTTTTCTCTCTCTCTGTTTCTTCTATTATTAAATGGGCATGAAAACCAAAATTAATTTCGCTTCTTGTAGACAATTTTTAAACAAATCATTTTGTCAGAAGCAGAACAACTGAAGTGAATATATAGAAAGCAAGTGTTCCCTGTGGTCATGTCTAGATCTCAGTATAGACCAGTCAGGACACCATACGTCTAGACCTCACAGGGTAGACCAGTCAAGACATCATCTCTAGTTTTGCTATCACAGCATTGATATGTTAGATGATAAGATCACATGTATGCACATGCATGAAAGAGCAATCGAAGGACGAAGAGGGACAATAGAGTCTCCTTAATGCCTCAGCTCTGTAAAACCCATGTCCTTTTGAAGTCCTATAGCTTGCTCTTCTCAAGCAATTCTACATTTTGTTTTATTTTTATTTTTTTAACCTGCTCACCATGAGGCTCCTGTGGCAGTGCCATTAGCCTCCTTTCCTAAATGTTCATCTCACTGAGATTTTCCACTTGAAGGATTTGAGCCACATGTGTGTCAGGGTTTCTGAGGAGTTGGGCTGTCCTTGCTTCTCACAGTATCCTGTTCTTCCTCTGACTTATTATTTGCTGTGTAGCTTTCATCCTGTTACTCCATGGTATATTATTTGCTGTGTAGCTTTCATCCTGTTACTCCATGGTAATACTTCCTCACCCTTACCATCACAGCTTTTATTTTACAACTGTAAAGTTTAGTAGCAGTGCCATAGCAGACATGTCCAAAGCTTAGCATTCAATCAGTATGTAACAATCATATCTGGTCAAGCATGCTCCAATAGTAACATCATAGCAGAAAAAGGCAGTGGGAAATTTACAAGAGTTTTGGTGAATACTTTACTGTTGCTAAACAGGAATTGTAAGGAAGACATTGCCTCCTGGATTGCAAAAGATGTCTGAGAGAGAATTCTCACCTGGAAATGGCTGATACTTCTCTTTTCTGATTAAAACTTTTTACCATTTCTCAACTTTCTTTCTCTCTCCATATTTTTCCTCTGTAAATTTGAAGGGTATGTATGCTAACAGCTTACAGCTTTGGTATGAACCACAAAGTGCAATGAAGTTTGCATATTTGACATCATTGTGGACAGCCATGTTATGTGTGGGAGCTGAAAGAGAAGTTTATGGTACTGTTTGAATTGAATTAACACGGACACCTGTCGGTTCAAAATTTTTATGTTAACTTCATTGGTGCACTTGCAGAAATACACACAAGCCCTGATATGCTAATAAATTCTACCACCCACTGTTATGATATATAATTTTCCACCAGAAGGCATGTGAAATATTTAAAGTGATTATGCCCTTATATGTATCCCCATAAAAAAAAGGCAATAATTTAGTTTTATAATACTTATTTCCTGTTCACAAGAACAAACTAATGGAAATTTAGGTCTTGATTAAAGTTCTTGATTGTAGTTCATTCAAGTTTTACTAGAAAAGGGTATGATAATCAATATTTTAATAAACATTATTTTAATTTAGATTAACTAGTTAGGTCTGTAGTAATTGTGGACTGATAACTCTTTAAATTGTGACTTTTTTTAGACTGTCTAAAAGTGACAGTGACAAACACAGTCAATGAATGAATTTTGATCAGGCATAGGGAAAACATTTAGATTTTTCTTAAGCATAGGTTGCTACACATATGAAATTATTTTCTTTTTCACTATCAAAAGCTGATATTTTTCAGACTTTTTCCAGATTTTTTTTATGAAGTTCCAAAATTTTAGAAACAATTTGATGAAATGCTCTTTTCTCCTGAAATCTTTTGGTGAGGGACAAATGACCGTATCCTAAATATTGCAAGCACCGGTATAGTTTGTCAGTCTTGCAGAGGCAATATTGATAATTGTAAATTGATTTAAAATCTATCCCTGGTACTGGATCTCCAGTACCTTTGTAGTTGCAATAAATATATTAGTACCACATTTTGTGTCTAAATTGCAATTCTTCTTTCTCTGTAAAGTTGCAGTTTATAGGAAACACTGCAGACTTCTATACCCTGGTGACCTCTAGAGTACGTGAAAAATTGAGAATCATCAATTTGTGTTTAAATTGCTTGCATTTACCTTCCATTTGTGTGGCATTTTATTGTGTAACTGAATAGTACTGGTTTTAATTGTGACTTAATCAGAGAAGAATAAATACTGAGCATCTCAATGTCCATTTTGCAGACAGCTGAATATTTTCTGGATAAAAATGTGGCTATAAATCTTGACTTCAATTTCTAAGGCTCATGAACGCTAATGGACATAGTGTAAAAGTATTGAAAACTGCACTGACAATTGAACCTGAAAAAGAAGAACTGAAGCTTATGAAATGTACTGATTTTTCACAGTTCTGGTTTTGTATAAGAAATGATCCAGATGTTGCTGGCTGAAAATTTCAGTGGAATTCTGTCTCACTATGTTTCAGTTCTTTTTTTCTGAACCACAACACATTTCATCTTTTGATATTATCATAAGACATATTTAGAAAAACTACTTTCCTAGTGATTAACATCCTTAATATTAAGAATTCTTATTTAAATGAAATATCATTTAAAATATAGATTAAATAAAGCCAAGAGGTGGCAGTAGTCTATCCCGTGTTTATTCTCTGCTTTATTGGTGGTGGTATATAGTTTCCTTTCTTTTATAGACACAAGTATTTCAGATAAGATATATGGTTATTTTTTAAGTTCTCAGCTGGCTAGTATTCTGAGTACAGCTCCCATTCCATCAAAGTCTCTAAGGTCTTTGTCAGAGCTATGAGAGAGTATCTCTTTTAAAGGCTTCATCCTCTGAAGACAGTGAGACAGAAGCTTAGAATGTCTGTGACTGGGCAGGTATGAGTGAGAACAAGGAAAGTCTTTGATCCTCATGCAGAGTGGGAGGACAGAATGTACCCATCCTTAAGCATCCTCTAAAGGTTTGCAGATCTCTGTGCTGTATCTTTGTGAGGTCTATGTCTCTAAAACCTACACAAAAAAAAAAAAAAAAAAAAAAAAAAGTAAACATTACAGAGAATTACTGCTGAAATTATCCCATAATAACCATGGAGGAAGGCATGGAAGAGAAGAGAGGACGGTTTGCTAGCAGGAGAGCTGGGGTCAGACATCAAGGATGATCTTTTCTTTCCCAGCATGAAGGTGTTTCCTGTAGAGGTGAGAAGGGAAACAGGAGAAGCCTAACATGATTTTAACCTTGGCAGGGCTATGCCTCCAACATTTCTGCTGGGTAATGAGTACATAGTTGAGCATGTGGAAGGGAGTCAGCTGGAGTGGAGAGTGACTTGAAACTGGCTGTGGCCTGTGAAAACTGGCAGAGAGTTTTCTTACCTCAGAAATAAAATAATACTTTGAAGGGGAAATAAGATGGCTGGCTGGTCTTTTTCCAAAATCGCATAGTTGTTTCCTGCATTTGTAAAACAAGGATAGGTGGGCCCTTTCATCAGCACTAATTTAATCAAAAATCTAAAACATAGCATCATAAAAGCCTCTATGATGAAAATTGACTCTAGCACGGTAAAAATTTAACAACTTCCTTTGCGGAGCAAATCCCTTCCCCATAGTAAGAAAAATGACAGAGTAGGAGCATGGACTCTATCAAAATAAAAGTAGTTCTCTGATCCCTAAAAAACATTTGGTCTTTACTTCCTTTCAGGAAATGTCCAAGAAAGTTAGATCACAAAATCTGTTTAAAATCTGATCACAAGAAATACTCCCTCAATGGACCCAGATTCCTGGATAAAAACTAGGGAGCTAGGGCTGAGAGAGAAACTGAAGGAAATGAAGAAGTTAGGGAGCTCATACTGACAGTCATTAGAAAAAAATGTTTGGCACAGTTACATTATTACAAATTGACTTATTCTCTGATTTGTCATAATGTAAACCACTCAGTTCCTGTAACATTTGGGTGAGAGTTGAGTAGAGAGAAAACTGATGAGGTTCAAGTACAGCAAGTCCAGTCCTACAGCTGGGGAGGAAGAACTGCATGCATCAGTACAGGTTTGGGATTGATCAGCTGGATAGGAATTCTACAAAAAAGGACATGGATATTCTAATGGACAACAACTGTGCTCTTATAGCTGACAAAACTAATGATATCCTGGGGTACATTAAAAAGAACATGGCCAGCATGTTGTAGAAGCTTATTCCCTCTCTCTCCTCTGACTTTATGAAGTCTCATCTGGAGTATTGTGTCCAGTTCTGGGCTCCCCAGTTCAAGAAAGATAGGGAGCAGTGAAGGGCCAGGAGGATGCTTAAGTAACATGGAGCATCTCCTTTAAAAGGAAAGGCTGAGAGATCTGGGACTGTCCAGACTGGGGAGAAGACTGATAGAGGATTGCATCAATGCCTATAAATACCTAAAGTGTGGGAGCCAAGTGGGTGGGGTCAGGGTCTTTTTGGTGGTGCCCAGCAACTGAAAAAGGGACAGTGAATGCAAACTGGATCATAAGAAATTCCATATGAACAGAAGGAAAAAAATTAGAGCATTGGAACAAACTGTCCAGAGACATTAGGGACTCTTCTCTGGAGATATTCAAAGTCCGCTTGGACACTTTCAAGTAACCTACTATGGAGAACCCGATTTAGACGGATATTGGACTTGATGATCTGCAGAAGTCCCTTCCAAACTTGTGGGATTCTGTGAATACCTGAGAAATGCAGAATGTGATCTTACTATCTGTGATGCAACAGCTCCTAAAGTAGATGTTACATCAGGTTACTGTAAGAAAAGGGAGCAGTGTGGCAGGGGAGTGTAAAAAACCTGCAGAAGGAAGAGGTAACAGCCATACTCTCAGACTCTGAAAACACAAAGAGAGGACAAGAACTTCAAGAGTAAGAGCAGTCTAAGCTGTACAAAGTTAATGTATTGCAGTCTTGCTTCAAGCAGTAAGTGCCAAGAGATTGTTTTTCTGAAGGAGTAACCACAGAAAACTGGTGTCAGTTCATGACAGTGCTAGTTACCAACATATATTGTCAAGAATCTTCTAGAAGATCGCAGTTTAATTTGTTCAGGATTGGTTTGGTTATGTCATGTGAAAACAGGAGCTCATAAAGTTAGGCTTATCAGTGCTAATATCTGTAAGTGTATGGTGATATGAAAGTTCCATTTGTAGAATGTAAATCATTGGTATATATGACCTGTGTTGTTTCCTTTTGTTTCTTTGTTTATCAGGGTTGCATTTACAAAGTCATAGTAGTTGGAGGCCAGCTTTGTGGATTCTCTTTTCTGTTCTGAGTTCACCTTCCATTTTCTGGGGTGGAAATTGTACTTAAGATTGTTTTAGTCAGAACAACTTATTTCATACTCTGTTTTCTTTTCTGAGATTATTACAACTGTATGGTTACTATTTCCCCCCCCCCCCCCCCCCCAGATAAAATGAATTCAGATGATTTTTAAGATCCATCTCTGAGTTTTGAATATTCCCATTGGAATGCAACAATCTGTACTACTAGTATCAAGAATAAAAAAAAAAAGTAAGTTTGACTTCATGGAAAACTTTGCAATATTTTCTCACCAAAGTTTTTAAAAATCTAAGCTATAAAAAACTCACTACTTTATTAGTATTATTTAATCTTATTTGCAAATCAGTGGTATTAAAATAGAGATAAGTTTGTATTATCACAAATATGTAACCATCAAATCTTATTCCACAGAGAGCATATGATTAAACAGTATTCATATGATACCTAATGATAATCCTACACAAATATCCTGCTGTGTTCTCTGTAGCATATTTATGATCTTGTTGTGCCAGGTCCAAGTTTCTTGACATTCTGAATACCCCTTTGGGAAAATATGACATCTTGCAGTAATGTACGCTGTGCATGTCAAAAAACAACAGCAATATGCTTCTGCTACTCTGAGTTTTAAAAATGGAAAGAGCAGGCTGTTCATTTTTTAACATACGCGGAATGGTGATGTTTACAATACCAGCTGGAAAAGCAAATGCCTGTAGAAAGCATTGTGTGGAGAAAACAGGACAGGAGGAATTAACAAAAAAACCCAAACCACTCAAATTTGGTATACTGAATGAGTGCTGAAAAAAAGGAACAAGGAGATCTTAGACTCTGATCATGCTCCCCAGATCTTACAGGACATTATAAAATGACTCTGAAATATTTGAAGTTGTGAAACATATAAAGAGATAATAACTGTTAGTTCCAGAATTTCCATTTGCTGAAGGCAAGCAAAGAAACAAAACAAAACAAAACAAAACAAGAAAGGACAGAAAATAAAATATTTACTGGGATTATAAGTAGAATAAAATATGACCTTGGTAGTTTCATGGTGTCCTGTAAATCTTTGAAAACTGGACACTGGACTTAATGGTAATGAAAACTGGGTAATTTCTTATCTTAGCAGCTTCTTAGGCTTCTGTTTACAAACAGATTTGTAAGTTAGCTTCTTTGAGTGATATTTCTGTTCCTTTGCAAATATAATTTTTAACACTCATTTCACTATTTTAGTTTAACATTCACTTACAGTCCAGAAAATGTAAGAAAAATCACTTCATTTATAATGCTAACCATTGCTGCATGAAAATCTTGAGAAGAAGAATAGATCAATCTACCCTGTTTTCCACATTCATGCCAGCTTCCCTCTTTGTAGCTCAATAAGGAACTGCTGTTTATGGTGTAAGATAGCTAAGTCAAGCTAAGTAAAATCAACAAATGAATCACAGAATTGTAGGGGTTGGAAAGGACCTCTAGAAATCATCTAGTCCATCTCCCTGCCAAGGCAGCTCCCTACAGCAGGTTGCACAGGTAGGTGTCCAGGAGGTCTTAAACGTCTGCAGGGAAAGAGACTCCACAAACTTCACAGCCTCTCTGGGCAACCTGTTCCAGTGCTCTGTCACCGTTACTGTGAAACCCTTTAGTAAGTTAACGCTTCACAAAAAGTAATCTAGATATTTTCTGCAGCATTTACTAGTAGAATTTCAAAGCATTGTAGGCAACATTCAGCATCCACTATGGAAGAAATCATCTTTTTCTTACTGATAGCATAGTGGAGAGACTTTCAGAAACAAGAAATGGTAGGCGCTTAGAACAATTTGAAGCCCAAACATTTTATGTAAGCACCCCAAAAAGATCTTAGAAATCCAATAATAATGACAATGTAAATAATAATAATAACAACAAACTGTATCTACCTTGTATAACATCTCACAGTGTGGAAATCTTTGTCCTGAATTTTAAACTATCTTCTATGAAACTACATATTTCAACAGAATGAAATGATACTCCTGTCATTCAGAGGAAGACAGTCTCTGTATCATTCAATATGTAATAACATAAAACCCTCAGCAATTTGCACTTTCAGACTCAAAGCTTAAAAAAGTAACACAGATCTTTATAGGTGTATTTTCAATGTTAATTCAGCCAAAAAATCACGGAATATAAAATAGTGATCATTTTTTACCCTCCTACCTCGTACAAAAATCTTGGAAATATTATTTTAAACAATGAGCCAGTATAAGATATTGCTGGAGAAATCAAGTTGATTTTTCAAAGAGGAAATAAAGTGAGACAGAGAAAAATAAAAAACTGTCTTTATATTTTATTTCATTTTATTTTATATTATTTTATTTTATTTTATTTTATTTTATTTTATTTTATTTTATTTTTAATCTACTAGTAAATAAGATATTAACCAGTGAATTTCAGTGCAAATGCTGTATATACATATATATACAAATATTGTCTGTAATCCAAGTTCATATGCAACATTTCATATTCTACAAGCAGTATAATTAGACTTAACACTCACTGAATGAAAATGTGAACACTGGTGATGACATTCTATTAAATGCTACATCTGAAAACGAAAGTTCTTATACAGTAGCTAATAATAAATAAATAAAAATTTCATCCTATTCAGTTGGATAATACAGAAAATAAGAACAGTAGAACAAGAAAAAAAACAACAAAGGAAAAATGTCAGTGATACAGAAAATGACTGACTGAAAAACATAAGCATGAGTGATTGATTCTGCAATTAAAAAAAAAAAAACACAAGAATTTAGTTGAACCAAATAACATAAACCCTAAAAAATAAATTTATAAGTATGACATTAGAAAAAAGAAAATACAGTAAAGTAAGGTGAGATATTGAGAAAAGGGAAAATGTTTAGTAATCAGAAAACATATTTACGAACAATTTTAAAGCTTCATTTGCACTGATTCAGTCTGAAAGCATAGAAAATGATATTAGTTGCTTTATATTCACAGACCTTTTTGCGATACATGTGGAATGAAATTCACTGCATACTATTCAAAAAAGATGTTGCTGCACTGAGAAGATCTATGGATGACTCATCAGATCTTCTAGAATCTATAGTAGGCAGGTTACTGTAGTATAGTTAACTGCTGCAGGCTTAATATTTCTAAGAACAATAAAGGTGTCATATAGGGGTAAATGTTCAGGGTTACCCAACAACTAGTAATGCAATGGTTCCCCACAGAGTATTTTTTACACTTTTTTTTACCTATATTATGTAAATAGGGCATTGGCAGTATTTCAAAAGCCTTGAGGTAAAATAGTACTGATCTAGCACCATACTCCTCAGACTGTAATTACTTTTTATCGGGGTAAAGAAATGAGGTATCATAATGTAAAATCTTCAACTTTTTTTTTAATATGAGTATTTTCACTAGAACATTTTGCAAATGTTTATTGCAGTTTTCAACTTCTTCCTGTGATTAATGTTAGGATTTTTTCATAAATCTTAGAAGGATCAGATAGCAAAACCATAGTTTCTCTAGTGGTATGAAAAACAATAAAAAAGGTCTTGTTTGGATAGGATATTTCACTGATTTAAACTATCATAGGGAAATATGAGGTTCTGTATAATGACTTAATACAGACTTCTGTGTTGGAAAGTAGTTACAGTTTGGTAATTGACTGATAGTTCTATAGATTGCTTATAAAACACAAAGTAAAGTAAGTCCTTTTCCATTTATAACTGCAAAGTGTTGTAAAACGAAGAAGAAAAATGAATCAAAATCTTATGTTTACTTACAGTACTTCCAGCAATATATTATACACTATACAGTGAAATTATATTACAGAATACTTATCAATTTAAGGCTTCTGAGAAATTAAAATAATTAAAGAAGGAGCTATTAATATCTGTTTTTGTTTGGTTGGTTGGTTGGTTTTGTTGAGAAATTAGCAGAGGATAGTGTTTTTTGTTCCTGTTTCGTACTTCTCCAGTGGGCTGTATTTCAATGAAATTCCGTGGAAGTAGCCTGCTGTGGAACAAGCTGAATGTTGCAAAAACTGCTAGTATATACGATCTGACTTAATATCAGTAATGCAGCTTACTGTCTTGAGGCTTGAATGGAATGCAAAACAAAGTAAGAATTTTATAAACAAGGGAGGAAACTTCTAATATTCAGTCATCTCATAGGACACATTTTCTCAGAAATATTTCACCTATAGAAAGGGACACTAAAGAAGGCTGGCCTGTGAGCAGCAAATTTACTTATTTACGCACTTAGTGTGTTTATATATTTATACATGTGCACACAAACTATTTAGCTATCTTTTACGTTGGTGTCGAAATGTTTGTATACCTAATCCTATATTGGTTTCTTATTGAAAAGTTTGTATATCATTCTGACCATAGTTGAAAAAACCAATGGAATAACTCATTTGGAAAATGAAAAAGGGAAATTGTTGGGGGAAAAGGGAGCAAGAGGACAACAGGAGGTCAAAATCCATAATGTCAGTAATAATAAAGGGTCTCTTCAGGTACTAAAGCAGAAAAAAAAAAAAAAAGAATGAGGAGTTAAAGGTGTTTTAGTTTTATTTTAGCAGGAGTAAAGATGTCAATAAAATTTAGGAGAGGACTATGATCATTCATCTGTTCAGATATTACAATACCAGTGAAATCAATATCAAGATATTGTCATATTCCTTCATTATAAAAAGATTAATGATTAACATTCCAACATTGTGACACATTTTTTCTCATAGAACTCTTTACATTTTGAAATGTCTTATATTACATAAACTATACAATGAAACTTATGAACTGGAAGGCTTTCCAGTGTAACCAAAGGAGAATTCAAACTGAGTTAACCTGAGTTGAATTTTGAATATTTCTTTTGTTTTACAAAACATTTTCCAAGATATTTTTAGCTTTCAGAGAGCATAAAAATATACTTTTCAAGCTATTTTTTAGGAGAGGAAAATTCCTACTTTTGTCTACTCATAAAGTCTGCAATTCTTTGATTACTAATAACATATTTTTGAGGACATACAGACATACAGGAACATTTATTAATAGGAAATAAACTTATATTTATTGAGTAGTCTAATATTTTTCTAATTTTGAAGATGGGACATAGTGACTAATAGTGACTTCTGTGATATAGATGTCAATCTTTGAGTACTGAAGTAATGTTTCAACAGTTCCCACATGGTCATCTACTCATGTTGTTTTTAATCAAGGGATCTCAGTCTCTTATAACTGGGTACTGGAAAGCAATTCTGGTGCAAGAAGATTTGCATTTATTTTTTCTTCTCTATGTGAAAAAATTGCAGCTATCAGCAATGGAAGCTTCAGAAGCATGTAGCAAACTTAATGCCTGTTTGAAGAATGTTGTCTGTTAGTATCATAGAGGTTTTATGACCTTTTTTACCTATTTTATGTCCTGCTTCCTAATCATATTTATGATTAGTTGCTAAGAAGAGGACATTGTTACCAGGTAGTCTCTTCCAGGTTGTTGTGTTCTTAGGCAGTGTCATGTAACCGACATCAGTATTTTGGATTCTCTAAGCAAAGGTTTACATTAATTTCCTCCCTGCAAAATTCCTTCATTTAAAGCTTTTCATTAAATGTAGTTCTTTCAGAACAATGTAAATCTCAGACTAACTAAATAAGGTGGAGGATAGTTCCAACAAATGTAAAAGTACCTAACATCTTCACTTTCCCATGAAAATGTTAGATGTTTCAGCCATTAACAAGGCAGTTTAAGTATTGTTTGATACTTCAAATGGTCACAGTACTTGTTACCAGTGTGAACAGATAAAGACAGAAAGTGATGAATGACAAAATAAATTCATTTAAATCATGTTACAAATCAAACAGCCATTTACAGTCAACTGCAGTTTTCTTCTAGACAGAAGTGTGATTGTCAGTCTGTCTTTAAAACTGAATTCACACTATGTTTTCTCTATCTAGTTACTTGGGTCTTTGCTTATATTTTACCTTCTTTCACCTCTGCTTTTCTCTGAATATCTAGAATTTCATCTTCCTTTTTTTCGGCTTTGAAATTTCCATCCACATACTTTGTATTCCTTTACTAATGAGTATCCCTCTGGTGTTACACACCACTTCATAAATAATGTCAATGGCTGCAACACTTCTCAGCACTATTCTATTTGTTCTGCTACTATAGATTTTTATTCTTTTTCTTCAGCACAGCACGATAGGGGATCAAGAAAATGACAGGTCAGGAATAATTTATTTAGAGTAAATAGAATAGCAGCAATAAAAGCATTCCACGATAGGCTGTGCCCAATACAGCTAGTGTTTAGTCAATTATGTGTCTCTTTTGTTGACAACCTCATGAAGAGTCCATGCACACACACACACACACTGTGGCACTACCATTGATGGCATGGAATTTTAACATATAGCTGTAGTAGGCAAATGTCATTAGGTAGCTTTTAGATGCTATGATAAACTTTTTAAAGAGAGATTGCTTGCTTTTCTGGATGAGCATTACATTGACAGGAATGAGATGTCTAACCAATATTGCTGTCTCCTTTAAATATACATATAATATAATAGCAGTATTAATAACAATTTCAATATTTTCAAAACACAGATAAAAAAATAATTAACATCTATTGTATTACAAGTCATCCAATAATGTTGCAACCACTGTTTCTAGAAAACAATCAGTAATATTAATAGCAAGGGAAAACACAGATTACAACAATAGAAATGCTATACTCAATATTTTCTAGGAGTTTTATCAAGAAAGTTATGAGAATTTCCCTTTTCAAACATTTCCTTAATCACCTACTCTTGCTTAAATGCTATCTAAATGTTTTAGGTTTGGAGAAGAATGTTTTTCTTGGCAAAGGATATATATATTGCAACTTGTATTCCAGGAAAAACTATAATCTTAAATAAAAAGTCTTCATTCAAACTAGGCTGCAGACTCTTTCGCAAGTACATTAATAGTATGTAAACTATTTCTATGTGTTGACAGGCTTGAATTTCTTAGTCTCTATGCATCAGATGTCTCTTCAATGACTAAGGATATTTGGTTTTCTGCTGAATATTTTCCACTTAGAAAGCAGTGAAGAACTGCTGCAAGTTTATATTATATTAAGAAAAAAGGAATCCAAACTTTCAAAAGCAAACAGAAGATCTTTAATTATGCAAATTGCAGCAATAGATCTTCAGGCATACCTGTGTGTGTAAATTCAATAAATTAGAAGAAATTATTATTAGAAAATTCATCTTGTCTATTTTTCAAAAAAGGTGGCTTCATTTACACCCATGAGCATGAGTATCAGAAGTAACATTAAAGAGCTTATTTTCAAATAGATAGGAGAGCAAGGGAGTGAGACATTTAAAATAAAGTCAGAAATTTTGAGCAGCAGATGGAGGGGATATAAAATTGTTCAAAATACACTAAATTATCTGAATCCACCTTTTTTCCAATGTGATCTGTGTTTTTAATTTGAAATCACTTTTTCTGTACTCAGAGTTTAACCTCTACGATGGCATATGCAACCCTGCAGATTCTGAGGGGTATAGCTTGCTCAGGAGAAAGTCTGAGGTTCATTAAATTTTGTGAAAGTTATTACCAAGTACTTCGAAATCCTCAGAGATTTGCTTGAATAAAGACTAAAGTGCTTTTGAAAACTTAATCCTGAGCCTCAAAAAAAAAATAAATTAAACACATTAGTCTACTCAGATCTAGATTCAAATAGGAGTAGGTATCTTGAGTGTTAACTAAGTAAAAAAATCTCTTAAGTTTTCTTCACTTTTCTCAGACACTTTTGTGCTCTGGTCAATAGTCATTCCAGAGCAAGCCTTTGGCAAACCACAATTTTTGCAATAGCTACTAAAAGCAAAGATTTCTTTTGAATTATACAGAATTGTAGAAAAAGTACTTAGTGTTCTCTCATAAACACTGAATTTGCTGCTTTTTTTTTCTCTTTCTTTGCAGGAAGACAAGGCTGAACAAGTCACTTAGTATTACAGTGTCACTGGTCTCAGTAAAAAACAAGTTTGAATGAATTCAGCTAGGAATTTGAACATAAATTTCACCAAGTCTGAAATGGCTAGAACTACAGAATCTTAAGATCCTGGGATAATCCTAGTTTGATGGGAACTCAGGAGTCTTCATTTCCCTTATACTCACAGCAGGACGAGCTCTGAAGTCTATCCTACTTGCACAGGGCCTTGTCCAGCTGTTCATTGAAGGCCTTCAATGATGTTTCAGGATATGGTTGGATATGAGAGACAGGATGTCTCTGGAGCTAAGGCAAGCAAACTATGTGCTCAGAGTAGCACAGAGGTTTATGAGTTTTATTCAACATACACAGACTCATAGGCTTCCTTTTTAGATAATCCCAGCAAGCAGAAACTCCCTAAGTGATTATCTACTAACATTTGAGAAATGGTGAACCACTGGAAAGGAGAAAGAAAAAACATGCCAGCAGTGGGTACAATAGGTAGTGCCAGCAGGGTGTCTCCTCCTTCCAAGTGCACTTTCCCTCTCACTCCTACTGCTGCCACTCTCCTGCTGTTATTCTCCCTATGATCTGCAGGGTTTTTCCACTTGTACACCATACCTGCAAGGGCAACACACGATACAGAGCCCAAGTGGGACACCTGCTAGTAAAACAAGTCTTTGCAAAACTAAGATAAACTGCCAAGGTAGCTCTCACTATAAAACAAGATATTTGTGACTACAATGCAAATATCTGTTCTCTTAAAACTGTCAGAATACTTTGTTCTGTCCCCAGGATCATTCTTCATCCAGTATCCTATAAGGCCCTTGACATAGATGTAGACTTTTTGGGCAGCTTGTTCTATTGCCAGGCTTTCTTAGGGTAAAAAATGTTTTTGTTATATCTAGTCAGAACCTCTTTTGCTTCAGTTCACAGCAGTTATATCCTGTCCTCTAGTCTTACAACAGCTTCAAGAGCCCAGTTGCATCTCAAGAGCTTTCCTGCTGAGGAGTTGCTGTAAGGTATTCCTGAAGAAATTCCTTTTTCAGCCTGAACTTGGTCACATCTTCCAGGGTATGTGCTATAGCACTCCCACAATATTGTTAGCCCTCTCCTGAGAACTTTTAAGTTAGCTGATGTCTTTCATACACTGGTACACTGAACATCAGAGTATCTAGGAAAAGATTTTCATTCCAGGGGTGTAGTCCAGCTATGTTCTGTCCCTATTCCATTAATCCCCCAATGTTTTCACTATCTGTAATTCTTCAGAGCCTTCAGAGCTCTATGAAATCTGAATACTGCAGTGTCTCATAGGATACTGTACTTAGCAGATGAAGTCCTATATAGAGACAGATGTAGCATCTTGGTAAAATATTTTTAGCATTTTTCTCAGATACTGTGGTACAAATGAGATAATAGAACAAAAGAGTCAATTAAGTTAGAACACCTAAAATGAGTAGACAGGATCTACATAGGGGTTTTAGACATGCTACAATCAAATTGCTTTTGCAAAGCCTGACAGTTTTTGCCTGCTATGGTCCACCAGCTGTTTGTGGGCTGATCTGCATTGCAATCCAAGATATCATCTCCCCTACAGATACATACTCTCAATTTAATGTTAATCCACCTTAACAAGCTTCTTCATATTGTAAAATGTACTCCAACTATATAAAGGGCTTATCGTTACCTCAGTGGCCTTCAGAGAACCTATACCCAGAATAGCAAGAAAAAAAAATGTCTATGTGCTGTGTTTTAAGATACAGTATGGATTGTTTTAAAGGACTGCATGATGTCAGTTTAAGACTGGAACACATCTTCATTAATATGACCACATGAACAGGATACCCCAACATAAAAAAAAGTACAATATAAAAGTCTTCCTCTACAACTGCAGGGCAGCAAATACTTCATGAATTTCATGCAGTTTAAAATGTATCTAGACCATCGTGTTTAATAGTCACTGGTAGACCATCCTCCATTTGTTTGATGTCTTTTAAAAAAAAATCTGTTCTGTTTTCCACAGCAGCCATTGACAGTGAGCTTCACAATTTAATTTTGTTTGATTTAGCTGCCTGGCCCTAGGTGTTCTCCTGATCTACTATTACTCAGAATTTCCTGCTGACATTAGCTATACTCATGATGATCACAGAGGAGGAGTAAAAGGCATTTTTAGTAATAGTTATAACTGAGTATTGAAGTTATTGCATTTTACTGGGGGATGGCAGCTGGAAGAGGGAAACAGCAAAAGTAAAGTATATGCCTGTATTAGATTATTATTGGCACAAAACACTAAAAATACAGATTGTGAATACCGTCACGTCACGTAGACTCTTTAATTCAGCATATATTGTTTAACTAATGTTACAAGTTACGCAGCCTGCAGATATAACTGGGATAGATCACTCCACTTTTTATGCTAAGCTTGAAATACATTTTACAAAATCTAAAGTTCATTTTCTGATAGTGCCAATATAACAGCAATTTAACTGAAGCAGAAAAGAGATATCCTAAGAGCATGCAGCTTACTGCGTTATGGGTCTATCAAATAAGACCTCTACAATTTCTTATTTTATGTGATCATAAAAAGATCCCACAGCTGTTCTTCGAAGCTAACTGAATTGAGTCAGTTTTCCTTGGCAAAATTTTCTCATTTTAGAATTATTCAACATACTTCACAGTGCTCAGATACTGCTCTCTAATTCCAGAAGGAGATATACTTCTTCAGTACCATATGTTTACTGTGCATAAAAAATTTGTGACACAAAATGGTTATAAATATCTGAAAATATTTATAATAGATGTATGAACTGGCATGTTATTTCAAAAGACCAATAGTGATTCAGGATTCTGAGCCATACTAAAATTCTGTCAAATGTGTAATTATTCAAGAACTGTAGTCTGACATTTCATAAGAGAGTGACTAAATCCTGTAAATTAGATGGGCTCCCTAGCCTTTGATGCTATCATGGAGAGAGATAGAATGAGACCGAGGTCTATTTTATATTCTCCAGAGGATCACCTTAGAAGAAATTAAGGATTAATTTGTTTATTATACAATTATTACATTTATAAATATACATATTATATGTAATACATAATTGTCATATATTATATGTTTATACTTTCCATTATGCAAGGAAGCAATGAAGTGATGTCATTCTGTATCATTTCTTGGTCTGTACCATATATTTTAGAATGTAAACACCTAACCCTGAAGCAGGACACAAATGTCAAATCAGCTACAGTTTTACATGGAAAAAAAAGAAAAAAAAAATTATATTCCTGCAGCTTAAAGTCCCATACTACCAAACTGCTGCATTTCCTTGACCAGGAAATCAGTCTTTGACCACAGAAAACTTCCCAAGATACATGTCAAACACAGCAAAATTTCATGAGAAGGCTTTCAGTTCTATTTTTTTTCTTATGAAATAAGATTTGTGCAAATATTTCCACCAAGTAGATGGAGTTTATATTATTCACATTGCTAAATTAGAGAGAGAATAGGATATCACTTACAAAAAGTGTGGTCAGTTAATACAGAAATGCACTTTACCAAAAATGATCTACCAATTTTTCTGTATGAACTGATTTATATACAGTACTGAAGATACTAGCAAAGCAACAAAGCAAAGCAACAAAGCAAAGCAAAGTATCTTTAGCTGCCCATAATAGTAATTTCAGCTGTCTAATGAATATATTGTAACTAGTAAGAAAAAGTTTTCTAGCTGCACGCATATCACAAGCAGTGATCTGCTTGTGTAAACTTTCAAAAAGCTTTCAAAGGATTCAAATGAAAAATAGGTAGAAACTGACAGCTTGAGCACAAGTATTAACACACTCCTTGCTAATTGCTGCCATCACAAATTAATGGAAGACTTGAATCTCCTGACAGTGATTATGTAACATTCTGTGGTTAAGGGAACTTGAGGCAGTGCATAACAGATGCCATCATTAATATGCAACTGCATATGCTTCTAGTGCACAAGTTTTTGTGAGCATTATTCTTTTCACCTTCTTTTTTTTTTTTTGTGTGTGTACTTGTTACAAATAATTCTTCAAATTCTTGTCTTCTTTTCCACCTAGAAGTTATAAAACATGATTTAACCCTTTGCCTTTTCCATTAGAGAGCCTGTTTGTTCAGTATTCCAGGGATATTAGAACTGGAAATAGTTATAATTTAACATCTTCTAAATAATGAAATTATATTTGACTTGGATCATCTTTTTCCCCTCCTTTTTTCCTAGGAAACTTAGATTAAAGTCTTTGGGAACAAGAGTTCTTTAATTGCTGCTGAATTTCTTTCACAAGGCCTAAATCCTGACTTGAATTTCTGCTTCTTTGGAGAATTAGTTTTGTTTATTTTTTAAATCTCTATTTGTTTTATTATTACAAACAAAATAACCACCACCACCAAAACACTTACTGTGAGACACCATTCCATTTGCACAAATTGCCACCCAAATATTTGTCCTCAATTGCTTTCTGGTGCCAATAGGCAGAACAATGGAAAAGGCTGGTTAAAAACCATCACTTTAAGACAGTGTAGAACAAGAAAATATTTTTCTTCATTTTCCAGTTATTTCTATATACTTTTCATAATAGTCTCTCTTCATCTCATCACTCTTCCTTTCCCTATGAATAAGGACATCTTCAACATTAGTTTGTGATGGTCTCCTTTTACTCTTCACTGTAACAGCAGAGGTCTAAATCTAAAGCACATTCTTGACAGGGACGCGCATACCATCTTTTCTCTTCTTTCAAATCACAACTTGGTTTCTCTGTCTCTTTGTATCTCTCATCAGACTCCAACAGGGAATTGATGTCATTTCTACTGGTGAAAAACAGTTGATGTACATCTGCCTTAGGGACTTGGGGGTTATGCATGAGTCGCTGATGGGAGTGTGACTGAGCGTCAGTGAATTGGAGAGGACAACTCCAGAAAGCAAACTGCACACATGAAGGACTTTCACCTTTCACATAGTCACAGGTTTACGGTCTCTCAGACCACCAAAGCTCCTCCAGCTTTTTCATTTGTCCTGGGTGGTGTGAAAGGATCTAAGTGGTGGCTCAGAAACTAAGTGGGTGAGAGTCACACTGCAGAAATACTGAAGTTATGCCTCCTGCTCATCAAGAGAATCAAGTGATTTCATTTAAGTGGTAATTTTTTATTTTTTGGGGGGGGGTTCTCTATCCAAGAGAATAGTGGATTCTCTAGAAGAGAATAGAAGAGACAAGTGAAGGAAATGTAATAAAAAAATAAGGTTTCATCTTGGATTAAGATTTCTGTGCAGCTTCATTTCATATAAGTTATCTTTCTCCTAAGACACCTCATTCATGTATGAAGTGCTTCTCAGACAACATGAAACTGAGGCTCAAAGCTCTATTCAGCTCTGTGACTCTATTTTCTTGAATAAAGCCTTTGCTTTATTCATGATCTATATTAAATTACAAAGAAGATATTTAGCTACTTTGAAATGAAGAGCTGTGAATACAGGTTTGATCCCTTGACCCCTTGCTGTACACTTGATTATACAGCCAAGGATGCTGCCAATAGTACTACAGAGGTGCATGGACTGTTGTCCCATGTCCTACATTACTATTTTCCAGGACCTTTGAAACTTTTCTGAGGCCCTATAATCCATTGAGCCACATCCCTGTCTGTGCTGTTGCTTGGAGTTTCTCTGTTACAAGAGTGAAGGGTATGTATCTCTTTGTAATATCTCATGAAATGCTTGCTGACCTAATCATCCAGCCTGCTATGATCTGCATGCAGTGATTCTTCCTTCCAGCCAAAAAACTCTCATTTCAATGTCATTCACAAACCTGGTGATTGTGAATACAACTCCATCATTGACATCCTTTCACAGAACCACAGAATTGTAGGAGTTAGAAGGGACCTCTAGAGATCTTCTAGTCCAACCCCCTACAGCAGGTCGCAGATCTTGAACATCTCCAGAGAAGGAGACTCCACAGTCTCTCTGGACAACCTGTTCCAGTGCTCTGTTACCTTAATGTGAAGTTCTTCTGCACAACTTCCTATGTTTCAGTTTGTGTCCACTTCCCCTTGTCCTATTACCATGCTCCCCTGAAGAGTCTGACCTTATCCCTTTGCCTCCTGGACCACAGACATTTATAGACATTGATCAAATCCCAGACACTCAATAGCATCTGTCCCAGAAGCAACTTCCAGAGAAGCACATATCTGATCTCTGTCAGTTGGACTTTCAGACATTCAGCCCCATGCTTTGTGCTTAGTACTTTGTCATGTTTTCTACTGAACTAGTTGTCAGTCTGTCTGAATGAGAGCTTGCCAGATCGTCTATGGAGATTTCGTGAGTGAATGAGGCAAAAACCTTGCCAAAAATCAAGACACATCACATCTATGACTCTTACCTCATCCTCTCAGCAAACTGCTTTATTTGAAAAAACAAATAGGCTGGACAAGTACTGTTTACCACTGGTAAATTCACACTGGCTTCTTCTAGTCACCTTCTTTTCTTTCATGTTCCCAGAAGGAACTTATCTGAGGACCTCTTCTTTTGTGAGTGTTCTAAAGTATGATTGTTTGCAGTTTCCCAAAATTTTTGTCCATGTATGTATCTGGGAAAAATATTTGCTCTTCTCTGACAACTAGGACGTTCCTTGATCCCAGTAGGTTTTTAAAGATAAGGATTCTTTTGTTATCATGCCAACCAGCTCCTTTAGAACTCATAGATGCTATTTTATCAGATCTCAAACTCTTCTTTCCACCTTGTGCAGATCATCTGTAACTCAAACCTTCTTTACCCCTAGAGACTTATTTCCCCTACTACTGCTATTTGATATAATTGAAGACTTAGGTGAAGAAGGCATTTACTGCCTTGGACTCTTTCATGACATTTTTAATTATCCTGCACAGCTCATGTGACAGTAGAAACACATCTTCCTGGTGAGTTTGCTTCCTAATAATATACCTACCTTTCATCTTATTTTTGATTTGTTTTTCCTGTATGACTCACAACAGAACTTTTGCTCTCCTCACTGCTGAATACCCACATGGTATTTCTGTGTTGTCCTTTGATAGTATTTTTTCCTGCATTGACAGCGCACTGTTTATCTGGTCTGCTTTCTGATTGTACAAGTGCCTTTTTGCACTGATGGGTAAGGACTACCCTTACGTTTGGAGAAAGCTGTTTCAGAAGTGCACTCCCAATCAAACTCCCAGAAGAACCCTCCTCACAATTCTCTGAGCAAGCTGTGATTTGTTCCTCATCTTCTTTATCCTTAGAAGCTTACACTTCACCATATCGTTAAAGTTAGCATGTGTGCTCAAGTCTCTACAAAAATCTTCATAATTTGTACATGATTGATCTATACAAACACTCCTACATAATGAACACAAAATTCTGGGGTAGTTTATTGAAGTTCTCCTCAGTGTACTCAAGAAATCTGCATAGGTACTATGCTGCTTTGTTGCTTTCCAGCAAATATGAGTGTTGTTGAAACTCTTGTCAGAGCCAGTAATTCTCATGACTATTTGGAAGTGTCTAAAGAAGGCTTCATTCACGTCTTCCTGATCAAGCAGTCTGTATAAGATACCTACCACAAAGTCTAACTAGATGGCAGTTGCTTTCATTTGGATACAAAAACACTCTATGGAGAACACCTAACACACTTAAACTACTTTATAGTGAGCCAACCTCCTGTTTTCCCTGTCTTTCTGGTATGGCCTGTGCCTGCTCATAGTGGGAATCTCATCTTGTGAGTTAATCTAGTGAATTTCTGCAATTCCAAAAGGACTGCATCTGTGGATTGGATGACAGTGTATTTTTTCTATTCGAATTCCCAGAGCCTGAGTACTGGTGTATAGATTTGAGATCATAGAATCATAGAATTCTAGAATGGCCTGGGGTGAAAAAAGGCCACAAAGATCATCTAGCTTCAACTGCTATGCCACGGACAGGTTTGCCTACCACTAGCCTGGGCTGACCAGAGCCACATCCAACCTTGCTTGGAGTGCTTCCAGAGACGGGACATCCACAACATATCTGGGCAACATGCACCAATGTGTCACAATGTCTCAGTGGAAAACTTCCTCTTAACATTCAACCTAAATCTCCCGTGTCTTATTTTAAAACCTTACCCATTGTCCTGTCAGTATCAACCCATGTAAACTGTCATTCCCCCTTCTATTGATACACTCCCTTCAAGCACTGGAAGGCCATAATGAGGTCTCCCTGGAGTCTTTTCTTCTCCAAGAGAAACAAGCCTAGTTGCTCTCCAGATCTTCCCCGTCTGTATAAATACCTGAGATCGCCCTAACCCAAGCGCAACATCTTTGCACTCGGCCTTGTTGAATCTCATTAGGTTCACAGGGGCCCACTTCTCCAGACTGCCCAGGTCCTTGCGGATGGCTTCCCTTCCCTTTAGTGTATCAACTACACCACTCAACTTGGTGTCATCTGCACAGGTCCCAGGACTTACCCTTGGGGGGCATCACTTGTGATTGACCTCCCCTCAGACATAGAGGGACTGATCACAATCCCTTGGCTGTGACTAGCCATTCTTAATCCATCAGACAGGTCATCTTTCGAGGCCATCCCACTCCAATTTAGAGAGAAGGGTGTGGTGAGGGACTGTGCCAAAAGCTTTGCATAAGTCCAGGGAGATGATGTGTTACTTGCTCTGGACTTTAAGTGAAACACAAAATCCTCCCCTGGATTCTGTTTCAAATAGGCTTTCACCTTGTACTCTGTCATCTTATCTTCAGAGAGCATTCCCTATGAAACCAAGTTCTAGCCCTCGCTTTTCCATAAGGAAAAGTATCTTGACAGGAAACTCTGAATTGTCTTCAAAGAGTATCTCGTGGTCATAGGGTATGAAAACTGGTCTGCAATATCAGCCATGCAGTCAAGTATTGATTGTTAGATACTCCTCCTGCCTCCACCCTGGCTGTGCATTAGCAGGACTAACAGAAAACAACTTGAGCTCCTGCCCCCTTCACTTTAATCCCTTAGAACTCTGTAGCTCTAGCTGCTCTTTTGTGACTCACTCTTTGTAGTATCACTAGCACTCAGGAAGTGTTAGGAATGGCAGTAACCTCTGTGCTTAAAGAGTCGTGGCAATCCCCCCATGATATGCTAGTTTAGCTCTAGGCAAGCAACAAACTTCCCATATGCATCAGGTTAGCAGATAGGTTCTCCAGTCTTCTACAGAAGGGGGTGTTCTGCTACAGATATATATAATTTCTCCCTAAGGGGTTTGTCCTATTAAGCAGGAGTTTCTGATCCGGTTATTCCTTCATACCTATCATTGTTAGTACTGTGATTTTTCCAGAAATAGGGAGGACAGCTGCCCTACCATCATGTAGCATGAGTTTCCAAGATGCCTTGTTCTTCAAGCACTTGGAAATCCCGTCCTCTCTCTTGTCTCCATGACCACTAGCCTGTATCCTACTAAGATACTTGCACCAGCAGCACACTTGGCCCAAGGAAAGAGAATGCTTATGTACCCTCCCATATGAACTGCTCTGCTGACTGCTGCATCCCTACTGCAGCACCCATTTGCTGCACTTTGGCTTGTGTCCTTTCTCAGGTACCAGTAAAGTAGTTTATTGAAGCTGAGCACAGGTGTTTTCAACTCCATACTGTATGCCATGCCTTGAAACTCTTTTCTGCAGATCCTTCCTCATTAGAAAATAAACACTCCAAATACCTCCTGGCTCCAGGTCACATAGCTTATGAATTTCATCACAGCTGCATGCTCCTTTGTTGTCAATGGCCTTGCACTGTCACCCTTACCCAGTGGTGTAAATATTGGTTATTGCTATTGCAAACCCCCTAATGTGGAAGGGCTGCAAAGTGCAGGTGGTTGCTGTTTCTGGATGCTATCGAGTTTAGAGACTGAGGAGAAGGAGCAGAGCAAGTCTGCTGTGGGTGTAGAACCAGTTATTTTTTGGGTAGACTTGTTTGCAGCAGAAAAAAAGGACAGTGTTGCTTGGTACATAAGAAGGGGAACTCCTCATGCCTAGAACTGACTGCATGCAGCCTTGATGTCAGACTGTGCAAAAAGTAGTGCAATAGTTGATACATGTTCTCGTTTGACTTACTCCACAGTGGGTGATGTCCTGCCCCATTGGCATCTCTCTAAGCATCTCAGAGAGAGAGCTATTTTTTTCAGTTAATGCTCATTCTAGGTTAGCACAGAGTATACTGCATTTTCAAATACAGTTATACATGCAATCAGGGACAAAGTGGAAGGTGTCATGAAGACAAACATTATATGTTGAGAATCTTTTTCTCTTTTTTGGACATAATATTATAAGTAGGAATTAATTAAAAAACATCCATATCAAACTGTTCTACTTAATTATTTTAGATTGCATTACAGAAATCAATCCATCATCTGTTTGCTACCAAAACATTAAAGTTGTCAAGATAAATGATCAGAAGTTAAAGAGTTCCAAAATTAAAATTGTCAAGGCAAGTTTAATTCATTATATTTCCATACTCATTGGATTACTTTTTATTTACATGATGATTCATTGTGTCTTGCTAACTCTATGGTAACACTAGAAGCTCATTCCTTTAGGAGTATTTATTTCCTCCAGGTGTTTCAAAACCCTGTAGTAATTGCAATAAAATAGTGCTATTGAACATTTGGCAATGACTGTTTGGCAGATAACATTTATGAAACTCCAGAAGAGTATTTTAGCTATGCATCTAATTAAGAGTTCAGTACTCATAGGACTATAAAGGAATAGAAAACACTGGTTTGTAAGAAAAATGTAAATAGTATTTAAGTTTTGCTTAATCATTGAGGAATCTTTGATAAGGCAACTATCTAAGAAGTGATGTCTTGAAATTGAAAACAGAGATGTATTTTCCCTCTCCTTTCAATTGTTTCTCAGGTCTCATTGCAGCTTACAGGTAGAATTGCACATATGGCTTATCTGTTAGTGTTCATATCTTCTATGTATGAACACAGATGTTCATCTGTGTTATTTAAAGCACTTGCTTTATTTCTTAAATAAAATTTTATATTTCCAACAGTGTCAAATAGTTGTTCAGAAGGCAATTCAGAATTTGTAGATAAGGAGTATACTTCTTCCCAGTGAGATGTCCTAAACCTAAGTTGGCACCTACTTGTTATGAATAACTATGCAAATAAATAGCTGGACATGGAATAGACATGGAAATAAATAAATATTGTCCATAATGGTGTATTTAAAAAGGGAAATGTTGTTTTTATCCTGCTCTTTGAACTGGCTAGGAAGCCTGAGAGCTCATTTTATTCTCCAAATTGGTGTTTCAAACATAACAGAGAAAGAGAGCTATCTCATGGATTCTTTACTTTTGGTCTCTATATTGATTTTTTCTTAGTAAGATATAGCACTGTTGTCACTGTTTGCAAGTGAACTAAAAAAATAACATTGCTTCCTAAGAAAAAAAGAGTAGAAAACCAACATATTTCCTCTATATATCTACTTCATGCCAGAAGTCCAACAGAAAAGCATCCCACCTAGAAGGATGTTTCCTTCACGAACTTACTACCAATAATTTAATTCAATTGCAGGTTTCCCAGATGAATTAGTAAAGCATTTGCCTTGTGCTGAAAAACTTGTAGTTATGGATTTAATTGTTTTTCTTCTTCTAATCTGTAAAATTTGGTGTTCATTTAGATGCCATTCAAAGCTTCTGAGGAGACTGTTAAATGATGAGAGTTGAATAGAAGGATGCAAAACAAGATACAATATGCATTTGAATATAGAGTTAATAGATACACAATTGCACATTGAAATGGTGTGAATAAAAGGTACAATAGAATATGACAACAGGTTTAAGTGTTATCCTGAGAAAATCAGCAAAGATGAAAGCTTATATATATATATTTATCATAATAACAGACATTTTCCAGTACATTCTGATGCAGCTTGCAGGCTGTTTCATGTTGATTCTACTTGTTCTGCTTTCATAGTGTAGACTAGTTAGAGCAAGGTATCACACATATATTTGTTTAGTGTACTAGAAACTAATGATTCACATAATGTAGAACCAAAACTTGAAACTGTTCCTAAAGCTGAATGACATGAAATCCTAACTTATGCTCTAGTCTATAGATGACACATCAAAGCTATTATTCTCATTGCCGCATCTTGGCTTTCATGAGGAATGAGGATATGGTAAAGATAAAACACTTCTAGAGGCATATTGATTGTCATTTATTTTCTGTTTTCTTATCTCCACCAGCTCTGTTCCTTTTCCTGCACACCTGTATTATACCATGAGCACCCATTCACTTACTACCTTGTGGGAACTGAGAGTAGCATGAATTTCACTTCAGTGGTTTTCCAGTAGCCCAACTTATTTTAGCCTTGAAGCAAAGGATACCTGTGTAGCTAGAAGTCTGTACTCTGTTTATCAAAGCACTCATTTTCTAGATGATAACATCAGAAGTTTCTTATTCATAACTTAGTCTATATAGGTCATTTATTATTCTGTACATACTTACTCTTGTATTCAGTTAAACGTGATTAGTACTTTAGAGACTAAATCCCTCCTACTCTGACTACCCTCCATAATGTAAGATTAGGATTCATTTACTTTAATTCTGAATGTTATTAAAAAATATCAGGCATTGCACAGAAGGCCATGGATGTTGCTTCTTTCACCTATTTCTAACTCAATTATTCAGATATAAAGAAAGTGCTTAAGGCCATTACCTGTTTTACTCACACTGATTTTCAAAGCAGAGGGGGATCTGAATTCATTAGAAGCTTTTGGAACTCTAGTTTGTAATCTTCTACTGTTACACAGCCAGACAAATGGGGCACATTTTTTACAGTGCAAAATGGACGCAGATTATATCAATTGAAGATTAACATGCATCTCAAAATTCCCTTTAATTTTCAAAATAGTGTGAAGTCTTAGGGATAAAATACCACTGTTCAACAATAAATTATTTGAAATAAATCCATTAGGCACTGACTGCATGCTCATTTCAGTACTGTATCTATATTAGATTTAAAACTATTACAATTTTTCAGATCAGTTTACAAAGACCCATATTTTGAGGCCTACAATCACCTTCAGAAGTTACTTCATTGAGTATTACTTAATGATGTAACAACCCACCATGCTAGCTTCAGAAAGGTTAAAAACAGTGCTTTCAAAATAAATCTTTTCATTGCCAAGAAATACTAGAAAGCACTATGAAACAAATAGAAGAAGAAGCAGCTGTACCCCTGGGGCTTAGGACTGTCCTCTGTGATAATAATGATCAGGGTAGAGTCTTGGTGACAGCAAAAAGTGATTGCAAATTCAAGAACGCTCATGTTAACATGATGAGTTGATGGTTTGAATGAGTTGGTGGTTGAACTTGACGATCTTAGTTTTTTTTCTGACTTTAATTATTTTATGGTTCTATAGAATTGAATTCCATACTGTAAGATTAACTTTTCCAATAATTATGAGGACATTTTGAAAGTATTTTGAAGAACATCCCAAGATGTTAATGATCTGATTATCACCACCCATGCTATAGTTGAATTCTTTCTTTCTTCATGGGTGTACTCTTTACTCTAGAAAAGAGGAAAAGTCTCCTCTACTATTTACACATAAATTAAAAAGAAAAGGAATGGAAATGTGTGTTCTTTGGCCATTATTTCACTACTCAAATAACCTTAGAAACAGAATCCTTTTCTTCCTGTAAAATAGCTGTATTTGTATATCATTGTAATACTGGGTTATTTCCTACAATTCTCCAATGAATAAATTGCTACAAATTCTGTTGTCAGGCCACTCACATTTTCTCTGTATGCAGCAGGTTTTAGATACACAGAATGTTTAATTAATTTTCTGATTAATAGGCTTTTTTTTTATTATACTACTGCCATTTGGCAGCTGTTCTGACAAAACTGCCTTCCTCATTACAGAATTTCTACTTGTGAAAGGAAGTCAACCATAGCAAATGGGCTTATTGAATTATCCAGCTCACCAATTGTATAGTATAAAACTATTCATCCTGATATAATTTGATCAGGAAAAATCATTTATCTTTAGTAACTGTGTTAAATTAGATATTATTCTGCTGGATAGGTGCAATTTTGCAAGTGTCTGTAGTTAGCGAACTTTTTTTAATTTACTTGAACACTAAAGTGATTGCCTATTTTCTGATTTCACTTTGTTATCAAAAAGGTTAGTTTCTAACTAATCGATCCACGGAGACCAATTCATTCAAAGCCTGAAAAGCAAGATTTAACCATTTTAGAGTAAAATGTCAGATTGATATATGTCACTGGTAATGCAGTTTTGAAAATAGCTATTTCAAACATATTTCAATTTTTTAAGAAACAATTAATTTAAAATCAGTTCAACTTTATTTAGTTGTGCTATTTTCAGGTATTTTAACACTACCACAGATACGTTGCAGATAATATTAACTTACAATTCTATTTTATTCAACCCAACAATATTAAAATTAATCTCACTTTCAGTATACTAATATCTTGGGGTCCTTTATTTCTGGAGAAAGAAAGCAGTATTTTTGTAGATATTTTGTTTTTAAGGACACGCGGAAGGAAAATTATAAAGAGAGGTAAAATATTTATTTAGACAATTGATATTGGAACCATAAGTGGACCTACTTTCTTGTATAACCCAAAAACATGTTCTTTTCTTTTCAAGTTGTATTTTGGAAACCTTAACAGATACATATGAAGGAGACCCTTTGGTGCTATCTTGTTTTTTTTGGACATATACACTAAACCAGCTGAGTAAATGATATTTCCAGGTAATTTCTACTCCACTGTGACTCTATGATCGTATTCTTTCCATAGAGTCCAGGGCTCTGAACAAAATACCTCATAACCACAAAAATTCCTGGCAGAACTTTTTATTTTGTAATAATTTCTGAATTCCAAATCTATATTAGGAGCTTTCTTTTGTTGATTTATGTGTTTTCCATGCAATGTTGAATTTTGGGAGAAACTTCATGTTTATAATTGTAACTGGACATAAACCTCACACACTAAACGAGCTGTACAGATGTTGAACTTATTGAAAATGACTGGCACGCAAACCAACAGACTGAGAACCGCTGTGGTGTTTATGTAAGGTCAGCTCTACCAACTTTATGAAAAAAGTGAATTATTGCTACATATCTTATTTTTGCCCTTTAACTACTGAACAAAACTGAATAAGTAAATTTGCTATTATGTCAGTCCCTGGACAAACAAGTTGACAAAACTATATTTCTCTAGCTGAAATATAAGACATTGTCATTAAAAAGCCATAAATCATGGATCTATCTGAGAGCAAAAAGGAATTAATGTGTGTTTTTAGATAGTTTAGTATTTTTGTGAACTATTTATTCTAAGAAGATTTTCTTAAGTTACTTTTATTTACAGGTTACATTATCTATGAGGATAATGACTAATTTCATAGACATTTCCAATTGCAGGTATGATTTACTGTAATACCAAAAAAAAAAAGAAAATCTATGTTGGTTGAGTTGACGCTTTTTCTTCAGCTGTGTTTGTTTTTCTGCTATGCATATCTCCATATATTTACTCTTATTTGGAGCCTGGATAGGAAAACGAAAGAACAAACTTCAAGCAAGAGTTGGCATCTAGTGACAACATATAGGCAATGAATTAGAAGCATTGGCTCTGTATGACTAACAGTTTTGGTTTGTCACAAGCCAGCTGTGCCACGTACATGATTTGTTGATGTTTGGGTGCCTTGAATCATCTGACTGTGATTTCAGAGACCGAACTTGAGAGAGCACATGGGTGCCTTTAGCATCTTGCATTACAGACTTGTGTTTTTTGCATTTTTGTGTGTTTTCTTTAGGCTCTTTGCTCTTTTTGCCTTTCATGGTCTTTGTTTTTACTTTTGTTGGTAAGATCTGAAGTTCTAAGCCTCTAAGAAAGGCACATTGAAGGGTACAGGCTCCAAATCTGTGAGTAACCTCAGCAAGGACATATACAGACAGCCCCATTGTTACGCTAAGGTGCTCTCTCCCTCATTTGTCCACTTCAGAGGAAATTCTGTTCAGCTATTTAGCTGTTTGGGACTTGATGTTTCTCTTTCTTTCTTTGCACCCAAAATGTCTTTTTCCCTATCATTTTCATCTTAGAGAGCAAACATCCCCATCTCTTGTACATGTGCTCTTCAGCCCACTAGGCAGACTGATGAGACTGTTTTGGATTTTATCTCATTTTATTTGAAAATTAAAAGAAAATAAATATAGCAGTAGTTTTTAGTAATGAGCATAAACAGATTTCAGGTGCTTTTCTCTGACATCTTGATTCATCTCACGTATTTATCATTAATAAACTTTTTTCCATATGAAGGTGTGGGAGCCTTTCTCTCCATCTCTCACTCTCAGCAAACTCAATCCTCAACATTTTTCTTTACAAGAGATTCTTATGCTATACCTAAGTTCCTGTGGCTTTAGAAAAACATTAAATATTTCAAACTTTATATATAATCTTTGGTGATCTTTACTCAATACCGCCTTCATACCAGAAAGTGAACAGTGAGAAGTATAAGAGATCTTGATGCAGACATATATTTTCTATGAAGATATACCTGGCAGTCATGCACATGTGAAAAGCAGGAGGTGATCTTTGTGCAATCACTGGTTTGCAGCATCAAAATGTAAAGCTCTGATAATCAGAAGAAAGATGGTAGCTACGAAAGTTGTCTCCCTTGTTATACAACCAGCTTTTACCTCTCTGAATTCGCCCCATATTCCTTAACTCCAGCTGTGATGGTTCACATATTCACTGCTACATAAGACAGGAAAAGCAGGTTTGCTCTCACAACATAGGTGTTTTTGAAAAGACCCTCCTTGAGTCTATCACTGATGCCCAATAAAACATATAGATTTAAGTATTGCACTTGTTTTCAATTGTCTAGGAAAACAATTCCAGGTCAAGCTGACAATAACCACATTGCGTCCTCCCCCACAACAAGTTTATGTAGTGTCTGTAACAATCTAATTTCTATTTACCAGGTTAAAGGATGTTACTCTTCAGAACAGGCTCCAATCTATCTGAAGCAGAAAATAAAATTTATTCTAAAAATAAATCACAAGAGACTGTCAAGGTTGCCAATAAGTCAGTGTAAAATGATTCTAAAATATTTTTAAATTTCAAAGTATTTTTTTTTCTGAAAAGTCCTGAAAATGTCTAAAAAAATAATTTACTTTCTCATCTAGTTTGTACAGACTGATTTAACATATTGAAGCTTTAATGACCTGTCTGTCATTTTTGCTCTACCCAAATACTTCGGTTAGGTATTTCGAAAAGCATTCTAACGGCAATTGAGAATTTAAAGTTGTTATTTATGTGAACATTCTCTATTTGTGCTACTATATATAAATGGATGAGAAAGAGAATGAGAAGAATATTTGTGACTTTTACTAAATGAATTAAAATTTCAAACTTCAGATAATGTTATCTGCCTGTTTCTGTGAATTACCAGCAAGATTTGCTTTAAGAAATGCTATATAAAACTTCAGTTATTTGACCTAATCTGTCTGTAGCCATGCTAACAATTTTAATTAATGATTTATTTATTTTTTGTAATCATTTCTTTTTCATTATTCTCCAATTTAGAGAAAGTAGAGAAAGTAGATGGGTAAAGGGGTAGTAACACAGCTTTATTCTATTTTTAAGGTCACCGTAAGTGCCTTTCCTTTAAACTCAGTAGAAGTTCCTATGCTTCATGTTAACATGTAAGAGTTATCAGATGTTATTCTTAAAAGAACTTGTATTTAAGTCTAACATATAAGTGAAGGTTTACCTTGCTAAGGACTGGTTTCCCATCACTTGTCTATATTTGATGGCTTACTGATACAGAGACAAATGACAACAGGAAAAAAAGAAAACTGTTACAAGGAAAAAAAAATAAAGATTTAACCCTGATTTTTCTGTTTTTGTACAGAAATGATATTGAAGTACCAACCACATGAGATACATATTTCTAAACTCTGCCATATATTTTTTTAATTGCAAAACTAATGACAAAGTTAGTTTCTCTACTGACCTACATCTTACAGATATGCTTTTCCAATGCTTCTTCAAGTTAGTCTAACAGCCCATCATTAGAACTTGGTAAGAAATTTTCAAAACAGAACTTGTACAGTTTGACTTCTTAAGGGGAAACATTCATTTTTCTACAGGTCAAGGTTCTTTGCCAAAAAGTGAGTATTAACCAGTGCAACTGGTGAAGTTCAGAGTGAGAGCAAAACTTCAGGAAGAAATGATCTTATTTCCTGAGCAACTGACAACTAACTATACTGCACATGTATTTCTTCTATGTCTCTGTCACCCAATTATCTCGTATCAATAGGACTGATACCCAGGAAAGGAGCTACTTATATGTATCACTGCACAGCACAAGACAGAAAATCAGAATGACACAAAATATTATATGTCTATGCAGTCTTATTTCTTTCACTGTGGATCTTGCAATAGTTACCAAAAAATATCTGTAATTCCTTAGATTGCATTCACTGTCAGGCATCATTTGCATGATGCAGTTAGAGTAGTGTGCTAAATGTGAAGTGTGTTCTCTGCAGGCCTATATGGTTACAAAATGGAGATACTGCTTCAGAAGTGGTGTTCTTCTGCAGGAATACGCTGTTCAGGTAGGGCTTCTGTCAGTAGGTACATGCAGCAAGAGAGCGCCATGATAAATGATCTGCAAACATAGATGTACTGACAGGAAGTTACATCAATACTCCAGTTCTCGCAGAACAATATTCTATTTTCCAGTATCCTACATGAGCATGTCCCAGCTCAAAGTCACCCCTAACATTCTACAAGAACAAAACAGATGAACAAAGGAGTATATTCAAGGAATATATAAAGAGACATAATGAAAGGATAGCAGAAATCAAGGGCATGAGCAGCTTGCTTAGGTGGCTGAATAGCAAGGAATTTGCCAACTGAAACCTCCAAACTGTTTAGAAAAAGAAAGTTTTAGAAATGATCTTGTCCTTATCTGTGTTCAGCTGACAAGTGGAAGGGGAATTTGTTCTGTGGATTTAATGCTGACTAAGTGGATTAGTGTGACATGAAAGATGTCCCTAACGGAGCTGTAGATGTCATTGAAAGCAACATCAGGGATCTCAACAGGAAGAGGCGCTGCTATTCCAGAAGCTTGAATGTTAATAATAAAGATCAATCACTTTTACAACTGGATCTAGTTGCAGGCACTGCTGGAGGTAACAAGATGCACCTCAGTGAATCTGAAGAGCTGTCAAGAATAATGATCCTGAACAATGTGATCCTGAAACTAGTTAAGAACATATGAAAAGTAAAAAGTGTTTTCATGTTGGAAGTGAAAAGAATCCTTTACCTTGAGAGTAAAAAAAAGCAACAAAGGAAAAATTTATTATTGTTGGTTTTAGGGAAAAAAATCCAAAAGAGCAGTAAAACAGATTCACCAGTTTCAGATCAACAAGATATTCCAGGTTCCAAAAGTGATGTGTTTGGGCATAGATCATGTGGTGTATCCTTCTAGGAAAGAAAAAAAATATATATATATATAAATATATATAATGTCTGCACATCCTCATTTCTAGTGTTTTCAAAACATCTTAACTGGTACTTGATGGTAACATCATTTACATATATACATATATATATATATATTTATTTTTTTTTGGATGAAGTAAAGGTGTGTAATTGAATTCCTTCATGTAAAAAGAAATGCACCCGCAGACTTTCAGTGATGCTTGCTGAACATTTGTGTGAGTACAGTGAGGTAGTTTGTGCTGAGTTTCAGCAGAGGCAGCAGTGACAGTAGGTCACCTCCATTTGAGCAGATTTTAACAAACACGGCATGGAGGATCCTGTTCAGCACTGATAAAAATGCAGTCCTAATGGTGGTGATTACGTTGAAAAAGAGTGTTTTGTAGCTGAGAATTCACTCTATGATATAGTGTTCTTGTGTAATTTGTATCTGTTGTAGTTTTCATGGAAATAAATAGCAGGTATTATGACCAGAGAGAACCATTTATGCATGTAAATTTATTTCTAGCACTTTTATAACATAATATCAAGCAGATTTCCTCTGGACATTTTCTAAATACCTGAAAATAAGATACATACAAGTAGATAGAATAGAATCATGGGATTTTTTTACTAAGGAGATAAGAGGTGTGATTTTTCTCTTTTATTTTGTTTTAGATAATGCACAGAGTCTGCCTGAGGTGGAGTTAATTTTCTTTATACCAACCTGTATGGTGCTGTACTTTGGGTTGATAGTACATGTGTTGTAGTTGTTTCTGAGAACTGTTTGCACAGCATCAACATCACCTTTATTTCTCGTGCTGCTCTGACAATTGGTAGTCTGCAGATGCACTGGAAGCTGGGATGGGACACAATCAGGACAGCTGACCTGAACTGACCAAAAGGATATCCCACAGCATACAACACTGGTTTCAGCAATAAAATCTGAGGAAGGTGTGACATCTTGAGTTACGGCATTAGTCTTCTGAAATAACTCTTACATGTATAATGTAATATCCGCTTTCCTGCAAAAAGTTGAACATCTGCTTGCCAGTGGGAAATAGAGAATTAATCTTTTATCTTGCTTTGTTTGTGCACATGACTTTAACTGTTCGTATCTTGATCCATATTTTTTCTCATTTTTGCCCTTCTATTTATCCAATCCCATTTTCCTGCAAAATGCAGTATGGGACAGCTATGGGCGGAGGTCAAACTACCACAGAAGAGAGCCTTGATCTCTGAGTTTAAGAAGCTGAGGGAAGTCTTTGACTAGACAAAGCTGTGTTGTAGTCTCAGGTAGAGAGAAGAACAACGTGAGCTGGAATTTAGTGGATGACCTCCAAAAATAGCAGTGTTATAGAGGGAAGATGGTCCCTAACAGACCAACCCTCCCAACACTAAAAATAGAATTATTTAATTAATTAGTTATTTTTTTGTGAGGCAGGCTGGGAAGAGTGTGCTAAAGGAAAGACAAGAGTTCATCTTCCTCGTCAGGGGTAGTATTTTGGTCCCTTAATCTTGAGATAGCTCTGCTTCCACTACATTCTTATGTTATCTTTGCCAGCATAAAACCATCTTAGAATTAGAATAGGAATTGAAGCAATGATCTGCTATTAATTAAAAGAACTGGAGATAAGAAAGGCTAGAAACAAGGTAGCTTATAGACAACTCCTTCTCTTTCCTACTATGTATTTGCGTCCCATGTTTCAGAAAACTCCACACAAGCTTAGTGGGTTGACTTCAGCTCTCAAAGTACCTTCTAGCCTCAACTCCATAGTGAGTTCACTAAATTAGGGAATGTGAACTTTTCTCTCCTCACAGAAGTTTCCACCGTACCTGCATTGCAGCAAGATGGGCAAGGATAAAAGATCCTTGTTAACAAGTTGCATTCTTCTAAGGATCTGGAAATATTTTTACGAGTATTAGCTATGGGTATGTGATTTGAACATACTGTATGAACTCTTGCAGATAATAATGACAGTGTCAAAGTATGAGAAGGAAGCAAATCTCTATAGGTTTTCCTAGTCAGAGACATGGGACAATTTTCACAAAACCTTATTGTACTGTAACTGAAGAAAGAGATTATAGAAAGAAGACATTTGGAAGGGAGCCTGTTTGTCTCTTTTTCTTCTTTTCTTTCTTTTTCTTTTTCTTTTTCTTTTTCTTTTTCTTTTTCTTTTTCTTTTTCTTTTTCTTTTTCTTTTTCTTTTTCTTTTTCTTTTTCTTTTTCTTTTTCTTTTTCTTTTTCTTTTTCTTTTTCTTTTCCTTTTCCTTTTCCTTTTCCTTTTCCTTTTCCTTTTCCTTTCCCTCTTCCTCTTCCTCTTCCTCTTCCTCTTCCTCTTCCTCTTCCTCTTCCTCTTCCTCTTCCTCTTCCTCTTCCTCTTCCTCTTCCTCTTTCTCTTCCTCTTCCTCTTCCTCTTCCTTTTCCTCCTTCAATCCAGCATCAGAAATTAAACTTCTAGTTTTATTTCTGTATGGGAAATCAAAACTAATTGGGTTAGTTGAGACTCAAGTCTAGCACATTTAAGAAATATAGAAAACAGCAAAGAAAGACATATTTATGGAAGGAGCAAATTAAACTCAACAGATAACATTTCCATGGTATAAACTCATCTGGGTGGCAGTCCATCACATTATAGTATTGTGAGAAGTAGACTGTTTTTGCAGTAGAACAATTCTAACACTAAGGTATAGACTTTAGACTTCTACTAAACTTTCTTAGAAAATGGCTGCAGGAGTTGTTGTTCACAGTGAACCCTGGGGTATAGCTTAGTACAGGGTAGAGTAAGTATGCCAAATAACTTGTCTGTCAGAATATCTAGACCAGGGCAAGGCAACAGGGGGAGTGAGTCCAGCATGCACTGTCTTTCTATCCCCTTGACAAATGGGGAACCGCAGGTGGTCCCAAAATGCATTGTACTCCTTTCCCCCTTGAAAAATATGGGGTGCCTGGTATACATTGTTCACTTGTTCTCCATTGAAAAATGAAATAAAAACAGGTAAGTCACAAATTGATGTGTAAAAATACTTTAGCATATGTGTTGGGAAGGTTGTGATCTTGATACACTCAACCAGTATGTGACAGGAAAGGTATAGCCAGAAGCAGAGTGAGGGTATTTAATTGAGTGGATTTCAGTGATAAGTTGCTCAGTTTCTCCCTTGCCATAAGGGGGTGCATACCCATTATTGCAATAATGAATAAACTTGCTGCTTCATGAAAATATTTGCCTGACAAGAAATAATTGATTCTATGTATTTCTCATAGTATTTTGTTAGAAAAGACTGATAGACACAAAGATTTAGTATTATTAGAAAAAAATACAGTTAAACAAAATTCCATGGCAGCAACTAGTCATCTCTATGAAACTTATTATAAAAGGAGGTCCTCCTATCATGTATTGTAATTAGCCTTCAAGACAAATTTATAATGTTTATAATTAAAAATGAGTCTTGTGCTATAAGACTTGAGAAGGATTTTTTCTCACATGTGTTGCACTGTATTATTGCTGTACTTGAATGAATTCATTTCTGGGATGCGGCAGAGGAAATATATTGCTTTGAGAAAATGTAATGATAGACTCAGCTTTAGGCAGGTTATGTGATTTACAGAGCCTGTTGCATGATGATATATGCGGACTTCTCAGTTCCAAATACAGAACTAGATTTCTGTAAGAGTGACATTTTTTATTTTTTTTTCATGTGTTTGCCTCATGTAATTCTGATTCAGGAGATTAATATCTTTCAAGTAAAATTGAGGTTATAACTATTGTTCTCTGCATAAATATGTTGAAAATGAAAACTGAAACACGTAAAGGCAAGATAAAAGCAGAAACTTAAATTTTCAAGATATTCAGAATGATACAGATACCAGTAAGGCTCTTTTACAAATTTTAACATAAGATGCTAACTTCGTTACAAAAAAAGACTTTTGCAAGTGGTTGCTTTTACACTGAAGATGTCTAAATTTTGTTTGAAGTGCTGAAGAGCTTCACTTTGGAAAAGATACTGACCTCTTTTGAAAAGTATAATGGAAAATATTTGACTTTCCAATTAGGTTAGAAAATTCTAAAAATGTACCCTTTATGACTTTTCTTATTATCAGAGCTACTGCCATGAAATTGTATAATCTCAGGATTTAAACCACTACAGGTAAAATTACAGTTCTGTCATTTGATCTTTATCAGGCTGCAGGAAGTGCAACCCCAGTTTCATATATATGTACTCTGTATGGAAGAAATGGAGAAGGATCTTTTGTTGTCATAGGCCTGTTTCTTTCAGTTAATGATCAGGTCTGAATGTAAATATTTACTTTATCATGGATTCCTCTATTCTTAATCCAATTGTGAAAAGATAAGCTGGATCTCATGATAGGTTCTGACTTGATTGACATGTACATGTTTATAGTGATATCATTCTCAGTACTGTCACACAAGGCAATACTACTAAAACACAGCACTAGTTTTTGTTGGCCAGCATTTCTGAAACTAATTCCTCTCCTCCACTAATTTCCCTTTTTCTCAGCTGAGACCAACTCCTGGATCATCCTACAAAACACAATTTTCTTTCCTACCTCAAGATTGGCAGGTAAAACATAGTGTTACTTTCTTACCATTTTTTACCTCTTTCTTCATATAGAATTTGACCCTTTAGACAAAACCATAGATATCACCTCATGAGGTATATCCTTATGATATCAATATTGTAGGTGTAGGTGGATGAAGCTCATGATAATGAAAAAGGATTTTTTTTTTCAATTAGAGGATTAGAGGCAGGTTTTTTAATGTATCTTTGGTGAAAAATCATGTTTTCTTAATGAACTCTTTGATAATTTTTTTTTTATTTTAACAGAATCCTGAGTAGTTTACAGATTAATTATTTACTCTATTTCTTCTATAAATTGGTAGAAAAGAGTACCTCCGATAAAGCTTTCTAGAAATGTGACAATTTGCGCTGCTTTATGGAAACATCTTTGGTTTTCTACAAATGTGTTTTGTGGAGCTGTGCATCAAGTTTTAAAGAACAATGGAAAAAGTTGCCAGATCAGTCTAAGAAAGCAAATATGAAAACAACTATTTTTGTAAACAAGTGAGAAAATACATTTTAGTCATATGCTATTGGAGTGCTAGCATTCTAAGGGGCTTAGTGGTCCAGGTTTTTAGTCCAATTTATTTTCATCTTAGATTTGCTAGGAGCTGTGGGTCGGTTTCTGCAGCAGCGACAGTGCTATCCAGATAATTCCAGAGACCAATACTGCTATATTACTATTTCAGATGCATCTGTTAAATACTACACACTGAATACTCAGTATAAGAATAATAATATCTTGAAAACAATGGGATTTATGATTTGGACCTTAAAAAAAATCTGTTTTGTCATAGTCCACTATTAAACACCATGTTTATTTGTTTATTAATTTCACAGAACTATCTGTCTTGAAACAGTAAATTTTGCTAAAATCAATATAATGTGCACTATTGAATGGTTTCATGAATTTAAATAGATAGTAAAAATATCAAGTAAGATTTGCTTATTTGTCAAACGCTTATAAAATGTATTTACAATTGCACAGTAAATTCTAAGAAATATACTAAAACTGAGTGATAGTGTTTCCCATTTTATAGGAGACATTAGAGTGATAAGTTACAAGAAAACTTCAGATATCTTAAAGCAATCACACTCCTATTTCTGACACATATAGAGCTACTGTTCAGAGTTATTTTTCACTTTAAATATTCTGACATTAGATTCATATTTTCTCAATCTTCACTAAATATGTACAGCTTCTTATCATAATGCAACTAAAGGGGAAAGAGATCTGAAATCCACAGGGTTTATATTTTTACTAAGTTTATATCAAACTCACAGTGTTTCTCATTCTGGAAATAGATAGATAGATAGATAGATAGATAGATAGATAGATAGATAGATAGATAGATAGATAGATAGATAGATAGATAGATAGATAGATAAAAACAAACAAAATACATGCTCATTCCTTCATTTACATTTCATATTCTGGAGTTGTAAAGTAAAAGCTATCTTGTGTAAATTTTGAGTTCTGATCGCTCTGAGCAAACTTTAACTAGAGTCAAATAGAGAAGAAAGCAGTATTTCTGTGCTAGTAAAAATGACTTGCTGCGTAGAGATCATGTTTATATCTAAAATTGAATACATGTGGAATGGTAAATCAAACACATAACATGATTATACATTTTTTTTTACACCTACTTGCATGTAGAAATATATGTACACTAAATGTAAGCATTTCTGTTACTAAAATATTCATCAGTAACTAGTGAATGATTTACATTTTGGTAATTAAACTTAAAAATTTGTTTTTGTTTTTTTTTTCTTGATGGATGTTTAGAAACAACAAAACTCTATTGGCTCATTCACAACATATTCACAGAAGAACCAGAATCCTGTTTGACAACATAGGAAGGATTTGGTACAATGACTTATGATGATCACATGCACTTTTAACCACAGGATCACTGCAAAGGATAAAGCCATCAATCACTTGTGATATGATGAAGTGAAACAGTCACCCTGGATTATAGCAACTTGTACCTCAATGGGGCACATGGCTTAGAGTGTATTTCCTTCTCCGGATGTTGCTATTCCTTTTCTACTGATGGTAAAATAAAATCAGGGCATAAGATCAGACGGTATATTTACTTTTCAAGGAAAACTCTGTACTTGTAGCACTATCTTTCTCATTTTAAATTTACCTAGAAAAAAGATCATGTGATCAACTTATTTTCAGGATGCTACTTTGCCCAATGGCTTTAAGGAGAAAGAAGAGAAGTGATTATTAAGAATTTTTATTTCTGGGAAGTTTATTTTAAAGCACATTTTCTCAGGGTTGACTCTATACCTTCCAATATACCTAGGACGAGCTTTTAAATATCTACTTCTCAATTTACTGATTCTTATTTCAGTGAAACAGTTATTTAAATAAATATGACATTGAAAATGTTATAGACACTTCTCAGAGTTCTTTGTTTCATAGTTGAGGCATCAATTCCTGCCTAGTTTTTGTCTTTTTAAGAGGATTTTAATTAAATAAGGTGCAATAATTGGTCAAGAATATTAAATGTGTTTTTTGGACTGATCTCAGGAAAACACTTAATAGGTTTATTTTTTCTATTGGTAAATAAGGATATATAAAACAAGAAATGAAAAACATACTCTGGCCATCAATTCCACAAATCAATATTTGTTAAATGTAAAGCCTCAGGAAACAGGAAATTAAATGACACCTTTCATGGATTAATATGGACACTTATAAATGTGCCTATTAATTTGCAAATCAACTCATATTAAATCTTACTAGGGTAAGAGATAAAAGTGAAGTACATTTAGAATATTACTTTGATTGTTAAACCTTACCTGCTACTTAACTGTGCTGTTTTCAGTCTCTAAGAAATTTTACAGAAACTGATGGCTTATGGCGGATTCCTTTAGTTCAGTTCAGTTCAGATTCAACAGAATTATTAAATGGTGGTAAGCTTGCTTGGGCGTTGTATTAATTTTTTGTTTAACCACAATTACAGAACACCTTTTTTTTTTTTCTTCAAATGTGAGGTGGCATTTTCATGTAAGCAGATTGCAGACATGAATCACTTTTGAATTTGATGAGGACAGCAGGTAAATTTTCAATTTTGCTAAATATTCAACAGAGAGACTTTGCATAAAATACAGCTTAGCCCAGATTATCAACAGCAAACTGGTAGTTCTGAAGAGTTGTTCATGGAGGTCCATAGGACAAAGAACTTTTGATCTCTCATCAGTCTCCAGAGAAGCAGAATGTGAATCTGTAGTACAACAGTTTATGTTTTTTATAGGAAGTTTTTAAATAGTGTTAGATTTTATTTTTAGCCCATCTTTTTAAGAAAGTTAGATAAAAGTACAGAAGTGGTGTTTTTTCTTTTCTTCTTTTTTTTTTTCCCCAATATTAAGTGCATTTGGAAAATAACTGTTCAGCTATGTGTCACCCCTATTTGAAGGGTCAAAAAGGGGTTAAATATTGTCAGCAAAGAATGTGACAAATAATTTTGCTACCCCAGGTTGTTCAATGCTCTGACACAATTCTGGTTATCAATGAGTTACTGCTTTCTGCTTCTTCTAAGCAAACTACTCTGAAGGCAGACTTTGTCCTCTTTGTCTTCATATGTGAGCTGTTTTACTTGCTATTGTGGTTTTAACATTTGGACTAAAGATAGATGCTGTATACAAATTAGTTAGCTGTACTCCTCATAGCAGTAGGTTAGCTTTATTGTAAGCAAAAACTTTGAAATAATCTGTCCTTAATTATTATCTTTAATACAGAAATAATTTCTCTTCAAATCTGTCTAAAAGGAGATGACTACACACTTTCCGAAAACGTGCACAGTTTTCCTATGATCTCCAGCTTCTTATACATTGCTGAGATTTCAGTAAAGTAAATGACTGCAAGAAGTGAATGAAGAAAATTTCAGAATTGCTACTGTAGTAGTTCAGATAATATCATTCATATAAAATTTCCTTAAAGTCTTCATACACACGTAGGATTCCATGAGTACTCCTGTTGAATACATCTGTCTTACAAAAAGAAACAGAACTTGTTTTCAGAACAGTGACCTTCTGTGGATAAAAATTTGTGCTCTACTTTACTGTTTTTAATCTTTCTTTTTCTTTTTCTTTTTTTCCTAGTCTTGTTCAGTGGTGTCTCTGTTACAAGAAAAGGAAAGATGCTGCATTAATTGGCTTGTAAATATTAACTCAGAAAACCAAATCACCCAACAGAATATTTACAGGGAAAGAGAATGCTGATTAAGACATTCAGAAAAAGTTAGAAGGTATGAATGTATTATTTAATTTCCTAAATATAATCTGACCTTCTCTATGCAATAATTTAGCAGATTATTATTTTTTGTAGACAGGGAAAAAATATCAGCATATTTCCCACTTTGTCCAAATATGCATTACAAAGAGAAAAAATCACTCTTTCTCCAAGTATTTATTACAAATAAAGATTCCCTAAGATTTGACAAGAGACATATACACATTTAGACCAGGCTGCTAAAATGGAAATGAGGAAGGTGCAGTTAAAATTTTTGCAAGCTGTAGCAAATGGATTTTTTTAAAAACGTTGTCCAAAATAGAAGTAGTCTTACTGTGGTGGGCTAAGCTGCTGAATAATGTCACATACAAGCTCTGGTGAGGGGCTCATCCTGGCAGCAGCATCTATTTATCCAGTAATCTGACTCTTCAAGCCAAGTTAAAACTTCAGCATTAGTACAGCTGGAAAGCAATCTGTATTTTAATGCTTGGTCTTAAGAGGAGTTGTGATACTAGAGCCATCAATAATCTTGTAAGTTGTTTGGGTCCTCGTCCTCCCAGGCCCAGGCTACAACCATTGTGGCGCAGTATCAGGTAGTAAGGACCTGAATTTTCTTTTTTACCTCTGTATCTCTGATAAGCTGTTTGACCATCCCATCTGAACTGTGTCACCATTATTTCAGATGAATGGTAAAGGTGATTTATCTGCATGGGTCTTCGTCATAGCCCTGAGGAGTGCTCGCTTGCCCCTGAATGAAGCTGCTGGCAGTACAGAGCTGTGTTCAGCCACCTATCAGACCTCCACCTACTGTGATGAGAAACTGTTCTTTTTTTAGCAGAAAAAAGGACAAATGTATTTGAAAACATCTTGTCACAAGTTTAAACAAAGGTTGGCAAACTCTTTTTCTAGGTCATTAATGGATGGGATCTTGGAAACACTTTGTGCTGGCTCACAAAGTCAGGATGTCTGCAGGGAGACTGCAAGGAGATTCATATAGAAGCTTGCAGAGAAATCTCTGCAGGAAAAGGGTAATACTTACGTCTATTTCCTAAAACAGAAGTCAAGGAAGTAAATGCTCTAAGTTCATTATGTGCTAAGTTAACTTAGATCAGGACATAGTGATGAAGTACACTGAAATTTTTTGAGAGTTTGTGGCGTAGGTTCCAGTGAGGAACATAGTCACACTGGCTCAGGTGTGTGCAAATGAACGAGAAGCATGAATACCTCCAATGGTCAGTACTCCAAGAACAGGAGATGAAGAAGAAAATTTCTTGATTTGACATCTAAATCATAAAGTTGGGGTAATGAGATTCTAATGCTATGAATTTTATGAGTGTGTTTTTGATAGAGTACATTCTCAGTGAGCCTACAATTCTCATTTAGATACTATTCTGATAGATATAGTAAAAAACAGAAAAAAGAAGTCTCAGTTGTTCATCTTTTGTGTCAAAACCTAATATTGTGTATTCAGCACTGACATTTTCTCAAATCACTAGTGTACTTTTTCTACATATGACGTATAGTTTTGTTATGCCATGCTCTTTCTATTTGCTGATTTTTTGCACTCTTCCATTACCACCTTGGTTTGGAAATATCAAGAAAGAAAGATAGATACATAGAAGACTAATTAAACAGTATAAGGGAAGGTACCAATTGCACCTTGCATCATAAAAACTTAGTTCTAATGACATCTATGCCTTTAATGTTTCACTAGAAGACTTGTAATGATGTCTAGCAAATTTCTATGAATTGAAATTTTGTTTGAAGAGAACTTTGTTCATTGTGCAAGGATAATTAAACAGCTGTTAATTGTTCTTTTTCTCAGACTCTATTCAAGTCATAAACACATTTCGTTTTAGTAAACTAGGCAGTTAAGCTTAGAAATGTAAACGACAGATTGTGCTGTTTTAGTGGGAAATTCAGGTATTTGTATCATCGCCATCAACAAAGTATTTAAAGGCCAGATCCTGAAGAGGAACCCATGATATTCACTCACTGATAAAGATTAAAAGCTCTATGTATACAGCTGTAAAAATGAAACTATTGCTATGACCAGGTGGTTGTCAAAGGTAAGCAATGTTTGTTGATTTATTCAGCATTACTGGGATTTTTATTCCCTGCACTATTTCAGATAATGAAGAAAAGGCCTATCAGAAGCTCACATTTCTGAGTTTCAGCCACGGCTAAATGAGGGTTCCAAAATCTACGATTTCAAAAGAGAAAACAGACAGGATTTAGGCTAATGATCTCTTGAGAGTATAACACCAAGCAAGAATTTTATCTGTCAAAACATAACTTCATCCATGTGCTTAATGTTTCCAATTTCACGTTAACTTCTCAATAAGTCCCTTAAAGAAGTGTTATGAATTCAATTTTTGGTGATTCTTACCTGTCATCTAGTCTCAGGACTTTGATTTAGAATTTAAGAAGATCTTTTCTTTCTTTTTTTTTTTTTTAGAAGTATGTAAATTACTTTGATTATTTTGGTATGTCTTTGTTTGATTTGTCTGGAACTACAGAAACTAGCATTCTCTCTGCATTGACAGTAACCAGTGAAATGTTTGATAGAAGCCTGGTTTAAAACAGGAGTGGTAAATTTGGTAATTCATGCTTTTCTACCACTCCTTAGGTAAACTTTGAACAAAATCTTTAAACTTAGTCCAATACTGTAATGTCAGAAGACATTAACTTTACTTGTGACATTTATCTAAAGGGAAAATGCAGTTATTATAAGTTCTATCTAGCTGTAGATATACTTGCAATCTTAAAAAAAAAAAAAAAATTAAAATAAGAGAAAAATAACTAGAAACAAACCAACCAACCAACAAACAAAAAACAAGAGGAAAAAAAAATGGCCCACAAATACCAGTAAACCAGTAATGTTTTTCTGCCTTTAACAGCATTACTAGAATAGATCATAATAAGGGAAATATGTTTTAGGTAGCTAGTATATATCTCTTTTCTAGCTTGAAATTGGGTGATAATTATTTATTGTTTGCAGGATGTAGATGACTACTAACCCAAAACTTGTGAAACTACTCTGAAATACCCCTTGGCAAGGTTACTTGGTCATGCTGGGAATAACAGAAACAAATTTTCTCTGAGCACACTTGTCTGAGGCAGTTTGCTTTGTCAAGTAATAACAACAAAATCTGTGGCAGAGTGATGTTTTAAATTCTAGTCCCGGAGGTGAATACCTCAATTATTGTATAGTTTTGAACTGCTGGAGGTATTTTTAGAACTCTGTTCACCATTAATTATCCAATTAGAATTATTTCTTTTTGCCACTGTTCTTTTCCTGTATGATTAAAATGCCCTTGAACTATTTGTAGGTGCAAATGGTCAGATACACTTTAAAACTATGTTACAACAAACAGGACTTTGTCTTCTCCTTTGTATATTTGTGTGAAATACATTGATTCCTTTTATCATGTTTATATTGAGCTGATTCATATTCTACATTACAATGGCATGATCACCAGTCAAGACCTTTATCTACCAAACATAGACAGTGCATGCAAGCAATATGAGAAACATTAACATCATCAGTCTACCTGTTACAGGAAATGAATAGGGAAATGAAAGTGCTGCAGCTAGAAAACACATGACAGGTTACATACATTTTGAAAACAGATGACCTTCAGTTAAATGTGGGAAAAAACATTAGTAATAAAAGAAAATAAACTCTGGAGTTGGTGTGCAGAATTTTATGGAAACATTTCAAAGATGGAAAGTACATTTTGATCTTTTTTTGCATTATGTGAAAGTCATTTTAACTACCAAACAGATTATTTTGCCTCAATAAAAATTATTTTCTATTGAATTTATTCCACTAAATAGATTCCAATCTTTATTTGTGTACCAAACATATGTTTTTTTTCTTTCTTCCACTCTTATATGCCTGTAACCTTCTCATTTTAATTTACATTCTTATATTTCATGTTTCTGTTAGGAACTTCTGTCTTGTATGATATTCCAAAGATTAAACGTACTCCTGGTCTAAGATAACATATTATAAAAATGTGGTATAGATTTTTTCCCAATTAGATCCACGTTTAATTTTTCTAGATGTTCTTAAATTCTGCAACAGGAATTATGGTAGGTATCTCTTACAAGAGCAAGCCATATCATTTCCATGATTGGGTTGTTTCTACCTTTGTCTAAAACATAATGATGCTGCACCAATGGTGCAAAAAGCACGAAATATCTTGACATATATATATATATAATTATATTATATGTAATTAAAACAATATTAAGAACATTTAATAATAATAATAATATATAATTATATATAAAATATATTATATATTATATAATGTATAAATGAATATGAATGAATGAAAATGTAATTTTTTCATTGAGACAAAATGACTCTATGTTGCCCTAGTTGTACCAAATGGATTTTCTCACAATTGCAACAAAATATAAAACTTTTTTTTTCATTTGATATGTGGCTAGATTTGAGACTCAGTGCTGGGAAAGATTTTAGTGCTATTTAAACACGGGGGCAGATACCTCTGCACATAAAAGTATGTCGCTTTATAAAGTTACATACGGGGGTGAAAATGTTGTTATGATGCTGTATATTCTGGGTTTCAAATCAGTCTGAGACATACACAATCAGAGATGTATGATGATATTCATAAATCTCTCTTAGGTATCTGATTTCAACTATTGTTTGACTGAGAGTAGATCCAATGGATTTATTCTTGTTAAAACTACTTTGCAATAGAACTAAAAAAAAAAAAATCTATATATATTTTTTATACAAGGTTTTAGCATATATCAATCTTTATAAGAGTTAAGATTCATTTAGCAATGAACCAAGCCCTTCAGAGTATTCATATTCCTCTCTGTATTTCATTGCTATAGCCCAGTTGTCCCATGTCTATAAAAGACTATGAAGGCAACTAAAATTGCTAATATTTAATGCAATCCAGTGGACTAAAAGCATTTTTTACATTGTATCTATTTCTATTCTGGAAACATACAAAATTGGATAGATCAGAATACTGCTTATAAATGCATACACAGTTTTTACAAAAGTTATTTTTCTGTCTTCTTTAAAGTATATCCTACCACCCCCATGCACTTTTTCAGCATCTTAACAAGTGCTATCTATCTTTCATACGTTCAATATAATTAAAAAGACACTAGGATATATTGATTATGAACATATTGACATGACAATAATCACTAAGAAAAGTAAAGAAATGCAGGATGGTATGAATGGTGCTGTTCTGAAGAGTATTGCTCTGTTGCTTACAAAGAAATGTGATCTCTGCTTTGCTTTCTTCTACAGAGCTGCTGCTCTGTAGGAAAATTAATATATTGCTTACAGCTGACAGACTAGGTCAGTGAGAACTAAAAGCAAACTAAAACCATCATCCCAACATCCACAGCAATAAACTTTCTATTACCAGGCTGTTGTTACGTTTCATGCAGGTTATCTATTCTACTATCATTTTTGCTAACAACATCAGTAAAGACTCAGAACACATGATAATTTTCTAACTGCAATTGATAAGGAGTTTCTGCTGTGGGTGAACAGACAGCCATCATGCTATATTATATATAATAAGGGGGTGAGAAAAACGATGGCAAGTATTTGCATATGTTCCCCAATTATAAAGGTAAATAAAATTAGCCTTATTTATAGTAAATAAGAGGTTCTGTAAAACAGTGCATACCAAATAGTATTACCTTGCAGCTCTGTGGGCACAGTTCAGACTGATGTCACATCTTGTGTTTTCATTCTGTTTGAATTTCTAACTTCTAGGAAGGATTATGTTTCTGGAGCTTGGCTAGAATATAAAGAATTCCCATACTAAAAAACATATAGATATATGTGGAATCATTATCTCTGCCAAGTCATAGATTATATTTCTGATATGTGATCTGTAGAGATTTGCTAATATGAACCCTAAATCAAGAGTACTGGAACAGTGATTAAAAAACAAAAAAACAACAAAAAAAAAAACCCACAGCCTGACATGTACTGCTTGTTGAAACCTCTCTCACAGAATATGCTACCACATCTACCATTATGAATCCAGTAAGATTACAAACATGGAAGTGAAAATGAAAGATCTCTCTTATCTCTTGTCCTGCCATGCTTTTTGGCTGTTTATGACTTGGATCTTTGAATCACTGAGTCAGAGATGTTTAGCGGGTTCCCATTAATGCACTCCAGTAGTAGTAGTACATGGGGCTTGGGACATGTTGTCTTAGTACAGATCTGTGCTGGAGTTTGTGTTTCCACAATTAGTACAAGTCTGAAAGCAGAACTGACAAATGCCACATAAGATTCTGCGTATAACAACAACAAAAGAAGACCGCTGTTGATGCACCCTATTTTAATTACTACGTCCTTTATATTTTTCAGAATAAACACACTCTTGAATGTGGATTTGGGGTACTTCATAGCAAATATTTTTCCCTGCAGTATTCTTGATGTTTTCAGACAGAATTTCCAAAACAATAAGAGAAATACAGACAATGCAGTGTCCTGGTTTCAGCTGAGATGTTGACAGAACTCTGATGTTTTGCATGTTACTGAGGGATGGGAGTATGCTCATGGCAGGCCAGGAGTAGAAAAGAGCTGCTGCCAACATCGTCCAGCAAGAGGGGCTGGGGTGGATTAAAGAAAGATAGTTGCCCTGATTTAGTCAAGAGTTTATTTCATACAGTGTGACATCAGAAAGAAAGCTATAATACCGTGGATGATTGAACAGGGCCTGACCACTGCTCAGAGATTGGCTGTGAGCTGGCCATCGAATACTGTATTGTTAGCTTAGTACTGGTCAGCAGGTGGCAAGTAGCTGTGTTGTAGACATGTATAGATAGATAAAGATACAGTTATCATCACTTTTTTTGTTTTTCTTTTCTGCCTTAGTAAATTGTATTATGTCAGCCTACAGGTTCTATTTTGTTTTGAGTTCTCACTCTGGTCCCATTGCGAGATAATGAGGAGGGTGGGAGTGAACAAAGGAATGTGTGTAGCTCCTTGTGAGGTAAACTTGAACAGATAGGAAAATCTTTCAGCATTTCACTCTCAAATGCAAATTATAGTAAGCTACATGTCTATTTTTGTCCCTGGCTTTTTCATCAGTTCAGTTGTTAATAAGACATAAGTTATTTTTTATATAAAAAGTGTTACGAGTAAGAGATGCAAACTGCACTCGAACAAACAAACAATATCTGTACAACATCAATACAGGCTCCATCTCCAGACTATTAATTTTCAATGTTGCAACATTTAAAATATACTACATATTTTCTCTCTCTCTCTCCTACTTTTTTTTCTTGGTGAGAATAGAAATAAGCTCCATGCACCCTCTCCCACCACCAATTTAATCATCTGAAGGTAAGTGCCTAAATATTTAATCACCTATGGTTTCTACAGAGTAAATAGAGAGATGAACATGTACTTTAGGCATATGTCTTAGAATAATATGATGTCTGTCAGGTTGTATGTTGATTACTCCCATAGCAGTGCCTACTATTTATTTCTATAGACGCAACAGCAGACACAAAGGGCATAATAGCACTACTCAATACAGCAAATTCTGTTTTATGCACTGTTTGGATATTAGAATCTAAAAATAGACAAGTTAATATTATGACAAACCTCTTTATTTTTCTTTGTTTTTATAGTGTAACACAGAATCTCTGTTCTTACTCATGACATTAGCTGAACTAGAGTTCCATGGAAAATAACATGCAATCATTTAATTAAACTTTGGGACATTCCATGCAGAACGTGGCCCATACAGCCTCCTGTTGTTCTGCAAGAGGAAGCTTTTCTTCAAGGATTTCCGGCAGGGATTGTAAAGCACATAATCTTTCATTAATATTCCATGTGGACAGCTAATGAACTAATGAATAGCTCAAATGAACAGTTTGTCCCACCTTTCATTCTATAAATATATACTTGTGTTTGTGGAAGCCCAGTGCAGTTTGGTGAAACACACAGAAGCTGTAAGAAGTCACTGACAGAAGAGAACTCTTCATGCTGAAGTCTAGTTCCTGCCTTGAAAAAGTTAAGGCACCAAATGCTGTCAAAAATAAGCCTGACAGTACTTTGTAGTGGGAGACAAATTTACATTTTTGCTACCATCTGTCTAGCAATAATGAACTATTTTTGTCATTCTATATTTTTAATGATTTCTCAGAGAAACGATGAAAGACAGCTAAATAATTTGAATTACACTGAACTGAAATAAATGAAAATTGATTCTTATGTGGAAAACGTCTCTTGGTACCAGTAAGAAAGGAAGCCATTTGTATGACAGAAGAGATAAAAGAATATTAGGGTAAGAATAAACGAAAAGGTCTACTACTGGTTTAGGAGTAGTTAACTGAGAATTATAACAATTTTTTTCTCATTGACCTGTGGCAGGAATGGTACTAATATCACATCATGTAGTAGTTGCTATATATGTGACTGTAGGAAGTGATAATGAAGATTTCAAATAGCACAGTATATTTTGTTTGGAGTTTCAGCTAAAGAATAAAAAATAACAAAACTATTTGACAATGTGGTTGAGAGACTTACTTGAAATCAACTTAAAATATAATATAAATCTTTAGAGAGAAAATATCCAATGTTATTTTATAAAGAATTTCATTCATGCATTTTCACAGACTTTTCAAAGTTAAATAACTGTTTATATTAATAGCAAATCATATCCAGTTTTCATTTGGAGTTTTAAATGAATATTAAAGTATGTGCATGATAAACATTTATTTAAGGTTCTGGGAAGTAAAATTGAGATGCTGTATTTTTTTTGTCTCATTAGACCTAAGCAACTTAGTCATCATTTCTCCACTGCTTTCTGTGTTAAAATTTCTGCTGTGATCTGGGGGGGAATAAGGGCTAAGCGATTTAATTTGTGCTGAAAACATAGACATTTGTGGGATACTGAAATGTTCACGTGACAAAGATTATAGTTTTGTTTGAATGGTGAAAGGACTGAAAGGATGACTTGGGCCACTATAAGGCATTTTGTTTTCTAGCAGTGAAGAAAATCCTTCATGCTGTGCTCATAAAACTGCACCAGCAGAGATGTCTACTGGTTCTGTCACTACTGCTAAAACTCACCACCCACTACCTCAGTATGGTCACATCCACTGTTTGGTCTCCATGAATGTTCAGCAATCATAAATTATTGTCAATATATGCCACTTTTTCTTCATGGAGGAACTCAATTCCACATCTTTTTCTTCATAGACACCTCCATGTCATAGAATCACAGAAACCACAGAGTGGGTTGAGTTAGAAGAACCTCAAGGACACAAAGTTCCAACCCCCTTGCCACAGAGAGGGATGACAGCTAGTAGATCAAGTACTAGATCTGATTATTCAGAACCCTATGCAAACTCACCCTAAACACCTCCAGCGATGGGGTATCCATTACCTTTCTGTGCGACCTGTTCCAGCACCTCACTGCACTCTCAGTAAAGAACTTTCCCCTGACATGTAAACTAAATCTTCCTTTCTTTAGTTTAAAACCTTTCCCCCTTGTCTTATCACTACCTATCTGTGTAAAAAGTTGATTTTCTTCATGTTTATAAACTCACCTTAAATACTGGATGTCCATAACGAGGTGTCCCTGCCACCTTCTCTTTTCCAGGCTGAACAAGCCTGACTTCTTCAGCCTGTCTTCATAGGAGAGGAACATCCCTGTGGCCCTCCTCTGGGCCCTCTCCTAAAGCTCCACATCATTCCTATGTTGAGGGCCCCAGACTTGGATGCAGCACTCCAGCTGGGGCGTCACAAGAGCACAATAAAGAGGGAACAATCACCTTTCCTTGCTCTACCAGCCACTCTTCTGATGGAAACCAGGGCACCCATTGATTTTCTGGGATGCAGGTGATCACTGCTGGCTAAAGTTTTTAATCAACCACAACCTATAACTGCTTCTCAGAAAAGCTACTCTCAAGGATTTCTTTTCCCACCTTGTATACATACCTGGAATTACCTCAGTCCACATGCAAAAACATGACCTTTGCTTTGTTGAACCTCATTAGGTTTACAAAGGCCCACCTTTCATGTTTATCAAGGTCTCTCGGGATGAAATCCTTTCCTTCTACTGCATCAATTGCACTACTCAGCTTTATCAGATACCATATTATCAAAATGTTCTTCTGTGGCCATTTGACACACAGAAACAAAATGAAATGGAATACTGGTGGAAAGGTTCAGCCACTATTGTCATACCAACTACACCTGGCTCTGATGTTGTGGGTCAAAATAATAAAATAGGAGGCATTACTTTCAGAGTAGCCTTAATAATTTGATCATTATTAATTTGGTATTGTCAGCTTAAGTAGAAAGAGAGCTCCTCACAAAGCATTTGCAACTACTTTTCTAACATGTGAAACTAATAAATGTCTGGTTTATGAGAGTTGTACTGATATTTTTTGAAGAATAAGAAGTTGTACACCTAAGTGTCCAAATGAGACAGAATTTTTGTAAATTCTCTACCATTCAAAAATACAAAGCAGAGTAAAGTATGCAAAAACTGACAGAGCAGAAATCGAGGCTCCATAGATGGAAGTTGCAGTGCTATTTGTATGAAGAAAAACATTTTACACTAGAGGTGATGCAATAAAAAAGGATACTTTATGCATTTGATAGAGAATTTTCATTTGTTTTATTTAAGACATGAGAAATTGGTCCACATTATTCACTCAGGAAAAAAAAAATCCCACAACAAAACAAAGAGCACCACCAGCAATCAAAAAGATTTCCGTAAAATTCCTGCTTTGACTCTTTTAAGGAAAACAATAATTATTTTATCTTCCACACTTCTTCAATAGAAAATTTACTGGTGATCTAACTTATTCTTTCAATTTTTAATATATAGTTTCGCTATTCTTTTTTTTACCAAAAAGTCACTTTTCATCTTTGCTATTACTTTTTTTTTTTTTCTTGTTCTTTCCTAGAGCTTTCTTTTTATTAACATTTGACTGGTTGCAGTGCTCCTGTTCCCCTGTTCTCTGTTGCTTTCTTGGGCCATAACCCGAATATAAAGAGTTCAGCAGTACAGAGAACCTATCAGTGCCAAAAATACGTACAGGGCTGGAACAAGGCTTTCTCTTTATCTTTAGTCCACACAGAAATGGTCTTACTGCTTCACTAAACCCAGTAACTTTTCATATTTTCTGTATGCATTTTATTTTTCCGAAATCTAAAGACTTAACTTTTTTGCTTGAGCAGCTATGTTTCATTTCTAGCTCAGAAAATAGCTGCAGGTATGGTCAGAAATGAAGTCCAGCAAAAAATAAGTTACGCTTTAGCTCTGTCACAGCAATCGAAGATGGTGCCTGGTGTTCTGACTTACATTCTGACTTGTTCTGTGAGATGATGTGAACAGGATCTCCTTCATTGACTGTTACTGAAAATATTGTTTGATGGGAGGTACTATGTTGGAGTCAATCTTCAAGGCATTATTTTTTTTTTTTTCCGGGTTTAGGTTTTGCCCTATATCTCATAACCTAATACAAAGATTTCAAATTTCATGAGAATGATTCTCAGCTTTGAAATGCTATTTTTCTCTCCAATTGCTTCAAGGACATTAAAAAAAAAAAAAGCCATAATGGATGAACCTAGGTAGTACCCCAATTCCACTTCTGCATCAGCCTAATAGAAAGCTCTGTTGGCTAGAAAAAGAATAACACTATAATAAATTCTGATTTCAAGCATGCAGGCAACTTACATTGTTGTTCTAAGGCTTACATGGTGGTTGTAAACTCAATTTTGGATAGGAGAAAGCGTTTCATAAAAATCATAAGATTTTTGTTAGGGCAAAAAAAGGACAGGAAATGGCCCCAGGGTTGCTCAGTTTTTCAACAATCAGTTCAGTCTGAAAAACAAACAAAAAAAATCCCAAACTAAATTGTTTTGCCTCTGTGACAGTCCATCAGGTAGGATTCAGCAACAAAATTTTACATAATTCATTTATACAATAAAAGGAAAGATTATTTCCTGTCTCTTAGATAAATAATATCGCAAACTTTATTTCCAGATTGATCTTGCCTCCACATTGTATTACAAGGACCTGCTTCCAGCCAGGCCATTCAATGAAAGTTGGGGATACAACTTCAGCACTGAAGAGCTATGTAGGTGAAGGGAATAGCAGATAAATGGTTTGAATGGGTTTATAACCATTTTGCCTGTGGGACTAACAGGACTATTGGGAAGGGGACAACACAGTTAACATGCTTTGACATGTACAATCTGCATTTTTGCATTGTGCCCATAGTAGATTCTACAGACATTTTATGTTGCAAGACTACAGCCTCATAAATCTGTAATCCACTGAGAAATCAGAAGTTGACAAACGATAAGATCAAGAATGCATCACTGAGTAATTTTGAGATGGAGATAAACTCAAATTGATTGGGATAAAACAAGTGAAAAACTGAAGGAGTCTGAACATTGAGAAAATTGAAACAAAAGGAGTCCAATTTCTCGCAAATATTTACATTGTTAGCTGTAAGAAGACAAACCACAGGACAGCTTTTATAAACCTTTTCCCTTTGTCAAGTTGTGGATGAAAGCCGGAAATACAGACAGGTCATTTCCCTCTGTTAAACAGAGAGTTAATCAGCAAAGGTACTGGATAACAGTTTCTTTTTTATTGGTAATATATTTTCAAGATGGTCAAAGAGACACACACACAAAAAAAAGAAAAAGAAAAAAAAAAGCCAAGCACTCAGTGAATAAAACATTTCAGAGGGAAAATCAAATGTACGGATCCCTTGGAATTCAGATAACTAGATGTGGGAAACAGAGTAGCTACAGAAAAGGCTAAATTTCTAATTGAATACCTAATATATATTAATACTTGTATTATCCTAATGGCCAAAGAATTTAAGTGATGACTATAGCTGACTCTCACATGCTTGGATATTCACTCTTTTTATGCTTTCTTTTTTAATATAAAAAGTTATTAGAGCTGTACAGTCATAAAGAAGGGGCTACAAAGACGTGATATTTCAAGCACACACTTTAAGCTTTTTCTTTCCATGATAATGATTTTCTCAACATTTGGTGGTGATATTTATTGTGATGATCAAATAGTTTTCTGAAAGATATAAGTTTTGAGCCTTTCTCTAATGCAGAGATAAATGATGAGAATTAAATGAGGATGCTCAAGTCATGTTTTATTCTACTGGCAGTTCTCTTAGTTTTTGTGGTTTTTTTAATTTTTTTTTTTACAGACTGCAGAACCTTCATGACATAAGTTGCTTGTTTAGCTTTTATTTTTCATAATGCCTAGCAGAATGGAACCCTATGCATTATCTGTACAGAACTACAATATACACATATGGGATCTCTTCTAATCTTCTAAGTACATCCAGTTCTTTATACTGCTTGGCTCTCAGAGCAATTACAGAGTAATATTAAGGTATCTAGTATAATTCAAGGAAAAGTAAGACCTAGAAGAAGCACTGCCCTTTCTTTCCATATACTTTCTTGAAGGCCATAGGTCAGGCTAATTTTCTATACTTCTCCATGTGCTCTGAATCCCACTGGAATGGAAAGCAGAAGTTCTAAGGTATTAGAAACTGGTTCATTGTCCATACTGTTTTTTGATGATTAATTTGCCATTAACACACATCATAAGTCTCACAAGCAGTCTCACATTCCAAATGATCTCAAGTTTGAATATATTCAAATCAGGAGTTTTGATCGGCAAGTAATATGGTAGAAATCAGCTGTTTAAATAAAAAATTTCTGAGTTCAGAAAACAAATTTATTACCCGTTGCTTGAGGTACATATCTCATCTTATTTCTTAGCATTTCTGTTGCACATTTTCAGTTTGTTGTGAAAATATAATGCAGTACATGAATCATCAGTGGATTTGAAGATCAATAGAGGAATAACAAAAATAATCTACATGACATTGTTCATAACTGTTAAGAAACAGAAATGTCGGTTTTATTTATATTATTGATAAAGACAACAGCAACAAGATAATTTTTTATAGTACCTAACATTCATGTTTTCCTGATGGAAAGCATAAAAAAAGCCTTCATTTAGCTACTGCAGCCGGCAAATCCCTACTTTCATGTGTGTTATTGACTTTTAAATTAAATACATCCAGAATGGTGGAATGAACAATATGCCTGTTTTTTTAGTACTAAAGTTGAACCTGTCTGACATTAAAATGTATAGAAACTTAATGAAAAATAGAGAAGATTCAGAATATCATAACTGGGGTCATTCAGGATCTACTTGTGTTATGGAACAGAAGAGGCTGACTCTTTCCCACCTCAACTGCAATTGTCTGGCCAGGAAAGGTCCTCAATATTGTGGTGAGCATGTATATATTAGCACTGAGCTTAGTAGCTTTCTGATAGTAACTCATAAGATGTCATAGCCTTTATCTGCCACAAAATACTCTTTTTCAACACTGTCACCACCATTAGCTATGCATTTTCACCAGCAATAAAAAAGAGCTGACATGATGTACTTGTAAAACTCTGTTGCCGTCAGCACTGCTGAAATGTACCACCCACTATCTCATATCCAATTTTTAGTCTCCATAAACATTTTTAAGCATCAGTGAAGGTCAGTGGGTCCCATTTTTTCCATACAGAGGAATTCAATTCCATGCTTTTGCTCCATATGCACTTCTATGTCAGACATCATTTTGTCAGACTGCCCCTCTGCTGCCACCTGTCACATGGAAAAAAAAGGTAACAGAATATTGATGGAGAGGTTCAGATTCTACTGTCATACCAACACCATCCACCCCTGATGTCATGTCTCATAAAATAGGAGGCATTAGTTCTGGACCATGGCATGTATCTGGTCATAAAGCACAGTTGCACAGAGTAGAGACATTCAGATGCACTGTTTTGGAGAGGCATAATGAGAAAAGTGGAGAGATGAGAGGGAGTAAACTGGATTTGATCTAAAAATCTAAATGTGGTAGGCCTAGTAACTTAGGGATTTGTTTTAAAATTGTTTCTCCTAAAACATAGGTACAGATGATACTACAGTCCACATTAATCTATCATGGTCAAGAATTCTAAGCATTCAAGTTGATCAGATATTATTAAACTCAAAAAACTGTAAGGCTGACAGCTCTCAGTCTCTCGCCAAGAGGCCACAGTTATGTAATAAACTCTGTAAAATTGTCTCCATATATACATCTTACATTAAAAAAAATTGGCACTAATATACTACAGAAAGTAAACAAAATATTATGACAAATGCAAATGCTACTATTGTTTCTTCTAAAGAACAGAGTACATTTAGTTCTAAGAAGATAGAGGTCATTAATAGGTTTTAACATCAATAGAATAAATTGTTTAATCTTTGTGTCAAGACACTTCTGGTAGATTCACTTTTTCTACAAATTATTTTCTGTATGTATACATATATACATACAATTAGTATACGAATGTTTTGACAACATCCTGTACACACAATTAACAATGCTTTCATTTTTGTGTCCTACAGTGTTGACAGACTTAAGGAGAAAGCTGATTTCTGCAGTCTCCAGTGTGGAGAAGAAGCTCAGAAGCAAAAGAGAAAAACAACTAAGCGGAATCTCTGCTTCCAATTCTGATAGCAACTTCGGTAGGTGAACAGACAATAAAATAAATCTATACCATAAAACAGAGATAGGAAGAAAATGCTGTGCTATGGACATTTACTAAAAGACAACCTTCCTCATTTGTTTGAAACTCTGTATGGGACAGACTTAAAGTTACAATGCAAGCAAAAGGAATCATTGTCAGATGCTTGTATGACACCATGACAAAATTTTTCTGTTTGGGCTTTGTTTATTCTGTTTGGGTTCTACAAAGAGGTAACAGACACAACTGTGCATGAAGATACCCTCGCATGTCCACTCTAATGAAGTATAAACTGATACTCTCTATATACGTATATTCCTTGAGTAATTTTTTTTTGTTCTCTTCTCACAGCAATAAAAGATTTTATGTACTGTTTTATTCAGCCTCCTATAGGAAAAATATTCATATTTCTTCATGCATGTAATTATGGAAAAATGAAATACAGAATTATTTACATCATCCTCAATCTAAATCAAACATATATTCTGTGAATTTATTGAAGTAATACATCTACAGTATTTAAAGGCCCTTAGATTGCATTATGTTTATGCATGCTAATTTATTACTAGTATTTTAACTGTTTAGAGCTGAAGTTCAAATTTCATTCAAAAGATTCTATTTGTGTTCACCATACTAAGTAGAACTGGGTATAATGCTTCAGTATCTTTAAAAACAAGTACCCACTCATTAAAAACGCTGACTTCTAACTAAAGACCATGCAAAACCATTATCTCACGAGGTTATGTTTACATTCTTTATAGTTTCTGATGCCTCTTCTTATTTCATTGTTGTATACTTTAATCAATGAATTTGATAACCTGAATGACTGACATCAGACTAACAAAAATCTTAGTGGTAAAGAGTATATCCTATCAATTATCTGATTGAAAAAAAAAAGTCTTCTGACATGAAGTTCAGCAGCTATGTAGAAATCAGATATCTAAATATCTCAGAAAATTGAAGTAATAATGATAATGTAAGGAAGTACTACATAAAAATCATCTACCCTTCTGAGATAAAAAAAGCATACAGATTCTTATACTTTATTATATCTAATTATAAATATGAAAAGAAAAAAAGAAAGCAAGTTACAGTTTCTAACTTTTGAGACTCAGCTTGAATCTTGTGTCAGCCCTGCTTCCTGATATAGTTATGAAGCTGCAGCTCATTCAAGGAGAATAACCAGACCTATTGTATTCTGTCCCAAAGCAGCTCTTGTCATGAGCTCAGTGACAGAACAGCCAGACAACAAAGCCATGTTTCACTTGCAAGTTCTTTTCTACAGTCACTTTGAATCCACACAGTGGCTCAGGTGGCTGTATCCAAGGGGAAGCCTTTCTTCCTTACCAGTGATTTAGAATAATGTCTAACAGAAGTAATGTAAGACAGATGTCTGAGAAACTCTTATTTTCAAGAGGTTCAAAACCTGTTAGGCTTCATAAAAAGTCCATCAGTATTACACTTGGATTAATATTCTGTTGAAATATAATTCACAATAACATGGAAAGTTCATCTATCAGCTTTGCTAGGAGGAAGCCAAACTTATCTTGATAAATTTATCTTGATAAATTATTTATCTTGATAAATAATAGGCTACTACTTGTTTATATCCAGGCCTGAGGTAGGACACTATGCAAACTGACAGCAACACTTAAATATAAGTAAAATATAATTTTACTTTTATTAAATTATCTCAGCTTAACATGAAGTTCCAGTTTACACCAGAGTGAAGTGATGGCAAATATTCCCAATGTGTGTACTAATTTGCAATAATTATTTTACTACAGTAAAACAGTAATCTTGAACGTTGAAATCTGGAAATCTGAAAAGTCTTTCATTTCTAATGTATTATTTTATACTAAAAACTTTACACTTAGTGTTGACAGGACACCAAAGCAGTTGAGGAAATAAAGGAGTCAGAGAATAAAAAAATCATTTACATCAGTCAGGTGTGTTAGTAATACAGTTTGAGTGAGTGAAATGCTGAATGTGAGCTACACATGGATTTTAAAAGTGCACAGAGAAAATTGCTGGGAGATGTTATGGAAAATGAGTAGTCAAGGTCCCTACATTTTATTTCAAGAAAATATGCAAACTATAACTGTTGCACTTAAGTCATAAGAAGAATTTAGTTGGGATAGAGGAGAGAAAGGGGAGAGAATTGGAAAGTGAAAAAAAATTATAAAAATCTGGAAAAAGAAAGCCAAGTTGGCTGATGAGAAGGCAATTTTTCAGTTATAAATGCTTTTCACTGAAGGAAAGAATACATGCAGAAAGTTAATAAGGGAAAGATAAGTGAGATACATGAAGAAGCATTTTTAGAGCTGTCAGCATAAGAGCACTCGTAACTCAGATAACTCACCAGTGTGGACTAGATTCGAAAGAGAGCTGAACTGCCAAAAGATCAGCTCCATATTTCTATACTAGAATAGGTGCCTAGTGTCCTCTTTTTTTTTTTTTTGTTTTTTTTTTTTGGTTTAGTTCTTCACTTAGTAGAAATTTTAAGGTTATTATATAGGCAATCATTTATTTTACTAAACTGTAAGAGCTGAAAATTTGCCTGTTCTAAACTCAATTCAAAATTGGAAATACTTGAAAATGTTTAATGGAAATAATTATCAAATCACAGAATGGTTGCTGTTGGAAGGGACCTCTAAAAGAGAGTTGAACTAATTCCCCAACTGCAGCCTAAAGACATATTGACAGTCTTCATTACAGAAGCCTGTTTCCTAAGCTCCAAAAATAATAATAATAAAAAAACCCAAACAGTGAAAAGCAAACCATAGCGAACCATTCTTCCAAAGAAGATTGAAACTCCTTGATTATTGTATCAAGTGAGGAGTCCCCAACATGAAGGGCATGAAGTCACTGGAGCAGTTCCAGAGGAGGGTCATGAAAATAGTCAGAGGAGTAGAGCACCTCCCCTATAAGGAGAGGCTGAGAAAGCTGGGATTCTTCAGCCTGGAGAACAGAAGGCCCCAAGAAGACCTTAAAGCAGTGTTCCAGTACCTGAAGGAGGCCCTACAGGAAAGATGGGGTGGGAATTTTTATTAGGAGAGGTAGCGACAGGGCAAGAGGAAATGGCTTTAAATTGGAAGATGAGCAATCTGGTCTAGAGAGAGGTGTCCATGCCTTTAGCAGGGTAGCTGGAAGTAGGTGATCTTAAAGGCCCCATCTAACCCAAGCAATTCTATGAGAAAAGGTATGAAACTGCCTCCAACTAGTTTTAAGATGGTGCATGAAATGTAGTAGTCATAAGCCGGAAATAAGAAAAGAATAGCTTACCCTATTCCTAAATCAAGGGTTCACTGAGAACTCACGCTCAACCCTGTCTGGGTCCCTCTGGATGACATCCTGTCCCTCAGGCATGTTGACTGCACCCCATAGTATAGTTTCTTCAGCAAATTCACAAGCAATCTATTGCTTTACTGTTTCTTTTTCTGCTTAAGTACTATTTTCAAACAGGATTGGTGTTGCATTAAAAAAGAAAAAAAGTGTGCATGCAAAGGGACTGGCACATACAAGTAGATATCACAAAAGGAAGGAAAATGAATTCTCACCTGTCTCTGAGGATCTAGGAGGGACCACCAGCAAGAGAACCTTCCTCAGTAGCATGAGGACTAAGAGAGGTAGAGCCTGACTATACCCCTTCCAGTCACACAGATGAATTGCCCTCACTTGTGTTCCCAGGGCTGACCAGGTCTTCCCTTCAGACGTTCAACCAGTGGTTCATGCTGTGACTTAGCAGCCTGTCGGTATTACAATTTTTTTTGTCATAGGTATTCCATATCACAGCATCATGTGAGGCACTGAGAGTTAAAGAGTTAATGCCCTAAGTCTGTAAACTGCTGAATTTCTGGCTACCTGGCTCTCAGAAGAGAACTACATACACAAAGGACTTTGTGTTCCTGTTTTCCACACAGAGAAAAAGATAAAACTGTACTCAAATCCTGAGACTTTCTTTTTCATTGGTCTTCTCAGCAGTGGCAGTTCCCTAGCTGTCTCGCCTACAGCTTCAGCTGAAGGTCTTTGGTTTCGGATACTCTCTCTCTCTCATTTTATTTGTTTTATTCACTTCAATTCAAATTGTATTGTGTTATATTGTGTTATTTTGCATTCCAATACCTTCTTTAATAAATTAGTTTTCCTCCTCAGGTTGTTGTCGCTGTTTTGTTTTTTGGACCCATCTCCCTACCCTCTCACTTCTTCCCCTTCTCCTTTCCAAGGGTCTTTGGGTCCCCTGCTCCAATAGTCACAGGACCAGGTCAAACCAGCCCACAAACCATTGACTCAGTTGCCATACAACAAATCCTAGCCATGAAACTTGGCTAGGAGGTATCGCCAACAAGAGATCCTTCCCAGTGGTGGTCAGCCCTTAAATGGGGTCTGGGAGAGGTGCAGCCAGACTCCACCCCTTCCATTCACACAGGTGAGTTGCCTTCACCTGTGCTCCTGTGGCTGACTCAGTGCTCGCCTCAGGTGATCAATCAGCAGTTCAGGCTGTGATTCAACAGTTCTCGTACAGAAAAGATACATATTCAACTTTTTCTGTGTAAATAAGGAGGCTCCAATTTGCAGTTTCAGTGCATGAAATGAATCACGTTCTTTTATTTGGGTCAAGATGACACGCTACTTCTGTGATTTAAGATCATTCAAATCCTAAATTCAGAGTAATTGTTTCATGTTTTATGTTACACAAGACCATCAAAATAGAAAGTATTTCTTCATGTTGATGAGTGAATTCAGTTTCTTCGCAAGTGGCATTAGATTTACATACAAGTAGAATGCTGATTTGTATCTACTTGATTATTTGACAGATATGGGCACACTGACTGACAGTGATTTAATCACTTGGAAATGTATTTTGATTGTGATCATATGAATTGAGGTTCATTAAAGTGAGTGTGTTACCTGATTAATCTACTAAAAATTTGCATAGGTATTCTAAACATTTGCACGTTGTTGCTTAAGATTTTCAATATAAAATTACCAAATAATAAAAAAAAAAAGAAACTCTTAATATTTTTTAGTGAAGAGAAATATCTAGCTAGGCATTTGCAATGCATCACATAAGCTGCATCCTCTGTCAGCAGAAACAAATATCAGTGTGCTGTAATTTAATTCTTTTTTTTTACCAGAGAGAGCAGGAAGCTTTGAAAACCTTGTTTTAGTTTGTCTCAAAGGCCGAATTTATTCTGTCAAAGCATTTAACTTCATCAAAACCTTCTGCTGAATTCAGTATTAATATGCAAGGGGAATTCCACAAGTTACGGCCTGTCGTATTTTCAAAAATACCCTACATAATGGCTGCAATATGCCTATCATAAGCTTATCTTGTGTTGGCAATGTCTACAATAATGCAGAATTCAGACCTTTTACATAATTAGATAAATGTGTATTTTTGACAGGAGCTGCTGGTTCTAACTTTCAAAGGTGACTACTATAACACAAAATCTCTAGTGACTGTCTTCTACACACATATATCTTGCTTCTCTTTCTATATGTTTTCATTATTAATCATAGTATGATGCATTTGTTTTGGTAAGATGCTATGCAAAGCCGTGTATTTTTTTGACTTGTATATGCACTGTATACTTCTGGATAACCCCCAATGTCTTCTTGCATGAGCTAAGGACAGTATTCCCCTTGCTTCCAATGTCAACAACAACAACAACAAAGCAACCCAGTTGTTCACAGGCTCCTGTAAGGGATATGGCAAAAAATTGTGCTACGTATTAAATTATGAGTTTAGGTGAAAAAAAGCCTACTTTTGCCTGCTATCTTACTGACATTCTGGATTTACATTTCCAGGTTGCTTTTTACCCAAGGTTGGGTACTACAGACCTTCTATGTCCAACAAACATTATCCAAAGCTATCTTGGATAATGAAAAAGAAAAAACTACCGTGAAGTGAAAACAGAGGTCAGATTTATTATGACATAATCAGCCTCGATAGCACAACCTGGTATAATATCTATATTTAAATCATAGGAGTTAATAGCTTAATTTTAAGCTTAATTAAGCTTAATTTTATAAAGATGGTTCTTGCTGTAAGTTCATTTGCCCTTATAAACATGTAGCTATAATGAGTGTAATGATATTAATGTGAAATGTACTATTATATTCCTTTATGTTCTGCTCTAGGACTGAAGGGAGGAAATTGTGCCATTTTCTGTGGAGGAAACATCAAGCAAAAAATTTTCAAATGCTTTGAGAAAGTACTAGATAGCTAATGAGTATGCTAGTGTTTGAATAACCTCACATAAATTAATTTCATCATTGTAACTCTGGAGTTCCAGACTTGTATGAACAATAGGCCCATATAGTATTCTAAAGAATTTATTTTGTGATGTTCACACTGAGAACTAGACTGGATTGTGATTTACCTCATCAAACTGCAGTGACTAGCACCTGAGCTAGTCATTTATTCTCACCTTAAAATCACAGTCATTAGCTGTAAGACATGATTCATCCCATCCTGAGATAGATATTTGTTCTTGAAGTGTTTATTTCTCTCCACTGATTTTAAAGGGAATGCTATATTCTATTTTTGAGAGATACTTTTGTGGTAAACATCAAAAAGACTATGATAACTTGCTCTAGGTGTATTTCACGTAGATGAATACCGAAAGTTTTTGTAGGGTAAAATATATATTATTTTCCAAACCAATGTCAGTACCCCACCTTCTTTAAACAAACTTATCCAATGGTTAAGCTCTGTCATTTGTCTTTTATTTGGTTATGAATTTCAAAGTGCTTCATTTCATAAAAACAAACAAACAAATAAACTATACTACTACATATATTTTAACTTTTCTTATGCTCCTGTCAAACCTTCCCAATTTTTTCTGTGGCTAAAGATAATTCAAGACTTTTTAAACTGTTGCACTGCTTTTAACATTATGAAGCAAATAACAACAGGTTATCTGTCATTGGTGAAAAAACAATTATTTAATTAACCCCAAAGTAAGCTCACTATAATTCACATAACAGACAGTGGAAGGTTAGCCCTTGGGAACAGATACAATATTTTTATTTATCAGTTATAGATTTAGGAAGAGAATGTTAGAACTGATGTAAATCCATTAACATTCATTGTCAGCACAGACAAATAGGTGCATCATACTTCTATGTTTGATGCACTGTACTCTTTTTCCTGATGTACAAATCAAGCCTAAATATCCCAATACTTGTATGGGTATAATTTAAAGGCATGTATTATTTTGGCATTTAAAACATGTAAACAAGTTACTTTATATATATTTATTTATTATCAGGAATTCATCAATTTCTTATTTATTTATTTATTTATTCATTCATTCTGATATAAAATATTAAAACAGCATTAGCTTGCTAAGATCATTCCACATCAACAAGTACATTCTGCAGAAAGAATGTCAATTATCCGTTCTATGTATGTAAAATGTATTTTTTCCTCCAAAAATGTCATACTTTTCTGCAAATACCCAAATGAGCAAATTAAGTTAATTCTATTCCTTTCATGAATATAAGATATTTGGCTAATAGTGATGAAAATTACAGAGAAATTCTGTAGAGATTTATTTAGTCTTCATGAATGTGATGAGAAAACAGGGACATGTAAATCACAAGGGTACTAATTTCTTCAGCTTCTGATTTACAAATTAATGGCAATGTAAAACATGAAAATTTCAATTAAAAAAGAATAAAGATAAATCATTGCTACCCTGGAGGCTTTTCTGAAAAGACTCTAATGGTGAAAGGAAGACTCTGATTTTCTGTACTTCTTGAATCCTTGTTTGTACTCTTGCAATATTAAACACAGAAAGAGCTTTGAAAAGGCACAAACGTAGTACTTCAGTGTGTAATGAAGGAAAAGACTGTGTGAATATCTACAGATAGTGAATTGACTAAGTTTTTAGGTAATTTGTATTTTTGAAAATACAGACTTTGAGGGAAAAATACTGTGCTAATTTGTATGTGCGAAAAAAGCCCACATCAACATAGGTACTCCTTTTCTCTGTTCTCTTGACACTTAAATGTCAGTGGATTGAGATTTAAAAGCCTGTGCTTCCCTCTGAGGAAAGCATATTTGTACAGTCCAATATTACAGAGAAGAAACAATACAATGTATTAATACTTCTGGAAACTACATGGCTATTTGACCTTTGCTGGCATCTGTACAAAATAATGCTAAAAATTTTCTCATTCTATTTGGGAACAATATTCTGAAATATCCTTTCTAGCTCACACTACACTGAAAGAAAGAGGCAATAGGCTGAATAAAAGGAGTGTTATTTCAGTCATTATAGTGTCTATTAGTCTGTATAAATGGAAAGCAACATAATTCTCTCAGCCCTTACTCTTTCTCCTCAAGCTTACTGACTCACAACCAGCTGTGATAGTTCCCACTAGACTCCAGTCTCTACACTGATAAAGTCAGTTTTTACACTGTTCACTGTTGGGTGCTAAATCTTCTTAGTCATTTACATTGTGTGTCTAATTGCTTGTGCCTTTAATAATTTCAGAAGATATAAAAAGAACCTATGAGTGTTATTGTCATCAAAGATCTATAGATGTTTTTTCTGTACCTGTACAGAAACCTACAAGTAAAAAACATATTTCAAGTTTTTCTTGTTTATCTGTCCATAAATTTCACTATATAAGCAACCATAGGGAAAAAGGTTGGTGGTGAGGGATTTAAGATTTATATTATATATCATTTTTCCAAGAGATAATATAATTTTTTTAAGATGTGCTTTTATCTTTGTATAACTCTACATACAGATTTTAGAAAAGTAATCAGAACTTTATTATCTATGTGAAGTTGACCTTTTTCAAAATGGAATTGCTTAATCTCCCAGAAGGATTTGTCCCCATACTTTAATTATTTATCCTTAATATCTTCGGTACTCTAAGGTCGAAACAAAAAATCAATATTCCTCTTGTATATTAAAACTAAAGCTCAGAAGAAGTTGATGTGTGGAATACCCTGAAAAGATGCATCTAACCTTCAGTTGTATAGTTATTGTCTCTATCTTTCTCATACTTCCTACAAAAAGATCCATTAAAATATGGACCAAGAAAGGACTTCACGATGCCTAAGGTTGGAACTGTAAATTTGTAGAAGCAATATTTCCTTGGGAAATTTCTAATATTCAGGATCAAATCAAGCATCTCATTCCATTGTTGAAAAAAAATAGTAATGTCTTATATAAGCATTCTCACAGTTAGATTTTTGTCCTTATTGAGACAGAACATGCAGAATGGTAGAGCCCTACAATAGCCCTATGTTTGCATGAATATGCACACAAATTCATAAACACGTGCACTGTAACAACTGTTAGCAAGTCTCTCATTATTGTTTCTTCTCCAAATGGAACTGTCACTCTTCTTTAATACTCTTTCATGGGTCTCATTTTCTAGACCTTGGTCCATTTAGGGTAACTGCTCAGTGCATCATGCAGTCCACTTTTTTTCAACACGATTTGTGCTACCATGATTCCAATATTCAGGTGACTTATGTTCAGCTAATGATTCATTTCAACATTCACATCTTTATTTAGCTTGATCAAATCAACTGATCTCTATTTTTACAGCAGATATTTCTCATGAAGTTAAACTATTTGGACTCTCGGCGGCCCAGGCACTGACTCTGGACTTGCTCAGTTTAAAGCTCAGGGATAGAATGAATCTGTCCACCAGCTCATAGACAACCAGGGAATAGTGAACAGGCTCTGCATACTTTCTTGCTTTTCCATGTTTTGCACATGGTCCTCATAGAGATGTGAGATGCAGCATATATCTGTGTGGTAATTTCCTGTGTTGCTGGGTTTAGAAAAAACTAACCTGTGGGGATTCAGTCAATAGGAAGAAATGAATCTCTGATTTGTTCCATTAGTGACTTTAATGAAGAAAAATTTTGCTATTCAGTTATGATTTGGTGTGTAACCCAGCTTGTTTATTAGTGAGTTTCGTTTATCTAAAAGGATTTCTCTTCAAATAATTGAGACAACGTAAACTTTTATTCTGGTCTCTAACATACTAATGAACTGCTAACCTTTCAACTGTAAAATCAGCAAGAATACCCTCTTCTTGTCATTTGAGACTGTTAATGAGAACATTCAGTCACAGGACAAGCAAATTCTGTGATAGCATTGAAGATATCTGCTCCCTTTACTGTTAGATGGAGTGCTCTAGTTATTGCTCAGTGATACTGTAACAGTTAATCTATTCTTTGTATCCTAAATAGCAATGTGAAGAAAGAAACAAAAAAGAGCAAATGAAACGAAAGAATCATCACATTTAAGTTTTCTGTTTGAGATCTGAAATGAATTTCATATTAACGTGAAGCATAAGCTTATCTGTTACATAAATAAAGAATTGGATTTTTCTTGGAAACCGATGTTAGATAATAGTCTGTTTGTGTTATTTTTTTAATGCATGAGAGGAAAAAGAAAGGCCGAATGTTAAAACAAAATTCAGTGAAGCAATTTCTTTTGGAAATTATATCACTTGCACTTTCAAAATTGAGTACTAACATCGAAAACCTTGCAAAAGTTGGCAGTCAGAAACACTTTCTTTGCATATGTAAAGAAGCATATCTTCACAGTAAAGTTGAATACTTACAGTTAAGCGGCTAAAACAGTGATCATCTTTTGTTAAGAGAGAGAAAAAAGAGAAAAGAGAATTTGAAGCCTGATTTGCAACATAGTTCATATATAAAAACATAAAGTACATATTTGTAACTTTCTGAGCAAGGGAAATCTTTCCTCTTTCTTGCTTGGCATGAGAAAGAGCAGAGTACTGATTAAATCTGAAGCATAAAGTCTGATTCTGCTTCAAGTTTCCAGGAATAGTTCCTGATTCCCCAGGGTAGGTAGTAGGCTTTGTAATTGCTTCAGCAGTTCCGTAGGGGAAGAGATGCATTCAATCACTCGAAATACCAGGTAGGGCTGAAAACCTCATTCTGCGGTGCACCTCTCTCTAGAGGAGCTCATTGCCAGAACAAAAACCTTCTGAAATTAGTAAGGTTTCTAGTGAATGCAAAAGGCAACTTACAGAGCTCCATTTTCACTTCAGTCTCAAAAACTGTGAAAAGATAACAGTTTTGTGTTTCACTAAACACTATAAATTTTGGAATTAAAAAAAGAAAGAAAAGGTATAGTACTTCCCAAGCTTGTCGGTCTTCTAGTGCATCTGAAGTTATTAATTTTTATAGTGTGCAAACTAAAAGTTCAAAGCAAATTGTTTTGACACAGCTTTATTGCGGTTGTTACTCAAGAGGAATCTTTCTTAAATATTAAAGCAATTAATCATGATGAATATTCTGCATAATTACATGAGACTGATACATGCAGAATAAACAGTTCACATGTTTTCTGCTAAAACATTATGTTCTCCCAGCAGAACTGCTATCCTCAGGTAAACACATCTTTAACGGTTAGTGGAAAGGAAACCTGAGAAATCCCAAGCTTAGCAACAATAAAATTTACATGTGTGTGTGCATGTCTCATTCTGTCTCTGTGCATGTGTGTGTGTACTGGTATGTATATATTTATATATATAAAATATAACTTCTGTTTCAAACTGATTTTGCAAAGCAAAGTTGCCCTGGATATGTATTTCTGATACTAGCATAAATTCATAAATTAAATCAGATTCCACTCCTTGGAATTATAGTTGTCATATTTTTGTACTCCAAGATATTGGGACCAATAGTAATTTTCCATCATAAGTATTTGGACCCGATGCAGTGCTCAGGTGCTGGCAGCGTGGCTCCACGCTGGACATAGTTGATTCCAGCTGGCTCCAACAGCCCCACCTCAGGGAATGGCTGGTCCCAGCAGCCATGCATGGTCGTGTCTCTGTGGTATGATACATTTAGATATTTACTAGCTGACTCTGGTTGAATTTATTTTCTAATGACGGGTGGGACCATCTGCTTTCTCAGATCAACTCACAGCCATTGCAATATTACCAGATAATGTATTTTTTATACATTAAATATCTTAGAGTCTGGTTATTACTTGATTCTGTCTAGTACAAATTGTTTAAATCTGGCAGACTTCATAATATTTCCTTGCTTAACATTCTGGAAATCTCAGATCAACAATGATTTTGAGTGCTCTTTCTTTAGAACTGTAGTTTCCATTCCTTGCACTGGTATACACTTCAGTAGTGATCAGAAAGATAATGACTGACACTTTGTAATTTAAGCATTAGTAACTCTTACTGCAGAGATACAATCATAATCAATTTTCTTAACCTTATTTATTGTACTAGTTATTTTTGCCTTGAAAGATTATTCAAAGTTGTGTTTCACCTTTTGTATGAAGGGGAACCATCAATGGTGCATGAAGAAATAGGTTCTGACCATGATACAGGTTCATCATTTCCAGCTGTAACTCCACTGGTGAGTACCAGTAAATGCCTTGAAAAAAGCATAGGGATGCAGCAAGTGTCAGAGATGCTTCATAGGAAACTCGTGGTCACAGTTTGATGTCTAAGACAAAATTTTACAAGAAGTTCAGTGATTTAGTTATGCACCTGATGAAGTACTTTGTTTTGTTTTGAACTGAATTCTGTTAGTTTTGTTTGATATCCTTTAGTTCTACCATTGGAGAATTTATGAACTATCATTTTCTATTTATTCTTCATATTCATAATGTTTTTATCTACTTGTTTTATTTGCCATAATCTCTTCTATGATCCCTTCTACAGATTGAGAAGTTTTAGTCTGTTTAGTTTGTGTTATGTGATTACTCTTGATGTGAGTGATGCAACTGGGTTTGTCATCTTTGTAGCCCTCCTCTGTTGTTGCCCTTGCTTTTACAAGCAGCATGGTATCATTTCAAGATAAGGGGGCCATCTTCGCAGAATATTCAAAATGTTTGGTCAAATAATGTTTTTACTTTTTTTTCCTTTTGCTTTCTTAATACATCCATTTTTTCTTGACCACCTTTGGACCTTGTCCTGATTTTTTTCATAGACCTCCTTATTTTTCAGGGGCAGAGGAAAATTTAAAGATCATTACTATTTCTACAGATCAAGACAATTTTTCTCCTATGAGTCATATATCTATATTAAATTTATTTATATTAAATTTTACTTGCTATTGTTATTAGATTCTTCTTTGTTATCCTGAATAACTAAATAACAAATTTTATTCCTGTATTACTCGTACACATCCCCCCCCAGTCTTTTCTTTGATTATTTATGAAAACACTGAACAGTAGAGGCAACAGAAATAATTCCTGTATAACTGTACTTGTAATCAATTTCTGACTTTTAAAGCTGACCGTTCACCTTTATTGCTTGCTTTCTATCTTCTAATTTTAAATTAGGTTCTATTTACACTGCAACTTAGTTTCTTTAAGGACTTTTTGGAAATCTAAGTAGACTATATTATGTTTCCCTTCTCCAGGGACTTATTAATTGCTTCGTTAAAAAAAAAATAGATTTTTTAGGAAATAATTTTCTTACTAACAGACATACTGAGTCTTCCAAAGTACTGCACATTCGTTCACACGCCCAGTGATTTATATTCAGCAGAATATAATGTATATATATATATAAAATATATCTGCAGAATGTCAATACAGAGGTAAAAGTCTGTAGTTCTATAGATCTTCCCTAAATGCTTTTTATAAAGTGCCATCACGTTGCCATACATCTGATAATTTTGTTGTTGTTTGTTTGTTTGTTTTATGGAACAGGATGCTGCCCTTCAAACGATACTCCAGTTTCACTTTGTACCACAGGTTGCACGGGGAGATCTGCTCCATGTAGTGGTGCCCACGGGCTGCAGGGGGATGGCCTGCTCCTCCGTGGGCTTCTCCTGGGCTGCAGGGAGCTGCTGCTGTGTGCCTGAAGCTTCTGTACTGACCTTGCTGCCTGCAGGGCTGTTCTCTCATGCCTCTCACTCCTTTCCCAGCTGCTGTTGCATAATATTATTTTCCTTCCTTATATCTGCTCTCATCCAAGTACAACCATCATCATTCATGCTCAACTCTGGCAGTGGCAGGTCCCTTTTGGAGCCAGATGGAGTTGGTTCTGGTCTGACAAGGGGCAGTGCTGGGCTCTTCTGCAGCCCCTCCCACTACCAAACCTTTCCATGTAAACCCAATGCATCCATACGTTCTGTATTGCTGATATGATCTTACTGACCATCAAGGCTTCATTCACATATATTATTTTTTTTTCTTGGATGGGGAATCATCAAACGACAACCTTGCTTTTGATACCACTTATTTCATCTGGTCATAAGCTCCCAGTTTAGTTTTTGTTTGTCTGACACCAGTAGTCCTTCTATAGGTATATGTGATTCTTTATGTTTTCTGTTGTTTCCTTAGTCTTAATTATCTCTCTGGTAAATGAATAAACAAAGTACAGATAATTTAGATTCCAAGGCTTTTTCACAAATCCTTCACAAACAAATCTTCTTGGTTCTCATTTTCTGTGCGTTCTTTGACATGTACTTTTATTCTGAATGCTTGTCTTAATTCTGTCCTAATTATCCATGCCTACAGCAGGGGGGCTGGAACTAGATGATCATACAGGTCCCTTCCAACCCAAACCATTCCTTGGTTTTATGATTCTAATAGTCACTAATTAGTCACCATTTTAGTTTACTAAAACCTGGTTTAATTCAAACTTTAAAAAATGTGGGAAAAAAATAACAGGATCCTTTTCTTGCAGTCAAAAATAGCAGTGCCATACATTGTTTGAGTTCTGGTGAATTAGAATTAAATAAGGTACAATCTTATGGCAGACCAGGTGGCTTAGCAGCTGTTCAGAGTATTGTGGAATAGGATGCTTGGTTTGAAAGCAACCTCATCTATCTTTCTCTCTTTCTCAGCCATTCACTTGGCTGGGAAAGCTCAGCCATGCTGGTATTGTGAAGGTGATGCAGTTATATGGCCTGACCTTGGCTCCTCTGCGGAGAATGACTAATGATGAGGGATGTGAGCAAAGGAGCAGGGGAAATGACAGGTGCTGAAGATATGGATACCTCCTGCTGATCAGCTGATAAAGTAACATAGAAGCTGCTAGCCTGCTGTTTTTCTTGCTGCATTTATTTTTTGTAGTGGATGTAACACACAGTGATTTGCTCCCACTGCAATACAGTGACATATCTAAATTAGCAGGTGCAGACAAACCTGAGTTTGCACTGTCCATGCTGTGCCAGCAGTGAAACTGAGGGATAGATGGATCTGAGCACTCTTGCTGTTAGATGCAATATAATTCTGTTGTTTGTAGTAACTTATTTAAAGCACTACAGGCTCTGCCCTCTAACTTCTATCCTAGAAGAACATAAAAGCACTTCTTTATTCTTCACTCATTTATGCTTTTAACTTGTGCCCATAAACAAACTATTTTGGAGTTACAAATTATCTATAGTAGCAAGTCCATATCAAGAAAGGTTTTTTTGTAGTAGATGAGTTTTACAGAAAGCGAAAGTTCAGTTCAAGAGTGAATGATTTCGGTTTTTTTCTAGTGTATAGGGAAGGAAAAGGAAGAGGTCTGCGATAGAACAATACCAGTCCTGTCAGTCTGGCCAAGATGTGTCCACAGTCTACTCTACTGAGCTGTCTTTTGGCAGAAACAATTTGGTTTGAAAAAAATTATTTCAGGATTTTCTAAAATAATATTAATGTGTTTCTTGGGGATGTTTGAATTAAAAACAGACAAACAAATAAACGAAAAAAAACCCTTCATAGAGTTTTAAGTTCCTCATGACCTAAATTTTCATAAGACTAGGATGTATCAGTGCAAAACATATACAGACAGCTGCACCTTTTACCCTATTAAATAAGCATATCCTAATACAACATCTAGAACTAAATGAGTTGAGAAAATACTTGCTCTTACTTTAACTGAATACCAAGGCCAAAATTTCACTAATTCTTGAGTTTTCACTATCTTGAATAAATTGAAGTCTTGCTTCCATCTGTAGTCATGTAGAAGAGTAAGGAGAGAGTGTGAGGAACCTGAAGCATGTAATGAGCATTCATCTTATTGAATGTGTAATCTACCATGTCAGAGTATGAAAGAAACAAAACAAAAACACTTCAGAAAAAGCTTTCAGACATTTGGCTATAAAAGATTTATGCTCTTAATCATAATTTGTCTGTCATTTTATGGGTAATACTTTTTCATTTTAGCTACTTTTTTGTTTTTGTTTTTGCTATTGTTTCTAAGAAAAGTAAATCCTTACTAAACAGTTTAGCATTTGATGTTTGCTTGTTTTTATTCTTAAATTGCTGAACTTGAAGCTGTTTTCTGGCTTCAAGCAAAATAGCGTAACAGAGCAGAATTTTTTATTGTACCTTTGTCAGTGTTCAGCAGTCCTCAGGATTTCATTTTGTAAACTGAGTCTGGTTTACTGTAGTAATTCTCAAAATACAAATAAGAATGTATTGTTAACATGAGGAAAAGAGGGAAAAAAATCATACATCTTTATTATAATGATAATAAGTCACTTAGATAAATAATGTAATGCAGCACAGTAGTCAAATTTGATGGCATTTTTCTTTTAACAACCAAAAGAATAAAAATAACATGCATACTTCTGAAAGCTTACTCTAGACAGATGCTTCATCTCAATATCATTACATTAATTACACTGATGTCTAAAATATTATGCTTAAAAAAAAAACTGAAAAAAATAATGACTAATAGAAAAAATTGCATAACTCAAACACTAGGGAGCCAGCTTTGTCAAGGGTTGGACTCAATGATCTCTAGAGGTCCCTTCCAACCCCTACAATTCTCTTATTCTGTGATTTTTTTAAATAGAAAGCCTTTACTTTTGAAAAGTGACTTGATACAGTTTAAAAGATAAATTATGAATTAAATGATCAAAAAGAAATGGAAAATGTGCATATTGATGTTGCCAAAACAAACTCAGGAGGGCAACTGAAATTTAGAGGATTGAACAGAGTGGCTGATGACCACAGTTTTAATATCACTTTTCACTTTTTCGTGGATTTGTAAAAATAAGAGAGTATCCCTGAAATTTGATATCCACTTCTGTAGATAAGCAGAAAAAAAAAAAAAATAGATTGAAACTCCATTGCAATTACTGGGTAGTTGTTAGTAATGTAGTGATATCACTGCTTTTACTTAAAATAAGTGATAATATTGTAGTTTCTAAATAATATTAAAATTTCAACCCATACAGTTGTAAATACCTTTTAAAGTTTACCAGCTGTCCCATCTTCACAGTCTCCATTTATAATACATCTCTGCTACTCAAATATTGATAATATGGTTGTTTTTCATTTAGACCGAATATTAAATATAAACACAAGGAGAAAAACTTCTTAAATGTCAGTTTTGAAGTATATAGGCACAAATAAAGACATTTAATGCAAGAAACGCCTTAGGGCATGAGAACTGCTCCCTAGCTGTCAGCTACCCTCTTCTTCCTTTGTCTGCTGTTTCAAAATATCTCTCACAATAGCACATTTTTACTCTTGCTGAACAAGTTACACAGTTTTTCCTTACTAGTGTCTGGATAACATAGGAAATTTTGTTTTATTCAATGCTTGCTTGTACACTATTGCTAAATATATGTAAACTTTGTTTGATTTGCAATTGTATGACCATGGAGTGCCCAAGCAACTCAGACAGGTCCATAGATATTCTGATCCACATGGTGAAGATGCCCATCTCTTCATTATTTCTCTCAAGTTCAAACAGGAATTTCAAAACCACTACAAAAGATTTTTGATTTTGATACCCTTCAAAGACTCTGTGTAGCCATCATATCTGTAGCTCCTCTGCAATAGGCTTTTTCCAGTCAAAAATTCATCAGTGGTCAAGGATATATTCATTCCTGGAGACCTCTGTTAGCAAAGAACTGTCATATTTTAGCTCTGCCAGCTTCTACTCTTTGGCTTTAGTAGCAGATATCAGGGCTTGCAGGTGTCATCAGTGACATCAGTAGGAGTTATGAGAGAACTGTGTGGACAGGTCACATTGTGAATGACTTGATCACTAATTGTGCAGATAAAATGTATTCTTTATTGATTGAAAAATAGAATATTTTGAATTGAAAGTTTGGAACTAACTAAAGCAACAACTTTTTAATGCATTCCATTGTCAAGACATACTTAAATAAGTTAATTAACACATCTCACAGTGAGAATGTAAAAGTCAGGCAAATGGCCTGTTCTATCATTTCAAGCAACTTTTCCCTCAGTGGACCTTTAGTTCTTCATTTACTCTTTGATACAATCTAATTTGCACACATTCCAAAGAGTAAGAGTAATATCAGAAGCAGAGAACTTTTTTCCTGCATCTCTCATGCTACAGTTTGTAGGTCTCAGTTTGTAAGTTCGCTGATATGAGAAAACAATGTTAATATCAGAGTAGTCCTATTTTTATTTTTTTTTAGATAAACACAAGCTTATCTTAAGAAAAAGGCAGAAAATAAGTCATATTTCTAAGGGATTTTACAATCAAAACTATAGCTAAGCCCATAAATTCAAAGGATTCCAAAGTAAATTTGGCAGCTAAGTATTTTCGGAGCTCTATGTGGTATTTATAAAACTTGGCATTTAATCAGTCTTGGCACATATGATTCCAGTGTATGACTAAGTAATACTTTACAATCTTTGCAATGTATTTTGGATATTGTGATTTTTTCATGTGAGACCTGAAGTTTCACTGATCACCCACAGGAAAAAATCAGCATTTAGCCACTTAGTCTCATCATCTGACAATCTTATCTTGAATTGATGTATATCTTCCTTTTTCTGTTGCTTTTGTTTTTCCCTGAAAAAGAGTAGTTTCGTCATTTTTCAGAAAACAAGATAAATAAATAATCTTGTGTGATAAAGAGATGAGGGACGTTGCTGAGAAAATGGCTCTTAAAAAACTCAGAATTATATGAACTCATTCTTGTGTCTTCTTTGTCAGCACTAACATGAACTTGTAATAGTGTGAGTGGAAACACTTTAAAGACCAGTGAAGTTGACAGTTAAACATTTCCTATCAAATTTTTAAGGGGATGTGATATGTAGAGATCTGGATAGAGGACTTTCAAAGCTGAATGAATGTCTTTGACTGATGTGTTAAGTATAATAACAAGTATATTTCAGGACTGTGGATCACAACACTGAGAAGGTAGGAAGTTATAATATAAGGTACAGAAAAGATCATTAGCTCTGACTGTATGTATCAAATGAAGGGAAAATAAAAAAGCATAACACTAACATAACAAAACAATCCAAGAAAAGACATTAAAATAAAGTATCTTAACTGATTCCTTTCTATGACTAAAAAATGCAAAGCAAATGTTACTAATTCATGATGATTGTAGTACGTAAAGGCAAATACCCTCTGAAAAAATCTTGCTCAGCCATCGTTTGCTCTGTTACCATTTGCAGTATTTGACCTCTTCCTGACACATTCAAAAGGAGGCTAATGTCTACCTTCCAGTCACTAGGTCTGCTTTCTTTCTTCATCATTTTTTTTTCCCTGTAATCTTGATATTAATTTAACTTGAAATGATACACTTTGTGACTACCTTCATTGGATTTTGACCTTCTACTTTAAATAGAGTAGTATTTTACCAAGTAAAAAAGTCTGCTTAATTCAGAAAGTAAAAGGAAAGCTTGAAGTGAGTGAACTAGGAAGACTTATTTAACACTCTGAAATTAATGTGTAAACAATTTATTACCTGCCTTCAACTAGAAGTTAATTTTTCCATCTTCTAACACTTTGACTTGAAGTACTTCAAATGCTTTGAAATATTTACCCCAAAGTAAATAAAAGGAAAATTATGTTTTATCAATAATTAATACTAGTTGAACAATCTGATCATTATTTTAGATAGAAGCTGCTTAGAAATTATTACTTGAAAGTTGCAAGTATTACAAACCCTCTTCAACAGCTACCTTGATGTTCCTTTTAAATTTGATGTTTTCAATTTGCATATCTTGCAGGGCATCCCAGAAATAGAGATATGGAGGATGTTTTCTCCATATCTAAAGCAATATGGTTTTATACCATGGCTTTTATTTTTTAGTCTCTTGCAAATGTAGGCTTTTATTTCCCCTCATATTACTTCTGTCTACCGCAGTAATATTAACGTTGTATAAACCCTAACTATAGGAGGTAATTTTGCAATATCTTTTATTGTTTCTGACGAGCTCAGAAGTCTTATAAAGGGTTAAATTTTCCTCAGCTGGCATTAATTTTAGATATTTCTTTCTTTTCAATTGTTAGGTCACAAATCAGCGTCAGGTAGACAACAGCTCTGATCTGTAAAGGCAGTCATGGAAAAAAGCAAATCACTGTTCTTTTTGTTGTTGTTGTTTTTGTTGATGCTCCCCTGCAAAAGTAATTCCTACAAGATTTATCAAGAGCCTAAGCGCTTACTACCTATGTGAATTGCTTTGAGCTACTAAGTAGAATGAGAGGAGCATGTTATAGCAAGTAAGATGTTAAATATCCCATGTCATCAAGTTCTACGTAATGCAGCAAAAATGCTTTCTTTTTTTAATATAAAAAATAACATTAGTGACAGTTTGCAACTTATGTGTGAAGTGCAAGTGCTTCTACCTTTAGAGGCTGTCACATTAGTAGGGCTGACAGTCAAGCAAATGGATGTGGAACTGTGTCATATCACACTACATAATGTCCTTCTGTCAAGATACTCTATCAGAACAGTTGAAGTTTCATTGCAGGTTCACTTATTTAGGGGATTACCTGTAAGAATAAATTATTATTAATCCCCTTCTTGCTTTGCAGTTCACTTTAGCTTTTCTGTGTTCAGAGTGTGTCTGTTTACTTCTGCTTTGCAAAATTTGTATAAAAAATACTCTCTTGTTTCTACTTTTACTGAAATATCCTCCTTCTTTATAAAGCAACAGACAAACAAAACATCCTGCTACTGGCTCATACTACATATGTACACTACTTAATTACCCCATAACACAGAACTACCTGCACTGAGAATATTTTATCTGTGTAATCACTACAGACTTGGATTAGTAGAGGTATAATATGAAAGATCTACCGCAAGAAAACATTCACACACACCAGGTTTTTTCTTTAATGAAATAATAGGTCTTACCTCTACTTTCCTTTGAAGTATACATATATATGTTTCTACACAAGTGTAGCTTTGCTATCACTGGATCACTGTGAGATGCTATTTGCCAAACATCTTTAAAAAACATCTGTTTGCTGTGAAACACTGAAACTTTCTAGCTAATAAATAAATAGCTATCTATGTACCTCTGAGAATTTATCTGATCAATTGATATATTTCACTCTGATCTTTTATCAAGAAAATGGAATGTGACAGCATGTCTTTGATAAGTCTATGTAATGGGAAGAGGCCAGAGGGACTTGAGACAACGTTTTATTTGCTAATAGTATTCTTTGTTCAATGTGTGATCCCAAATAAAATCAGCAGTCTATGATTCTAAACATGAAAGTCCATTTTCTTTTCCAGATATTAATCTTTTAATTTTTTTTTATCTGGGCAATTGTTCTTCTGGATGTCAGGGAACCTAGCTTATGAAGAAGCATGCACCCATGCCAGTCATTCTCCGGTTTCGGTAGGTTCTCTCTCCCTCTTGGAGAGAAGTAAGTAAAGTGCTTAGTATTAGAGACTGTGTTTAACAGATGGTCCTCTTTGAGTCAGTACAGATTATGTGTATATATATTCATGGTCAGTGATCTGGTATAGTTAACTATACTGAACTGTGAGACCAGAGTGATAGAAAAGGCTGATGAGTCAATGTCAAAGGCAGTCACTTAAGATTTTGTAAATTAATTCAAACACTTCTGTAGAGCCATGGAATGGTGCCTAACAAGCCCAGGATTTCTTCAATGTAATTAAATTGAAAATTCTTTAAAAAGCATTAGTCCTGTTCCTGAAGAGTCTTATCTATCAAGATGACACAGCTATTCCTAAAATCATTAGAAGAACAAAGATGATACCCCTGTACTACAAGGCCAGTTTCAGAAATATGAACATTCTTGGGTGTGTCTGAGAAAGCAGAGCTTGTGAAGGAGGACTAAAACTCAAAGACTAGTAACTTGTGTAAATCTGGATATTTAAGGTGTTTCAGTCATTGAACAGAGTAACATGTAAGTTGTAGTTTGACCTGAATCAGGAGTGAGTATGAAATGAAGAAGATATTGTTAGTGAATTTTACCTCAGCCAAGTGTTGATGCCTACCTATTCCACATAAATTGCCATAAGACTATGAACAGAATGGTTGCTGAATTGGAATTTGAAGGTGAGTAGGACTAGATGGACAAAGTCTTTGGCACTTAGTAGAATTTTAAAATCTAAGCAATGTGATAACCATGAATCAGTGCAAAAAAAGTAACTACTTTCTTGAATGAATATGATCAAATCAACTTAAGTTCAAGCCTGCTTGATTTGCACAGTGCCCAGCAGGATAGATGTTGACTTCTGAGAACATCCACTTCAATTAATAGAAATTAACACATTTAATGTTTCACAGGTATTAATTTTGTTTTGCATATGTGAAGGCCATCTGCTATTTCTGTTAGTCAATTGAAGTGTCTGAATTTAATTATTTGGGTGAAATACACTATATGTAAAGATTAAGGATAGCTGATAAGCTGTAATTTGACTATATATCTTCTAAATGTATTTATTTTAGATGAAGTACCAATGAGTGACATACAATTCTTGTGATAATAACTGAAAATAAAAAGAAAAATGCTTCTGGTTCTCAGTTTTCAGTTTTGTACCGGTAATACAGAAAGTAAGGACCTACTTACATCACAGTGAGTGCGTTCAGTATTACCTGAGGCTTTTCATCATATAGGTGAAAAACTTTGCAGTTTGAAACTGTCTTAAACACTCAAGTCCAGAAAATCCATTGAAAATTAAATATCTTCATCTTAGGTTCCTGTTGTTGTGAATAAATGTTCTAAAGATTATAAGAAATTCCCAAAGTAAGTTATATTTCTTAACTTTATTAGATGAAGAATTTTCTGAATTTTAAGTTGAAAACAAGGCTTAGGTAGGGAGCAACAGAAAACAGATCAGAACTGCAGACTCCTACAGTCCATGAATATTCCATTTCTCATTTGGATTAAAAGTCCTCTCTTTGAACCAAAACTCTTGATCGTTCCTGCTTTTGTTTATACAGTAAATCTATTTGAACTGCACAGTCTGTTTTCTTTCTGAATGAAACTTAACTGGAAGGTATGTTGCAGAATCACGTTCATAGAGGCTGCTAGTATACATTCAATTGACTGGTCCACAGACCATCTGAATTCAAGCCTCCTGCAACACTCATAGCATGTCTACATATAAAGTGGAGGAAATATCCACTGTTTAACTTTACAAACCTGTTCCCAGTGAATCTCATTGTTTGCTGCATGTCCTTTGTTTCCTTGAAGACAAGGCCTGCAGTTCTTTATAGTCTGTTCAAAGAGCAGCTAGACTTAAAAAGATGTAGATCTAGAGCTTGCCTGTACTGTGGATATTGAATAGGAAGGTGCACTGTTGTTTAGGTGTTCAGATGACCAAAATTCACTTGGGATTAGACAGTGACCCACTTAGATATGTAAACAGTCATGAGGAAGGGAACTCATAAAAGAAAAACAATCAGGGGATTTCGTATGTCATTGCAGTGGGTTTACCATTACCAGAATCCTCAGGGTCTCAGTACACATAACAATTGTTTTGGAACATAAACATCTTAACCAAAAACACTCTCTCTCCACTCCTAGCTTTCCCTCATCTTTTATCACTGAACTTGATGTCACATGCTACAGAATATCCTTTTGGTCTGTTTGGATCAGCTGTCCTGGCTGTATCTCCTCACTGTCTCTTTCTTAGTCACCAGCCTACTGGATTTGTTGAGGGTGGAAGTGGGAAAGTGGGGACCTATAAAGCAAGTTTCCAGTTAAATCCCTCATTATAAAAGGACTTCAAAAAGTTTTCATATATATATATATATATGTGTGTGTATAGTATATATATATGTAAACGTATATAAAATAATATAAAAATATTATTTATTTATTTATTTATGCATTTCCATAGTCTGCCCTCACCAAGCAAATGAAAATCACTGGGAAACTATCTTCTGACTCTCCCCTTGAAATAAGTGTGGCTCCACACTCTAATTTCTGTTGTGGGTAGTTAAATGTCACCACCTTGTTCACAATGTATGGGATAGTTTGAGTTTCTGATACATAGGAGAAATGGGCAGCTTGGAAGTCTGAGTATTGACATATAAGAATCTATTACTGCCAGGATTCTGTATATACTAGTAAAGATAAAATTACAGCACTGATATATCTTTTTATAAGTTTAATAAATTTAGAATCAAGAAAAATGTTGCACTGCAATGCATGGTACTGTAAAAGGAAATATCAACTTGGCAGGAGGAACAAACCTTGTTAATGTAAAAAGAGAAAAATTATGCTGTATCTAAATCAACTACATGCAAAATATATTATCTCCAGCTATAAAACTTTGATCAACAGTAGAGGTAGAAATGTTTCCATTTAAAAGCTTTATCAAAAGCCCTAGGGCTTGTTGTGGAAACAAAATCCCAAACCAATTGCATTAAACTATTTTTAAAAAATAAAATACAACACAAATGCATAAATCACCCTGTTGGTCCAAGCAGAAGTTTCAACTACTGAAAGAAAACCCTGCAGGTCTGAATAAATTTTCTTAGTTTTTATTTTTGACTTTTCAAAACCACTGTAAAACTGTTATTTCTAAAGGAAAATTCTTAAGATATGAAAAAAGCTACTCCTAATGTAAATGTTCAGAAATGTTTGCTAATATATTTTTATTTTTGTGTTCCTACAGGTGAAGACAAATAGATACACAGTCTACTTATTTTTTTCATACTGCTGTCATGGTTTTATGATTTTTGGTATTGGTATTCCACATTATAACATCATGTAGTGCATTAAGAATTAAAGAGTTAATGCTACAGCCCCATGGTTCATCGATACTTATGGGTATACTTGTCTCAGAAGAGAAGAACTATGTTCCCCAGAGGACTTTGCATTGCTTTGTATTTTTATGTTTTTGAGCTCAGAGGGAAAGATAAGAACTGTTTGCATGTCACGGGACACACTCTTTTCCTTTGGGATCGACTCAGCAGCAGGTGCTCACTGCCATCTCGCCTTCATTGTTTAGCGTAAGGCCTTTGGTTTATTGGACACTCTTTCTTGCTCGTTTTATTTGATTTATTAGCTTCAATTCCAATTATATTGTATTATGTTGTCTTATTTTGCATTCCAATATCTTGTTTAGTAAATAGGCTTTCCTCCTCAGATCGTTGCCGCTGTTTGGTTTCTAGGCCCATCTCCCTTTTCCCTTTCCCATTTCCTGGGGCATGGGTCTGTGGGTCCCCCACACCAATTGTCATGGAACCGAGCTGATCCAGCCCGTAAACGATTGACAACTGCAACTAATAATTCATAAAAATTTATGCATATAAAATTATAATGACATTAGTTTGCTCTGATATAGATAGGTTTCCTTTTCTTTCTTTGCTGCTATTACATGTGAGGCAATTCAATGGTTTTAAAGCAGGATAAAGAATGAAATAAAATATAATTGTAAACTGTAATATAAATACCTTGAAGTTGTGGCCAATAGCCTTGTTTTCAGGTCACACCTCCGTTCTGGAGTCCAGTCTTATTGCTCTATTGTTTTCAGTCTTATTATTTCTGTGGGGAGGTCATATGTGCATATTAAAAGGGCTTGTGGTTGTTCTCAATCAGAACCGTTAACTGAATTTTTTCCTCAAACTCATGCCCATTGCAAAAGTTATACTGCACATTTTCATATGAATATGCATTTATCCTAAGCATATGCATTCTTTCCTTTTCAGTTCATTTGTTTTATAGGCACTAGTGCAGGGGATGAAATCTTCATACTTAGGTTATGCACTGGTAGAAATAATAGACTAATAACCCCTCTTAACATTAGCCATTTCAATGAGCTAATGATCCCTTTTCTTGGAGGAAATCATCTTTTACCAAGTTCTATCACAGTCTTGAATGACTGCAACTTCAGATCAGGCTGTTAAACACTAATAGGTTTAACAATTGCTACACACATTTTTTTAAAGTTGCTTCTGTAGACCTTCTGCTTTCCTTTCATCCTGGGCATCCCTAAGAAGCCAAAGGAGTAAGAAGTAAGGTAGGCAATTTTTAAAGTACATCAGTTTACAGTGGAAAAACACTTGCCATATAACATTTCTAGATGCTTTTTCTTCATCAGGGTAAATGCTTGGTTAACCATAACTTAATTGTGGAATAATGGAACAGTACTCAGCTTCCTTGGGGGTGGGGTGTTGGTCTGCTTCCTTTCTTATTTTTAATTCTGCAGTGGTAAAGGGATTCTGAAAGGAAAAACAACGATCTCACTTATTATTAGTGCCGAGGATTTGATTCTTGCTTGTTTTATGTAATAATGCATGCTTGTTAAAAATATAAGTAGCTGAAACTTAAACACAGCTACTTCCAGTAAAATCCAGCTGTCCCGTTCCAGACCTTGAGCAGTCTGGGGGAGTAAGTCTTCTGAAGTGGGGCTTGGTTTTCTGTAGGATACATACTCCTTCTGTCACTTTTTTCAGATATTGCTCAGGTCATTTTTTTTCCTTCAGTTCATTAGTCTATGCTATGTGTTCTTTGCTGATACATTTTTAACCCTCGCAAATATTATATATGCTTGCTATATTTGAACTAATTAGTTTTATTATCATGCTTTAAACAAAGTAATACAGACACTGAGCATTGTAGAGGGACCACTTCATGGCAGATTGCATTACTCGTAATGCAGTGCTGGATGTCTTCAGTAATGGTTATTACAAGCTTTCAGCCAAGCTTGAATGGACCTCCAGAGTCTCAGTCTGATGAAGGTTTTATTCCACAGACCAAATACTAAACTTCGTTTCCTATGGATTTTACTGGAGTTCTGATTTAAAAGCAACAACAATCATAGAGTTGTTCAATGCTGCAAAGAAAATATAAATCTGTGGAAAAATATCCATAGTGATCAGAGTAAGCCAAAAATAGTACTCCTCTATTTTCCTCACCATTAAACAAATGGATTTCTGAGCACGCATAAAATGCAAGAGTGGAGCATAAAAACTCCAGTGTGATAGCTCATGCCATTTTGTCTAAGATATAAAACTGGTCTTTTGGAGCATTTACATGCAGAGGCAGTGAATCAGTTCTATTGCATCAAAATATTACCTTTTTATTCTTTACAATACACTACAACATGCAGAACAGCAACAAAAAGTCTCTATCCTGTCTGAGCACACGTACAAGCCAAAGTGTTAATTATAGACTTATAAAATTGATATTAATATTTTTTTTCTGATATAGATTCTTTTTCTATTGCCACAAGTTGCTATAAATTGCTCGTTAAACTTCAAGCAATGCAATGTAGTGCTTGCTACCATTTATAGGCAATGCTCTCCAAAGCATAATTAGAGGGAATATTATGACACAGAACAATGGAGACAATTATTTCTGAAGTTTATTAATGCTAATTAGCATATGGCATCTAAGACAGCTGCTGATACTTCACTGCAAAATACTGAGGGACTAATTAGTGTCTGATGTTAATTAGCTTCTTCTGCATGTGCATTGTCCTTAGATGCATATACACTATCACCACTGGGCTATTAAAAGTCTGGCCTAAGCCTTCTTGTAGTAGTAGGTTACAATATTTAGGGGATTTTGCAGACTGTAAAGCACAGCTCTCTAATGTGTCATTAATAGCCATTGTATAAGATTTAACAAGCCAAATTCACAAATTCTCATTGCTGCATGGTACAAAATAATATTATGTAAGAGGTAAAATCATGCATAAATTGTTTTAAAATGACAATTTCTTGTATTTATATTGATAGAATTAACATCCTGAGATGTAAAAAATGTACATATAATACAGGAAGAGGGAAACACAGCAGAATTTCCTGGACTTGCATGGTTCCATCTTCTATTTAATCTCTTTCATTTTAAACATAGATGACCACATGTTTGCCTTAGAATACAATTCTGGAAGTTTAGAATGTAATTAAAAAAAAAAAAAAGGTAAAAAATACCAAAACAATAAAGTTGTCCTATCTGTAGACTGCAAGCAGGAAATGAGCATATTTTATTTCCTTGTTAATAGATTACCATTGCTTTCCACTTTAGATTATTATGTAAAAACAGCTGTTGTTGTCATGAATTATAGGATGTAAGAAACTTATGGCCTACCACCAGAAGATGACAAAAAGAATAGGGAAAAAATGAAACAAGAATGATAATATAATACCTCAGCTAATATGTGAGAAAGATGTAATGGAGACAAAAGCAGTGGTGAGATTGAAAATGAAAATTGGAAGTAATTGTCCTTGGGATAAGTGCACTTCCCCACTCACTTTCTAGCTCTAGTTAAAGCACGCCTTAAACTTTTGAAAACATTTTAACCCTGTGTTGGAAGTTGCTTTGTAAAATGTCAAATGCATGTTTAAATGGTTTAACTCCATAGACAGGAGTTCTGCAGCAGCAAGCTCTTATGTTTTGTAGGGATCATTAAAAGTAGTTATTGGTAAGAACTCTTGGGAAGGATTTCTCTCAGACAGGTTGACTCTAAAGTTATGCTTAAGAATTTGCTGGTAAAGAAGCCTGATTAAGAAAGTGTTAAACACTGTATTATATAACACTGTAAGTATTAAACACTGATGAAGCTTCTTAATGTCATCTAAAAACATTAAGATGTGTTGAATTCACAGGATAAATGAAGGTAAAATTGTAGGAGCTTTCTGATCTGTGACTGAAAAATTTGTCTTGATATTCCAGGTGGATAACCAAACCATCAAAATATATATATATATATATGATTATAACTGAAAGTCAAAAGAAATAAAATTAGAGTCAGAGAACATAGTGAGAATGGATGACTCTATTGACAACATTGAGCAATAACAAAAGGAAGCCTACTCTGAAAAGACTATCACGATTCAAACTGAAAATCTTGCAATAATAACACAGAGAGTACATATATTGGAAGGACAGTATCAAATAAAGATTACATGAATGGAAAAATGCAAGAAATGTATGTAGTAGATCAACTCCATTCTTGCGCAGTACAACTAAAAAGGTCTTATCCATGTTTATCTCTTCATGCCTTCTCATACAGATTCCTCTGAGGAAAAGTAGAAAATTTTATAATATACCTAAATCGTCTGCTAGCTGAAAGTGAAAGTAACATTCTTGTTCTAAGTTAAACCCTGCTGTATACAGTAACATGTTGCCATGAACAATAGTAACAATTCTGCGTTAAAGGGATGACATGTAAGGAGTTATATGGGGTATATCTCCACAGAAAAAAAATGTAACTAAGCAGATAAATATCAAACTGCTGTAGTTAAAACTTGTAACAGCACTAAAAACACCAAGACCTGCTTATTAGATAATCACAACATACTGTAAGACTACCTGAATTTGGACTTCCTATAAAAGCAAATGCTAATTCAGAAATATCCTCTATGGAATGGATAAACTCTGTGCATTTTGGAAGAGAACTGTGATGTCCATATTGCCTCAGTTCAAGTCCTAAGGAAAGTTCTTCTTTTTCTAAGGTCATTTTTGCCTGGAATAGCTAGTTGCTCTTGGATTCATCTGTGAGGTAGACAGAAGCATCAGGGGGTCATTCAGTGACTGAAGCAATCATAATCTTTTCCTAAGTATGGTCTAAAAGGAATTTAATAAAAAAGAAAGACTTTCTTCAAGATAGTGTGGCAATGCAAGAAATGTCAGCTAGAAAAGCAATATTTTTGCTGGAAATATTTTGATGGAAAAGAAAGAAAACTGTGTCAGTACTTCTCTAAAACACTACCTGGGTGCACTGTGCGCTGTTCTACATATGTTGTTTTAACTTGAGTCATCTGTTCGTGCCAGGAGCTAGGTACACTGTCAGATTTGCCAATTTGTTTACATATGTATGTATGTGGATTTAGATCCTGAACAAAACTTGTATAGAGAATTATATTGTCTGCTTCTTTTAATCAGTATCTGACACCAATGACTTTTCTATCTGCTATGACAGCTCAGAGAGGCACACAGGGAGGGTGATCTCTCACATTACTTCAGTCTCATTTTGCTGGGATCAATAATTCACTGAGGGAATAAGAGGAGGGAAATAGAGTGTACTTCTGTCGAGAAGTGATAAAGATATTATGGAAGAGGAAGACACTATTTTCTCTCCCTACTGCAATGAATACATCTAGGTAACTTTATAAAATGAGGCAAGAAGCTTGTAACTTTCATGTTAACTAAATTATCAAGGGTCCTGAAAGAATTAGAAAACATAAGGCAAATAGAAAAACCCAGATTTTTCCTAATTTTCACATCTTCCTAAATTTTTACAGGATCACATAATTGTAGGAATTGGAAGGGACTTATAGAAATCATACAGTCCAACTCTCCTGCTAAAGCACATTCGCTACAGTAGGTCTCGTAGGTGCCCACACAGGTCTTGAATATATCTGAAGGAGACTCCACAACATCTCTGGGCAACTTGATCCAGTACTCTGTCACTCTCACTTTTAAGAAATTCTTCTACATAATTGTGTAGAATTTTCTATGTTCCAGTTTTTGGCCATTGCTCCTTGTCCTATCACTGCACACCATCGAGAAGAGCCTGGCCTCATCCAATTGTCTCCTACACTTCAAATATTTATAAACACTGGTCAGATTTCCTCATAGTCTATTCTTCCCTAGCCTGAACAGACCCAGGCCTCACAGCCTTTCCTTGTATGGGAGATCCTCCAGGCTTTATATAATCTTTGTTGTCCTTTGCTGGACTCTTTCTTGGAGATCCCTATTGTGAGGCCCTGGAGCATGCCCAGAGAAGAGGAACAAAGCTGGTGAGGGGTATGGAACACGTCTTACAAGGAGTGGCTGAAGGAACTGGGATTGTTTAGTCAAAAGACAAGCCTCAGGAAAGACCTTATTGACCTCTATACAACTGAGAGGAGGTTATGGTGAGACAGGACTCAGCCTCTTCTCCAACATAACTGATGATAGGACAAAGGAAAGTGGCCTCAAGTTGTGTCAGGAGAGATTCATGTTGAATGTTATGAAAAAATTCTTCTTCAAAAGAGTGGTCAGGCACTGGGATGTGCTGCCCAGGGAAATGGTTGACTCACTGCCCCTGGAGGCATTCAAAAAATGTGGATGTACTGTGGGACATGGTTTAGTGGGAAATATTGGTGGCTGGTGAACAGTTTGACTGGATGATCTTGGAGGTCTTTTACAACACTGATGATTCTATGACTCTATGACTATAGCCTTTCTTATGTTGTGTCTTAAGTACTTGTTCACTGATTGCTTTCTTTTCAGATTTCAAACATTTGATGGAAATTAATCTCATAATCCTAAAACTGCAATAATCTGTTTATTTATGTATAGTGTTCAAGATCATTTTTCATGATCTGAAGATTACTGTAAATGACTGGTGAACAACTGGGAGATCACAGCTCAACAATTGATCTATGTGTTATTTTTCATTATTTAACTTAAAAAATATGCCCATCTCTACTAGAAGAATTATACTGAATTAAATTTATAATTATGCTTTAAGAAAATGAATATGGTACATAAACCTGCTGCAGAATTTTAACTACTACAGGATTTACTGAGGAATTTAAAATGGATTTTTAACATTTAGAATATCTCTCATTATAGTTCGACACATTTTTTCAGGTCATTTTTCTTTAGAAAAGACTTATGAAAGTAAGGTTACCACCTAGTTGTTTAAATAAGTGCTGCCAGAAAACGTTCCCCAGAACGATAAAACATTGTAAAAACATAGACTAAAGCAGGACTGCCATGGTGATTATTTGATTTATTTCAGTGGGACAGGCTTTAAAAATCCTAACTTATTCCTAAACTACTCTGACTGTAGTTAACATCAGTATTTCAAAGATTAGAAACTGAAAGGGAGGAGAAATTGTGCACTTGGAATTATATCCAGAAACCATTGTCATCCGAACCCTTTTTTGTTGCTTGGAGCTCTTTACCCAACATTTTTTTAACCACATTCTGGATTTTAAAAGTTCTACATGATCAAAATGTCAAAGTGAGGAAATACTCAAATTTGACACTCTATTTTTCTCTGTTTATGTAAATATTGTCAACTGAGCACACATATACAGCATGCAGTTATTAAATTAAAACTAAATCCATTGTTAAATATAATATTTGTCGTTTACCTACAGAAATAGGTGCACAAATTTATATATTGCTGATGCACACTAATGCAAAAAGAACTGAAGCTTAACAGTTGCCCTTTTGTGATATATGCCCTGGCGATACAATCAATGAACTGGAAGAATTGTAAAGCCTGAGCATGACCATTAAAGATACTCAAGCTGTAGCTGAAGACAGAGGAAAGCGAAAAAAAAAAGAATATTGCTGACTGTGAACTTGTTCTACAGATTGCTTTAGAGTTATCATCTGATGTATCACTGCAGCTGAAAATAACTAGATGATGGCATAAAGAAAAGTGTAGCCTAAGATTTTAGGGTTGTTCAAAAGTCTGAATTCTATAAGTAAAGAATATCAATAACTCACAAAGAATTTGAGAGTAATTTCTAAAATGCACATTTGACATTTGTATATTGTATTTTTGTTTTCAGTGGGGAAGGTGCTTCTCTTGGTTTTATGGGTCTGAAGAAAGAATGCTGTCACTGGAAATTAAGATACAAGATTTTAAAATCTCAAGAGAAGAGGTTTTAAAAAACAGATCTCTTTCCTTTTTTTTAATCTATTTTTTTATTTATTAATCTCATTATTTGATTGAATTCATTGAGAAAATTACGTGACATCCATATTGCAGTTGACAATGGAAAACTGAGTAGAACACAGAGTGGTGGTCAGTGGACCAATATCCAGATATGGATATATATTCAGTTGGATCTCTTTTTCTGAAGCATTTAATATGCTTGTCAAATTGATAAATATTTAGTTTATACTGATAATATGTTTTGGAATAGCTGAATCTGAGGTGGTCTGTGAATACCTTCCAATGTCCTGTTTGTCCACTTCTCCTGATTTCTAACCTTTTCAATACGTATTTTATCTTTCATCTGCTCAGTGTGCAACGGGTGGGCTGTTATAGCTCCAGGTTTTATTCTATGCTCATTATGATTATGACCAATAACCATATTTTGAGCTCAAAAGATCTCCTAGATTTTTCACCCATCCAATATGTAAATTTTTGTCCATCTGGCTGCAACTTCTACTCTGTAAAATACTTAGAAATTCTGTTGTATTAAGTTTTTCTCTTAATCGTTCAGTTCAACCATAAATTGCTACCATTTCTTCTGTGTCTTTCTCATTCCTTTTTCACTATCTTTACTACTTCTATGACTGTCAACATTGCCACTTTTTCCTGTCTTCTTTTATCTTCAAATGCTTCCTTGGTCTTGCATTTAAAGTGAGAAAACAGAGCACAGGGAGGATTGCTTACTGTAGCTGCAGGTTATACTAACTATAGCATAGCAGTCTGAAGGCCAGTGAAAGCCAAATTCTCTCTCTGTGGGAGAGAAGATGGAAGGAGAAACTTCATTGAATCGTAAATTAAAGCAAGCACTAAAAGGATGGTAATTTGTAGGGGAAGAAGAAGAATATTTTTAATGTTAAGTCTCTAGGAAACAATAGAGGTTTCTGTTTTCTGGCTTGGTGGGACAACAGCAGGGAGGAAGACATTTTTAGAGAGTGTCTTGTATCTGTTCTGCACCCTACAGTTTCAGCCATATCCCTAATTCTTCTCAGGCAAGTGTAAAAATGGGACTACCAGAGAGAAATATTTGTACAGGCTACATTATTACAAATTTTAGTCGCAGCTTCCCTGAAATTCTCTGCAGCAGAAATGTAAGGTGTAAATGAAGACTGATGGATTGGTATTCAGTGGGCTCCCAGCGCACTTACACAGGAAGAGTATACTTACACACTTCTAAGTTCAGGATTTTTTTCCTTATGTATTTTAAGTCACATAGAAGATAATTTTATGTTCAAATTGGAAAATTTCTTAGGTAAACTTTAACTTTGATGATGTTACTGTTTCTTCCTCATCCTGATAACTGTGCAACCCGAGAAGATAGGTGTGGGGGCAGAAGGGAGGCAGAGGAGGTGGAAAAAAAAGTAAAAATAGTCTGGACTATAATATTAAATGTGCTAGAATGCTCTGTCAGGAAGGATACATCCCTGAAAAATCAAGTTCACTGTGGTAATAAAACAATAGATACTGCTAGACAACCATTTGCTGCTTGAAGTATGGAAATATCAATATATATAATATATTGAATATTATCTGGAAAATATTACATTCACTATATAGATGTTTTATTTTAAATGTAGAATTATTGCAAAAATACAAGAGTAGTAATTAACTTTATTAAAACCAGTTTAGTCAAGGAGATTTAGTTTATGTGCAAAGAAAGCTTCTTTATTACTATGTACACGATGGGCTACAAGAGGGGACAAAAGCATTCACTGAACTCAAATGCATCTATATTCAATAAGGGAAGATGATAAGGTTCACAAATAGGCACATTACTTCACTCTATAGAAGAAAACATGATTTGTCACTTAACAATAAAAAGAGCCCATTTTAATCACTCTGTTAGAGCGGATCAGAATTCCTCCCTTCTTTTTCTTGCAGTTTTATACAGATTAAACCCTATATTTGCAAATGGTGAATCAACTATCTCAGCACCAAACATAATTACAGAAACCCCTGCATTTTCCATGTAATGCCTATAGCAGAGCTTTAAAAGGAACATCAATAGAGATGAAAAATATTTTAAAGATATAATACTCAACTGAATCAGCAACAGCATGAAACACTTATGCAATGCACCAACATTCAGCTCTAGACAGATTTATACATACCAGACAGCTAGCAGTCTGAATTGCTCTGCATGTTAAAGGCTGTTAGCAATTTTGTTTTATAACTTTCATTATTAACTTTGTGGGTTTTTTGTGGTTTGCTTTTATTTTTATCTTAGTTTGGGATAATCAACAAAAAAATAATAAGGCAGGAGGTATGCATTTTCCACAGAAATCTTTCTTGTGCAGAAGCTAGTTATTGTACAGTGAGAGTAGGAGACTTCAAGGAGGAGGTTAATTGGATACTAATCAGAAGTACAGAGGTATAATAAGGAAAAATAGTACTTTGGGGAAAACATGAAATATTTATTCATCCCAGAATTCACATTCTCATCTCTTTGTCTTTTTCATTATCTCCATACTGTATCCACTGGAGTTTTCTTCCCAAAGGGCGTTCTGCCATCATACTCACTGATGGCTAATATCTGGTGAGCTAGCATTCTCAGGCTGGCTCTTACTGAAAAGTGGCTGCTACAAAAGTGTTCTTCCTCATTTCAGAACTAATATATTTGATGATAAGATTTTGTATTTCACTGCTTGGAATTTCTTAGTAACAGAAAATCAGTATTGAGATGTTTTGTTCCATTCTGAAAAAGATCTCACATAAGAAGATTTGGGGCAATAGAAAAACAGCTGTTTGGGAACTGCTGATGCTCCAGTTTTAGATTTGAAGAATACCAACTACATCAATAAACACCGTAGATTTGTTTACATTGCTTACATTAATCTGAATTCCTTAAAAGGAAAAAAAAAAAAAGTGACCATAAACATATTTAGAACTTTGTAGAAAACAATTCAAAAAGAAGGCTACTTTCATAACGTTCCAAAATTAAGAATTTCTTATTTGAAAGAATAAGAAGAGAAAGCCCAGATAACGCAGAATCAAGATAATTACTGACGAAGGAGTATAGGTGATATTTTCTTCTATCCTTTTAATGGCAGCTAGAGATAGTGAGAGGAATAAGAAAACTCTTTTTATAGCCTGTGGCTAAGAGGCCGGTGCCATCACAGGAATTTTGGCTTTTTCAAAGGTGGTGCAGTTTACTGTGGTCCTGACCTGGTGGCTGCAATGTTTCAGTGATGTAGAGCTCTGTGCTGGCAATGGTAAGGTTGAGTCTCTATGGGTAAAGATCCAGGGGAACGCCAACAGTGCCAACAACTTGGTGAGAATCACCTAATCAGAAGGAAGAGACAGACAAGGGATTCTCTAAGCAGCTGGGCTGGCAGAAGTTGCATGATCACCAACCATTGTTCTTATATGGAACTTCAACTTCTCTGATATATGTTGGAAATATAATATTACATAGAGAAGCAGTCTAGGAGGTTTATGGAACTGCATGGAAGATAACTTCCTGATGCAACTGGTAAGAAGTCCGCCAGAAGAGGTGCCCTGCTAGACCTTCTGTTCATGAACAGAGGAGAACTGGTGGGAGATCTAGAGGTCCAGAGCTGTCTTGGGCAGAAAGATCACAAAACGTTAGAGTTCTCTATTCTTGGGAAAGTCTATCCACAAGAAAACAGTTTTTGCTGTGTGGGTGATTAAAATGTAAGAAGCATGTGACTCTGATTTCACCTGGATACTTTTGAAAGCCAAGAATCTGTAGATTAAATAATCTACAGTTGGAGAAGGAAGGAAACATGTAGGAACTGGATCAATAATTGAAGAAAATACTGAAAACCTGATAATTTACAATCTAAAAACCAGTTTGCTGGTCAAAAAACCAGCAGATCAACTATTCCTTTGTACTTTATAATATTTTACTGCTCAACTCATCACCTCATTAAAAATACTATTTTTTTAAAGAGAAAGGAAGAAGCCACGTTATGTCAGAAGATCTGTAGTAAGTGACAAATTTGCTGTATTTTCAATTTTTATATTTACTTATTTTTTACAGTCCTGTTTCCTGCCGTACAGGTTTGGTACATTAATTTCCTTTTTGCTATAATTAGCAGAATATTATTGTGGGGTAATATTTTGCGTGTGGAAGCAGTGGTGAAAGACTGTTTGCAGAACACTCTGGAGTGCTTGGAAGCATACATAACTGTATTGAATATCTGTTACTGAGTTGTTTAATAGTTTGTTTCTGCATCATAAATAAATAGGAAAATGTAACCAACCTCGCAAAGTCTTTTCTTAACCTCAGGAAAAGTCGATTCAAAATTACACATTAAAGCAAAACCCACCAAACAAAGCTCTCTGCTTAATTTTAAGGAAAAAAAAATCAATAAAATGTAACGTCTCCACTGTAGAAATGGAAGTACCATATTGTACGCAGACTAGTAGTTAAAATCTTCCACAAAAACTTTCCATGAAGAAAATATTTTATCACTCTACTAAAATAAGACTTCCTATAAAGTGGTTAAATATTTTTGTGAGAGCTTAGAATAACAGGGAAAAAAAACATATAATAGGTAAAAAGCATGCAAAAGAAACATGACTTATACCTACCTTGTTGCACTGGTAGGAGCAGCAGGGACTTCCTATCAGCACAGGCACACTGATTTGCCTTCTCTTTGACCTCCAGGGGGAGGATGAGCACCATCTCATGTTCCATCGTGCCCTGGGAGAACTCCAAAGTGTGGCTTAGGTGTAGACTCTTGGCTCATGAGTGTTTTTTCTACTTTGTTGTCTGCTCTTTTGGCTGTCTGTGTAAGCTGAGGAAGAGCATCTCTTATGCACTTGAGCTATTGTATGTACAGTGTTGTGCTGGTGTTTAAGGAAATAGATTTTTTCAGATGTTTAGAATGTTTATAGTGAAAAAAGATGATCGCAAAAGCATTTGAACTTTTGTTCTATTCATCATGTACTGCTGCTTAAGGATAAAATGGATGCAATTGTAGTGGGTGAATACAGAGTCATAACAAATGGGAGGAAAATAAAATAGAGACTGACTGTGACTAGGACAATCCATAAGGTACTAGGCATGATATTTTAAAAGTTAAGTTAGGAATGTCACACAAAAATCTACAGTGTTCCCTAAGGAGCCCATTATTTGCATATTCACTCTAAATATTTTCTTCTATGTGCAATTTTTTGCAGCTCTAAACACAAGATTTGATTTACAGAGGGACAGATAAAGAGCTGTCTGAGGACTGTTGGTTGACATTCCATTTCAGCCCCCAATAAATAAAATGTACTTTATTATTAATCGAAATGGCCCAATGGAGTGGGCCTGAGATTCTGAAAGACTTTGCAACATAAACTATCAATAGAATAAACTACTGTCTTCTAAGTCTGGGGATCATTTTCTCCATGAATTTCTCTTAGTAACAGTTCTGCTTAAAATTCATGTAGGTTATGGCGCAGATAAAAAGTTGACAGAAGTTTAGAATTCAAACACAGACATTGTCTGCCTTAAGCAATTATAAAAGAAATTGTTTGTTTTGTTTTCATTTCCATTTTTGTTTTTGTTTGTTCTATCTGTTTTCATTTACTTGTTAAACAGAGTATTAACTCTTTGCAAAACTAACATTATTCTGGAAATATCATTAACTGCATATGTATACATATATTTTTTCCAAATCCATTGTAGTACACACTTCATACTCAGAGGTAGTGTGTTTCTGGGGCCAGCTATCTGTAGTAACTACTTCTTTCTGTAGATTTGAAAAATAAAGATGTGTATTACTGGATATTCCCTCACACAGTCAGTTCCTATGCTGCTGCTTCTCGTTCAACTGTAACTTTGACTTTGCTTATCAGTATCACTTTTACACTCCTTACCATTTTACCTCCTCCTCCTTTAGGATTATAAAATCCCTTGGCAGATGATTATTCTACATTCATACTCAGAATAAGCTACTGGCTATGTTATGGCTATTTGTTGGTACTGTCTCTGTTAAAATAATGCTGAAAGCAAACTCAACCATATTTTTGTTGCTATGATTTATTTTAAAGACAAAAATAAAATAATGTCTCCATGCATATCTCCCTGGGTCTACATGAATCAGGTGGCTTTTTCTACTTCTGTGTTGATGTTTCTTCAGTTTGCCTATTTGAGAACCTTGTGTATTTACGCTGACAGAAGGAACAACAGCTTAACATTGAATTTTCTTTTTCTCAACAGAAACAGACCATATGCTCCCAATAACCTTTTGTTGCCTTGTCATTTCAAAGTCCTGTCTCTTGATACAATCAAACTTCAGAGAAGACTACAGATGCCTAGAACTAGTGCTTTTTACAATTTCTGTCTCCAGAGGAGAGATGTCTGGCTTTCAAGCATCCCTGGACATTCTGTGTTAAAAATTTGAGATACCTCTACAGTGAATCCACCATAAAATCTATATTTTTTTAATCCAGTTTCCTAATTTCGATCCATGCTTTGATACCAGCTTTTAATTACTTGAAATGCTGACATTCTGCCTTGTAACTTGTTTGCTCAACATTCATTGCTAGTTTGCTAGCTTAAAATAACTTTTTTTCTGCAATTACAGTTCTTCATTTGGTACTATTCCCAAGGTGGTTTCTTTCTGTATATGTGTGAAAATATTTAGTTCAGTTTTGCACTCTAGAGTGTTTTTTTTTTTTTTGCTTTTTTTGTTTGTTTGTTTGTTTGTTTGCTGAAACTATTATCACTTACTCTAGACTTTTAAGAGCCCAACTGCATTCACACGCTGAGGATGCATACATCCAGTTTCACAAATTGTAATAGAGAGGGCAAAACACTATCTGCAGTTCAAGGACACAGAAGAAGGATAACAGAAAACTGCACTGGGGATCTTGTTATGCAAAACAATTTACAGGTGGTGTCTGTAGAAAATTCATTCTGGTCTGACTCTTATCATTAAAGACACAGCAAAAGTGCTGTTGATGACAAAATAATAATAATAATAATAATAATTATAATAATAATAATAATAATAATAATAATAATAATAAAGTTAGACAATAAGAAAGGTCATCTAGAAAAAACTGACCTGTGAAAATGGACTTGGGAAGATCTTTTGGCAGAGTGTGTGTGTGATTAAATCTGAGCTGCAAAGGCTGAGTAAAAGCAGAAGTGCTGCTACCCTCCACTTTAACCCCCTGAGAAGGAGCACTTGGTGAGGAAAGAGAAAGATCAAAATATCTAGCAAAGGCTTTATAAGACCAGGGCAGAAACCCTGAGAAGGGAAGATAAAACATGGAACTGAAAGGTGATGAGAGCATTGAGTACTAAACTTTAGCCAAAGACTTTTGTGAGAACATATGACTCAGTGAGGGTCAAAGAAAAGATTCATCCCCTTCCCTCTCTCCTAGGAAGATATGAAGAAATGTAATGTAGGACAGATGAGAGAAGTGGCTTCTGCAGTCTTTTCTTGTGAATCCTAGATTGTTGGACAGGCAAATAGGAGCAATTTGTGACATTTCTTCTCCTTTTCTACAGTCAGTATTCCTATTTGTAGTACATTATCTGTGAATTGAAATAAATGTATGTATAGCTGAAAAAAAAATGAAATCACAGCTGTATGTCAATAGATCTAAGTGAACAGGAACAGCCACGCTGGAAGTTCTTCTAAGTATAGCATCTTTATTTAAGTAATTATAAAAAAATTATGCAGTTTCCAAAGTTTCTAATCTCTGTTATGTGAGTAAATTTATACAAGTATGATGGAATGGTACTCTTCCTCTTAACACAGATTTCCATCAGGGTAAAAGCTTACATTATATATGCCAATTGAACTGTCAATACTGCCAACTTGTTTCAGATCACTCCATTCCATTGGCCTCTTTGGCAGTGCAGACACATGAAACATGTGAAAGCACAACATATTTCCTTCTCAGGAAAGAGAGGTTCCAGACTTCTCCAAACCTCACTAGCTCTTCATAACCAGTATTTCCAGAAGGTGTAGAGTGAGTTCACAGCAGTGTTTTCTGATATTTATTTATTTATCTGTTTGTTTTTGTTTCATTGTTATTTATTTCTTTTTTCCCCCCTTTCTTCATTTTCATTACATTAAGTCTGAACAATGATGTAAATTTGCGACCCAAAACCAAAGGTGATCTGCAAAAGCTGAAAAGTGTGTATGACTAATTACTTTGTGGACTGGTAAATTACTCTTGTTATACAGAGAGAAATGCAGTTCATCAGTGCCTGACAAGGCTGACTGATCAGTTCTGAAACATGCAAATCAAAAATATCAAGAAGAAAATTTTCATATTTTTTAATGAGCAAGAAATATTGTAAGTTGAAGTACACATTACCAAAAGTATCACAGTGATGTGGAGATAGGAATAAACATTCTTGAGTACACTAGTCATCTATTATTTCTTTTATATTACGGCTTCTTCCTTCACTTCAGATGTCAGATGTTAATACATTTTTCCAAATAAGAAAATAAAAGAAATTAATGAAGGGGGAAGGAGAAAGGAAAGGAAATGAAAGCTAGAAGCATATCTCTCCAAATTTTTTAGATTCTGAAATTTTGAAAGGACATAATTTTTCATTAAACAAAACATCAGCCAAAACTAGCATAAACCAAATTTGAGAATGGTTTTCTCAGTAAGGAGTTTCTTTGCTTACACCTTCCTTTAATAAATCTTACTGTAAATGTAGTTCACAGTACAAGTTCCATAATCACAACAATTTCCTTTTTGGTTTGTCATTGTTTGTTTGTTTGTGTGCATCTCATGGTACTAAAGAAATTTTGCCTATTTGCTTTTAACTGTATGCATGTAGACACACATTTTAATTCCATATTTACAGCATGGATGAGAGAAATATCTATCCACTCAGAGACGATAAACATTAGGCAGCCATGCAGAAGAGTAAGCATTGATATTCACTATTTCATAATTAATTAAAAGGGAAAGACAAATGTGAGTGTAGACACTTGCATGAAGTGTTAACTTTGAAGTTAGAACAGATGATAGCACAGGTGGAGCCAAAAGTTTACTCTTCTTTGTGTATATGTATGTGTGTAGAATAGTGTTTATTTTTCATGGAAGATTACTTTTCTGGACAGTGTACAACATGACTTTTTTTAGGATAACTAAGAACTGTTTATACCAGATAACTTTAACCATGACATTGATATTAAATGATGTAAGTTGGGGCAATAATTATCAAGAATTATAAAATATTTGTACCATTTGATAAATCATACTTCACATTTACACATTTATGTACACCTTGGAAAACAGCACGTTGAGGAACATTTACATCTGCTCTAACAGTTAAATAGCTTACCTGGACCTGGAGTATGTACTGTGGTCTATAACGTGTTCCAGTATGTGTGAAAAAGAATAATATTTTAGACACGATAAAAACCCACAAACACTTGTATCTTTCATTTTGAAATAAATTAAAGGGGAGAAATAGAAATAAAAAGAAAATAATAAAAAGGAGACATGTAGTCTATTCCATAATTGCTCTATTCTCTTACAGAAGTAGTAAGGCAAGTATAATATGGAAAATATTGTGTTACTCCCTTAATATGAACACATCTCTAATTCTAGCTTTGAGTATTCCGTTTGGTTTTCTTTTGCCATTCATAAAACTACTTTTCATAAACTTCCTATCATGGATGTGATCCAATTTGATCATCCCTTAAAGGACTTATTTATATCAACTGTACCAATTATTAAATAAAAGGTCACTCCTGAAATAAGGACAAACATATACATGATGCTATTTCAGGGTTTCTGATAATCAGTTCTAGAATGACACTATAAAATTAATACCTGGAACCACTATCATGGGAGATGGAATGGAAAAAAGTATACTTATGCAATAACTGTTTACTACTTTTAGGTGCAGATGTGTTTTTGTTGTTGTTGTTTGTTTGTTTCATTTTAATTAAATAGGTTTAAAAAATACAAGCTGTATAATGACATTTTGGTCTCAAAGTCATCACAACAAATGTTGGATTGTTTTGCTATTCATGTTTCAATCTCAGTTATTCTTGCTTTAGTAAAATATCATACATTTTGAATATTTTTTTCCTGGACAAAGGCTGTCCAAGTAGAATCTATACATGAAGCTTTTTAAGCATATTTGAGGACTGAGGAAAACTACAATTGCATTTCTGTTTCCAGAGAACAAATAGCCCTTTGGATTTGTGAAACAGTTTTTTAAGTTGGATAAGAAGTTCTTATACTCACTGTGATTTTGAAAATAAAGGGAAGTAAGGATGACATTATGCCATTCCTTTCAATTTCTGCAATTCAGAATGGCACAAGATATTACCTTAGCTTTTGGAGATGTGACCTACATGGAGGTGTAAAGATACTCTGCAGTCAACTTGAGAGAATTTGGAGCTTAAAAGAACAATTTTTTAAAGCAGTGTAGGCAAAGACAGTCTCTGGATTGAAAAGTCCATCATGTTTTGTTTTTTACTTCATGAATAAAAAATCTCGCCAATTTCAATTATAACTGCTGTGTATATTGATGATCAAGTTACATCTTTATTTGCTCTTGATTGACTGAGCAGGCTGACTGTATTAATCTCAGACAGCAGGGTTTTATTTTCAGCAACAGAATAATTTGGAGACTTTTTTTCAATGCTTGACTAAAGTTTGAACAAAAGAATCTGATAAAATATTTGAGTGTCAGTGTAGCCAGTGCTGTGCATGGAGGGAGGCAAGGTCACCTCACTGCTTTTGTTCTGCAAGCTTTTTAGTACATTCAGACATCATATCAGTGTTGCTAGTCACAGAATGAATATGATTTTTCAGACTCATTTCCTTCCAAGTCAAATTATTCTCTCTAGCAGGTGTAGCCTGTATTCTTTATTTCCAAACCCTAATATCCTAAGATTAGATAGCACTAAAACATTTTTTTTTTAACTTTTTGACTTCCAATGTGTGCATTTAATAGAAGTAGAATGAAGAAGAGTACAGTATGGATAATCTGAAACATAAAAGATCACAAACAAACAAACAAACAAACCCTAGTAAGAGATAGGAAACAATGTTACAGATAAAACACGCTGTATTTTCTTTAGCTTCTTTGTTTGCTCATGTATTTGGTAGAGATACATACATGAAAGGAAGGGGAATGTGTGCTTTTAACTAGCAATCAACTGCAAGGAAACATTGTAATTTTCTTCAGACATGCTTCTTTTAGTCACTGTTGACTTCATCACTTACTTCAGATAACTTTCTTGAAAATTATGCAATGAACAGTACTGAAATTACTCTGGCTGATCCTTGCCCTTATTCTTCATCTTGCAGAACAGTATCTCATCCACCTTCCTCCTCTCATCCACCTTGTTTCATGTAGAAAAAGCCTTTCCCACATACTTGTTTATTTGGCGTATCCTGATACTATTAAGATTTTTTACATTTTTTGTCATGAGGAGAGATACGGTAGCGCCTAAACTGTGGTTTGGGACTGCCTCCTTTGTTCTCTAAGGAGCTTTTGATTTTCTCTGAGTTTATTAAAAAAAAAAAAAAAAAAAGACCACATTCAAATTTTTTTCATCATTAGACTACAGATCAACTTTAACAATGAAACACTAGTTCATTCTAATTCATCCACTACATTTGTAAAACTTTCAGTGCAATGTCCAGCAATGACACAGCTTCTCAATGCTATTGAAATTTATATTCCTTGCCAGTTCAACAAGCAAAAGAATATAGTCATTTTCCTAAGCTTTTCCATGTACATAGCCTGAGAGGGTTGTTGGAAACTAGAACAGGTTCCATAGGGCAGGGGTCATGCCAAAGTTCATGAAACATCTGGATAATGCCCTCAGTCACATGATCTGATTCTTGGGTGGTCTTATTTGGGGGCAGGAGTTGGATTCAGTGGTCCTTGCAGCTCCCTTCCAATTAAGGATAGATCTATGATTCATTTGCAGAGCTATTGATTGTCAAAGTATTATTTTGTTGCTATCTCTTAACAAGGATTTATGGTAGGACGTGATGTTCATCTGTAGGTAGTATCCACTCAGTAGAATATTCCTTATTGTTGGAAGAAATATCAATGGAGTAATAAAAAGATGACATGTATAGAAAGAGATGCACTAAATCTTTTCTTAATCAAGATATTACTTCTTTTAGACTGAGGATTTCTGTTTGTTTCCTGAAATGCAGAGTGAGCATTTGAATAGAAAACACTTACAGTTGCCAATATTTGCTGCACAGAGGTACCTAGGACGCTGCTGCTTTGAACTGTGCTTTCTTGGACAATGGTAGTCAGAGAGATGGCAGATGGGCAAGCATCTGTTGTTTTAGCTCTTCAGTTAAAGAGGTAAATCTGTTCCATTTTTAAAATATGTAGGTTGCTCCAAAAAATAATGTATTTTTTTTGTTTTCTTTGGTTGTTTTTTTTTTTTTTCTGTTTGAATTCTTTGTCTTGAAGCCAAAGAGAAATGTAATAGCTTCCTGGTGCTTTAAAAAACTAATTATTTTATAGGTATAAGCAGACAAAAATAAGCATATGCTATTTCTCCACTGTTCGTATAAACTTTATAATAGATGACGTCAAAGTGATGTGGAATGAATTAAAAGCAAGTTAAATTTTCGCCTGGACTCAAGAACAAACATCAAATGTTCCCTCAAGATTCACATTTCTTTGTCTGCCTAAAATGATTTTTGTTCATATTTAAGATCGCATTTTTTTCTTTTTTCTTTTTTTTTTTTTTTACTTTTAATTGATGTGGTGTCACTAAAATATATGCTAAATATATGAATGTTGTATCTGGAAAATATCAATTTTTGTTAAATAAATCCATGGCCCTTTTTCATTGTAATTGCTGTTGGAATTGATTAACTGTTAAGCTTAGAAGAACTTAAATTAATTTAATTGTACCAGAGGGTGTTAAATGCTGCTCAGCTGAAGGCTAATGAATGATATTATTGTACATTTGCATAGTTTTTTAAAAGATTTTTAAAAGACACATTAAGCAATGCATTTTCCTCACTTCTAGAAACATGGTCTACAAATACACTGCGTGAATGCATACACAAGTTCAATTTCCAGCATCTGTATGTTTGGTTTTTGTTTGTTTGTTTGTTTGTTTTTAATGATCTGTAGAAAGGCAGGAAAGTAACAACATGACTGTATTTAAAAATATGGACTGAAGAGTCTTCCTTAGAACAATTTCATTCCAGATTGTCTATCCAGATTCGTTATGAATTTGGCTGTAATTCTGACCATGGTGTCCTGGTTCTGGATGAAATAGTTAATTTTTTTCATAGTGGTTGGTGTGGCACTGTGTTTCAGATCTAGGTAAAAGATAACACTCTTAAGTTTTCTTTGTTATTGAGCAGTGCTTGCACTCATGCTGCCCTGACATTGAGGAACTGGGTGTACACAAGAAGATGGGGGGTGACAACTGACTCAGAATAGCTAAAGGGGTATACCATACCATATAGTAACATGCTCAGCAATAGAAGCTGAAGCAGTTGGCCAGTTCACTGGTGTGAGATGATCAATACACTCTTCATTTCATGGTGCACAATTGTCTAGAACATGGCTTGTCTTTCGCATTGCTGTCATCACTGCTGAAACACACCACACACCACCTCTCTGTGCTCATATCCACGGTTTGGTCTTCAACAGTGGTCAGCAAACATTGTTGAATGTTCATGGATACCATTTTTTCTACAGGAAGGAATTCAAAAGCACATCCTAAGCTTCTTAGGCATTGCCATATCAGATACCATATTATCAGACTGCCCCTTTTCTGCTATGTGTTGCACAACAATAGAATGTAATGGGATATTGATGGGAAGGTTCAGCCTCTATCAGTCTGCTGTCAACATCCGCTTCTGAATTCACAGACCAACACAGTAAAATAGGAGGCATTACTTTTGGAGCAGCCCTTGTGTAACAGTGTAACATAAGCTGCCAAAAATAGCTGAGAAAAAACTTAAACTGAATATCTTCTATGGTTGCTCATAGGACACACAGCAACTATTTGGTGCTGAAGAAAGTAAATAACCTTCAAAAGTCAAGCAATTAACAACTGTACAGGAAAGATATACTGACAATATATGCAAAATTTTTCTGTTACATTGATTGTCATAAATGAAATTCGCCACAGAGAGAAGAAAATTCCACTAGCTCCAATTTCAGCCAGCAGAAAATTTTCTCTGTAAATTTGGTGAAGCAATGCAAATGAATTAGATCTTTAACCATGGCCTTTGCCTATACTCTCACTGTCATTCCCCTCTCCTCCAAAACAACAACAGTAAAACCCCCACAAAGAACTACATCAGTCCAAATAACTGGAAGCAACAAAATCAAAAATAAAAAAATTGATAAATAAAAACAACCTCTTCCTAGTCAGCCATCTTGAAAATCATGATTTTTAGAAAGAATTCAGGTTTTCTTTGCAGCATTCCTTTTCTGTGAAATAATCTTTTTTATACTGGTTTTTTTTTTTCCACTGAGATTTTAGTATTTTTCATGTAAAATGTTATTTTATAATGACATCATATTATATAGATACTATTTAACTAAATTTCTTTTAATTTGATCATGAGCTGTTCAGCTTTATTCAAGCAAACATTTAAAAACAATGCTATCAAACTACACAATCAGTCCAGACAATTTCTAATTTAAATTGATTTATTTGACAAAAATTGGCAAGTGTCTAGTCATCTTCCAGCTACCCAGAGATGATTTTACTTCAGCTTCTTCAAAACACCAACTAAAAAACAGTGTCAGTAATTTGAGTTTAGAAAAAGGTAGCATAATATAATTGCCCTGTATTCTAGCTCTTTACATTTCCCCTTAATTTAAGAAAACTTCAAGAGTACTGGTTATAACTTATCCATCAAATAGTCTAATAACTTTAGTTCCCAATTTATTTTGAAAGAAATGTTGTTATTTATAGAAATACTGACTGAAATCATGTATAATGTGAAGGACTACATCAACTCAAAAGAAATACCTAAAGGGAAAGGAAATCTTGATTGTGTATACAAAATACTCTGAGAAAATATTCTTCAAACAATTTGTGGACATTAGTACCATGAGTAGACTGAGAGAGATTCATGCATTTCAGTCCTCAACAAGGAACAGTTTATCATTCTCTCTTTCCAGTGAAATAGCTGATGTATCCTTGTTTAAAGTAATAGAAAGATTATTTTTCCAGAAAAAAAAAAAGTTCACAAGAAGCTTCAGGAAGTGTAACATTTTTTCTTAACCTGTGCAGCTTGCTACCAATTTTGCTATCAATTTTGTTTTGTTTTGTTTTCAGTTCTGAAACCTCAGATAAATTCAGGATTTCATCTGAACGCTGAAAGTAATTCTGCAGTGATTTGTGAAGATCTGTATTGTGAAGATAATAGATAGATAAAAAGTGTACTTCAACAGCTTTGAAATGTTGACTCTTGAATGCTTGCCCATACATTGTAAAACCCTATCTCTGGTTTTGAATGGTTCTGCGTGTGTCCACAACATCATTGAGGCACCAACATACAGGTGAGCCCCAAAAGAGAAATGAGTAACAGAAATTCTAGATTTAGTTCCATAGAAATAGGACAAATACATCCATGTTTTGTTGGGTGCCTTTTTCTATCCAAGTTTCGTCGCAAGATACATAGATCTACTACACAAGTACAGATCCACCGGTACACTTTCCAGATATACTAGTCCTAATGCCCACAATTTGGCACAGTCTGGATTCAGAGTTTGTGCTCAACTATTCTTATTTCTGTTCAGTAAATATCAGATAAAAGGACAATGGCTCTTTACATGAAGCAGCACTGGAATACTTGAATTGCACAAACTCATGGGTTTATGCACAAGAACTGACACTTTTAGTAACAAGCAGGTGAGAAAAGGCAGAGATGCTATTTTTTTTTTTTTCCAGAGGTTTTTTGAGGAGCTTAAGTGATTATCTTTCTGTCTAGAATCTGAAAACTCAGACATTCTCATCTGGATTGGAAGACAGAAGAGAGTGCTATACATCAATCAGATTAGAACAGAACACTGACCTATTAATGAAAGTGGAACAGGAGATATTTTTATAATGCTCAGGATGGTGCATTCATAACTCTGGATAATATTTGCACACCAGGAGTAAGAGACTTTTTGTTCTGTCAGGAATATGTCTCCTATAAAAATAGGAGAGAAGTCAAGCAAATTGTCACCGTTGCTTCATAAGTAAATTAATATTCTCATATTGCGTTAAACAGAGGGGAGGATATGAAGCTAATTACAATTCAGCAGGTGACCAGTAAAATATTTAAGATATTATTTGATAAATTATATGCTGTGATTTCCTGTAGAGAAGAAAAAGTCACCTAGATTTTCAGTGAAAGACTTAGAAACCTTCAGCTGGAGTAAGCTGCATGCATTTGGTAACTTTCTGTTTAAGTATGGAAGGTCATACAAATATGAGGGCTGCTTCAAAAATAATGCCTCCTACTTTATCATCGTGGCCCATGATGTCAGAGGCAGTTGTTGGTGATATGACAATAGAGATTGAACCCTCCCACAATATTCTGTTAGAGTTTGTTGCTGTATGACAAATGGCAGTGGATAGGCAATCTGACAAAATGACATCTGACATGGAAGCATAGATGAAGCAAAGATGTGTCATATAATTGCTTTGTGTAGAAGAAAAATGCACCCACTGATATTCATCCATGTTTGCTGAATGTTGTAGAGACCCAACTGTGGATGTGAGCACAGTGAGGCTATGGGTGGTACATTTCAACAATGTCTCTGTCATAGCAGCTGTGAAACAGCGGGTTACCTCTGCTGGTGGAGATTTTTATGAGTGCAGCATGCAGACTTTTGTACTTTGCTGGCAAAAACGGATAGCTAATGGTGATAACTATGATGAAAAATAGCGTTTTGTAGCTGAGAATTTGCTCTTTCAAACAGTGTTGTTGTGCTTTTTGTATTTGCTATAGTTTCCACAGATATAAATAGGAGGCATTAGTTTGGGAATGATGACCTACGTTATGTAATCTTGTGACGTGGCCACTTTGTCTAGGAGTAAGTTCCTAGCATAGGCATTGTCTCTTTTTGCTTCTTGGACTCAGAGCTAGGGAACCATCCTATGCACAATAAGTTTGTTGCTATGAAGAGCACATTGTCACAGTTCTGCCTGGTTGAGCCTATTTCCTTGAAATGGGACAAAGGGACCCATGGCCCAACTGCAGGTAAAGGGGAAGGAGGGAAGGGAAAAGACAGGGAGATGGGACTGGATGAGGAAAACTGTGGCAGCAAGCTAAGGGAAATAAAATCTTAGTTTGCTAGATAGAATAGCAGAATGTGAGATAATACAATATAATTGGAATTGAAGCTAATAAAACATGCATTTATCCTCGCAGCTAAAAAAGAAATATGAAAACACAATGCAAGAATAAACAACACTGCTTTAACAAAAATTAAAAACAGAAAAAGAAACATATGAATAATTGAATATTTCACTGCAACATTAGAAGAGAAAAATATCTTAACAAAATTTTTAAAAACACCAGTGGAGTTTTCTATACAAGTAAGACACTCTTCTAAAATATTATAATTTTATATGAAACCGATCTCTTGAAACTATGGTGGTTTGATAACATCCTTATGAAATATTCTACAGCTTTTTCTTAAAAGGCAATACATAGCAAGACACATTAATTTTACATTATAAAATGTTTCCAAGAATGAAAAAAAAAAAGTTATCTATAAAGCATACACAGTGTTCCAGCATTTTCTAGCAATTAGACAGTATTTACAGGCAGAAATTTTACGAACCTGTACCTAATCATCAAATTTATGGTAAATCATATCCTGAACAGATTGTATCTAAGTTACATTGAAATCAACATGCAATCAACTCCTGACCTTTTGACATCAAAATGAAGGTTTAATGTAGACAGTGAATGAGTGCTATTGATTTTATTTTAATTCCAGCAGCGACACAGTTATTTAAATCTTGCATATAGGCTATTTAGCATTATTCACATGTTCATTGCAAGTACCATTTCTCTATTAGGCTTTATGGGGTAGCGCAAACATTTTTTTATGTGCTTTGTTAAAACTAGTGCCCTAATGACTTTAATTAAAATCAAGTAGTCCATTGTTTTAGATACTATATGAATATACGTTAACAAACTCCTGCATTGAATATAGGTATAAAGTTATTTAATGATGGGAAAAAATAATTTTAAACAATTCTGTGTCACATTTAGTTTTACTGTTTAAAGCTGTTGAGATCTGGAAATTGAGAACTTTCAGAAAATAAGAAAATGTATTTTAACAAAACATCAAAATTTTCCAGTCATATAAATGACGCCTGCTAAGATTATACCATAAAAATGAAGTTCCTTGATAAATATCAACCTTCAAAGGTGTCGTTCTTGACACAAACAGTATTAAAATGAGGCATTGGGGTCCCAGGCACCCATAAACATATTACCTCTGAACAGATAGAAGCACAGCTTTCCCTATGATTCATGGACATACCTGTCCACATCAAATCTACACTCAGAAAAATTAACCTCAGATCCAACCAATCCCTCTGCCCTTCATTACACTATCACACTAGAAAGAATTGGAAACTTTAAGCTCAGACATACGTAAATTCTAGAAAAGAATTCAGAATAGTGTTTCTACTATAACCTGACTATGGATATCTCATGCTCAGAGATGGGGCTTCCACTTGAGCAGAGATCTCTGGGCTACGTGAATAGGAGAGTGACCACCAGATAATAATGAGTGATTATTCCCCCTCATTTTCTAGACTACATCTGCAATTATTTGTCCAGTTTTGAGCGTAAAGACATATTAGGCCTTTACAAAGAAGAGTTCTGTTGAAGATCACTGTGGGACTGGAGCACTTCCACTGTGAAGTGAAGCTGGGGAATGTATAACTTGTTCTACCAATTAATATATAAGGATGTGGTGCAGAACTACGTCAAAGGCCTCGCACAAGTCTAGGTAGATGACGTCATATGCCCTTGCTTTCTCCACTGATGTTATTCCTCCGGCTTAGAAGGCCATCAGATTGTTCGGGTACAAGCTGTCCTTTGTGACGTCTGACTTTCAGATAATCTGTTCCCCTCACATGTGCTTTAACATCTCTTCCAAGAGGATCCTATCCATGGTCTTCCCAGGCACAGATGTGAGGCTCTCTGGCCTGTAGTTCCCTAGATCTTTTTTTCCCCCTTTCTTGAAAACAGGAGCAATTTCTCTCCTTTTATAGTCACCAGGGACTTAGCCTGACAGCCATGATTTTTCAGATGTGATGGAGAGTACTTGGCAAACACATCAGTCAGTGCTTTCAGAACCCTGTGATGCATGTCATCGAGCCCTGTAGACTTGTACACATTCTGACTCATGAGGTGGTTATGGACTTGCTCTGCTCTTACACTGGGAAGGATTTTGATCCCCTGATCCCCGCTTCAAAGTTCAGAGACACTAGAGGTGTGAGAAGCTTAACTGGCAATGAAAACTGAGGCAAAGAATGCATGAAATACCTCATCCTTCTCCAAGTTTGCAAAGGCTAGCTCTCTCAGCTCATTTATCAGAGGGCATATACTCTTATACACCTGTTTCTTCTGCCCAATATATCTACTCACATCCTTGCCAAGTTCAATTCCATCAGCATCTTGGCTTTCCTAATCCCATCCTTGCTCATTCAGACAGCATCCCTATAGTCTTCCCGGGCCACTCATCTCTGCTTTCACTGCTTATACTTTTCCTTTTTTTCCCCTCAGCTTGACAAGCAGGTCCTGGTTTCCTGCTGGATTTCTTATTCTGGGGGGTGGAGAACTCTTGTGCTCTTAGAAATGTATCCCTAAAGTTCTGCCAGCTCTGTTCTCTTATTTTGTTCCTAAGGACAGTTTCCCACGGGATCTCATTCAACACTTCCTTAAGCAGCCTGAAGTTCAGGATCCCAGCTCCACTCTTCACCAGGCCCACCTTCATCAAGATTACAAACTTGACCAAGGCATGGTCACCATGTTGGCTGCCTCCAATCTTAATGTCTTTAATTATCTCCTCCCCATTGGAGAGCACAAGATTCAGAAACATTTTACCGCTGGTTGGCCTGTTCAATACCTGAACCAGAAAGTTATCATCAATGGAATCCAGGAGTTTCCTGGATTGCTTGCAGCTCACCACGTTATTTTCCCAGCAGATATATGGGTTGCTGAAATTCTGCATCAGGATGAAAGCCTGCAAGTGTAATTCCTCTTGCAGTGAAAGGCAGAATGCCTCATCAACAGGCTGCCCTTGAAGTCTTCAGTAAGGTATCTTAGAGGGAGAGAGACTTCATATCATAGTTTACAGGCAAAGTAAAATAGTGGTTAAAAAGATCAGCAGGTCAGGGCACCCTTCGGTTCACCCTCGTGTCCTTATGTGTAAATTTTCTAGCTTTTTGTTGAATTAGGTGTAAGAGTCTTCTTTCCAAGTTAAACAAGTGTGATTTAGCTGTAATGCAGCTGTGAATCAATAGACCTCATTACAATGCTGATTTCCTAAACAGCACACAGAAGTATAGGCTACAGTCAACCCTAAAAGTTGGTGTACCTTGATGGCTTCAAAGAAGTAATAGGTGCACACCCATCTAAAATCTCTAGATTTTGATTATTATTTACTTCTCCATCAATCTTCCAGTCTTAACAATGCCCCACTTCTGCTGTATTTATTTTACCAGATAAGGAGAACAAAAAAGATTGTACAGAGTTGTGCACTGAACTGTTTCTATGCCCGAAGTTATCTTTACTGTCTTAGTTCTGAATTAAGAGTAAGGCTCAGCAAAAATCTATATTGCAGTGAAACTCCAACAGTGAACTTGAACAGAAAAGCACATCTTTAATATCAAGAAAATCCCCTTTTTTTTTTTTAATAGCAGTAAAACTTTTGGGTTTATTTATTTATTTTTCTTTTGAGAAAGAGGAGTAAAGGAAAGAAAAATCTCAGTTTGTTTTTATGTGTTCTGGTTCAATAAAGGTTATTGCTTTTGATAACACTGCCATATCATGGCACTAAGGGCAAGCTGTCTGATGCTTAAGTACAATGCTGGGTGCATTTCCTGTGTGCTGTGTTTCAACCAGACTCAGCTATTTCATGTGAATTTCAGCTCTGGGAGAAGTGATATTTGGATTCCAGGTGATGGGGGAGTAATCTCATCTTTTCTGGGAGGCCAGCCATTAAGGGCCTGCTGATAAAGACTCAAACCGATTCTCTTTCTCTTCCAGTTTATCTTTGGTTTGACTTATTGTTCTTAATAATTCTGTATTATCTCATATTCCTTTTAATAAATAAGCCTCTCACATTTCAATCAGGTTTCTTCCACTTCCTTCCCTGCCCCTTCTCCTGATCAGAGGGAGGGGCATATCATGATTAAATCTTCAAACCTCAACAAGTAAACCTTTTATATATTTTGAAAAAGAAGAGTAAAGCAGAGAAAAATCAATTTGTTTCTGTGTTATGGCTCGAAATTAATTGTTTTTGATATTACTGCTCTTCCTGATCTTTCTACTTTCACTTTCTTCATTTATCCTCTGAACTAAATTTCAATGGTGTAATATAAGCGTCACATCCAGTCCATATGCTAGTATGGTACAAAATTATTATTTTCACACCATTTTTGAAGAAGTGGAGATACATAGCAAAATATCCTGTATAGAATTAGAGAACACACATATATATATATATATATATATATTTAATTTATAAACCTTTCAGAACTCACGAACTCTTATTTATATAGTCCATGACCCCAAATCTACAATCAACACTATATGAAGCAAAGAAATAATGAGAAGCTCCCTCAATTCTGTCAAACCTCGTTGGAAGTCTGATGAGAGTCATGTTATACACTGTAATATTGAATAGCATACATGACTTTTCTTAGAGTAATTTTATGGACAGGTAAACATCAGGAGATGTTTTATCATGTTACAAAATACTTTAAAGTAGGATATTGTAGGAATATCATTTGTAGTTTTTACACTGATATCTCTAATTTATTAATAATTGCAGTGAAACACGAAAAAAAGAAAGTAACGACTGTTGACCAGGTTAACAAATGGTAGCTGTTTTCTCTGAATTTCTCCCCCTCACACGCACACTGATCTGACTGTTTCTTGTTCATGTGCTCATATACATAAACCACATTCTGTTTTTCACAAATTATACATGTCTCTGTTTTTACCTTCTTTCCCCTAGTTAGCAGAAAACAACCTGTCACAGAAGCTTCATTACAAGGATAAGAATTTTCATTGAGTATGCAGACAGTCCATGGTATTAATATAAAACTGGTACTACAGGGAACATAGCCTACAGTCTACTTTCACTTAAGTATAAAAGGAAAACAAAATTAGGCTCTGCTTTAACAAAATTGTCTTCTGTTCTCCAACATACTCTTAGTTCTTAAATAATTTCTTTGAATCCTCTGCAATGCAATTATTTAATGAATGCTAATACAATTAATCATATACATGAGTTTAATTTATTATATATGGATACATTTCTTACATTGTTTGAGAAGGTTTTTTTTTTTTTTAAATTTTTTAAAGATTTGTTTATTAGACTAAACTCCCAGTTTTCACTTTAACAGTAAGAGAATCACTGATCTCATGTGTAGGGGTAAAGTATACATTGTATTTTAAAGTATTTTTTCCCTTTTAATCAAACTAAGATTATGTTCTTTCCCCAGAGAATACTGATAGACAGAAATTCTACACAACAAATGTTAATACCCTAGTTTTGTTCTAAAATGATATGATATGTACTTGGGAGTTATACCAGTCTAGTATACAAACCTAAGTAGAACAGGATAGGCCTCAATTATCATAAACCTTTAGAATTTAAGTGAAACAACATGGTGGCTACAGAAAAATATAAATTATTTTTGTCCTAAAATAATGGTGACAATGAGCTGCAGAAACAGCTAGAAACACTGTTAATTAGACCATGGAAACTTTTGCATAAAAGTAAATAGTAAGTAGAAGTAAATAGTATCTAATCCTTTCAGTAAAGTACAGTAATAAATGCAGGGGAAAACAAGTAAAAAACACAACCAATGATCAATCTATCTTATTCTTTAACTAATTTGAATGTTAGTAGGAAACCCTGTAACTAAACTTTCACATCCAAGTGCTCACTGATACTAGTTCAGTTCAAGAAGTCTAGAAAGCCCTGCATTCCAGTGTGGGTTCACTGAAAGCTAATAAGAACTTAATGTCTATCTTTTACTTCTGGTATCGAAAATGTTCTAGGTAATACTAGATAAAGTATTTACAGAAATTCCTATAATCACACACAAAAAGAGCTGAACTCACCCAACCAGCAAAGAGTAGCTTTGACTACACATCTCTCTCTCTCTCCCTCCAATGGCTGGCCCTTACACAAACCCATAGTAGCTCTACCTTGAGACCACCCTTTCTGGTCTTGTGGTAAGCACACGTGCAAACAACTTGTCTGCGTTAACTGGTCCAGCCACATCCCTTCACCAGGTGCACAGTCACCAGTTCAAGCTGCAACCTAATAGTTCTCCTACACAGGTAAAGGATGAACAGTTTTAAACAAAAAGAGAGGAGGCTAACTTAGATGCTAACTGGAAATTTGTTTTTTTCTTAAGAGGTTGGTGAGGCACTGGCTCAGGCATCCTGGAGAAGCCCTGGTTGCTCCATACCTGAAAGCATTCAAGTCCATGTTGAATGGAACCCTGGGCAACATGATCTTGTGTTTGGCAGGCCTTCCCGTGGCTGGAAGTTGAAACTAGATGATCTCTAGGATTCCTTGCAATGCAGGCCATTCAACCAAAGTTTGATCATGAAGCAAAGGAAATTTCCAAAAGAACAAGATTAATATTTTTATGAATTTATTTTTTAATGAATATCAGGAGATGGAGGCAGAACTTTATACTGACATGAAAGCATTTTATTTTTCTGATTTCATATTTGTGCATTGAAGATGTCCAAGTATTTCCTCTGATAAATACTTATAATGTAAAATCAAGCAGAACTGCTGTGGACTCGCTGATCAGTAAAACACTTTCTATAAGACCCTTCTAATGCCTGCATAAACTGCAGTAATTTCAGTTGAATGAACCTTTCCAAATACCCAGTCTTGATTTTAAAAACATCAACACGCAAAAAATCCAAAGCAAATTCTAGTAAATATTTCAGACGTATCCTAACCTTCCTGATTCTTCTATACCTTTTACTTGGATATTTTGTTTCTTAATTCTGCATAAAACATACAGAATCATTCTGATTTGCACATTTCTTTGTTATTTGTAACAAAAATCTTGTTATCTTAAGTCCTTATCATTGATTTTTATGTAATCAAACTTGCTAAGAGTCAAAAACTGAAGGTCTAAAGAATGATTTTTCTGAAATATATCTGCTAAATGGGATAAAATCAGCTTAATTAATGCATTTCACGGTATAATAGTCAATGATTTTAATTCTCATTCTCTTAATATGTGGTGAGTCATGTAGTACCAAGGTCATATCTGGAAAGAATTGCATGAGATGGTGGAAGTCTGAGTAGCATTGCTTTTACTTTTTTCAGCAATACTGCTTTTTTGCATTTCTTTTTACATATTTTCAAATGATCTGATAATCTGTACACTTGATATTGCCTATATCCTCCTTCATTTCTCACTTAAGGGTCTATATCAGAATGATATACTCTAACTGTTAGTAGTCCTATTTACCCCCTTAAAAGAGTTAGCACTGTGTTATGGTATTATTTTTTTTGTTTGTTTTGTCTTTTATTATTAACATTTGCCCTTTCATACTTCCTCAGGATGCCACAGTTATAGAAAATTACTAATTGTTCATGACATGACAATGGTATCTACAGTTAATGATATGGAGTGTCATGGGAACTTTGGTTAAGGGATTAATCTTTCTAAGATTAAGTTTCCGTAGATTCCGTAGATGCTACTCCTACTCCAAGGCTTAGAGAAAGCTAGTGGAGGTAGTAAAACATACATACCTGAAACAAATAATGCAAAAATGCCTCTTGAAAGAGCTCACTTCACTGAGTCAGTGCAAGAAAGCAGTTTTTTATTATCAGTTTGAAGACCAAGCACATCAGCAGAAGAAATACAGCCATCATCAATCTTGACTTAATAATAATAAAACTTCTTTTCAATTTAATATTAAAGTGGTAAATAAGCTGTTCCAGAAGTGCTTCACAGTTCAATACACCAATAAAACTTGACAATTTTTTCCTATAATGTTTTATACTTTCCTATTGATAGGAGTTGCTGTAGTAATTATTAAGATATATATAATTCACTAAAATGTTGCAATTCATTATACTGTGGCAAAAATTACCTATTTGTACAGATAACACTTTGTCACTTGGTCTCTTCCAATCTGTTATAAAAACACTAATTACCCATACACAGTGTATAAAGCAAGGCAAATTTTTCTAGAATTTGTCTATAAGTTATCTCATTCTCTCATACACCTAGATTCTGCTGGCACTAAAATACATACAGCAATGCGTTCTGCTGTGAGATAGCTCCATCACTGTCTCTGCAAAACTCTACAACTTTCCTGAAAACTATTCATGTTGCATTCACCTCTCAGCACCTTCTTCCATGCAGCAAGAGCATATATGACTTGCAGCAATTAAGAATCTTCTGACCTGTGGTTAGGAAAGTTGGGAAAAACATATTTAGTCTGACTGCTCAATATCACTATCAGTGAATGCCCTTAACTGCTACTTTATTTATTAACAAAGAAGACCTCCCTCTACGTGGATATCCAAGTGATCTAAGCATATCTTCTACTTCACTGATGTTGCTAACGGTAAATAACAAAACATGAAGTAATTCTGTTGGAAAGTGAAGCTATAATTAGCCATTTACTTACTTATTATGAGTGCGTTAAGTGGGGAGAAAAAGTAGCTTTAGGAAATAGATTTGCAGTATGGTCAAAACAGAGAGAAGCAAAATGTGAAGAATGTTCTTTTTATTATAACTGTTATTGAATATGAATGCAGTGATTGACGCTCTAAGTTCAGAAAGATCTAACCATGTGCTCCTTAAATCAGAAAGTATTCTGTAAATATAACATTTACTCCTTATATTTTGTTCTGTTCATAAAGAAACTTTTCCCTCCAGTAGCAGTTAACCTGACCAAAATATATAGAAGTCATGTTTTGTAGTATTTTTGATGGATCTTCAAAACTGCCTCGACGCATTCTCAGTGTACTTAAAATAGGGTTTTTTTTGTGTTATTTTTTTATTTTTAAATAATATGTACTGATAATTAACTGTGCTGCAAAGCAGCTTTGCTATTTTAATAGGAGAGAATATTCATTAGAGTAGGTCACAAGATGACTAGATTAAATATATCTAATGACAGTGGGAAAGATGTGTGACACTTTTTAAGAGAAATTGTGTTCAGTTGCTTAGAAATTTGTCAAATGTTACACTGAAATGATCTGCCAGATGTTTACCTTGGAGAAATGTTTTCATCATGTATAATATTTGTTTGTTCCTTATATGTAGGCTTCAGACTTACATGAAAAATATGCACTAAGAAAAGATTACTTCTATCAATGTTAGAAACTTCTGGAAACTTTTACTGGAAAGTGCTAACTTCTCTGTTCTTTGGGGCATAAAACTATTCTTTGTGACAGATTTAGTCTGTTGACATCTCTGGAAACATCTGACCATATGTTGCCAAGTTCTGCCTTTTGATCAATTCCACTTCACATATTTCTGCAGCATTTTCTTAGTTTCTTGTATTCCCTTGAGAACCTGTCCACATTTGTTGTCCTCCAATCCCCAACCTGTGCTAGATCCAACTACCAGAAATATTTTTACTGTGATTTTCATCTGTTTGTTACAATGTACTATTGAAAAAAAATGCTATCAGTGTCCAAATTAAAGACCACAGGAGCTGGGAATGTTTGTTCTTGTATGAAATACAGGACAAGAAATCAGAAACTTAGAAAATGAAATGAGGTCTGAGTCATTTGTGCCTGAACAATACAATGAATTTGACAGAATTTTGGAATTTTCTGGGAAAAATGAAAGTAGATGATGAAGAGTGTTTAGGCTTGGTAAATATGGGAAGAGGAACTAGTGACTAACACATCAGATGTACTTGGACCATTAAGCTGTAGGATCTATAGATCATTTGTCAAAAAAGCAGAAATTGTGTTTAACATTCTTTATTCTTTTTCTTTTTTTTTCTTTAGCACTTGATAGCATTAGGTGTTCAAGAAATATTTAGATGTACTAAGGAACGTGGCTTAGTGGGGAAATATTGGTGGTAGTTGGATGGTTGGACAAAGTGATCTTGGAGGTCTTTTCCAACTTTGGTGATTCTACAATTCAATGAATTCCATGAGCATACTAGTTGCTCACTTCTCAAATTCACTAGTTTCCTCCCAGACACAAGGGAGATACATACAATTTGTCCTAGAATTGACTCTGGACACTATGTCAGATTGGTTTTGTGGCTAAAATAGTCTTTCAACATAATTACAACTTACTGTGCACTCTAGAATGCATTCACATACCCCTGTGTTACTCTGGAGAAAATGAAAAGAATATCTAGAACTGTGCTATAAATACATATCTGGAAAATGACATCATAGATGTACTGCTATTTTAGGTTTTCCAAACTGAAAACACACAAATATTTTAAATACTGAGGCCACAGGGGCAGCATGTAAGACAAAGACAGTGGGAGTAAAAGCTCTAGGCTGTCCAAGCTGTTCTAACCCTGAACCAGTCTGCAATGATTGAACTGAACAGCCAATCTGCTGCACAGTCCTTGGAAACATAACAAGATTCTGCTCTTGAACTAGGATATTGGAGGAAGAAAGGAAAAAGTCTGGATTGTGGCGAAGAATAAAAGTAGATATTCCATAATGTATTGAATTCTCTCCCCACATGTAAGTTTTCTTTCTTCCGCTGTCAGCAACTTCTTATGGTGGACTTCCTTATTTTTCTTATGAATAAGTCCTTGGGACAAGGCAAGTTTTAGTTGCTCAGAGAGCTTGTCATGGGAAGAGACTAAAGCACTGCACACTTCACTTGTAAGTGGAAGGCAGAAAGATATATCAGAAACATCTGAGATAATTTTTAGGAGACAGGATATTTGGTGAAGAAATTTTTAATTTGTGATTGCAATGGGGAGTGTCCTGCCAACAGGAGCATATCCATCTATGGGAACATTACAGCTTTTATATTTTGTCTCCCCCAGGCTTACCCCCTGCCCTATTTTCCCACTGGCTGGGTACTCCAGGTTTACAATCTTACCAGATTTAAATTTGTTAATTACATTCTGACAATTGTTGATTTGTATTCTACATTTGTAGATTACATTCTGATTCTTACTCTATTTTGTTTCCAGCCAGTCACCATCCTGTTGTTTCCAGAATGTCCCAGAACTCTTCTTATCGTATTGACATGATTCTCTCCAAGGACTCTTCCCTTCTGTCCAAAGGACGCTTTTTTTCTTCCTGATCAATCTTCAGACAGGCAAGTTCCAACTTGCCTTTACGTCCTTGGGCATGCAACAGATTTATTATTATTATATATATTAATACCTGCTAAATATAAATTGTTACTAGCTATACCTATATATTGCTAATCAATTTGCAATATTTATTTCTAATTTTTGTGTTGCTAGATGGCTGCAGAAACCGTGACATAAAATTATTTTCTTGTTCTTATGCAGAAACAACATTCTATACCCACAGATATTTATTGATATAAACTAGATAAAAGATGGTAATTTGAACAGTGATGACAGTGATTTAACAAGTTTTGAAATGATTAGAAATCCTTGACTATTTGCTACACAGAGGGGTGGGAGGGTGCATAATGAATCTATGATCAAATCTTAGCAAAGCTAGTATAGCTTAAAAACAATAAACCACTTACTGAGGATCTGTCAATAAGATCTCTGCACAGACCTTAGGTAACCTTGAGAGGTGTCCCTACTTAAGGGAAGATTCTGGTGTGCAGCCAGCTTGCAAAAATTCATAAGTGTATTCTTAGACTGCTTTCTATTTATGGGGTAACAGGTTTGATTTATAGTAAAATGTCTTAGAATTAGATCTACTGAGCTAACTGTCTGTTATCAGTTCTCAGAGCACCCAGTTTCAGACAATACAGTATTTGTTAACTGTCTCCTGTGGAACCCTGTTTGTTATCAGTCTCATTTGCATCTCATTGTATGCACTATGCCTTGGGTCTAATGGCCAGATTGGGTGGGAGGGGTGGGGGTGGGGCAAGGAGTACACCATCACAGAGCTGGTTTATGTTATCTGTCACTTGAAGAAGTTACTGATGGAGAACAAATGTCACTGATGTCTTCAAGAAGGGTGAAAAGTAAGTCTGCAGAACTACAGGGAAACTGACAGAGCAAATCATCCTTGGAAACCATTTCCAAGCACATGCAAGACAAGAAGGTAATCAGAAGAAATCAATATGTATTTAACAAAAGGAAATTAAAGCTGACAAACATGGTAGCCCTTAATAGTGAGATGAGTAGCTTAATGGATGAAAGAACTGGATGTAATTTACCTGTACTTTATTATCTCCCATAAAATCCTTGCAGCTGATAATGTAGATATTAAGTAAACAATGAAGTGGATTTAAAACTGGCCAAAAAGATGGCTACAGAGGATTGTGATCAGTAGCACTAGGGCTACTTGGAGGCTATTTTGTAGTAGATTTCCCTGGTGTTGCTGTGGCCAACAACTTTTAATCTCTTCGCTAATGACCTGGACTCTGGGATATCAGCAAGTCAGTATATAATGCAAAACAGGGAGTAGCTGATAAACCAGATGGTGGCACTGCCATCTGGAGGGACCTTAAATTTTTGAAGAACTGTTCTGAGATGAATCTGCTAAAATTCAACAAGAGGAAGCACAGAGACCTGCATCTGGAGAGGAACCACCCAAGGCACCAGACCATGCTGGATTTTAAGTAACTGAAAAATACCTTTGCAGATAAATATCTTGGGGTCCTGCTGGACAGCTATAAGATAGCAGTATACTCTCAGGGCAAAGAAAACTGTCAGAATTCTACATCAGAGTTGCCTTGCCTTGCCTTTAATTTCCCTTATCTTTTTCATATCTTTTTTTTCTTTTTTTTTCTTGCTGGTCAAAACTGAAGTAGGTTGCCTAGAGAGAGAACAGTGCCACTTTTCTCTGGAGATGTTCAGTATATGTTCCTGAACTACTTGCTCCAGTTGATTCTACTTGAGCGAGGATCTTGGACTTCATGTGCTAAAAGGGACTCTTCTAGCCTCAACAGTTCCTCAGTAAATCTTTGCATCCTAGTTTGCACCAGTTCTCACAGAGAAGCTATCCAAGATAGATAAATGTTGGATCTGAGATATGTTTGCAATAATTCAGTTTCTTATGTTCTTTAGGTTTCAAATTGAAATCCCTTTAATACATGTACATCTTCAGTGGAAAGGATCAACATGCTCTAGATACGAACAGAGACCACATAAAGTAACTGCTATTTGTAAGAATAGTGCTTTATTTGGTCAGAAGATTGGAAACTGACTGAGGAAAGGAAAAGGTGGAAAAGAGAAAGAACAGTCATATACATAGCCATTTAAGCATTTCTATGCAGAAATAGTCCATCCATGACATAATAATACTCTTCTGGGAGGGTAACATTGATGGAATTTGTTGTGGATAACTTATTTGTGCATTATTCACATTCAGAGTGTTTTTGATATACCAAAAGTCTGGAGAATAAGAAACATTATTGGCACTGTAAGATCAGCAATAAATACCATAGAAAAGCCCACAAACACCTTATTTCTGTCTTTATATGGTAGTCAGTAAACAAAGCATATAGCCACACACTGAATAATGAAATATATTGTATATGAATGGTACAGAGAATGAAGGCTAATGTTAACGAGGCAAGGATACTCAGAAAATTTTATGAAAGTACAACACAATTACACTGTATATACATAACAGGGCTAAATTAGGACAAAAGCAATATTATTTCCATTAACTTCTGACATCTTAAGTGTTTACTTTTTACACTGTAGCATTTCTTAATACAACTTTATGAATGTTACACATATGAGAAGTATATTTCAAGATGATATTGGACATAGAGTTTTGATCACTAGCTTCTAATCATGACCAACTTTAACATTAAATTTTATCTGAAAATAAAACTTTGCTCCTTGCATTGCTCACACAATACTACTGACACTCTTCATATTAAGGCTTGTAATGAGGTGGCCACCAGAATAAAGACTTGTTTCTTCTGCTGATGAATCAGCTGATGAATAGAAATACGGAAGTCCCAGTTGGTGGGATATATGCCACCGGTGCAGTTGTAGTGATTGGCACCTGCTATTCTTCAACACTTTGGAACCCCAAAACATAAGGGTCATCTGAGAGACCAAGCAAGGTAAACAGTTACTCTATGTCCTCCCTCTCCAAGGCAGGTATACGGAAAGCCCACTGATACACTTTTGGGCCCTTGAAGGTGCCCTCTCCTGTGATAATCTATACCAAGAATGCACAGAACCTCTGAGCCAGACATAATGGAGTGCTTATGCCACTCATTTTCTGTTAGGCTCACTTTGTGCTCCAATACGGTTAGCTCTTGGGATCCACCTGTCACTTCAGAAAAAGAGGTGGATTTTGCCCCTTTCTAACATGATGGCATTAGAGTACATCCTACACAGATGTCCAGTAAAGCTTCATATTTCTGTGGTTATGACATGCCAGGCTATTGAATCCAGACACCCCAACAAAACCAATTGTCATTTTCCTTCACCTGCCCAGAGGCAAGACTCCTCTAGTTCTGTTTTAGAGAACATAGACGGGCATAACTGTAACTCAAATGTATACTGACCCACTGAACACTTTTTGAGAACTGTTGGACACTCGCACACTAAAAAAAATAAATCGAAACTCAGCAGATAAGCGTTTGGATCCACAGATGTCTTTATGTACCTGTGAATTTGCAGTAGTTAGATAGTCACAGTCTCTTGATTCATAGCCAAACTGAGCTAAAATCGCTCTAAAGCTAATATCTGTTTAAACTCTTGTAACAGAGTGACTTTTCTCAATTGCTTATAACCCTCATATTATATTTAATAGAATCAGACCTAAGCAGTGTGCCAGAATGAGAAGTCACAGTTCAAAAGGCAAAAAAACGAATCTGCACTTCCAGCCAATTATTTCAGCATGCTGTCTCAGTTACAATTAAGACACAGCTCTCACGGGCTTAATGTGAAAACTGAAATGGCAACTTTGTTCCCACACATATTCTTTAATCTTTATAATTGATCTATTTTCCATTAGTGCTTCATTACAGCACTTTATTTTTTCATTTGGGAATCATTGTTCACTATTTAAAAATTTTACTGTTGAATCATACTGTTCATAAATACATCCATGAGAACATGGAAGCAGTTATACTGGATCAGAGAAAGATACATAGAGTGGATCTTTTGAATTTGTCAAAAATACATAGCTAGGAAATATTAAAAAAGCAAGCACACAGAGATCCATCTCTAGAATACTCTCTTGCACACTGCTGCTTTTGAAATCCTCTGAGCTACAGAGAGGCTGATGAAAAGAATGGGGGTAATAATCTGTGAATTTTCCTTCTATAGATTTGATGACATCTTGTGAATCTGACCTCAGAACCGACCCTGCTTTGGGTAGGAGTTTGGATAAGAGACCCTCCTGAGCTCCCATCCAGCCTGAACTGGAATAAGCTTATGAACCCATGATCCTTCAGGAGGGAATTTCACAGTTACACTGCAAACACAGTGAGGAAGCTTAGTTCTTTCATTTTGAACTTGCTACCACCTAGCTGTACTTACCTGAGTAGAGGAAAAGTGTATAATCATTTGCTGTTCAATTTCTATGTCTCATTTATTTTATAGATACCTATTATTAGATACTCAGTGTTTTTTCTAGTTTTTTTTTTCCAGCTGAAGAATTCCCTCTAATCATTTTTCATGTGAAAACTTTTGTACAGGTGCAATTGTCTTTTTATAATTGTACAACATACCTCTTGGAGTCTGGGTGGGTCTGGGATGAATCCACAAGTAGTATTCAAAATGGTTTTGAGCAATGCATTTATGAAGCGACGGAATGTTATTATCTGTTTTGTTCTTTTTTTTTTAAATTAACTTTTAAAATTCCATTTGTTTTCTTGGCAAATACAAATCTCTTCATGTAAAGTTTAATTCAAACTTTAGTAACTCAGTATTGTGATGGTCTTCTGCAGTACCTCACATCTAGTCCTCGTCTTTAACATCTTAGGAAATTTTAAATCAACAGAGGACACCATCATTTCATTTTCTTCCACCACTATGACTTCTTAATGTATTATATTTAGCTGGTTCCAGTACAGTCCCTGTGGGACTCCTCTTATCATATATACACTCTCTGAAAACTGGTCATTATTTCTTATTTTCTATATCTTCCTTTCACAAATTCTTAGCACATGAGAATATATTTTCTTATTTCTTGACAGTTTCTTCTCTTTAAAAGCCTTTGATGAGATATGTTGTTGCATATTTTCATTAATAATATCAACAGAATCTTATTTATTTGTTTTGTGATCAATTTAGCTAGACAATTATTATGAGGGAAAAACTAAACTATTAAAGAAACTATAATAATACAGTGCATTTTAAGTTTGGAAGCTCTTTAAGGTTGGATTTGACAGACGTCTAAGTAGCCAGAAATAGTTGAAAATGACAATATCTGTGAATATTAGAATTTTTGTTTATCCATCAGAATTCATAGTTAGACAAGATATGTCCCCTGCACTGCTAATATGTGATTACTTTTCTGATATTTGTGACTATAACTGAACATGTTTTATTACTCAAGACATCTTTAGACAGAGAAACAACAACTATTTTTCATAGTAAATACTTCTGTGATTCTCTCTATGCAGGGAACATATTGAAGTTTGTTGTTCTGGTAACTTAATGATGAAACTATTCATCAAACAATTGTTAGATTACCTCAGTCTTAGGGGCAATTGATACCACTGTGAAACAGCACTCTGTAATATTTATTGAGAGAAAAGTATACTTATTTGTTAAAGAATTCTATAAAACCTTAAGAGAGCCTTTCTTTTCCATCAGCTTTGATGCTTTCTTGTACCTCATCAGAGTGGTTAAATCACTTAATCTGCATCACTTAGTTACTCCTAATTCACTATTCATATCAGCCTGCCTCTCTGCTGCCATTTGTCTTATGGCAACTAACTGTAATAGCATGTTAGTCAGAAGATTCATCTCTATTGTAATACCACCAGCATTTGCCTCTGATTTCATGGGCCAACATAATAAAATAAGAGGCATTACTTCTGGAGCAACCTATATATATATATACACACACACACACATACATATAGATTCATAGATTCATTAGGTTGGAAAGGACCTACAAGATCATCTAGTCCAACCATCCTCCCACCACCATCCCTACCCTTCAAGCTACTAAATCAAATCCCTTAGCACCACATCTAAACGCTTCTTGAACAGCGCTAGGGACGGTGCCTCAACCACTTTCCTTGGCAGGTCATTCCAGTGCCGGACCACTCTCTCAGAGAAAAAATTTTTCCTCAAATCTAATCTAAATCTTCCCCGGCGCAGCTTGTGGCCATTCCCTCTTGTCCTGCCATTAGTTACCTGGGTTAGGTATATAATATAATATATAATATATATATAGGTTATATAAATATATATATTTTATATACATAATGTATTTATAAAAATAAATAAATAAATGCATATATATTTCCACAATGCAGTTGATCACCCTGCAATGAGTATTGCCCTGCCAATCCCTGAGCAGTAGCTAGCCTCCAGTCAGCTCTCCTTTATGACCTTATACATAATGCCTTTTGATGTGTAATAATGCTTTGACCAATCCTGACCAGCTCTCATGGCTCTGCATCACCCTCTACCACCGTAGTAGCAACCCTTCTTTGCTGTGTGGGTTGTCCCAGCTCTGGGCACGCATTCATCATTCAGTAACAACCAAAACACTGCTCTCAGATGAAACCAGGAAATGATCACTAAAATCTAACTTCATTATTTTATGATGTTATTACTTACCTGGTGATAATATGAAATTGATGAATTAATAACAGACAAGGCAGTTAGAAACGTTGTTATGATGAAAACAAAACACATTTATAATCAGCCAATCTACCAGACATGATTAGATGTTAAAGTGGCCAGATTTTTCCCCGTTGCTTTTAGCCACCTCTTTATCTTTTATTTCCAGTTTTAGAGGCATACATCAGGAGAGTTCATTGTGACAAATGTAATTGACACCAAATCATGAACAATTCTGATTATGCTTAGCCAAGCCTATTTTTATAAACAGAACTGATTGAGAGGGTTAACATCACTACATAGTAAATATGCTATGATATTGTGGAAGGCTGGTTATATGTGAGTTTGAAAAAAGATATCAAACACCATTAATAAGGAGTTAAAGATGGATACTGTAAGATGTGTGCTTGCAGATTGGAAAGCCAATTGTATTCTGGTCTGTATCAAAAGGAGGATGACCAGCAGGGAAAGGGAGGTGCTTGTCCTCCTCTGCTCTGCTCTTGTGATGACTCATCTGGAGTGGTGCATCCAGGCCTGGGATTCCCAGTACAAGTAAAATATGGAGACAAAATACTGGCCCAGATGAGGGCCAAAAGGGTGATCAGAGGTCTGGGGAAAGTTTGAAGGAGTTGGGTATGTTCAGCCAGATTAACCTCAGGGAAACTCTGTTGTAGCCTTCTAGTATTTAAATAGATCTACCTACTTGTTACATGATCTGTTAGTAATTGGACGGGGGGGGGGGGGGGGGGGGATAATTTTAAATGAAAGGAAAAGTTTTATGTTAGGCATAAGGAGGAAGGGAGGTGAGGCACAGGAACAGGCAGCTCAGGGAAGCAGTGGATACCTCACTCCTTGAGGTGTTTAGGGCCAGGCTGGAATGGTCCTGAGCAGCCTGTTCTAGTGAGTGGCAAAGGGAGTGGAATTAGATGATATTTAAAGTCCTTTCCTACTTAAACCATTCTGTGACTCTATGCTCCTATGAAACATCTCTGAAATAAGTATCTTTTGGCTAGTTGCATATGATCTACCATCCTTCTTCTGACAGACATAAAATCCTGCTGTGATTTGAGACTTTTCTATCAGGAAGACCATCTGAAGCTTAATGGACATCTGTCTCACATATGATAGAACACTGCCAGGAAAGAGGACTAAATATGAATTTGGTTATGCCTCTGTTAACACAAATCAGCAGTAGCTTTATATTTAGAATGGAACACAGTTTTGCAAAAGAACAGTATGGGAATCTTGCAGTTAGGGCTGAATAATTATCTCTACCATCTACCCTGAGAAATCTACTGTGATAGCAGATTAAAATGAATATTAATGGAATGAATGAAAATTATTCTAAAGCATAGCCAAGTATGAAGGATGTATACGTGCTGCCCAAAGTTCTGCATGATGATTCTTCATCTTCAATACAAGTAACCCATACAACAACCAACCATGTGTCATCCCTGAGGAGTTAAACTGAGAAAACACTGCTTTGCCACCTATCTGCTAGCTATAAATCTACTCTTAAATCTGTGTTTAAATGTAGCACTTGGTCCTCCAGCTTCTTTGAAATACAGTTTCTATTTGCAGGATCATTTGTGCCTGCTTTTTTGCAACAGTATATATGTCTGAAAACAGTGACTGCAAACATGTTTTCAGGGAGTCATAGTCAGAGTAATTGTTTGACCACAATAAAAGTGGCGCCTTTCAACATTATGAAGAGTAGTATGAATCCTGCTTTATGGACCTAGTCTAACATTTACTCTGTCTGAACTACACACTTACATTTAATCATTCATTTATTCAAGAACGGTCAGTAGATAAGATACGTACTCTGTACTTCAATTAAAGAAGTAAGTGACTATCTAATGCGTGTCCTAGAGAAGTGAAGACAAAATACTATTCTTCAGAAAGAAACTTTGAAGGGCACTGGAGATCACAAAGTCGTACTATTGTATTTAGAGAATGTACTTGTATTAGACCTCTAAAAATATGCATGCTTTCAGAAACTGAATTAATGGAATCTTTCAGTGTTCCAATTTATTACGGGGCTGCATTGTAAAAATGGTATCTCTTTTCTTATTTATCTTCAGCTTGACCAGAATACTGTAATACATTTACATAGGATGAGAATGAATACTGTCTTTCTCTTCTTACATTACCCCTCTTCTAATAATTGTTTTTGAGTATATGTGGTTAAAGCAGTCTAGGCAGACATACAAGTTGAATGTCTGAATTGGAAGGAGAGAGTAAAAAAATAACAGGATAAAGCCACAGAAAGGGAAAGAACACTATACGGCAAATAGATGAACAAATAAAAACTAACATTTCACCCACTGTATTTTCGTACAGTTCTATAAAAGGTGTGATTATTTAAGCTACTCTATGTCACAGTGTTATCCGTGACAGTAACCCCAGGGAAACCGAGAAGGGAGAGAGAAAGGGAAGGAAAAAAAAAAACCGCACCGTCAGTGGACACGCGGCCGCCGGAGCAGAGCCGCGCGCTCCGGGGGGAGGGGGAGACAGAGGGAATAGATGGGTCTGCAAAAAAAAAACCGTCACGATCTGAGAAGGAACGGTAACTTTACTAAATCCAATAAAACTGAACAACTGGGAGAGAGAGACAAAGTTCCCAAACCAGGAACTGGGAGCTTACGTGAGGGAGGAACTGCACGTGCTGGATTTCCACGGCAGCCGAGAGAGCGCGCCGAGAGCCGGGCGGGGCCTGGCGGCCGGGGCCCAGCTCCGCCCCTCTGCTGCTCCCACAGCATTAACTCCTTCACTGCCTGCGTGATGTTCTCATGTGGAATACCGGCATCAAAACCACAAAACCACAACACTCTATCAGGTAAGAAATACCCTTTTATGGAGATTATTTATCAAAGTCTACCTACAAGTGGAGTGGGGGGAGTCGCATGAAACTTTTCCATAGTTTTTCATTCACAGGCTGCTCCTGGATTATGTGCAGCATGATATATACATCAGTCAGTATTTTATTCTATATACTAGTGAATCCATTATTCTTCAGTTCACATGAAAGGCAGCAAAAACAGTTGGAAGTCCCTGTTTTATGTGTTCTGTCACAGCAAAAGGCTGTGGCATGGGACACTCCAAAGTGCCTTATTTGTCTGCAGTAAAAGGGATCATACTCTATACCTGAGCAGAAAGTTTATGCTATATGGGGAGCGCTGACATAGCTAGTGATGGGCAAGGAATGGGAATTGTGAAAGAAGGAAGGCTGAGGATGGGTTTTGCAGCCAGCCAAATCTTTACATTATCCAGGAGCTGCAGTCATTGTGAGAGGAGAGAGCTAGTTTGAGAGTCACCACAAGCTCCCAGGTGGCCTCAGTACAGCTGAGATTTCATGATGGAAAAGGAAGCATATTTCATACTTCAGCATTTACCCTATTAAACTTTCAGTTTTGAATCTTGCTAACTCTTGAATCACGAATCCACCTGTGATACTGTAAAGCCTTTTTCCTAACTCCAACATCTTTGCGTATTGAACTTTTACTGTAAAAAATATATAATTTTTTGTAGTCACTCACAGGTAAAAATGGCGTTTCTGTGAACAAAGCTTCTTCTACCTTTGAAAGCCTTGTTGCTTTCTTTCAGCATTAGACACTGTAATTCTTCTTTCTGCTTTATAGTGGGTGATACAGAAGTGAAATCAGAAACAGTGGCAGATTGTAGACTCAAGCTGAAAATTTAGACTTCATTTCCTATGTCAACTGAAGTCTTACTATACAATCTTAGGCAACTCATTTAACTTCATTATGCCCCAATTCACCAGAGTTATACTGGCTGTACAGTGTAGTTCTCAGTAATTTTAAATTGGTATACATAATATCTTATTTCTGCTAATTTTCTAAATAAAATTGATCTGCTTCTAACAAAATCCTTACATTTCCTACACAAAAATATTTTTGTATATTAACAACAATATTAATGAGATGTGTAATTTGTATGAGAAAATATTGTATTTGCAAAGATACATTACTGAGATCTTCAGTTGAAAGATCATCTAACAACTTGATAAAGACACAAAAGTCATAAGCTATATTGTCTCTAAAATCTCAATCAAAGACAACTTCTATCTTCTTTTTCTTCTTGTAATTACACTGTAAATAAATAAATATGTAAATCACGGTATTGTAGAATCATATGTGTTGAAAAGGACCTCAAACATCACCTAGCGTCAATCCTGCTACCATAAGCAGGATTGCCAGCCACTGGAACAGGTTGCCCACAGCCACATCCAGCCTTGCCTTGAATGCCTCCAGGGATGGGGCATCCACAACCTCTCAGGGCAACCTGTTCCAGTGCGTCACCACCCTCTGAGTGAAAAACTTCCTCCTAATATCTAAACTGAATCTCCCCTGTCTTAGTTTAAAACCATTCCCTCCTTGTCCTATCACTATGAACCAGTGTAAACAGTCATTCTCTTTCCTGTTGATACTTTCCCTTCAAGTACTAGAAGGCTAAAGGGAAGTCTCCCTGGAGTCTTCTCTTCTCCAAGCTAAACAAGCTCAGTTCCCTCAATCTTTCTTCACAGGAGACATACTCCTGCCCTCTGATCATCTTAGTGGTCCTCCTCTAGACCCATTCTAAGAGCATTGTGTCTTTCTTGTGCTCAAAATAATATAATTCAGTCTTTCATGAGATTTCCTGCTCCTTAAAGATTGATAAATGTAGCATTTAAACCAAATGAAATGACATGCTCATATGGTTAAGTGATTCTATTTAACCATAAAAATATACTCTTACTTAGTAAAAGTGGTTGCACACATTTAGACCAGAGTGATGGATTTTTAAGTACAAGAGGAGTACTCCAAAAGGAATTCTTATTTCTCTCTTAATACTGCTGCCTAGACTGTTTTGCATTACTGTAACCCACTCACACAGCCTTTCTGGTGAGAAATCCAGAAATTTAAAACATATTTACTTAAGTTGACTGTATCTATGACTTTTATCTCCCATTTGCCAGCCACTGTTTTAAGAAGTCTCTTCTACATCTGCACTATGTAACATGTAAGTTTCAGATGCAAACCTGCAAATTCTCCTATGTAAATTGGAATAAAATGATTCTGGGACTTCTAAACACTGCAACAAGAAGAAATAGATTTTATTTTATTTTATTTTATTTTATTTTATTTTATTTTATTTTATTTTATATTATTTTATTTTATTTTATTTTATTTTTGTGGTTGGGAGGGTTTATATGCATCATATACAATTTGAAAGAAAAATCTTATTCCAATATTCAACTGAAATAATTTGTCTTCCAAGCAGTCAATTTAGAGTTTTTGTGTCTTTTTTTTTCTTTTTTTTTCTTCAAAATGTAATTTATATATAAATAGAGGGAAAAATGTTGACTCTAAGAAAAAGAATCTGACTCAGAACATGACTAGCTTAGTGTCCTTCAACTTCATGATATATTGTCATTTGAAGGAGTAGGTATTGGTGCAATGATACAAAAGAACAAGGTGGAAGAAAAAAAATATATTGAGGATAGTGTAAAAAACTATGAGAAGAACTCAAGGGAAAACATAATCTCAAGTAAAAGGAGGTGAAGGTTTACTGTTAACCATAATAAATACTATTTGCAAACCAATTCTGAGTTGTGTTTCTCATTCCCACATTGCTCTTTTAATATTACAGCACTTCTTCCTCTCTCAGACAATGGAATTTTATTATCCTCAATCAGTGCGTGCCAGAACACTTGCATTACTTTTCACAAGGTTTTATTACTTTATATATATATATATATATATTGAAGTATTGTTAAGCTTGTTGATTCCAAAATATGCAAAGAAAATATATATTAAAAGCTCTATTCATGCAAATTTTTCAGTCCTAGTATCATAACTGTTCCATAATAAAACTTCACTATACAGTGGGTTTCAAATGAAACCTTATAATTTCTAGAGGTGTGGTTAGAGATACAAATAAACAGACTTGTTATACGTAATTATTTTGTCTGGAGCAAAGTATGTTGTGCAACATATTGGCCAGGACGGTAAAAAGTCAGGGCTAGGTACAGGTTATGTTATTAAAATAATTTTATTTCACTTGCCTTATTCATACTTTAATTAATAACAACTAGTTTGACATACATACTAGGAAAATGTCACTTCCACTGTTCTCCTCTCATTCAGATCTTTTTGTTTAAACTTTCCAGGGAGAGATTAATAGGTTCACTGGTTACCTTATAGAATTAAATTATGTTGCTAAGGTTTTTGTTTGCAAATATAGCATGGATGTTATTGCAGTTGCAGCACCGAACACTAAAAAATATGGGGAGGCTTCATTTAGTTAAATAAAAAGTTAACTAGAGATTTATTTGTGAAACAACTCAACAAGACTTTTTACATAGTCATTTAATTCATGCAGCTATTGCAGAGCCTGTTTTAAAATTTGCAAACATAAAGAACTGCATAGATGGTATGTATATTAAATATCTGTTATAAAGTTTAAAAATTGATCTAATAAGTTCCAGTGGATAACCATTTTTGTAAGTCCAATATGTTTTGGTGTTTTATTATGAATCTCATATCAAAGTTACTCAGTTATTTTTCCTCTACATTTCTTAGATGAACTGTATTAGATTGATATATTTTAATTGTATTTTCATATTTTTTCTGCCTACTTCAGAGCTGAAATATATATCTATTATTTTCTTTTAATTTTGATAACATTTTCTGAAAGACTTTCAGCAAATATTTATAGCTGCTCTCTATGAAACACACACCATTGCTGTCAGCACTTACATGTGATAAATGGGTATTGCAATGTTGAGGACTGACTTACTTAAATGCTATAGACTTAGGAGACAAGATGCTTGGCTTTCACTAAAAGCAGTACTACTATATTTCCTAGTTGAGTAATTTCCAGATGTAGTTTCTGTGATTTGTACATTTATTTTTATTAGTGAGAAGAAGTTTGAAGAATCAGAAATGGAGGTGTGCAACAGAATGACTTGGAGTGAAAATCACAGTAATTCAGGACAATCTGAGATTTGTCCAGCTTTATAAGACAATATTTATTTTCAATAATGCATCAGTATAAGTTGGATAAGAATTGAAAAGCGCCAATCGTCATGTGTTGGGTTACATTTTTTTGTTTGTTTGTATGTTTGTTTTTGGAAAGCCAAACCACTCTAACTAAACCACCAGACTTGACTATATCGACAATATTTGAAGTAAAATATATGGAACAGTAAATATTAATTTTATCCCCTTACCTATCCACTGCTCTAACTACTCCTCATCTTACAAATTTTAAAATGGTATGGCTTAATTGCTAAGTAAATATAACTGTAATAGAGTAAAATAGGAAACTTGATAATTGTGTCAGTATGAACTGCATTTTTTAATACGTTGAGTTTTCCCCTGTCTGCAGAAGAATAATTCCCACTTGAGTAAAACAAGCAAAGACCATGAGGGTTGATTGCCCTCTGGACAAAGAGTGTTTGTTACTTGGACACATTGGAAAATTGAGTGCATATGAATGTCACAATTTTTTTTGGAACCAGAATTATTTTCCATTATTATTGTATTTTAAAGTATAGACTGATTATTTGGACTGTAAGATTCTCAGATCAGGAACTTCAAGAATTTCAGTGCTGCATCACTAATGACTTAAGACTGATTGTTAATGTGATTTATACACATTATCCCAAATAATATAATTGCCAGAAAGATCTGTTTGAACAAATACTGGTACATTTTTCTTTCCCTAATCACTGACTATGGTCAAAATTGTGAGAAAAGTTCTAATTCCTGATGGGATACATCCATGTGTGCTGAGGGAGTTGACAGAGGTGATTGTTGAACCACTCTCTATCATCTTTGAGAAGTCTTGGAGAACGGGAGAGGTCCCTGAAGGCTGGAGGATAGCCAGTGTTACTCTGGTCTTCGAAAAAGGCAAGAAGAGGGTCCACGTAACTTACAGGCAAGTCAGCCTCACCTCCATCCCTGGAAAGGTGATAGAACAGCTTGTTCTGGATGCCATCTCCAAGCAGTTGGAAGAAAAAGTTATCAGGAGTAGTCAGCATGGGTTCAGAAGGGGGAGGTCAGGCTCAAACAACCTGGTGGTGGCCTTCTATGATGTCATTACTGGTTGGGTGGATGGGGGGAGAACAGTCTACCTTCAGCAAGGCATTTGACACTGTCTCCCACAGTATCCTTATATCAAAGTTGAGGAAGTGTGGAATAGATGAGTGGACAGTGAGGTGGATTGAGAACTGGCTGGCTAGCAGAGTTCAGAGGTTTGTGATCAGTGGCACAGAGTCCAGTTAGAGGCCTGAACTTAGCAGTGTTCCTCAGGGGTCGGTGCTGGATACAGTCCTGTTCAACATCTTCATTAATGACTTTGATGAGGGGATAGAGTCAACCCTCAGCAAGTTTGCTGATGATACAAAGCTGACATGCTGGAAGGCTGTGATGCCATTCAGTGAGAACTGGACAGGATAGAGAGCTGTGCAGAAAGGAAACAGATGAGGTTTAACAGGGACAAGTGTAGAGTCTTGCACTTAGGGAGGAATAACTACATGCACCGGTACAGGTTGGGGGATCTCCGTCTGGAAAGGAGGTCTGAGGAGGAGGACCTGGGTGTCCTGGTGGATAACAGGTTGGCCACGAACCAGCAGTGTGTCCTGGTGGCCAAGAAGGCCAGTGGGATCCTGTGGTGCATTAAGAAGAGCATGGCCAGCGTGTCGACGGAGTTGATCCTCCCCTTCTACTCTGTCCTGCTGAGACCTCACCTGGAGTATTGTGTCCAGTTCTGGGCTCCCCAGTGCAAAAAAGACAAGGATCTCCTGGAAACAGTCCAGCAGAGGGATAGAAAGATGACAAAGGGCTTGGAACACCTCCTTTATGAGGAAAGGCTGAGAGACCTGGGTCTGTTCAACCCTGTTCAAGAAGCGTTTAGATGAGGTGCTAAGGGATTTGATTTAGTAGCTTGGTGGGTAGGGATGGTGGTGGGCAGATGGTTGGACTAGATGATCTTGTAGGTCCTTTCCAACCTAATGTATCTATGAATCTATGAATCTATGAGTAAAGAAGACTCAGAGGGGACCTGATCCATGTCTATAAATATCTAAGGAGTGGAAGGCAAAGGGATGAAGCCAGACTCTTCTCAGCAGTGTGTGGTGATAAGACAAGGGGAAATGGCCACAAAATGAAGCAAAGGAAGTTCCACACAAATGTGAATGGGAATTTCTTCACAGTAAGGGTGATGGAGTACTGGAACAGGCAGTCCAGAGAGGTTGTGGAGTGTTCGAGACCCACCTGGATGCCTACCTCTGCAACCAGCTGTAGGGAGCCAGCTTTGGCAGGGGAATGAATGTATACTTTGAAAACCAGAGATACTTCACGTATCTTTTCTAAACAAGTTTTAATTTATGAATCACAATTAAGAGCATATACACTTCATATTCATGATGTAGAGAATTCCTTAAAAACAAGCTGAACTTAAGGGCTTTCTGGTGATTACAAATGATTATATTAGATATTTTTATACCTAAAATTTTATAAAAGTTTTGCAAGCTAAAGGTGCATGATTCAACAAATACGGTAGGAAATATAAAAGAGAGGCTGTCCTTTTCTAAACAACCTCAGCAATCTTCTGATTATAACTGAGTGATAAAGGATTTACATAAACACATGACATTTCAAGATTAAACAGAAGAAAGACATTCCTCAATTGTCTGAGATAAAAAGAAGAACATCTGTCCATATACAGAACCACCAAGAATCTAGCACTAGGAGTACATAATGGATTTTAACCCCTGAGATATCATTTTGTTTTGTCCAAAATAGATGCCTAAATAACTAAGGCCATAATTTTTTTTTTTTTTTTTTTTAACCCACAGCTTACTTCAAAGTCTTTACTAATTTAATGTTCACTGATGTTGGAATGTTTTGTTCATAACAACCCCAGACAACCCTGCAGGCTTAGGGAGGAGTGGCTGAAAAGCTGCTTGATGGAAAGGGACCTTGGTATGCCGATGGACTGTTGGCTGAATATGAGCCGGCTGTGTGCTCAGGTGGACCAGAAGACCTGTGGCATCCTAGCGTGTATCAGGAATGGTGTGGTGAGCAGGACTAGGGAAGTAATCCTACATCTGTATTCTGCACTGCTGAGACCCCTGCTGGATTACTGTATACAGTTTTGGGCACCTCAATACAGAAAGGACACTGAGGTGCTGGAGCATGTCCAAAGAAAGGCAGCAAGACTTGTGAAGGGTTTGGAGAATATGCCCTATGACGAGTGACTGAAGGAGCTGGAGGTATTTAGTCTAGGGAAGAGGAAGCTGAAAGGAGACCTTATTGCTCTGTTCCAGTATCTGAAAGGTGCTTATAGCAAGAGCAGGGTTGGTCTCTTACTGGTGACAGGTGACTGAACAAGGGGAAACAGCTTCCAGTTGTGCCAGGTTCAAGTTGGATTTAAGGAAAAACTTCTTTACAGAAATGGTTTTTAAGCACTGGAATAGCTTTCCCAGGGAGGTAGTTGAGTCACCATCACTGAATATGTTCAAAATCTGTTTTGATGTGTTTCTCAGAGACGTGATTTAACAGTGGGTTGTTAAGAGTTAGGGTAGCATAGTTAGGTCATGTTTGGACTCAGTGATCTTGAAGGTCTTTTCCAACCTGAGCAATTCTATAATTCTATGGTTTCTACAAAGAAATTTCAGTGTATTTGCTCATTCTGACAAAAAATCCAGATGTTTGTGCTGTTTGATACTGGTTGATATAACACAGTGAGAAAGGGATCTCTCAGGATTGCTAACAAAAGCAGTGAAGTCACACAGAAGTCCACAAAGATCTGGAAACAAAATAGATTTGAGTAACCTGCTAATTCATGGACATAGTATATTGCTTCCACTCTCGCACTAATTTAGGCTGATTGATTCAAATGTCCTCATGATCATACTTTAAAATGTTGGCACTTCTATTACTGTGGTAGCTTTAGGCTTCCCTTATTAAAGCAGTTTATGTCAGTATGGGCAACTTATAAACTGTCAGGGTCTAGCAACAAGAGACCATCTATATGGCATACTCTCTTACATTCTTGTAAAGTGGAATGATGAGATTTTTGGAGGGGAAAGAGTTATAAAAAAAGTTACGATCTGTAATTAAACCATGTGGTTGTAGCTCATGAAAATTCTTTGTGCTTATTTGGACCACGCTGATTAAAAAAAAAAAAAGTCACTGCAGTGTGAATTGCCATTTATCTGTCTCTGTTAATTTCATAACTGTGTACCAGATGGGGAGAGAAGATTTTAGAATTTGGAAAGAATTAGAAAATTACAGCTCTGTCTGGGGATTTGGTAAATTCATAGAAGCTGCATAATGGCAAATTTAGGACAGAAAGAGTCAGCACATTTCTCAAGCAAGATACAGATCTGTTCAGAAAAGTTTTCTCTAGGAAAAGTAGAAGAAAGAAAAGCAGGGGAGCTTTCCCCCACACTTCTCCACTCAAAAAAGGAAAAATGTACATTATATATATTTTTTTATTTTTATTAAAAATTTAGTTTAATTTAGATTTGTTACATAACAGTATCTCTGTAGGCAATCTATTCAGTTTGCATAATTAAGATAATTACCCATGCTGAACAATTACATCAGTCCTGGGTGACTAAGACATCATTAGATACGCAGGTACTCTGAATTGTCCATTTACTAAAGATACAATGAAAAGATTCTAGAGGAAGTTGTCTCAGCAATCATATAATTGCCTTGATATTAATTAAAAATCTGCAGGCAGAACAAGTGAATACTTTTCTGTGTTCGTTTAGTTGGTAAAATAAAATGAAATCTGACATTTTAAAAACCATTTACAAATGGTCTAGAACATATGTTGTTGAATGTATGCTTGTTTTTTTACTCTGATAAAATGCATGCTTTGTTTAGATATTTTGTCTCTGCCAGTCATTTTATGAGAAACTCTAAAAATAAGTAAATTTCATGAGGGATTTTCAATCTACAATAGTAGATTTTCTTGTTCTTACTCTTCCTTTCTAGTTCAACACTAGAAATTTCTTCAGCCCTTATATGTCCTAGGGGATTAAGTGCAGATCTTACAGATTTTGTCATTGGACAATGGAGAGAAATGACTTGCAAGATTAGCATGACTGTAAAAATGAACATCTGTTGGTAAAATGAACAGCTGGTTGGATGAGTTCCACAATGAGTAATCTGCTACTAAGCACTTTTCTTCACAAGGAGGTTTCATTGCAATTAATACATTCTCTGACTTAATGTTCTTTGGAGACATTGGAATTCTAGCTAGAATTAAAAATAAATAAATAAAAAATCAGGGACGTCCTTTTCACTAACCCAGTCTCTCATTGTAAAAGTTGAATGTAACTTAGTGTATTGTATATTTAGCACTGTTGATATTCTGCTTATTTTCAGAAATGTCATTAATTCTTCATCCTATGAATGCTGATAACAATCAGTTGCTTTATGTCTGATTCTCCTACTTCCAATGCAAGAAAGTATGCTTTTCTCAAAATAGAATAACATAATAATAAATTACATTTAAGTAAGATATATATTTGTCCTCAGATGAACTCTTGTGCTATATGTCAGCCTCTGAATTACCCCATCAAGAAAAGTTACTCTTCTATCAACTTTCTGAAGCCTCTGGTGAAAAGAAAATTTTCTTGCAACAGTAAGAGTTGATTTACTACAGAATTATTGTCTATTTTTTTGAGTTATAACAACTTGAAGTTAAACCTAAAATTGAAGGAAAAATGTACCTGCCACATTCTGTGGTCTATTAAAGATCAGCTAGTTACGAAAAAATTTCAAGAAACTTTGGTGGCTTATTTTCTATTGCACCCATACATTTGGTATCCTCATAGCTCTAAGTGGAGGAGAGGATGGACATTTACATTTGTATTTATTAAAGAGAATTTCTGTATATCATTCCAGAAAGTGATAATTTGGACTGCAAATTTGACATGAAATTTTTCTTTCATTAAAGAAAACTAAGCATCTAAAAGGAGATATTTTGTAGTCAGGACTAGGTTTGACTGCCAGCCAGCACAAGGACATTTGGTGTTAATTCCCACTTTGTAGGGAATTGTGTTTAATGTCCTGTTGCAAGCCTAGAATGGATCTCCTTCAGCTTGTGTCCCACTTGCCAGCTACTGAAAACTGTGCTGCACAATTTTTTTTTTCTTGTAATTTAAAATGTCAACAAGGCCCATGACAACATACTTGTGTCCATAATAAATGGATTACCAATTACAAATATGTTTCTGATTTCCATTTATTTCATATGAAATCAAATATCATAAAAATGAAATTGGTTGTTAGCAGCAAATATTTCAGGAATTCTCTCCTGGAAAAAGGAAAAATATATACAGTATCAGCTGATTTAAATTTTAGTGATGCTAATGCAATATGATTTTATTGATGCAGATAAACCTCTGCTTTGCTTTCTCTTGGCATTTGTAACATTTACTTCATTAATTATTAGTACTCTTGAAATGTATTATCCATCTGTCATGTAGTTTTCACTCTAACTTTGCATTTTATTTGTAATTGAACATAGATTTCATATTTTTATGGAAAAAACAAACACACAGAAACAAACAAACAAAAACTTCAAGTAATCCCCCAAGCAACATCAACCAAAGAAGGCCCAGTGTTTATGGCAGAACATTCAAGCATAACCAGTTCTGATTTTGATTGAGTGATTGACCGTTATTGGCATAAAAGGAGACATATGTTGACAATAATATTCTGTGAAGTGAAAGTCAAGGGATGCTAACCAGATTGAAAACCTTTACAGTGCCACTATAAAGCTCTTCCATTTGTTTTTCTCTTTACATTTTTTTTTAATATTAAGATATTAAGTAGCCCTCCTTCAACTACAGCACCAGTTTTGTTTTTATTCTTGTTATTAGTTTACTTTTCAGATCTCTGTAAGTGCATTGACTCCATTCTCATATGAATGTAAACAGAAAATACTCTTCTGTACTTCATGAAATGTTAAGATGTCATTTTCTCAGAAATCTTTCTGTATATTTCTTATACAGAATTTCAAATGTGTCTTTGAACAAGTGGTACCCAGTTCTACTGAGATGATTCTACTCAGTTAAGAGATTTCATAAATGCAGTAAAATATACCATAAATACTTAAACAAGGTAGCATAACACTACAGCATGAAGAGGAGAATTGGATTCACATTTGCTTGTAACTTATCCAATTTCAGTGTAGAAGTGGATGTCACCATTTCCCAAGAGAAGCAACTGGCTGTTTCACTTCTAAATATCCTATTACTATAATCACTGTTGTTATGCAAATCCATCAAGTGAGACAGAAAGGAAAAAATATGTGAGAAAAAAAAAACAAAATTTTTTGAAAGAACCACAAGTTTTAGACAATTTGATTTCTCTATACATAAATCTGGGGTTGGACTAGAAGATCTCTAGAGATCCCTTCCAACCCATACAATTCTGTGATACTGATACCAGCTACAGTTTCTCTAAAAATTTGGCATTAACATTTATTTTAAATGATAAATTTTCAGGGTGATTAGCTACTTTAGAAATGTGGAAAACAATATGGAAATTTTTTTCACCATCTTTACCATGAAATAAATCAAATGGTTCTGTAAATATTTATAAAGATATTTTCAGATGGCCTCTTCAAAAACTACATTTATAATATATATCTGCCTATATTCCTGAAGAATAAAGGGGTTTATTTCTTAATCAACAATTTTTTCATGTTCAATTTCTATGGATGTTCTTTGCTGACTTTATGAAGTCTTCTAGTAGAAAATGAGTTGAGCATAAGCTCAGGCAGAATTACATAAAGATTAATATCTTTGTGCAAGAATTTCTTAACAACATTGGAAGCCTTTTGTGAAGGTAGGGAGCAGAACATATAAATATGTATTTAAATTATATTTTGTGATCTCCGAGCTGCTGACACCAGTTTTTCTCTTTTTTTTTTTTTTTACTATCAATATTATTATGTATTAAAACAAATTTATAATATTCTGTTCTGACAGAGAGGAACTAAACTTTTAAAAGCAAATTCATTTTTTTCTGTCTTTCTGTACAGAGGTTTTTTTTTTATGTTTTGTTTTGAACTTTCTTTTATTCAGTGTGTAACAGATGAAAGCTTTTCTTATTTTTTCCTCGCATTGCCTCTGATACTTAGTTTTTGAACTGAAACAAAGTTTGTCATCTTTGGCTGTTTTATGTGGAAAATTAGATTGCATAATTAACAGTTTCACAACCCTTTAATGTTTAAAGTGATAAATTATCAGGAAATTTTCCTTTGTCCTGTGTTTATTAGCATTTTCTAATCCCAGTGTGAATGAATGAAGCTTCGTTCTCAACAAAGTTTGAACACTGTCTCATGTAACAAAAGTGACCAGAAAAGTGTCAACTCTGAAACTAATGACCTTTTCTGTAAAACTGAAAATATTAAAAGTGATATTCTCTGTGTCACAATATATCATTTATTTTCATGCAGAAGAAAGTATCTTATAAATGTTATAAAAAAATATATTCAGACCAGAATATTCATGTCAGATGGCAAGGCCCTGAGGCTGTCTTGCAACCTGTGTATCTCTGTGGAAGAGTTAACATCTGTTTCAAGTACTACTGCTAACACTGAAGAAAGTCATTCAAATCATAAGGGATTTTGAGAGGATCCAGATAGGAAAGTTGCACTGTTTATGCCTATATGTGTACTTTGACATCACCACTGGATGAATAAAATATATTATAATACCAACTAATCACAGTTATACAGGTATTTCTAGATGAAAATAAAAAGATTTTACATTCTGCAATGATCTTAATATCTATGGTGGTATAGAATACTGAAGGAAAAAGATCTCTCTATGAAAGAGATAAGGTTGTAATATTTTATAATATTCAGTCCAAACCTCTTTCTAATTTTTTTCTGAAGATACTGAGCACTTTTACCAATATGAATATTTTTCTGAAGTACTAAAAATGTCACTTTGTCCATTACTGGAAAGTATGCTTTCAAGTTCAATTAAAAATAGATCAACATTCTTGTGCCCAGTTGGACAGAAATTTATAGTTTGTGTGATCAATTACAACAACAAAAATATTCATTAACGGCAGAAGAAACAAGGTACAAGTATTATATTTCTTCCTTTAACACATAAAAACTGATAAAGCTCTACAAAAAATATTTTTATTGATGATAAGCAGTGAGTATTGCCCTCTTCTGACAAGTAGCAAAGCCTATGCAAGTGACGGGAATATCTGTATGAAGTAGATCCTAAAAGGTAATTGACAGAAAATCTAAACTTTTGATTAAAATTTTTAAATAACTTTCAGAAAGAGAATAAATGAGGTTGATTAAAGCCTGGAAACCAGAACTAAGAAATTTGATTATAAATCTCAATCAAAGAAGTCAGTATTTATATGTCCTGTCTGTGAGCCTGGTTTGCCAAGCACTGAAACTATCAGAAACTTTGTTTTTTATCATTAAAATAGTCCCAAAATAAAAATAGATTTTGTCTCAAAACAGTTTGCAGAATTTATAGAAAGTGAAAATATATTTGAATTAGAATAGGCCTAATTAAGGTAACAAAGTAATTGTGAGTTGATATTGATTCCTATTGAGTACTAACATTTTAGGCGCTACTATGAATCTTGTTCAACTTCTCTCTATTTCCCATCAAACGACCTGAGTATTGCAGGAAAGCAATAGACTTCAAAGATTGGTGTAAACAAAGTCAAGATCCGTAAAAATTCAGTTTTGCAAACACAGGATGGCAAGCTGAGTCTTGACATATTGGTTTTCAAGTTTTAAACTACAGTTCAGCATTTTTTGGACCTGCTGACTCTATACAAGGAAACCTTGAATGGAAATTCAGATTGCAACATTATGAAACATAACTTGAGAGCAAAACAGTATATTTGCAATTTGGTTTTGTTTAATTCTGTCCAAGAATAGTCCATACATGGGTTTGGTGCCTTTATATCCTTGCTAATAATATTTGTCACCCTCCTTGCCTATTCTGGAGTACTCAAGGGGGCAAGTCAGCCCAAGTGTTTCTGCTCACAGAATCTAGACACTGCTAACCCTAATAGAATGCACTTCTACTACTTACTGAGTTTATAGTAGAATTAGAAGAGATTTCATGAGATATCCCTATTTTGATTGAAGTACTTACTCTTGTATAAACTTATTATGAGATTATGAAGCTTTATTACCTCTCTCCAGAAGGAACTAAAGTTATTGCAGTTTCTGAGGATCTTACTTGAGAGATAATGGTCAGTTATTCCTCCTTTCCCTTGTACTTGCAGAAAACCTGGGGTGTGTTGATTAAGACACTGAATTACTGAAGCTATATTTGAGAGCTTATTTCTGAAATAAGTTTCTGCAATATCTATAGCAATACCTGGTATTTTGCTTTTATATGGAAAAATAACTCAAGTATTTTACTTACAAAAAGACATTTGTAAAGCATGATCAACTAAATTTTATAAAACAATTAAATAGTAGTACGGATTTTTTATTCCAAGAAGGTGAGATGCAGTTTTTTGCACACTCTAGGAATTACTAGTAACTTTGTACTTGGGCCTAAGAAAAAATTTATGAATGGGATGATGAACAAGATAAGTAAGTAAGTCAAACCGTTTTCTGAATTCCAGCACTAACATCTTCTCATTTCATACTTGTTTACCAATTTCTTCTGGCAGAAACCATGAAAACTTACTATGTTTTCTCTCTCTCTCTTTTTTTTTTTTTTTTAATTAGAATTAGGAAAGGTCAGTTGCTTCAAATGAATTTTGAATGGTTATGGAAATGTGTATTTTATTAACACTTACCTATAAAGTAATATTTTAAATCTACGTCGTAATAAGCAGTATATTGATGATTTGGATACAATTATTTGATTAAATCTGAGAAGTAAGAAAACTATGTGAGTTTCCCCACAAAAAAATCTTCTGTTATTCAGTTTTGATCTACATTATTTGAAAAGTTATTATAGTAGCTTCTGTTTTCTTGCAGTATTTCTGATGCAAAGATAATGTAGCCTTTGGTTTTATTCTAAGGCTATGCTGCTGACAGACAGAGCCTTTCTAGATGCCATTTTCTCAGTATGCATCTCTAGCATACCTTGTATAACTGCAAAGCACGAAATATTCTTCTACGTAGTTCTTAAGGGGAAGTTCCCAAGTTTATATTTTCCTTATGTAAATAACATCTATGAATTTCTCTTACATAATGCCGCATCTCATCCTCTGATAAGTGAAGGTGAAAGGAAAAGTGTAAAGTTATTTTAAAACTGAAATTCCATTGATTCCAATAGTTTAATTAATTATATTTAATTTAAGGGAGATATCTATAAAAATTACCCAGTGTATTTCATTACAAATTCTGCCAAATTTAAAATACTTCATTTTCTACTACTTTTCTACTGGAGAAAAATATGCTATTTGTGTATAATAAAAATAAAAAGCTATTTGAAAGCCATTGTTTCTCCTCTGCTTTTCCTAATTCTTTCAGGTTATTGAAGTCTGTGCTGATGGAATAGAGACTTTTATCAGTTTTCACATAGATATTTCCTCTACAACCTTTAGAAATCCATGAAAAATCATTTGATGGCATCTATAAAGAGTCCTTTTCATTTATATATATATATAGACATGCTTGTTGCCATGGAGAAAAGGAAGTGAGCAAGAGGTCAGAGAAAGAAATAAGAAGGATTTCGGGTATAAAATATGGGTACACGATATGAAGGAGCAAAATCTCTCAGAGGCTGAAGGCAGAGAAATGTGGATAAGAATATATCCAAAATCTTTCCATAGCAAAAGAAATTTCTTTGAACACTTAAAATAATCCATGTTTCACTAAGGACAAATGTGTTTTTTTACTATTTTATATATATATATATTTTTAAGAATACGACATCTTTTTTTCTCAGATACATGACAGTATACCTCTGAATGACAACCTCTGAGCTGAAGAGGACATTTATTTTTCCCAATATTTGGCAGTCAGAACTCAGTTTGTCTTTCAACACAAATGCATTTTTAAGAAAACAAGATCAGGGATTACATACCACTCACAGATTAAATTTTAGAATAAATAAAATTATAAAAATACTGCTATATTTGAAAGTGGGAACTGTCACGTTTAGTTCCTTCAATTGAACTGCAGCTGGGCCCTTCTATTAAAAATAAATACATCAGAATGTAGTGAATTGCCTAGCTATAATGCTGATTTATAAACAGAAATTAGACTTTCAAAACTTTGGAAGATTGGAGGCTTCATTACCACAGGGCAGAAAGGTATGTGTTGGAAGAGAGTAAAGAAAATAACCCAAGGATTATAGCTTTGGACTCTGAATGTAGTCACAGAAATATATTTAAAATCACAAAAATTAGTCCGTATTTTAGACCAGAGGAGCTCTGAACAGCTTTCAATTTATTTTCTTTTTCTTTTTCTTTCTGGCAACCCTTAGTTTCCAAACAGGAAATTGTTAATAATTGAAAAAAAAAAAACAAAAACCATAGTATGTGTCAGGGTACATTTTTAAACAAATGCAAGAATACAAGATATCACAAACAGCAAATAGAAGAGGCTTATTTTCAGAAGAATGCATTATTCACATTTAATAGTGAACTGTTGGAAGCCAGAATCATTTATATTTATGTATCCTCCAGAGACCACAAATTCTAGTTTACTTGTTCTCGTTCTCATGTGTTTTCCTTTTCTATCCCCACATAGTGAACAGCTTTACAGATAGAAGACTGCACTAAATAAATAAATAAATAGTCCCTCCAGAAGTCCCTTTACCTTCAAAAGTGGCAATTTTATCTATAGTAAGATAACACTAGTTGTAGTGATTTGATTTGACATAGTGAATTAGCTGAAATTTCCAAATGAATTTAAACAAAGTAATAGCCCATTCCTTTTTAAATTCCTTGTTAGTTCTGGATTTTTATCAGCTGATTCCTTTTTCAGGCTCAAGCCATTTAGTTTTCTTCATAGATTTGTAAATGTTCTTCATAGATTTTTAAGTTCTTTTGGTCTAAAAGCAAGCATTATGATGATCTAGTCTAACTACCTGCATAGCACAGGCCATAAAAATCTACTCAATGATTTCATATCTTTTCATGTATCCTCTTGATAATGATCTAAAACTCCACAATATACAATCATATCAGGTTATCTTGTTTCTCGTTTAAGATTAAAAGTAAAGAAATTTATAGGAATATCAGAACCAGTACAGACTCTGGATCCATCAGTATGTTTGTAAGTATTTTGTGAATTCAAATTTCTGTTTGCCTTTTGATTGCTCTCTTTCTTGTTAGTTGAAGTTGGTGTTGAAACAAAGAGGTGTTATTCTGTCAGTGTTATCTACAGTTTAGTATTAGGTGTAAAAATAGCATTTCCTCTAAATAATAGACTTCATATTTTTCAGGTTAGGATAAGTGAAATGTACTTTCTCCTTCTATAGAAAACATGTAATAACGTAAAAATAACTACATATCATCTGATCAATGCATAACAATGACATTTGCAAGCATCTGTATATCTTTTCCATTTTATTCAGTTAATAAATAACTGTTTCATATAAATTTATATGAATTTTGAAATAAATACAAAAACCCTGCAGAATATAACAATCAATCAATCAAAAAAAGAAAACTAATACAAAAACAAAAACAAAACACAAACACAGATGAGCAAAGCTAGAGTAACTGGAAAATTTCTCTACAAATGTAAATTGGAATAATGCCAGAATAAAAGGGAGGTTTGACAGCCTGAATAGTGAAACAGGCCTAGAGTCATACATTGCAGCAGGTAGAGTAGGGACAGAAAAGTTTGCTGAGAGAATACCAGTTAATGGCTATAGGTAAGAACCATGTTTGCTGCTGGAAATAACTGTTTCCCAAGAGCAAAGCTTTAAACAGCTAAAATATGAACTGGCCTTTGAAATACCATTTAGTGAGTGTTATACAAAATATACTTAAAAATAAAATATTTTAAGAAATCTATTTACTTACTTACTTACTTTTCTATTCTGGAGAAAATAGCCTCAAACTGTGAGGTTACTGAAGATTCTTGTATTGTCTTTGATATTTTATATAAAATGTTCTCCAGTGTTAGACATAAAATGCTAGAGTACTTCTCTCCTTGTTCTATTTTCCTGATAACAAACAAGTCAGGAAAACATTTCCTCCTTTTTTTTTTTTTTTTTAATAATCTTTATCCTTTGATTACATATGTGGACAACGAGCTTTTTCACTGAAAAATAAAACTAGCCAGACCACTTTTGGCATGTTGACAATACTTATGGAACTTTATTGTGCTGCATCTTTCTAATTGAGGATTTATTTTGTAACAAACTAGCTCTCAGTAATTTGTATTCTTAATTTATTTCTCTCTTGGCTTCTGCCAACAGTTGTACTAAACTATGAAAAATGTGCCTGTTTTGTGAAAACAATGTATTTTTCACTGAATAGAAAAGTTATTTTCACAGAAATCAAGGATTAAAAGGAGACAAGTAGTTTAAGAAAGGATGTGACTAAAACTTTTGTAGCCCAGCTGTGTTGCATTATTTGGGGAAATAATGCATATGTAATCAGAAAGCAGGTGCAGAAGATGAAATCTAAGTGAAGCACTTCAAGTTGTCAGCAAAAGGCATAAAAAAATGTTTCATGGGCAGGCTGACAGCACATTGGAAGTTTGTTAAATGTCTGTTCAAGACCACTAGAAGCGTTATTATTATAAAGAGCCTCTTCTCTCAATGATTAGACAGCTAATGAAAGACAAGCATATTTGCACAACTGGAGAAACAGGTCTCACTTTTATCTTCCGTGTCCTTCTAAACTATTTGAGGTCTTTGTAGGCCTTTGCCCTACTAAATGTAGAGGGTTTTACCACACATGGTTTTGGGATTTTTGGTATTGGTATTCCACATCATAACATCATGTAGAACATTAAGAGTAAAAGAGTTAATGCTCCAGCTCTGTGGATCATAGGTAGTTATGGGTATACCTGTCTCAGAAAAGAACTATGTTCCCCAGAGGATTTTGCGTTGCTTTATATTTTTATGTTTTTCCACTCAGAGAGAAAGATAAAAACTTTCTGCATGTCATGAGACTCTCTCTTCCCTTTCAGATCAACTCAGCAGTGGATGCTTGCTGCTGTCTCTCCTTCAGCATTTAGCGTAAGGCCTTCGGTTTATTGGACACTCTCTTGCTCATTTTATTTGATTCATTAGCTTTAATTCCAATTATATTGTATTATATTGTGTTAGTTTGCTTTCCGATATCTTATTTAGTAAATTATCTTTCCTCCTCAGATCATTGCCGCTGTTTTGTTTCTAGGCCCATCTCCCTTTTCCCTTTCCCTTTCCCCTTTCCTGGGGCATGGGTCTGTGGGTCCCCCCTCACCAATCATCACGGAACCGGGCCAAACCAGCCCGTAAACCATTGACAAGAGGGGTGGTGAATGAAAATAAAATCAATGAAATTATTTCAGCTCTGACTTTCATAGAATCAATAGAGTTGAACAGGACCTCTGAGGGCCATCTAGTCCAGCTCCTTGAAATCAACAGGGACATCCACAAGAAGATCCAGTTGTCCAGATCCTTAACCAGCCTTGCCTTGTAAGTCTCCAGGGGCAGGGCATCAACCAGAACACAAGGCAACCTATTTCAGTGCAGCCACTCCCACTGTAAAAGAGTTTTTCCTCATATCCAACCCAAATCCAACCTTTCTGAGCTTGAAGCCATTTCCCCTTATTCTGTCACCACAGGCCTCGCTAAAAAGTTTGTCTGTCTCTTCAAGTTTCTTCCTGATGAATCGTGGGTGAACATTAGGTTGATCTAAGACTTTTGCTGTCTTGAATGGATATCTGGGATTTCTTGATAGGTAATTTATTGATCTTGGGATGTTTGAAGAGGACATCCAGTTTTGAAATACTCAGGGCTATCTGACTAAAGACATAACTTTTGAAAGAAAAAATAATGTAGATTTCTCATAGAGTACAGACTGTGGGATTCTAATGTGATTGCTACTTTTAATGTATGGCTATCAATAGGTGGTTGAGTTTTAGGTTTGTGTTTTGTTTTTTTTCTTGTTGTTGCTTTGTTTTAAATTCTGTTTATTGTTATCATAAGTTAAACATGACCAAATGCCAAGAAACAGTATATATACTTGTCCTTAGAAAAGTTTGTTCAGCTTTCGATAATTACCCGTCCTGGTTTAATCAGCATTCAGCATCATGGTATCATGTGGCAGGCTGTCCAATGATTGAGCACAGTGCTGGGTGCATTTCCTGTGTGCTGTGCTTCTAGCAGACTCATCTATTTCATGTGAGTTCCAGCCCCGGAAGATGTGATTTTCTGATTCTGGCTGTGGGAAAGTTCTCTTGCCTTTTCCAGGAGGCCAGATGGTGAAGGCCCACCAACAAAGACTTGGACAGATTCTCTTTTCTTCCAGTTTGTCAATGGTTTGTTGGCCAGTTTGGCCTTGTTCTGTGACCCACAGACCCACGCCCCAGGAAAGGGGAAGGGGGAAAAGGGAGAGGGTAGGGAGATGGGCCTAAAAACAAAACAGAAACAGAAACAATGATCTGAGGAGGAAAACTAATTTACTAAATAAGATATAGGAATGCAAAATAATACAGTATAATACAATATAATTGGAATTGAAGCTAATAAATCAATTAAAATGAGAGAGAGAGTGTCCAAAAATCAACGGCCTTATGCTAAAGCTGAGGGCAAGATGGCTAGGGAACCTCCACTGCTGAGATGATCAGCAAAAGAGGAAGTCTCAGGATGTGCATGCAGTTTTATCTTTCCTTTTGTGGGGCAAAGTCTTCTGAGTATGTAGTTCTCTTCTGAAAGCCAGGTATCCAGAAATTCAGCAGTCCACAGACTTTGAGAATTAACTCCTTAACTCCCAGTGCCTTGTATGATGTTATAATATGGAATACTAATAACAAAAAAATTATAAAACCATGACACAGTTTATCTTTTTATTTATTTATTTATTTATTTATTTATTTATTTATTTATTATTAATTTTTCTGTATTATCTCAAATACATTTTACTAAATTATTTTTCCTATCTCAATTGGGTTTCTCTTCTTTCCACTTCTTCTCTCTCATGGGGGTGGGGGGGAATGTCTCATGATTAACTTTTCAAACCATGACATTTGTGGATTTTTTTTCTCCCTACATTAATAGTAGTTTGAATCAGTTCTCAACTTAAAAATGTGTCATGCAATTGCAGTTAGGATTCCCAAAATATGACTAATTCCAAAAGGATTTCTGGAAATTCTGTTACTTAAATCTTGGTGAACACTAAGCATCCTAGAGAGAAAGTGATCTTCACGTAAAAAAGTTTCTTATTAGATTATCTTCTATTACTATAATAATAAAGAGCGGAGGAAACTGAAGTTAACAATAGTATATATTACTTATATGCTCTCTAAAGAAATAAAAGCATTTGAGGTATTATATAGAAACTATTTTAGATTACAGCAGAACTTACTGATATTTTTAAGTCCTAAATGCCTCTAATTTATTTTTTAATTAAAAATGTTTCATTGTGACAATATGGGTAAATATTGATTCTGAATCTAGTGGTTATATTGAAGATGGTTATTTAGAGAAAAAAAATCAGTAAAATTATCTGCTGCAGGTAAAGGGTTGCTCAGTTTGATTTCCATTTACTTTTGCAGTAAAATAAAATTAAAAAATGACGAGTTAGATCATTTGCAAGATTTTTTAAATAATTTTGATGTTGTAAGTTTATAGGGTTTTTTCTCTTTTTATTTTTCTTTGAGAGTGGGGGAGGATTCAACAGTTATTTCCTTCAGACTTTTTTCTTACTAGCTTTATCTTTTTTTAACATTGATTCTTTTTTAAAATTAAAGTGAGAACTTTATGTTCACAGTTGGTATTTTGCTTTGTATTGGTAGGCATATAAATAGAAACTTCTGTATTTAACACCTTTCTCTTGGCATAAGATAAACTGTCATTGAAAGCAAAGAGAACTAAAAAAAAACATTTAATGAGTCTGTATCTGGAGGTAATTCTTGAGAGGCCTAATTTCTTTTTAAAAGACTCAGCACTGTTTATCTATTTATCTTAAGATTTGATAATATGCCTATTTGTGACATAAGACAGATAGAGAGCTGCATAGTTTACAATAAATTTCCAACATTATACCTTCTTGATGATGGTGGCACAAAACCTTCTAGGAAAGCCCTGGCACTAGTCATGGAGTATAGTTAGTACAGTTAGAGATGTCTGCTGTGAAGTCTCAGGTAGCACAAAGTATTAACAATATTAGTCATTCTATATACTGCATAACAAATAACTAATGTCGCTTCTGTTTTTTATTCTGTTCTTTTTAAAAAAATTAAAAAAATTAAACACATTTAATGAACAGTTCCATTAGGAAGAATTCCTTGGCTTGCCATAGCATTCTATTGTAGTTCTACTTCCTTCAGAATGTCCCAGATTGTTTTGTATCAGTACACATCGCTTTTTCCCATTTCCAGAGTTGATGACAATATTATAATAAAGACACTGTTCAATTTTAGCACATTGACATTATTTTATGAAGTATTTATTTGAATATATTTTCTCTGTTTCATAGTAGGTACAGTAATACATAAATCACTCTCACTTATTCCAGAAGGACACACCTACTATTCCTAGTTATCAACTTATACTTGACAATGTAATTTGTACATGCCCCTTTTAAAGATGGAAAATCTACTTTTGTTACAATTCAGTGTTTATGAACTTATTCAGTTTTCAGTGATTCAGGAGATGCTAGTGATGTTGCAGGTAATGCAGAAGAAAAAATTTTTCATGTAGCAAGGAAAAATAATTTACAATTTTGCTCTAAAACTACTGTATCAGAATTCTGATTTATGTAGACATGGGATAATCTATGCTAATGATTCTGTCTTCTGAAAAAGACTATCTTTAAAAGTCTGCCTCAAAATTTGTAATTATTTTTTGATGAAATAATGGTGATTCTTACAATCATAGAGTTAAGAGACAGCATTCTTTCTTTTCTTCTTAACAATAATATATTTATTTGTTTTTAAAGAGAAATGGTCATTTTAATGTCACAATAACCAAATAATCCAAATGATCCAAGGTTGGGAACATCTCCTTTACAAGGACATGCTGAGAAAGCTGCGGCTGTTCAGCCTGCAGAAGGCTCCGAGAAGGCCCAACAGTGGCCTTTCAGTATATAAGGTAGGCTATAAGAAGCAACGGGACAGACTCTTTAGCAAAGTCTGTTGTGATAGAACAAAAGGAAATGGTCTCAAACTAAAAAAGTGAAGATTTAGACTGAATATAAAGAAAAAAAATACAGTAAGGATGGTTGAGACCCTGGAACAAGTTGCCCAGACAGGTGGTGGACACCTCGTGTCTGGGGACACTCATGTTCAGGCTGGACAGGCCTCTAAGCAACCTGACAGAGCTGTAGGTGACCCTATTCATTTCAGAGGAGCTGGACTAGATGACCTTTAATTGGCTCTTCCAACTCAAAAGATTATGTGATTCAATTACAATATATTTGAACTTTGTTCGATACTGAATAAATCTCATTTATTTTCTTATTAATAAGTCCACTGATAATTTTACTAAGTTAAGACTATAGTTATGGAATTTATTAAACAAACTAGTGAACTGTTCTGACTTAACAGCAGAGAACAATTAATTCATCATTTTTGTAGAAAGTAATCGACATGAAAATTAAAGACATAAATTTATCGTTTATTTGTTATGCTTCTTATTCCAATTATTTCCTGCATTCTTACAATACACTGCAGCTGTCCCATGTATCCAAATCAGTATTTCCTGATCAATTTTATATTGTGGGTAGAAGTTTCATGATTTTTTTTTGTGTGGAGAAAGTAAGTTTCACAATTCTCCAATATTATGTAGATAATGCTTGTTCGGGATCCACTAGCTTGGTCATGATGATATACCTACTTTTACTTATCTGACTGAAGTATACTTTTGATTGTATTCTTGATCCATCTCATTCAACAGCAGCTCAAGAAAAAAGCTACATGTTTCATTAGGACTGTCTGTATATTCATGAAGAATAGCTGTATATTTATTTTAATTTGCTCAGGAAGACATATTAACAGTTTGTGGTCAGATATACGTAGATAGGCTTAACAGTCTGATAACTGTTCTTAAAACATCAAGTGCAACATGCATTTTCTCTAAATTTTCAGTTGCAAAATCTATAGGAGTGCAATCACCATAAAAGAAATAATCACATGATAATTTTCAATACAAATTAGACTCATTGTTTTACCTCAACTTTGCCAAGGACACTGACTTTGAAAATGAAAACTTTTGAAAATGAAAAAGTTTTTACATCTATGACTTCTATTTATGCTTCATAGTTTGACGGGCTGATTTCAGCTAGCAGCTATGTCCTCACCAGGCTTCTTGCTCACACTCCCCTCAACAAGATAAAGGGAGGTAATTGGAAGACCAGAAGGTGAAAATGCTACATGTCATACATATGAAACATCTTTTTGGCCAGTTTGAGCTCAGTTATCACTTCCTAGTTTCTCATACACCCCCAGCTTCCTCATGGGTAGACCAGCATAAGAGGTGGGGAAAGCACTATTTATCTGCAGCTAAAAGACAGTTCTGTTATCAAAAATATTTTGGTCAAATATCCAAGACAAAGCACTAGATGGACTGCTATGAAGAAACTAAACTCCGTCTCAGTAACCCATTCACTCTTTTACTTCTTATTTTGCACAATACATTTTGTAGATTACACTGACAGTAAATTACTAATTTACTACAGATGTATTTATTGAAATAAAAATGTACCATACAATTACTACTGTGCACTTTTTGTCAGTCCAATAGACATGGTATGCATAAAAAATCTAAAACAAAAACAACAACAAAGAAAAAAAAACACCCCTATCTTATTTAAGAAAATAAATGCTAGTCAGAAGAAGAAAATTAGATGAGCTTGATTTTTATAGTCTTTCCTTTAATGAAGACTTATGGCAATACAGGAAAAAATTCTTCAAACTTATTTTTGAAAATTGTTAATGTGGTTAGAAACTAACCAGGAACATTAGACTTTACAGAACTGGGTTGTATGTCTTTGGGGAAGGAAATTAATGGACATAAAAGATTCCCTATCTTAATCTATATATTTATAATATGTATATAGTTCTTGTCATTGCTTTAAGCAATAATTAATATTAAACAGCAGTGAAATTACAATTTGCAGAACCAGCCTTCTGGGACTTTTAAGTTATCATGAATAAAGCCAGGGCCTTCTTTCTCTGTCAGGAGTACTGAGCTGCATGCTGGATTAGTGAGGTACTACTATAGGTCATAAGTTGCTGCAAATCAAAACTGGCTCAGGGTCCTAAGCTAGCACACTGTCAGTTCTAAAATCCAGTATCATGATATGAAGATCACTTAAAAATATCAGATTCACTCATTGTGAGAAGATGTATATATATAACTGTATTATTAAAACAGGAGCAACAGCTGTTCTGAACCCACTGGAATGAAGATGACAATGGCTTTCACATACTGCTCTAAGTTTTTCACTATTTCAGTTCTGCTAGGCTGCTGTTTACTTGGGTTGTCTTCATCCCAGTCACATTTACGCACTACAGCATGAATGAGGTAGGCATGACTTAGAGACAGTGCCATTGCCTGTGTGGCCTATCTCAAGTGTCAGAAAACTGGAACAGTACAGTCTAGCTGATTTTTAGGGTAGGAATCAGTTGTGATGAGTGGTGGCAATGGCTGAAGGGAAGTGGCTTCTTCCATTCATTGCTCACCCTCAGACCCCGATTCCCAGGCCTATGGCAGAAGCTAGACCTGCAAGTTCAGTGCTCTGGCTTCTCTCCTATCTCCCTATTCCATTTTTACCCTTCCTCAATGTCATTAGAAAATAAATAAATAAATGAAAACAACAACAACGACAACAAACTTATTTTGATATTTTTTATATTTTGTTACTTTTCTGTTACATGGAAACTACTGTTCCCCTCACCTTTCTACACTAAATATGAAAGTCTTCAAAGTAGTAATAAATTGTGGCATCGGCATAGCCAAAAGAATTCAGGAAATTTCCCTTGACTTGGAGAAATGGCTGCTGGAAATTGGGTGAAACTCTCTGTGCAAGAAGATACAGAGAATTCAGACCTCTTTGACACTATGTGGGCATAAACGACCCTGATTACCTCTAGCAACTTAAACTGGAAAATGTTTTTGATCTCCTCAATATTACTACTTGCTTGACATTCTCCTGGTATAGAGATAACACTGATGGTTTTTACAAACAGTGTGATTTCTTTGGTTTGTTTACACTTGCATTTTCTCTGCAGGCATTTTTAATTGCATGCAATTCATTTCTTCCCTGCTGGCTATCACTTTCAGTTGGGACTTGCAACTCATCAGGAACACAAACATATACTTTCTTTTGAAAAATTATGTTCTCCTCATTAGTAACATACTTTTCAGTTATAATACACATTGGATTTGTAATTATTCCACCTGTTAAATCATCAAATTCACAACACTTGATCTACTATATTAATTTGCCTATCTAGCTGGCCACTGAGTTTCTATAAAGAGAAGATTATATCACCAATTATGTATTTTAATGCACTTAAATACTCTTCACAGTTTTGAAAGATAGAATAGCATGGAAGAGATATTATATGTTTTTTATTCAAAACTAAATTTTTTGCAAATATTCAGTGGCTGTAGACCTACTAATCTGATTATCAAATGCGGTTTCTCAGTAGCTCCAGGCTACAAAAAAAATCTGAAAGTGTTAAATTTCTTCCTCCAGTATTCTGTCTCATTTCTTTCAGTGGTAAGAAATACCCTAGCTCAGTAATACTCCTTGTAAATTCAATTTTTATCTTTAATTTTAATCAGAATTTAGGCCAAATTATTTGTATTTGTAAGTTTAAATGAATCACTTTATAATATTTCATCAAGTAAAATGACTAGTCCTTCTGGAGGTGTAGGATCAAAAGAAAATATAAATTTTTGCTTACAATAGAGTGATTAATCTTGTTCACAACTGCAGACAAAAAATATATTGAAAATTTGAACTTCTAGATTTCAATGAGACGTGGAAATAAAATCCCAAAATGTTACTTGTACATCTATTCATTCTTTCATTTGTCAGGAGTTATATGAAAGTTAGAGATACCTGCAGTAAGTAATGTGTAATATGCATTTCTCAAAATATGTGGTATTGCTTTACATGAAGTTCTGTTTAGAAGAATCTGAAAGATTTTGTTGAAGTTTTTTCAGGTTATTCAGTGGTTATTCAGTTTAACTTTTCAGATTGGAAAAAGAAGTGCTTCGACTAAATCTAATTCATTTACCTCAGAAATCAAGCTTGCAAAAGACTGATATAACCAGTGTGTTACTAAGGTCAGTATTCAGTTTCCTTTTAAAATCCTAAGTTACATCCATATGGTAGACAGTGAAAGCACTCGCAGTGCTGATGCCATTTACATTTATTGCCTCTTTTCACAAACACCGCTTAAAAGAAAATCAAATCTACGGCAGAATCTGTGAATCAAGACAATTTGAAAAATTGTTCTGCATTGCTATATGGCATGTTTTGCATTTACAGTGAAGTGAGTTCTCAGATTTCCTGGCAAATATCTGAGATAAGTATATTATTGAAAATTAATAATAAAATACTGCTCTTAATAGCCTTCATTTAGTGATTGACAAGACAGGAACACTACTGAAGTCAGAGTAATGCAGCAAGGGATTCTGTCAGTGCCCTAAATGTAATGAGTAATGCTGTGGTTTTGTACTTTTGACACTTAGGCAGATTATAGGTGTGTTTCTCTTTGCTATGAACATACAGCATGGATTAAACAATTAATCTTTTTTCGTACTGATTAATCCTGATGGAATTATGTTTCTTCAGTTCTAGGAAATGCAGCAAAAATGTTGGTGTTATCATCTGAGCATTTCTTAACATTACCTTTAATGTGGGCTAGGAGGTGCTTGTCATTTGACAGATCACAGTGTGAGAAATGCCACTGTGTGTTTCTGTTCAAAGCTGGATGTTTACTTATTTGTAATTAATCCATATGATACAGATTTTGAGTAACATCTGATCATTTCAAAAGCAAACCAAAACAAACTATGCTCATCTTGCAAGCTAAACAAACATCTTTTTAAAATGGAGGAAAAAAATATTCTGACTCACAGACTTGCTTGTCTTTAATCAAATTTCTACTTTTAATTAAAAATTTGTTGTAAGATGACTGGCAGTTTCACATAATGGAATAAAACTTACTCTGCATCAACAATCCTGAAATACATAGTAAAAAAGCCTGAAGCTCTCATTTCTCCCGTGTCTGTGACTGAGTGATGGAATTTAAGATGTTGGGAAATGATCAAGCTGGAAATATGCATTAAATCCTAAGAAAATGTAAATAAACAATTTAGGAGCCAGCTTGCAGCATACTAGATCAGTTGCACAGGAAGTCTCTGCTCACCAAAGGAACAGACCATAGAGTTGGAAACAGCAGCTGGGGCTAATGGTTAAGCATCACAAAGCCAACAGAGATACTTCATCACTAGCAAAAGCATAACAAGGAAGAGTAGCATGGCAACAGCAATAGGGAGGTAACACTGCGGAATAGACAGGTCAGAGTGGCAGAGAACCAATCAGCCAATCAGAGAACCAATCTGCCATCAGATGGCTGGACCACAGAAAGAACTCACAAGCTATCTGCCATGCAGACTAATTGAAGGCAAACCTGGGATGGAATGCAAGCCATGTAGACAAATTCTTGTTTGTTCAACAGTTGGACACATCCAATTCTTCTTAAAGGTCCCGTATGAATGTAATGGAGCAGGGCACAAATAGCCTCATACATTCTGTCAACATATACAGTGCTCTTTGAGATCATAGTTCTTAGCAGTGTTATGTATTCTGTGCTATATGTATTCTTGTTTCCTAGGTTCTCATACTCTTTCTCATTTGCTTGTTGAAATTCTGTGATGATTTTTTATCCCTTGACGGTTAAATCTTGTCTTCCTCTGTTCTCTCTTTCACCCCTTTAGTCTTTCTTTTTTCAGTCTTATACCTTTACATTTTCAGTCATTCATTAGAGCTACTTTTTTTCCTATTTCACAGTAATTTTGAATGTTTGCATTAGTCATATATTTTTAGCCGTCCCTTTAATACACATTTGTCTTACTGTGGGTTTGTAAAAGTGATCAAATATAGCAGTATTTTTTTCCTGGGCAAATGGACCTGCTCAGTTCTCTTAATTTAACTCACTGGCTAAGTAAGAGTATTATGAAACCCCTCACTTTGACTTTTTTCCACTCAGGGATTAACAGACACATTTATCTATGAAGGTGAATGTTTTAGACTTCTGGTTCTGACTAAGCATCTACTACTGCTCTAAACACTGAGGATAAAGTATAGAGAATACTTGTTGAGACAAATGTGGCTATAGTACATCACTAACCAAATCAGAAATAGATAGATTTGGACTAAATGAAAGAAAGGACAAGTTTTTAAATCCCAGAGAAGTATAGGAAAATGAAAAAGGAAAATATCAACAAACCGTCACCACCATAATGGACAGCAGAACAGTAGACTGTTTCTTTTTATCTGAGCTGATCAGGAGTGGTATACTCTATAGGAGTGGTATACTCTAAACCAAGAAAAGAAAACTCACTAATACCGAAATATTTGGTGGGCCTTTCAAACCACCACAATGAATGACAGTTCTGATGGTAAATATGCTAGTTACTCAGAGATAAAAAATTTGAAGTGGAAGTAAACTGAATTTATTCTGAAAACCTAATTGCACAAGTCTGACTTGTTCATTTAAAATACTCAAAAATGTCACACATGCTTACTCGAAACAGCTGGAATTTATAGGACTAAATTAAACATAAGCCTTGCAACAAACAGGGAGAAGAAATATTATAATGTAGGTTGCTGAATAGCGAGTAAATACAGAAAAGATACAGTATGTTTCACAAATCATTTCTGAGGAGAATAGTCTTGTGTATTGTGAAATTTTTCCTAGATTCCAATTACAGTGTCTGATGATATGCTATGATTGTTTAAAAGGCCAGTTAGTAGAGCTCTGGAGGTTAGGCTTTTCATAAAAACAGAGCTACTTGTGTCCCAAAAGCTCTGAATTAGCCCTTTGTGCATATCTTTCACAGCTTCCCATTCTAATTGGGATTCTTTATGCAACTCAATTGTTTTCAGCAGAGACAGAGTTTTCAGCAAAATGAATAATACTAATGGAGCACTTACTTTCCGGTGCTGCGTGTCAGCTGCTCTATGTACCTTCCACACAGAAAAGTGTCAGTGCAGTTGTTTAAATGGTTTGTATGGGGAAGATTGCATCTTCTGGTTATTGCAAATGATAACTCTTCCCAATAAGATGCATACTAAAGTGTAACAGTTTCATATTAAATGGCATATAGAAGATCTAAGTGAAATGACAGAGAAGCTGAAATATTTATGGATCTGGGGAGCAAGGAGGAGCCTATAGAAGTACAAACACTATTGTTTCATTCTTTAAGATGGCAATAATAGCATGACCTAGGGATTTGGAACAAAAGCTTCTTTACCACATCCTTAATTCCTTTACAGGACTTAGTAATAAATCACTTCTGCTTAATGATTCTCTTTTATTTAGCTCTAACAGGTATTCAATAATACCACAAATTACACAGGATATTCTAAAATGCTCCAAGTTACAGAAAATATTTATTTGATTGGCTCTTTTGGAGTTTGCTTTTTTTCAAGTTACAGAAAATATTTATTAGAACAGATGGTTTGGAGTTTGCTTTTTTTTTTTCCCCTCTATTCTGCCCATAGCTGACCCATCCTTGGGCATATCATTGGAGCATTTTGGTTATAGAGATGACTTTTTTTCTTCTTTGTTGCATTCCTGTCAAGTTTAGCCCTGAAGAAAACAAAAAGATCAGAAAAAATGCTAACAGAATTTCAGCTTCAACAAATAAGCAAAGAAATGACAAATGCTTTATGACATCTAAGATCTTCATCTTTTTAAGAACACAGTAGTTATACTTCAGGCATATGAAGAGTTGGCATGAAATTCAACATTTGGAAATCCACCTAAGACAGAGAGTTTTTTGTTTCAAAAAATAAGTTTGTGGAAAAAAAATAACAGTAAACAGACTTTTGATTTACACAAAGGTTTTAAAGAGTTGGATATTTTCTTTTCAATTCTTTCTTTTTTTATTCATCCATAGCATGCAAAGGAAAGGAGTACTATACTGTAAATAATTTTAGGTTAAAACCTAGCAAAAACATCTTATTCTTAAGCATATGGTAAATAATGTTATTCATTTATACCTAAAGAATTGATCCCTTTAATCATATAAATATATGTGGTCTCTGGTGAATATGCTGTGTTAGAATGCAACAATCAAAGGTGATTTCAGATGACAAATAACCAAAACACTTTTAAGGGTAAATCTTTCAAAACTAACTCACTATTTCTAGTAGATGAATTACAGAAATAAGTAAATATTTTTTCAAGTATGTATATGGTGGGTAGGATATATTCATGAGCAGGAAAACTGAAGACTCTCGTGATGGATAATATTAATGACATGTTTCTTGATGCAGCTGTTTGTTTATCTGAATTTAAGCTCAATTTTACAATGCTAATAATACATATGGACTCACTCATTCTTCCAAGAGCATTACTTAGTAATTAAAATTGGACATTACATTAACAAATTTGGAATTAGGAAAAAGGAAATGCATTACACCAACCATTTCCAAATTGCTGAATGTTTCAGTTAATCATATTATTCATACAATTAATCCACTATTTGCATGTTAATACAACATTCTCATTAAAAGAAAAATACAGATCAGTGACAGATATATGGCAAATGTGTAGTTGAAGAACGTGAAAAGAAAATGACCCAACTCACTCTGCCACTGTAGAAACAGGTTTTAGAAGCACAAGGAAAACTGTATGTACACAGCTCTTTCAGGACATAAAACTGGTAGAAAATGGAATAACTGACTGATTTGTCTTCACTGGCAATATTAGGTTTGAATTTAAGAAATAAATTGAAAGATTGTTGAACCTAGTATCAACAGTTCTACATCTCTCCCCATGAGAAAAAGGGACTGAATACGAAGTACGCCCAAAATTTAAAAAATGAACAAGATTTAAAGCATTGTTCAAGACCTAATTCTTAAGACAACTGGACACTCTAAAAATACTATGTAAAGAAAAACCACACATGTTAAGAAAACCAAGATACTTTTTACATTGTCTGCATGTATGTATTGCCATTTTATACAGGAAGTTAAAATTGTAGTGAAAATACAATCTTTGTAGCAAGATATACTAATTTTGTTCTCAGTGTAGAAATGTCTCTCATTTGCCCCCTGCACTATTTTGATGACAGAACACTAAAAACAAATTTCTGCTGAAAGGTAGCAGACCATTCTTCGATGGCAAACTTCTGATCCAACTCTCAACTGCAAATTTGAGGGTAAAGCTATAACGCCAGCAACTACTTCAAGAATTTCCATTTATATCTGTATGAATCACTGAATCTAAAAGCTGATATAGAAATAAATTTCATTCTTTTTGATTATGAGGTTAAATATATCCCTCCTGCATTAAATAAATAAATAAGTAAAAACCCACAGATAACTTCTTGATAAACGAAACAGGTAAAATAGATAAGTACGAAAAATTAGGAAGGTTATCAAGTAAGACTCTTCAGAAGTTTAGAGTAAAGTTAAAGCTAATATTCATGTACGATTTTTTAGTATTTGTTACATGGAGAGAATTGATAAAAAATTATGGATCTGTCTCTGTGTGTATCTATAGAAGAATTGGTCTGACAGTTTAGAAAACTGAACTGTAATGTGAAGAGTTAGTAGCAAAGACATTTTAAATTAGCAGAATGGTATCTAAAACTGAATAGAACTAATTTCATCTTGTGTTCAAATGTATGCCTATGCATATAAAATACTTTTTCACTATTTTTATTATTTTTAATAATTTATTTACATCATGTTATCTTTGAAGGTTGAATGTTTTCCATTCTTATATGACCTCAGAAATGAATAAGCGATATATGTAGTTCATGCTGCAGAGAGGTTACATTTTTATGCATGTATCTTGCACAAAAATCAAAGAACAAACACTAGTTCAAATAGTGTATCTAACTATATGAAAACATTTTACATTATTATGTATAGTTATCTTCAAAACAATCTGCATGTTTTGATGAATTTTCTCTCCATGTGCATTTTAACCTTACAAAACACTGCAAAATCTTTTTGAAAGACTGATTTATGAGAAAAGATTAAAAAAAAAAAGAAAAGCCAAAGACAAATCATAGCAAAAGGCTTCTAACCAATTCCAGGACTGTTGTTATAGTTTTGACTTTTAGTTAATCATGCTAATTTTTTGAAATGTATCTGACTGGTTTCTAAGAACAAAGAGTGTCCCCAGGGAAGCTGAATGGCATAAGCATTCATTTTTAAAAATGAGTTTGAAGAGTGAATAGGAAAAAAAAAAAAGAAATAATCCAAAACAAGTATTGAAAATAGTCAGGAGATGTATGTAAAGAAGGGAGTTGTCAATCATAAAGGTTTATTAGCTATGGTTACTGGTTTTTGATCCTGAATGCAGAGTAACTGAGAAACCAAAAGGCATGAGTTCTCACGGATGATTTTTTTTTTTTAATTTTTTATTTTTTGAAGTTGATACTGGCAAAATCCGTTATACTTAGCAGAAGGAAAGTAACCGCAGGTTGTAATTAAATGTTAGGAAACAGTTTAAAGTTTCTTGAACTCAATGGCATTTGGGGGCTTTGACTGCATTAGGGGTAGTATCAGCAGAAGCTACTTCTGTAGGAAGATTGCTTTCAGAAGCTGAGACACATGGCTGCCAGAAACATCACTGTGCACCAGCTATGGGATATTGGCAGAACTGGAGTAAATCTTCAGATTATTCAGAAGTTTCTTTGACTGATTGATCATCTACCCCACTTTTCTGCCTGCTAGGAAAAACCGTCAAACAATATTCCTTCAGCAGGCAGACAATTTAAATATAAAATGACACAAGTTTAAACACATTATAAACCTCATTCTTTATTAGTAGTACTATTATTGTTACTAATAATATTACTAAACATTGTTAATGATAATTATTTCTGTGTTTAAGATATTATTTCACTTTTATGTTCAAGGAGGTAGAAATAGTGAAACGAATTAGGTAGATTATTAGATAACCAAGGCAAGGTAATGAATGGTTACAGAATTAAAGGTTAAGTATTCCAGGGGCAATGGCTAAACAAATTGTTAAATGAGTTAAAAATGTAAATAGAATGGGGAATATTGTGATTCTAGGAACTTCGGTCATGAAACTGAGAAAACGCTGAATTAAATCTGAAGTGGAATTTCAGAAACTTACAGCAGTAATAGTCCTCTTTCTTTATACTTGATTTCTGTCAAGACATATTTTCCCTCTGTTGCTCTTTTATAGAATGAGCTGATAAGACTCTTTTAATGCTGTTATTTCATCTTTTCCTGAACTGTTGAAAAGAATGAGAATAATGGAAATGGTTTGTAAAAAGAGACAGTTTTCTTCTTTACTGGCTAAATTTTGTGTCAATACTCATTTTGAGATTTTATAGCAGCAAAAGAGTTTTCGCTGATCATTAAGTCATGAGACCACACAGTCATGAGATGATGTCAAGGTCACACAATTCTCAGAAAGAGAAACAGATGTAACATTCATTAAAAACAAACTTTAGAGGATCTGTTTTGAGGCTTATTGTTCACCTCAGGGAGAGTATTTTTCATCTGTCATTTTCTTCCATCAAATTCTTTGACTATATTCATCCAACTTAATAAAAAAATTGGAAAGGGATTTTGGGAAGAGTGCAGAGGAAGTGAAATATTTTTCACGTTTAGAATTCTGTAGAACAGCTTCAAAATAATTTAGTAACTTATACCTTACTTATTTTCTATCCAGTGCCTTAGTTAATTTTGAATTCTTAAAAGCCTGTTTTTATGATCAATATCTGTGATCAAGTTACTTCATGCATTGTGGACCACATATTTCCCCCATTTATTTTATTCATAAACTCAGCAACACTGCACTGATAAGAAAATCTTGGTTCAAGTAAGATGGATTTATGCAGCATAGATGTTTCAATACCTTGAAAAGAGAATATAGAGACTGAGAATCATATTCGTAGGAATAAATTGGCATCTGCTGCTGCAGAGCTGGTAGATGGCTCCCTTTTATTTCTGACACTTGGCAAGACCTTGGAATAAAAAATAATGAGCACCTTTTCAGTTAAATGTTTGAAGGAGAGTTTAAAGAGGAATTGAGAACTGTGAATGTGAGGCTTACTAGAACAATCAAAATGAATAGGAAAGAAATCCCTCAAAACTTAAAAAGCAGAAAATAAAACAAAACGGAATATAGAAGGAATAAAAATATTTTTATGTAAACACCATGCATACACCTTACCTGCACTTTCTTTAATTATAAATAAATAAATAAATAAATAAATAAATAAATCATTGTTTGTGTAGCCACTTTGATACAGTAGATGTGCTCAAAAAAAGCTTTTGTAGAGTACAAAATGTCCTTGTGCATAGTTCAGAGTCTCGTTGCCAAGTAAAGATTATTGCAATACACACTTTTCCCATAGGCAAAAAGAACATTCAGGAAAAAATAATTCATGTCAGTTTCATCCAATCAAATATTCTCAAATAAAGTTTATCTAATGAATGGAAATGTATTAGTTAAGCAATGCTCTGTACCTCTTTATGCATATTACCCTTATTGCTGGCTCCCAAATGTGAAGTCTCATGGTGAATAACCCTTCTTATTTCCAGGCTCCTCACTGGTACTTTAGGTTGTATGAACATAAATATAAATTTTACAGTTACCAAAAGAAGAGCGAGGCAGTGCAATATTATGAGGTTCTACCCTTATTCTTGATAAATACAATTCTCACAAGAAGCTATCACATGAGCAGCCCTGAATATTTTTTTTTTATTAATGACAATCAGATTATTCACTATAACTCAAGGAAATTATTCATTTAAACCCAAGCACTACTTTCTTTTCATCAATTCAAAAATGCTCACTTTTGTCTCAATAATTCTGTACCAGTTTGTGTTCAGTTTCTTATTTTTTTTCTAAAAATTTGTATTTGTTTCTGCAATTGAACTTGCCTTTAATGTATTTAAGGGCTCTAGGAAATGTCATTTGGTTTATAAATATCTGTCTCTCTATTTTGTTCAGTTTGCTCAGCGTTCCCTGCTGTCTTTGGCAAAAGCTGTTCACTAGTTCCAGAGCAGCAATGACATTGTCAATGATACTACCACAAAACACAACAAGTAAATAAAAATAACAAGATTTTCTCTGTGTTTTAATTCAGTAGAAAATCAGGGAGATAGTAGCAGGGAGGGATGCCAAATGGAAGAAGACAATGTGGCTCAGGGGGGAAATATTTAGCAGTTTAATTGCAGGAATTAGGATTGAAAAGATTAAGACTGTTAGATACCAAACAACTGGAACCAGTGGGAGTTAAGGGCAATCAGCACCTTCCTGAGATATTCACCATCTCTTAAAATCTGATCACAGAACAGTACTGATGATCTGGGATGATCATGCTTCAGGATAAGGCAGTATTAGTATTGAAGAGTCATAAATTGAAGTAGCTGTACTTCCATTCTCAATATCTACTAAAGCAATCACTGATTTTACTACTAATAGTTTACACTTCTCAGCAGTATATGCTAAAACTTCCTCTTATTTTTCTCCATATTTACATTTTGGAAGCACATCATGTTTCTACTTCAACCCCTCTGGTAACCAGGAATTTAATCCTATTTAAAATTAGTTAGGTTAAGTAAATATGGATTATGGTCAACACAAAAATCTGAGATGATTTCACACACAAGTATTTTGTGAAAGCATGTTGCTCTTCATTCTTTTAATCAAATAGTACTTTGTAAATTTTTACTTTTCAATTTTAAATTATAAAGATTTGAGTTACAATCAAATTGAAATCTACTCATACATCCCTGAGTTTACAGTTGGTCTTTGATCCAAATCTGTGTTTTAACAGTCTTTGCAAAAGATTCTGTGAAGATTCTTAACTTCATTATCATTAAATATACTTCTAAAATGGGAAATTGCTATTTTCTAAATTTTCTTTTTCAGTGAGTGCTTGAAAATGATTCCATCTTTTCAGAAGACTTTTTGAGTGCAGCTAGATTTCTCTAGCTCCTCCCCACCAAATACTATAGATATTAAATAAATGTATAAATGAAAGTTCTGCAAAAGATTTTACTAAAAAAGAAAGAAAGGAAGAAAGAAAGTTTGCATTATGGATCTGTACTGGCTTCCAAGAGTTCACCAGAGATGACTGTGGTTACCTCCTTTTCGCAAGAATGCCTGAGGCATTCTTATGATTTTTCAAGGTCTCTACATAAAGCCTGTGTTTTTGCTCTGTTTGCTCTAAAACGTTCAAAAATAAAGGAACAGTAGAAAGTAACTTAACAAAACTGAGCATTACAGGTCATTTAGAGTACTCACTTAGGTGGACAGAGAATGATATTGTACTGTTAGTATCTAAAGGAAGGAACAAAAGATCCTTGAAAATATAGAGAACATCTATAGGTAGTTATAGTTGAAAGACAGGGCCTTCTTTGCAATGACTATTGAAGAGCAACTATTTTTATTTATATTCATTTCTTAGATATGTCAGGATTTAAAAAGAAAATCCATGGATAGATTCTTTGTTCTCAGTCAGTATACTGACTAAGCTATCTCTGCCCTGTGCAACACTGGAATATTTTCTAGCAGTGGTTTTGATTTTGCATAATCAGAGGAAGTTTCTGTACTTCACTGGGTTGAGATTTCCATTTGCTCTAATACAGTTTAAATTTCACTATACTGAATGTTATTATCTGCAGCTTTGAAAAGCTGCATTCATTTTTCAAATTGAAAATCTGATATGGTTCTTTCTGTGTATTTAACTTACACCTTCTTCCCTCTTGTTCACATTTAGGTCTCAGAATGACACATAAAATTATGAATCTTAATTGATAAGTTCTTTATTATTATTATTACTTGGTCCATTTTTTTTTCTTTCTAAATTATGGATATTTGAAGAAATAAAAATTAAATCATCAATAATTTTGAAGCTTAGATGTATAATTGCTGTTTACTATTAAATTTTCCCGAAGAATTCTCATTTTCTTACTAATGAACTCTAGTGTTACAAATTTTTTGCAGGAACAGATGTTACACTAGTCAGTGTATTTTTAAAACCCACACTGAGGATTTTGTCTTAACAAAGAAAATAAGATACCTGTGATACAGATTTTGTCACTGGACAACTTAGACAACTTGTCCTGTACATATCATTAATGGCTTGGTTGTTTCTTTTTAGAGTACATGCTGCCTGCAGGCTGTACAACGATACAGCTAATGGAGTCATCAACTTCCAGAATGAGTATGGATTGATCATATTAACTTCACATAAACTATGAAAGGCTGAGAAACAAAATAGTCAAGAGAAAAAAAATAAAAACTCCATCTACAATTGAATTTCATGAAACTTTGTCAGCTATCAGCTTCCTTAAAAAAAAAAAAAAGAAAAAAAGCAAAAAGTAGAAGAAATAGAAATTGTACAATCCTTTGTTATTACAATAATATTTAACACAATAGTATTGTTTGTTGAATTAGACAGTACATGTTAAACCCTCTGAGAAAATCTGGAAATGTAGAGACAGGTGCAGAGCAGGTAACTGTCATGGTAAAATTCAGTTCATGATGACAAGACAGCCTGGTATCACAAGGAATGAAAACCAGCATTTTACGTATTCCATATGTTAGTAAATATTCTCTTATAACATATGACAAGCAAATATTACATGAAAATAAAACAAAACCAAAAGCTATAGCACTCTTCAGGAAGAAAAAAGAGATTTTTAAATATTCATAGTCTCATCAGTAGTTGATTTCTAGGACAGTCCTACAAAATAAAAGGGAAGTCTGCTAGTCTGAGTGACAGAATCTCTCATTTCAGTTATTTGTTATCTAAAAATGCTGTTTGTGAGAAAATCACGTAGTTAAGTAGATAGTATTTTCTGCACACTCATGATAATTCCACTGGGAATTATTTCATGTTATCTTTCTCAGTCTGTTTCCAGTGCTGAAGAACCATCTGAAATGGTCCTAAACAAGCAAGTGTGCTCACTAAGCTTCATCTTACATCTTCATATACTGCGAGGTTAGCATTTACTTTTCTGATTTCTCTTAAGACTAATTATCTACATAATTTCTCAGTCCTTCAGAATTTCTTCATGAAATAAAGATAACTGCTGACATTTCTAGGGTCTTTTTTTTTTTTTTAGGCTAAAAATCTTGGCAAAAAACACTTAATTCCTATCAATTTAAAAGGGAAGTAACTTATGTAAATGTGATGTCCAATGTTTTTTATTTTACTTTTAAATGAGTATCAGAAATGAAACCAACAGACTGTGTTTAGCCTGGATTGAAACTGAAATTAAATGTTCTTGCTGCAGGAATTGTTTGTCTAGTGTGAGGTGACCACCAGCAACTGCTATTATTGTTGCTAGGAGCTGTCAAAAGAAATGTCACTCTTCACAGCAAGTGATGAAATTTGACATATGGCATCAAAGTATCATTAAAACTACTCCTGCTGCAGAGGAAGTTATGTTGTTCGAGAGACTTTCAACCAGAAAATGTTATTCTAAGAATGCATAAGAAAGCTTTATTTTCTTTCTTTCCTCGTAAGTAATTCAAAACTGTATAACTAAGAAAATTGTAGAGTAAAAGAACATGAGCAAACATCCAGATTTTTTGTATCTTTACGTGTTATGGAGGAAAACAAACAAAGGTACAAAAAACATTAGCAAAACCAACACAAAACAAATCACCAAGGTCTGCAATAATAAATACAGCTGATAATGAATCATTCTTACTGTCCTCATAGTGGTTCATAATTTTTTTTCTCAAGGACTAAGTGCTCTATTCTCCACTAGTGTTCTAATTAAGTTTCTCCATTTGTTCTGATATCATTTTAAAGAGTGAATATTGAAGGTTAGATCAACAAGCCTGGAAGAGTCTGACATTAAAGAAAATGTCCAGTCTGTTATAGCCATGAAACCATGTATGGGAATATTCCTGGTTGTCATGCTCCAATGTAAAGGAGGGAGACGAGGTTCTTTGATTATGTGTATACCTGGCATGATATTAAGACGCAACAAGTCAAATGTTAGCCCAACCAGTTTATTACAATTACTAGTTGCTTAGGGATTTGGGAAGGGAAGGTGAGCGATAGAAAAGAGATGAAAAGCAAGGAGTCTTGGCAGAAAGCGAAAGAGATATAATCACCACCATGGATCCAACAAGGTTTGTAGTAGGTTTGTTGATCTCAGGAAGGATGAAACAGTTTCTGTCTTTCACACTGGTGATTTCAATACTTCATTTGCTCTGTGGTCACTGAGCTTACACTTTAGAAGAGCATTGTTTCAAGATAATTACACGTTCTTCTGTAATTCTATTTGTCATTTTATTCCTGAATGGACTCTTCATATCTTTTTCTGAGCTTTTCCTGTAACATTTACTATTGTTTCAGACAGATAATTAAATGTGCAAGGCCTTGTTCATTACCTGTGAGATTTTCCTCTGAGTTACTCCTAGATATCGATAAAAATTAAGAAGGGAATCAAATTAAAATTTTATCTATCATGTCAATAACAGTGAAGTCAGTGATAAGACAGTTGATATGTAAAATTCTGCTTTCTTGCAAAAGGAACAAAATGGAATTTTTTTTTAATTTTTTTTTTTCTGTGGATCTCTCTCAAATGCTATATTTCAGATAGAGACATGAAAGAAGATGAAAGGGAGGTCCAGATTCTAGAACTGATCCAGAATCTGACTTTGCCAAGTCAATTTTTGGCTAGAAGAATCAGGGATTTCTACCCAAGCTTTTCTATTTAGTTAAAATTTACTTTTCTGCTCCAGAGTCGCAGAAGAGAAGATAAAGGAATATATTAATATGTTTTGATGTGGTACTTGCTTTCTTAGTGAATGTGTTACTATTTTACAGGAAGTTCTATCAAAGTTTAAACACATTAGTTTCCTAACATTTAAGATAATCTCTTAAACAATTCACTTAGCTTTTCATAAGAAAAAAAAAACAAAAAAATTCTGCCCTTCAGAAGACTGGAGAATAAGAAACAAGGTTTCTTACATCTGAACAAGCTTATCAAAAAGCCAGTTCAATAAACAGAAATCCAAAGGGGACAGAAATTATTTTGTTATGGTTGTAATATAAGGAAGCTTTCACTTGATCTTTCCCTTTTGTAAACTGCAAGGATGTGTCTGCAGAAATTGATTTGTTAATCATACTCTTGAGCTCATTTACAATGAAGATGTGAACTTAACACACATTTCAATGACATGACTGGAATAGGAATTATGTATCTGGCAGGAGACTACAAAAACTTTTTTTATATAGCTTGAGAGGATCACAGAAGGGCTTGTGTTGGAAGGGACCTTAAAGATCATCTCGTTCCAACTCTTTTGACAGAATGCCCTGTCTGGGTTTAAATCCAGACATTAGGAAAATAGAATGTGAAAAGAATTCATGAAACACAAAGTGCTGCATATATTTTACGACCTGAACCTTACTCTTTTTAATGCCATTGAGACTATTAGTCTACATTTTGGTCAACGTCTAGATAATATTTGTAGATATGTGTCTGTGCTCTAATAATATATTTTAATTCAATCGAATCTTATCATTTACAAGAGCAGTGTGCTGTATTTTCTTACTAGTATGAGCTTAGATATTTAGTTGTTGCTCTTTTTGATCATATTTAAGCTGCTAGTTTCAATTCCATCTCAAAGTCATTTGCTGTTAGTAAGGAGAAAAAAACGGAGGAAATGGTGTGTAAAATTCTGAAATGAGTAGTAGCCTTTTATTTTACACACAAATATATTAATTTCACTACAGTGAAGGTTAGATTTTTGTATGTAGAAGTAATTTAAGTATACTTCTCTGATATGCTTTCTTACATTATGGCTACTGTCAGGATACCAGAATTCAGTTCTTGTTTCAAGTTTTGTTTTTTTACTGGGTCTCATTAAGCTTGGATCACACCCACCTGTATTATTGGTGATTTTGTGTTTTCATCTTGCACTTTCCAGTGACATCTTCAAAGTTTTTAAAATATACAAATATATATTTGCAAGGATTTTTTTTTCCTTACTTGAAAAAAAGCATCAAAATATTTCTTTTTGTGCAGCTTTTAAAAAAGAATCACAAACTGCAGTGTTTCATTATGACATTAGTGAATAGTGCAAACATTAACTCCATTCTTTATTGCCATTTGAGGAGATAACATGGAAATGTATCTTCAGATGACTACGATATAAGACAAATCAAATGAATCATGCCAATAAGAATAACAGTTCCTATCCTTCAAATATTTAACATGGTTTTTCCAGAAGCATGAGGGGATTATATGTGCAACTTTATCTACTTAAAAATAGCTTTTCCATCTGGCTACAAGTTCATTACAAGTTTCAAAAACACTAATATGAAATGTAAGTGGCACCACAGCTGGTAGAAATATTCATACAATTTGGCTATTTCGTTTTCATCAAAGATGAAGATATCTAACTTTAGAAACAAAACAAACAAACAAACAAACAAATAGACAAAAATAATATTGTTTCAGCTGTAATGTAAAGTTTTTCCTGTTTTGAGATCATCATTCAAATAAGCATCCAGTAAGTGTGTTTTAAGTAATTGGAAGGAAAACAATGGAAATTACATCTCTTCAGAGTTCTACAATGATTAATGTTTTGAACTGCTGTGTTGTGTATTTCTGTGTCTTTCACTCACTCTCTACAACCCAACACTGCAAACTGCTTAACTGAATTCCAATTCATTGAACATTTTCATTCTTTTCGTCTTCTGCATACGTGTATTGGAAAAACAAACAAGAACAAAAAAATAAATACAAAAATAAAAAACACACCCATAAAACAGAACAGTAACAACAACAAAATACCCTCAACTGATATCCAATTTTAATAACTGGGTAGTTAATAAATGGAGAATATCCCCTGATACTTTCCATTCAACACACAGGCATTTAATCCTGGCAATTATTAGTGCTGATTATTCAATAAGTATGTCTAAATCATTCAATTTATGAATATTCTGGTTTAGTTGGGAAATTCAGCTTTCAATAACAGTGAATAAAGAACAGCAGTTAATATTCATAAAATGGTAGAAGTACCATTGTAAACTCTTCCTGGCTGCTGGTATTTCATCACTGTCACTAGAAAATGTAACAGGTCTGGAAAATACCAGTGTTCCTGTAATTAATGACTGTAGAACATCAAAATTTATCTTATTTGATTTAGTTTATATATATTTTCTTGAAGGATAAAAGGATGAAAAATTCACTTGAGTCAAGAAAAAAAGTCAAGAATATTTTTCATTTTTCATTTTAAACCAGCACTTATCCTAGCTAAGACTCTTTTGTCACAGGCTATCTCCCATGTACATTTTGATCTTCATGCAAAGATGAAACAAGGCTTGATATGCAATTTGTTTCTACATACTTTGGATAAAAAATACATTCCAAGGAGCTAGAGACATTTCTCTATGTACTGAAAAGATAACAGTGGAACACAAATTTACCTCAGAGTGTGGAATATTTATTCATACTACAGAAGAACTGATAACACTGAATTAAACTGGTGGATTAATTGTACTATGTAGCATCGTATGCAAGTTTCTAGCTATTCAGTAAGACATTATTATACTACTTTAAAAATGCTAACGCATTCTAATCATTCTACATGTTAATTCTCACAAAGCAGGTTTTGAAGTACTGTTCAAATTAAGATGAAAATTAGGATAACTTAAAAAAAATAAATTGACAAGCTAAATAATGAACAAAAAAACAGAAGAAAGAAAACCACACTGAAATCCTCAATATTACAATTAAAACATCCAGCTGTTTAAAATGCATTAATAGAAAACAGCAAGATTCTATTATGAGTCTGTAAAGCAGTACAACTACACATACAGCATTTATAATGTACATACTTGTCTCTAAGGCACCACAAAGTGGCTAGTTGCCTCAAATTTTTATCTGTCAAATACTACCATGCTTGAATGACTGTTAACTTTATTCAAGTAGTGTTATGTCATCCTGATCTCATCTGAGAGATGAGAGTGTCCATTTTTGCCTTTAGGAGATTTTTCTTCTTTAAAATTGAATTCCATTAAGAAAAAAAGTGCAGGGGCAATGGAGTAAAGCATGTTATTTGCCAATGAAGTATACTATAGTAAATAAAACAGAGTTTTAGAGTTTAGTAGCAGTATGACATCCATGTATTACTGGAGGTTCTGAATGGAGATTCAAACCCCCTCAAAAAAATGAGAGAGAAAAGAAAGCATTTTATTTTGTTTTGCTTCTTTCCCTCTTTGTATCCTTCAGTGTTCAAACAAAAAGAGAATCATAGAGTGACCTGGGCTGTAAGGGTAACGAATGATCATTTCACCTCAACCCACAGGCCTAACTTTTAAGACTGCCAAAGTCCCTTTGTATGGCATCTCTTCCCTCCAGTGAGACAACAACCTCTACTACCACCCTGGTACTAAGCAGTAACTGAAAGAGAGTTCTCTGTATTTCCAAGGTTTACGGGCAGGGTACAGAGGGCTCCAAGGTACATGAATTGACATCTAGCCTGGCCTTTTGTAAGGTCTTAAATGGAAAATGATCTTCAGAAAACAAACACAAAATGATAATTTCATTTTTTTATATGGGAAACTTAAACTGTACAACAGTGCTTTTCTCTACTGGAAATAATTTCATATAAAACACCTTAAAGATAGTTACCACTTCTTCTAGCCTCAGTTCGTTTGTTTTCAAATAAAATATGCTTATCTTCAATATTCAGTTCTCAACTAACAGAGAACCCACGTTCTCCACATTCTCATGAAGAATTTTTCTGGTAGAGCAGAAAGTTCAGAAAGTTCTCCTAGTGTAAAAGAAAAGAAGCTATATGTAAAGTAAAAATACTATTAGAAATTCAGTGAGATCAGAACTCTATTAGGGTAAAAAGGCTGAAATTAGATGCTTTTGGGGCACCGAAGCTGAAACAACCTCTTCACCAAAGTGCAGCTAATTTCTATTTATTTTCCTAGTGGAATAAGCAAACAAAAAAAATCTGCAACTGAATTTAGAACTCTCAAAAATGAGGTTGAGTATTTTCTTTACAAACTGAATATTAGAAATTTAAAGGAAAATAATAATAATATTAATTATTTTAAAAGGAGGTTATTAAATTTATATCTAGAAGCAGGAATTTGTTTCATAGCATTTATTAAAATACAGAACCAGTTATAAACAATAATGTGTAAAGAGAAGGTCAGAGATAGCCTAAGCAAAAAAAAAAAAAATAGCCCTGATTAAAATGTTAATGCTGTAACTAGAATGTACAAAAATAAATGCAAACTCATTTAATGACATTTCCAGAATTACAGCAAAGATTATTACATTAATCTAATATTTATACATTTTTTAAATATGAAACAAGCAAATCTTTAAAGAAAATAGTTTGAAGATTCTGATCACTTGAATTTTGGCAACAGATCCTCTTAATTTGGCCTTTTTAAAGAATATTCAGTACTCTTCTTCTTCAAGTCTAATAAATCCTAACACCTGCAATGATTATCGTGTCTGGACATTTTCTTTACATTGTCAATGCATTTATAACATAAGTGAAAATGTAGAATGAAGAGAAAACAAAAGTGACATTAGGTGGCTTCTAACAAAGTGTTTGATATAGGTTTATTTCAAATGGTTATGAGATTACATTCCTTTTGTTCTACAGCATTATCTTTTTTGATGGTTTTTGTACCTTTAATGTGTTGCTTTTTTCTTTTTTTTTTTCTTTTTTTTTTTTTACCATATTATATGCATGTGTTCTTCACTGCCATGGCCATGAAGTACCCAACAACACTGCCCGTACCTACCCATTTCTGGAGGTCTCCTATCCTGTTCATGACCCAGGCTTGCGCAACAACCACAGGCAGAAATCTGCAGTCCCAACAAGGCTTCAGCAGGACTGTGCTCCTGCTCCCTACAGCCTTCACTGTAAGGCCATGGGCACTGCCCAGCATGCTCAGTTGCAGGTCCATGCCTCTTTTTGTCTCTTCCTACGGAGTCCTATCTCACTGGTGCTAGAGGGGTATGCTCTGCTTTTACTGCTCCCTGACACCCATTCTTTTTTTCCCCCCAGTGTAAGTCTGTGAAGTTTTCCCCTTCAAAGGCAAAACAAACGAAAACAAAATAAAACCCCAAAACTCATCTGAAATGGACTGTTCTGAAATACTGACAAGGCACTATTTAGAGTTGAAAATGAAAGTTAAGTATGCGGATCACATAAATGTGTAACAGCTAAACTACACCACTTAGCCCTGTCTTGCACAGAAACAGGCTCCTATTAGTTCAATCACTTTTCTTTCTCTTTGTAGAATCAGTGGGTGTTTTCATGGTTTTGATTTCTTGCCTCCCACTTAGTATCTTTCATGGAATCCTAAACAGTTTTGCCAGGCAATTTCTGTTGGCTACAAAGCTGTCCACAAATACGCAGCCATTTGCTAGAAATGTTTATTTAGTCTCTCATTAGAGACTAATGCATTTAAATCTATACAGGGAAAAAAAAAGGAAAAAAAAAACACACAAAACCAACTCTATATTACTGTTAGCACAATCTAATGTTTTCATTAAAGAATAATGAAATGGCTGAGTTTGGAAGGAACATCTGTGGGCCAGCTGGTCCTCCAATTTCAAGCAGGGTCATCTGAAGCTGGTTGCTCAAGATCAAGTCCAAGTGGCTCTTGAATGTCTCCAACCAGAGACCCCACATCTTTGTGCAACATGCATGTGCTCAGTCACCTGCAGAGTAGATAACTGTTCCCTCATACTCTGATTGAGCCCCTCATATTTCACTTTGTGTCCAGTGTCTCTTGTCACTGAGCACTACTGATAAGAACCCGGCTCCAACCTCTTTACATCCTCCCTTCAGGTATTTTAATAAATTAGTGACATTCCTCTGAGCCTTCTCATCTGAAAGCTAAACGGAATTAGCTCTCAGCTTTGAATCACAAGAGGGATCTCCAGTCCCTTCATTGTTGCTGTGTTACTTTACTGGAGACTCTCCAGTATGTTTATGCCTGTCTTGCACTGGGGAGCCCAGAATTGACCTCATTACTCCAGATACAGCCTCATCAGCATTGAGTAGAAGGATTGCCTCCCTCCACCTGCTGTCAATGCTTTTCCTAATGGAAACAAGGGTACCTTAGGCTTTTGTTTTGCAGCAAGGGAAGATTATTGGCTTCTGTTCAATTTGCTGTCCACTAGGATCACCTGATCTTTTTCTACAAGTATTTGACTATCTAGGTGACTTCCACCATGTACACATAGACGTAGACATAGAAATAGACATATGCAGGCTTGTTCTCCAAGTGCAGGACTTTGCTATTTTAGCTGAACTGTGTGAGGATCATGTCAGCTCACTTCTCTAGTCTCACTAAATGGTAACATTACTCTCTGGTGTATTACTTGCTACATCCAGCTGTGTGTCATCAGCAAATTCACTGTCTTCAAGAAAAGCAGAAATTAGTGTTCTTTTCTTTGAAAAAACAAACAAACCAACAAAAACAACATTAAAAAAAACAAACCAAAAAACAACATTACCCTCCAACAACACTGGAGGGTAAGCACTGAGTTTAATGCAATTATAATTGTATACAATTTTGAAGATTTTTAAACTTCGTCTGTAACAGATTAGCTTGTACTGTTTTTCAGTACTAAAGATAATCTAAATGTTATGATGACCTCTTTAAGGATAGGTGCTGTAATAGATTTTCATATTCATCATCATGAACCAATCTACTTTGTATTTTATTTAGTGTATTCAAGAGAGCCATGATATCATTTTTGTCAGAGAAAACAATCAGTTGTCTCTTAAATAGACCAGGGGTGGCCATGGTTTCTATTACCTAAAGCAAAGAGACTTTGATAAGAGAATAAGAGACTTGGTACAGCAACAACAACAAAAAAGACCAGAAACAATAAAAATGCAGGTTGCTAAATGATGCAGCACACTGAGCAAGCCAATTTAATCAGATAAATAATACATAAAATAAAATTTAGACAAGAAATAAGACAGGATGAAAAAGTCTCTCATCTTTCATGTTCCTATTATCTATTTTTATTCTAATTTGAAGATATGTGAACACAAAAGAAAAAAAAATGAGAATTTATTCTCCTGGACGTAATAATGGCATTGATATTTTCATTAAGATGCACCTTTTCTTGGTAAGGTCACATGCATCTGACCTTCATTGTGTTTCAAGATTTCTACCTCACTCTTCCTGCTGGGTTTATGTTAGTGATAAACAGAAAGTCTGATTTTTTTCCTCATTTTTTATTTTTCTCACATATTTTGGAATCCCATTTTATTCTATTTATTGAAGCTGATGTCAACATCTTTACTCGCTGCATATAAGGGAGATAAGTACAATGTATTAACATTTCTATAAATCCAAAGCAGCTTTTGCATTCAACAATGCCTGAAGTTCACTTGTGAGGATTTTTTAAAAATATTGTAAATAATCCTTCTGTAATTTAACAACAAAATCCTGAAACGTGGCTCATCACACTTAAAGTCTTGTGTTCTTCACCTGGAACCTCTTCTGTACTTGAGAATGATTGCTGGGCCTAACACAAATCCTATTCTGCATAGCTTACAATTACTGGGTCCCCAAGAATCTACAGAAGAAAAGAATTTGTCGCGTTACTACATTTCTATGTTTGTGAGTTAACTTCCTAAAGTTCCTGGTGTATGTGTATATGTGTATCTTTGTGTCTGCCTGTCTGTTGGTCTCTGTCTTGGTAGCTTCATTAGGGGCAATAACTAAAATCTGTGAGCAGGCAGATGAGGGAATTCTGAATTCTTCATATTTGCATTTCTCTCAGTCTTCTCATGTATGCATACATATATATATATATAAATCAAAAGAGAAAACAGCTTGTTTTTTTGAATGCAATATATTTCTAGTTTGCATAAAATGCCAGCTTATATTGTCTTATTCCTTCCTCACTGAGCTGAAGCAAAGATTCAGCTTATATCAAAACATGTGATACTGAGATTTTGGCTGAACAGGACTCTTCAGGTTGATTAGCATTCCAAAAGTTCCTCTAAGTTGTTGATGTTGAGTGTTTCTGCTGAGCATTTTCTAAAGAGTTATTTGTAATTTTCATTTATTCAGCTGAAATTGATTGCATGCCTTTTAAAGTTTTGTTTTAAAAATACTTTTTCTTACAGTATGCACATATCATTTAGAGCCTTCTTAATAGGAAGAGTAGAATACCTCCTTCACTAATTCATCTGAAACTATATTTTCAAACAAAAAATGAATGCCCCCGGAAAATCAATCAAAAATATGTCAGTGATTTTTGTAGGTCTAGGATTTCACTCCTTTTTTTTTTTAATTTTTTTTTTTGTCATTCGAATCTGTAAATATGAAAATCTATGCTAAGGACTGTCTTCCTTAAAGTAGATCTCTTTTTCAGGAAAATCAAATTCTATGAGGAGGTCATTTGTAAAAATAAGTGAGTATAACCAACTACTCATTTTTTGAGATACATCAAAAGTTTCTAGACACATTTGACATGGTATACTGAGTTTGAAACATTAGCAAAACAAAGACTGACAGAAATATATGCATGATTTCAAAGGTGATATCTTGAAGGAAAAATGATTAAAAATAAACAAACAGGCAGGCCACATAGACCTTTCTCTTATAAGCATTATTTCTATGTGTAAAAGGAGACATGGAAAAATGTATGTCTTTTTTATTTTAAACCATTTTTCTACCTTTTTTTTTCCTTTTATTGCAAATGGATAACTCTATTTTACCGTTTCTTGTTTCACTAGTATGTAAATTTCAAACACATAATCACTGTTGTTCATTCTGTCAATTAAATTAAGTCAATAACAAGAAAGAACTGCCCATGCTAAAAATAAAAAGCTGATATTCGTGTTTTCATTTTCTTTTCAGTTGTTAATATCATATTTCGGTTACATTTTCAGTTGTTCTTGATAGAAGGCATGTATTATTTAAAGAGAGAAAAATAGAAAACAGAAAAATGGAAATAAAACAATAAAAGGATTAAAGTGGAAACAAGTAAAGAAATACAAATTTCAAGCTTCTTTGTTTGTCTTGCCATATAGATGCAATTTCACCCTTCATTTGTTTCTTTTTGAGTCACCTTTAAGATCACTGTCATCATGCGGTACAGCTTTGAAGAGCATCTTTTTAAGAAACAAATCTACTTGTGTTCACAACACATACTGACTCTATTTCCTTTTCATTATTCTGTATTACAAAGGATATTTCTTCTGAAAAATTCATTGTTTCTGAAAAATTAATGTACTCTAGCTTCTTTCTTTTACCTGAAATAACAATCCTTCCTTCGTAACGTCACTTTTCACTGTTGTGCTGTGATTGATGTCACAGTCTGAGTTTCTGACTTCAGATGGGAATAAACAGTATCAACAAAAGGAATAAAAGAGAATAAAAAGCTTTGTATTTTCAGCATCTTAGAAAACAGTCAGTAAAACTATATGGAAATGAGATATTGAGCTGAACCGGGATAACCTTAAGAAATTACAGGAAATCCTTTTGTGTGTCTGTAGTGCACTTTTGTAAGGCAAATTTGTAATGTGATCCAGTTGCAATTCAAGATGCTACTAAGGGCTATCAAGTTTTGGGATTAACTCTCCAAATGTAATATTCCTGATGTTACTTCAATTATTTAATATTTGTACCTCAATTATAACATAGAAATTTCAATGCAAAAGAATGCTTCTGGGGTGACTTGTAACCTCAGACATAATATAAAAAAATGAATACATTGATGATACCCATTTTCTCCTCTTTATTAAATACTAGAAACATCATCTTTTAATACTATACTGCTTCTAGAGCAATAAGATACAAGAGACAACAACTTTTTCAGGGATATACAGCAGGGTACTGTGAGAGGTTGCATAAGAAGATATAATTTAGTCTGAGAATACCATCTAGTACAAGATGATAGAAACTGAAGTGTCATATTATTAACAGCTTTCTTTATGTGCTTCAGCTTACTCTGATCATTTGAAGATTATTTTGAAACCTCTATACTTAAAGCATTCATATTTACATATGTATGTATATAGATGAACCTCTTTGCAGTTTTCACATATTTATGTTCAAAAATAAGAAATTACATAGTAAATAAATATAATGTTAGTGCGTTTATATATTAATACACTATATCTATTATAATTGTGTAATAAACAGACATATACATATAATCTTCTGACATGTTGAATTTTTCTTGATCTTCCATATAATTTTCTTTCTGTTTGAATTTTCTTCACAGAATTCTAGAATAGTTCTATTACAATTAGCCTCTTCAGAATGGGAATCTATCCACTGGGTGGGTAATCCAGTCTTTCACTCTTGGAGAACAAATATGGTTTGAAAAATCTTACATGCAACTCTATAAATCTTCTAGAAACTTAAGGGAATTTTGAACTCGTAAAATGATAAGGGATCTATCAACAAGGAAGGGAAATTTTACATCAAACACACATATTTTTGCAAAATGAGTATATTTATAAAGAACCAACTGTTAGAGCAATAAAAAATCAGAGACAATAAACTACAACAGAAGGTATTCCTAAGATCACATGATCATTGAATATATGTGTTTCCTTATGCATGCAGAAATCTCACAGAATTGAAGTGAATAAATACAGACTGTTTACAAGCTAAAAACGTGTATTTTTCTTGCTGTTTTCACTTATTCTCTGTAAACTTTTCCATAACATATTCTGTGACTATGAAGCACTTACCCAAGCTATGGTTAACAATAATTTTTATTCATAATAACTCATGTGCAGAGAAGAGAAAGATGGACAGGCTACTAATTTATCTAATTTAATGATATATTATATAAATATATAAAGGTATATATATTTTCTGTAGTGCATTCCTGTCTGCATTATCTACATTACCTTCTATTACTACTGCAGTATATATATTTTATTTTCTTGACAGAATAATGTCAGTAGGTTTTTTACCTCGCTTAAATTTTATAACTCACTTTAAATACAATTAATGACTAAATCTTCTCTGCTCAGTTGTTAATTGGCTTTGATTTAACATATCTGGCATATGTTTGTATAAAACAAGAAAACATAACTAGTTCTGATAAATTTTAACTATCACCTTCAGTGTGTTAGACAATTATGCTAGATGAAACCCTCCAATAACGTCATCAGAAACAGTATCTTCATGGAACAAAAAACTTGCTTTAAGTGTATTGACATTTACTATATTCAGTGGTAAAGTCTGTTTACATTAATAACGATTAGTCAAAAAGTGAGTACTACCAAATTTCACTACTTTCTAAAGATCTGTGAATGAAGTCTCCTTTATTCGTATTCCTTAATATCTATTTATTTTTATATTTTTTCTTCACTTACTTTTGTATCCCATTCTAGTGTCTTCTCTCATTTCTTCCCGTTCAGATGCTTATGCCTATTTATGTGTTTATCCCAAACATTAATTATTTAGAAAAGGGGAAAAATGTATTTTATATCTAAGATTGTCGTAATTTCTGCTAACCATGTATTCTCTTTCTCTTCATGAATTCATTATTTTTATCTTACTTTCTTGTGTCTTCAAATCCTAAACTTTTTGGAATAGGGCCCATCATTTGCACAGTAAGAAGCTACACAGTGGTGCTCTGATCCCAGCTGGAGTCTTTAGAGAGTAAAGAAATACAAATAATTGCAAAGCATCACCATATGCCTGATCTCCAGCAGCTGGGAGCTCTGAAACAGGGGAGTGTTCCTTGCCACCCCTTCAATCCTGTGGGCCCATCTGCAAACTATTTCTGAATTCTGCTCTTCTTCTTATGCCAAAAGGACTGGCCAGGGAGCTTCAATAAGCTTTGAAATACAGCTGAGGAAGGACTGCATCCAGTGCACTTGCAGGTTTCCGAAGCAAAGTTCATCTCTGCATTATTATAAAATATCTCTGTCAGCAATGTCTATCAGATACTGACAGTAACCCTATCTCGTTTTGTTCATGTCTGAAATGCAGTAAAAACAAGTTTCAAGTTTTGGCTCTTTAAATACAGTTGTGGAGTCTATAATTATTGGTAAATCATATACTACGTATATTCTTGATTCCTGCCCTCAGAATGCTGAAGATATATTTAATCTTGTACTTCTTAGGTTGCAGGAGTCTTATAAATAAATAAATAAATATTTTATTTAAGCTTAAATATTAAAGAGCTATCACAACACAAAAGATCATAAAGGCCAACATATCAGACTACATGCAGAAAATCAAGAGAACTGAAACAATCTTTTTTTCTCTGAAGATGTGGACAGTGAGTCTTCTGTAACAGTAGCAGTAGAATTTGTCGTGTTACAGAATATAGCTTTCAAATGTGAAAGTTTAAGAATGAAATCAGTACTATACCTGACTAATACATCTTTCCAAATGTGTTTAAGCTATTCTGATGAAGATATGAAGTATTTAAAATACACAAAGAATATGCTTAGGTCATAAACTAATTTAAAAAACGGTAAAAAACAAATAAGAGAAAATGGTGTGTTTCTGTGGAGATTTAAGGTACCAAGTGGTGAATGAAACTATTAAAATTATATCCCTAATATTTATCTATGGTAGCAATAAAACCTGAATATTATTTATAAACGGAAGTACAATTCATGATAATGAGCAAACAGCTTACTTGTTTATGAAGTATAATTTAACCTGAGTAATACTATTTAATAAGTACAGTTTTTTAAAAATATCCTGAATCTGGACTATCACTACACAGCACAGGAAGTAAAGCTCAACTTAGGTTTGTTATTAGCTTTTCTACTTGAATTTTGTTTTCACTCATTTGTAAATGTAGTTTATGAAATCACAACTGGTTTTTATTATTTAAATTAATAAAAAAAAAAACAGAAAAAGAAAAAAAGACTAATAACAAACAAGCAGAAAGAAGATCCTCAAGTTGATATATAGGACTATATTTTATTGAATACTAGATACCACTAGGTAGATTGCTGTGTTTATATTTTATGCTTTTCCTCAGGAGCCCTTCAGATTTCACTAGGGAGCTATTCTTAGAAGTAGAGCCCTTGAGGTTTGAATTCAGATATTAAAAATCAAAAACTCAATAGCTTACCTGAGAAACAAATCTTGCTATTTCCTGACAGTTTTAAACTTAATCCACTAAATCACATTTTTCCTTTTCCACAGCTATCTACAACTTATTATTTATCCTTTTAAAGATAGATTGACTTTTTTTTCATTTTAACATGGGAAGTATAAGTTATATATTATATGATGTTTTCTAAAAGAATAAAATGTGACCTTAATGCAGCCCAGGATAGTTGGCCTTCTGGGCTGCCAGCATGAACTGCTGGCTCATGTCCACCTTCTCATCCACCAAGACCCACAAGTTCTTCTCCACAGGGCTGCTCTCCAGTTCTTCCCCCAGTCTGCATAAATACCTGGGATTGCCCCATCCAGGATGCATATCAACTGGCCCCATGGACTTAGTTCCATTCAGTTTCATGTGGAGGTCTCTGACTTATTCCACTGTTACAGTGGGGATGAATCCGCTCCTCCCACCTACACTTAGAGAATCAGGTTTCTGGCAGAAATGGGGAGCCTGACCACTAGTGAAGATCAAGGTAAAGCACTTACTGAGCACCTTAGCTTTTTCCATGTCTGAGTAAGGCAGTTCTTCTTCATTAATCAGAGGGGGGACAGTCTCTTTGATCCGTCTGCTCCTGCTCACATACCTGTAGAAACACTTGTTATTTTCCACATCTCTTGCCGAGTTCGGCTCCATCTGTACCTTGGCTTTCCTGATCTTATCTCTACAAATGGGAACAATGTCCCTGTATTCTTTCCAAGCTACACAACCCTGCTTCCACTTCCTGTACATTTCTCTCTTTTCCCTCAGTTTAAGCTGCATGTCCTTGCTCAGACAAATGCTCAGACTGTGTTAAAATCTTATTTTGTGAAATACATCATCAGTGAATATCAGCTTTATTGTGAACTACACTCATAAGATGTTTGAACAAACTGATAATAGAACATGTATACTGGACCATTTACTGTACCTTTTCCCAAAACAAGCTTTCATTCTGAAGTTCCTTGGTCTGTCACTGCTATAATCAGTTTTAAGGGTGTAAATGTAGTTAACTTTAAAAGTTTAACTGTGTTAGTTCAAATGCCCGGAAGGGCAGGTATTACGAACTAGAAAACAGACATAAAAACAGTCAGAAAAACTTAAGAAAGTATTTCACAAAACACACACCACATTTTGTAGAATTTTCATAACCTCTCAAAAAGTCATTATTTCTCTCTCCCTCTAAATATAAATGAATAAAATATAGATTCAATTTTCAAAGTGAAAGTTCAAAAGTATTTTTGTGAATAATTCTCTTTACGTAATCTGTAACTGCAACAGAAGTACAGCTCCAAAATCAATTTCCCTTGCCACCAGCTGGCCTATCATTAATGTTGGTATCTTATCAAACCTTTGTGGCTCTTAAGATCTATTAACACAGTATATTATCCAAATAATACAGCTTTGAATATGTATTTCACAACTGTAAGGCCAAAAACTAATAAAGAATGCATTCAGATCTTGAAATTTTGACATTTCCAGCATTTAACAATATAAAACAACTGATAGTTCCCTTAAATGTATTTATATATGACTATTAAATTTTAAATATTTTTCCTTTATTAAATTTGTTCCATTATGCACTTCAGTGGTACTTAGAAACCTGTTGAATCATAAATCAATTATTTTTCCAGTGCAAAGTTCTGTTCAGCCAATTCTTGATGAAGTTTTATGTGTTCATAAAGTTTTCCATTGTACTGTATCATTATAGGATATTATTTTTAGAAATAGTGACATCATTCAAAGTGAATCCACCAAAAATACATTATTGATTAAGTCTTGGAGAATAATTTACAACAATGGATTTATTTAAAAAAAAAATAGCCAATTTTCTGTCTATGGAATAACTTGCAACAAATAAATAAATAACTTATCCTATAATGTCTTTAGAACCGTTTGTATGATCTATTTTCAGGCTTCGCTTTTTAATTTGTTTCATTTTTTCATGTGATCTTCTGCAACTTGAATGTTCATGGACCATTTTTTATGAGCACTGAAAACACTAACTTAATATTTATTTATTTCTAAAGTTTACCACAGTTTTTGTTTCTTCTATTTGTTTCTTCATTTGTTTTCCTAGAAGAACACAATGTCAGACTAGTAAAGCTTTTGAAACACTTCTAAAATCCTGATTTTGCAAATATTCACCAGCATCTCTAAAATGTATTTTCTGTTAATGCTCTTGGCAGTAAAATTTGATCCTTCAAATGTTCCTGCAAAAAGATCAACAAAGGGCTGCAGATATTGTCAAAGCAAATTCAATCAAATCTTGGTTGAAAATCTTGTACTATATTTCCTCAGCTGCATTAAAAAAACAGTTCATTCATGCTGTTGCCAAGGCATCCTCACATTATTTACTGATTTATGACATATTGAACACAGGATCCTAGAACTCCATCCAGTGAGTTTCTTTCTTGGTGAAAGTCTGTACTGAAGGAGGAAATATTACGTAACAACGTAACAATCATAACATCAACAAAAAGAAAACAAGAACAAAAACCATACAAACGGAAACAAAACAGCAACGAATGAGAACAATAACAAAGTAAAAGTTGATTTTAATAAATGCCTGTGTGTGTGTTTGTGTGAATGAATACAGTGAAAGAGGATATCAATGCCTCCTTCTCCCGTTAGCCAACTCTCCCCTCCATCTGTTGACAGCAGGAACAGGTATGATTAACAGCTGGTTTATATTCAAAGATCACTTCCTCCAAGCTCAAAAGTTCATTTCAACAAATAGTAAGTCAGACAAAAGCACCAATAGGATGAGAGGCACTTGAAAAAGATTAAATACAAGAAGGAAGTGTAGACATGGTGGAAGGAAGGGCAAATAGCCTTGGAGTGTTCAGACACTGATCAAATATGCAGTGATGCAGTTAGGAAAGTGAAAGTCTACCTAGAAATGAGTTTGACAAGGGATGTTAAAGTCAGGAAGAAAAATGACTGTAAATATACATGAGATGAGGAAGAATATGGAAAATATGGGCCTGATGCTGAATGGGACATGATGGCATAGGACATAGAAAGGTCGTTAAGTTCTGAACACTCCTTTTTGACTCAATCTTTGCTATCCTTTAGTGAGCCTTTAGTAATCCCAGGATCTGGAGATCAATAGGGGAAGTCTGGAGAGAAGATGGTAAAAAAGGATCAAGTAATATTTAAGCAGACTGAACATACATAATCCCATGGGCTCTAAGTACAGAAGGAGCTGGCTGATGTCACTGTAAGGACACTATCAAAAATCGTTGATCAACAGTGGTGACTGGCTGAAGAGCTCAAAGACTGGAGGAAAGTAGATTTCAGTCCTACCATCAAGAAGAGTGAGAAGGAAGATCAAGGGAATTACAGGCTGGTCATCTTCATTTCAATCACTGAGAAGGTGATAGAGAAGATAATGCTGGAAATATTTCAGAACACATAAAGGAAAAGAATTTCATCAAAAGTAGTCAGCATGGAGTCACCAATAGGATGTCATGCTTGATCAACTTGATAAATATCTGATGAAATGACTGGCTTGCTAGATGAAGGGAGTTAGTTATATTGCCTGCCTTGATTTCATAATGTTTTTATCATTGCCTCCCATAAAATCCACACAGAAAAAAATGATGAACTCCAGTGAAAATCCATGAAGATCATTAAGGTACTGATGCACCTCTCGTATAAGGAAATATAAGAGCTGGAACTCACAAAAAGGCTTCTGGGGGAATTTTGTCAATGTACAGAAATATCTGAAGAGAGGTGCAAAAAAGACAGAGCAAGGCTCTTTGCAGATTGGCCCACTGGCAGTACAAAAGGCAGTGGGTACAGAATAAAACATAGAAGATTCTGCCTGAAATGTTCCTTTTTTACATGATAGGGAATGAGCACTGACATAAGTCCATAAGATCATCACAGAATCACAGAATCGTAGGGGTTGGAAGGGACCTCTAGAGATCGTTGAGTCCAGCCCCCCTGCCAAAGCAGGTGCCCTACACCAGGTTGCACAGGTAGGCGTCCAGGCGGGTCTTGAATATCTCCAGAGAAGGAGATTCCACAACCCCCCTGGGCAGTCTGTTCCAGTGCTCCGTCACCCTCACCGTAAAGAAGTTCTTGCGCACATTTGTGCAGAACCTCCTGTGCTGCAGTTTCTGTCAGTTTCCCCTTGTCCTGTCTCCACACACTGCTGAAAAGAGTCTGGCCTCGCCGCTTTGTCCCCCACACCTCAGATATTTATAAACCTGGATCAGGTCCCCTCTCAGTCTTCTTTTCTCAAGGCTAAACAGACCCAGCTCACTTAGCCTTTCTTCATAAGGAAGATCCTCTGGGCCCTTCACCATCTTTGTGGCCCTCCACTGGACTCTTTCCAAGAGATCCCTGTCTTTTTTGTACTGGGTAGCCCAGAACTGGACACAGTACTCCAGATGAGGCCTCACCAGGGCAGAGAAGAGGGGGAGGATCACCTCCCTTGACCTGCTGGCCACGTTCTTTTTAATGCATCCCAGAATGCCATTGGCCCTCTTGGCCGCGAGGGCACACTGCTGGCTCATGGTCAACCCATCGTCCACCAGGACACCCAGGACCCTCTCTGCAGAGCTCCTCTCCAGCAGTTATGCATGCAATTACTCCTCCCTATGCAGTGCCTCACCAACTGCATAGTAAATAATGTCTTTGTAATATTTAATCTAAATCTTCTTTTTTTTTTTCATTTTTTCATTTTATTTTTTGTTGGTATTCTTTTTTATCTCTTGTCCTCTTGCTACACTCCATGATGAAGAATTCCTGAAAGGAAAGAGAGATCCCATGGTCTTGACAGAAGGATAAAACTTAAATATTTCTGTTCATTCTGACTCAGTGTTATGAATTTAGTAGTAGAAAATTCTGTGTTATACTATTTCAGTATGATGTAAGAGACTAACTGCTAGCTTTACAGCTGCAAAAGAAGTTTGTATAGCAAAGATGTGAAGATGAAGATTTTTTTCAGAAATATTGATAGTCTCTTGAAAATATTAGGTTCATTACTGCCTCTGGCAAAGTTTAGCACAGCCTCAAGGATACTCTAAAATCTGCTGGTTTGTAAATGCCTCCAGGGGCTACTGTGCTAAAGTGCAGAACAATAGGGCCCTGCCCTTGGCGTTTGACATGTAGGAGGGAAGATAAGAAGAGTAAGATGAAACTAAAGATCAAACAGTTAATGCAAGGATCAAAAACCAAGAAATTCTTAATCTATATCAGAAAGGGGGCAACTGAGAGAAAGTTAGTAGGTCTGTCTGAGAAGTGATGAGGGAAAGGAAACAATTAAGGAAGAAAAGATATCAATGAAAACTGCAGTTTCTGTGTTAGTCTGCCATACTGTATATAGAGTTGCTCAGACTCTATCTCTTTTCTAATAATAAAGACTCTCAGTGAATTAAAATACCAGTTGATAAATACAACTTTGAACCTTGATATAATTTTTCTTTTTTAATGTAATTTCTGCAGAAGCAGAGCATAGATGTTGTAAAGCTGCTATAAATATTCATATTAAAAACAAATGATGTCCTTAAGAAGTAAGGTAAGTGTTGGCATTGTGTTTTAAAACTCTGTTAGAGGTTATCCAGGCAGTTACATAATTATTGAGTCTTACTTACAAACTTACTGAAATGTTTTGAAATTATTTTTGTTAAAAATGCAATTATAAGGAAATGTAGAAAATTGTTATACTGTTATCTGACATTTTCTCTTTGATAACAGAAACATCATAATTCAATGTTCTTTTACCAGTTTTTGAAAGCTAACAAGCCACCTGGGACTGACCCTGATTAATAATGTTTAATCATTATTAATAATAAAAAAATAATGTTACTGCTTAATGCAGAGCAACAGTTTGACCACCACTTTTATAAGCAAAAACCAAAATAAGATGAAGAAAAATAAAATAAAAATTAGAAGACCTGAAGGAAAATACAAGGCAAGATAACATACCCCTTTGTCACCTCTGCAGTTAGATTTCTTGTGTAGGATAGCTCAGACTAAGGTTGCAGGAGGGGTTAGGATGTGCACCTTGCAAGTCCTGAGAAAATGCCCTTACTACTAAACCAGGAAAATACTTTCTGTTAATCCCTCAGTGAGAAGTTTTACTTTGTATACAAAGCTGAAGCTTTTAGAAGGAAGTTCAAGGGAACTGTGCTTCAGAATATATTATTCCTCTTGGAAGAGGGCTGCAGTGGCTCAAACATCAACTACAATGGTATGAAACTGAGTCTTCCGGGAAATAATAAGTACAGATACCAGGCTTCTGATGTAAAAGGGTTAAGCACAGGTAACTCACAATGCACTTGAAAAAGGGAAGTGCACCTGGCACTATTCCATGTGAAAATTTAACATTCTTCTCATCCCACAAAGCTCATGTAAATTGTTATGCTGAAGTGGTTTTTTTTGATTCCACTAGGAAGATAAAAATGTTATGTTTACGTAAGAATATCTTTTCAAGATCTGCTTTTCAGATGGTGGTACAGCCCTGTGTGATTCCTGTCAGAAAAATAACAATTTATTCTCCAATTACAAGAAATATAGTAGAAGGCAGTGGCTATCCTGCTGAGGGGCAGCACTGTTAGATGTTACATTGCCAGTTTCTGCTGATGACAAATCATAGTTTTCTATTAACATCACCAGAATGGTTTGTCTTGTTAGCACTGTTTTAAAAAAATCATGAATTTGATATTATACAGGCATCTGTATCTGGCCTGACCTACTATCTGCTATTTTCACAAAACAAAGAAGTATCTGTGTTTATGCACAAGATTAAAGCTAGAAACTTAAAATGTTATAATCTTAACAGTTATTATCTCTGATATATATATATATTTATATATTTGACTGACTGTACTATGTTAAAATTACTGGAAAAATTCCTTAGGCAAAAAACACATGGTGGGTATAATAATCAATGTTGTTATCATCTCATTAATTGCACATACTACCTGCATTAATAGAAATAAAGCCTAGGAGAAATACATGCCAGGGAAAAAGCCATCTTCAATCTGCCTTTTAGTGTATCTCTTCAGACATGGATTTTCCTAACATTTATTAGTAATATCCCCTATTACATTTGTGAAAGACAAAAACTGTTTTTCTGCTTTGTCTCAAAGCCTAGTTCGGGAGGCCTTTCTGGTGATAAGACTCTAATGTAGCTGGCAACCCTTTGTGTACAATCTTTACATCTGAAAGCACATCTTTGGAGGTGTTTTGCTTGGGAGTGCTTACTTGCCAACGATCTGGCCTGTGACTGGATAATTGGTATGGGTGATTGGGGAATGATACCATTGTATCCTGTGAAGGCAAGATACAATTTGTCATTTCTCCTCCACCTCTCATCTGCTGGCAAGGCCCGGAAAATGGGAACAAAGAAGTTCCTATGGAGAACAAAATGCCAGGAGCTGCCTGTCCAAAAAGAGCTGACTCGACCACCTTGGACTTATGTATAAGTTATACCTTTGTTAAGAATTTGGAAAGAAAAAAAGGGAAAGAAAAAAAGAAGTCATCATCATCAACCAAACAACAGAATTTTCAATGATCCATCACTACTGCAGATCAGCACCTGACCTGAAAACCTCTCTGGACCCACAGTGATGATTCTCTCTCTTGCTTTCTACAAAGACTCCCTGCTTTATTATTATTATTGTTATTTCTTATTGCCCATCTTCCCTTCCCCATATCCTTAAGCAACTAGGATTTGTAATAAACTGGTTAAGCTGACATTTGACCCGTCTTGTCTTAATCTCACTGTCAGGTATACAAATATTAAAAAGAACCTCTTTTTCCTCCTATAAATTGGAGTGAGAAAACATTAGAATACAAATTTCATTAATTAAATAAGACAATTTAATAATAATAATAATAATACTTACGACATTACCACATTTATATGATTATCACTATTTAATCCTGAACTCTACTGCTAACCAATACAAATCTAACAGTTAAAAGATTCTGTTTAACAAAAATTTCTTTATTTATTTGTATTTATTTTTCTTTTTAATCTAACAATTCTGGACCCCAAAGGTTAACTTTTGTACAAGGGGTAGAAACCATCCTTTGTTTTGATCTCTTTTTGTTCAATCAGTTCACCTTATTTAATGCTAATATTGATCTACAACTATCCCTGAGTAACAAATTTGAAGTTTGGGGGTAAAATAGTCTTCTGACTGGGTCATTTATTTTTTTGAAAAAGTATCTACAAAAGATACTGCACACAGTAACTGAAAGGAAAAGAGAGAACTGAAAACTTTTAATGGGAATCCAATCCTTCTGTTGAGAGGTTGGACAGGTCATCTCCCTTAACAAGAGAGAGAGGAAGTATTCATTCCTTTTAAACAGACACTGGCAAGGACAAAATGTGAAACAGTTTTATTAAAGGAAAGACTTGAAATTCTTAAACTAGAGTAATTAAAAACAAGACTGGGATACATGGATAGTACTTAAACACAGTGAAATTGACATTGTAATGTGTAGCACAAGTTAACTGTTCACAGTCAGATAAGTGATGTCATTTTCTATAGCTGAATTACAAGAGTCTTCTGGTAAATATGTTTGTAGTACCTTATCTCACATTATGCATTACTGCTCAAATGGTGTTTACCAGACACATCTTCAAAAATTTGAAAGAAATTTTGTCTCTAAAGTATAATTTGGAGCTTTGGTTTTGGAAATGGTGGTTTTACATCCTGGCTTCCTCAAACCTGAGTGCTTCTTGGTTTTGCAGGTCATCAGTTAGATTAAGGACAATCACTGAAGAAGTTTCTTCTTTTTCATCAAGCAAGGGAGTTGAAATATGAAGAAAAGTGTCTGTATTGAGTCCTAGGTAAACTACTACCCAAGAACACTGTCTAAGAAGAAAAACCCTTCCTTTGGGCACATAAGTGTGATCCAGATGGAGTCACTTAAATGTTACTCAGAAATGAAAGCAGTTAATAAATATATGTAAGGGATCCCAGAAATCTTTAGTGAATATATTGCCGTATATCCTTGGAGCATTCAAATGGATTTCTTTCCAATTTTTAGGAAAAATTCTTCAGCAGCCATGAGAGGACAAAGGAATGATACCAAAGTAAAGTACACTTATGTTAACCACACAGTTTTCCTTCATTCTTTACTGGCATCTAATACTGTGAAAATTCTTCAGTGCAAGGACTTAGACAGGCAATACAGGTTTCTAGTTTGAGAAGCTTTGTAATCACAATGAAATGATCTTGAAAGGATTTGAAATAGAAAAGTTACAGAATATCTGAAAAGCCATAGTAAACATTTTTATATAGTTGTGTTACAGACAATTACATACAAGTCAGCTTTGTTTAATTCCTTTTGGTGTTGTGTGAGCAGAAAGTTATTTCATGTGTAGACCTTTATCTTGCAGCTCTGGTGTCCTCATCTACCAAAGAGTACAGTAAAACTAAAATGAGACAGAGAAAGGCGGGGGAAGGAACAGGGACAGGGATGGGGACGGGGGGGGGGGGACGGGGAGATGGGGAGAAGGGACAGGGGGGATGGGGGGGAAGGGACGGGGGGGGGGGTGTTATAAAAGCTAGAAATGCTTCTCTTGAAGAGATATTAGATTTTAAATCTTTAACATGGAGAAGTACCTGAAGGGATATGATCTTGATGTATAAAATTATAAAAACCATGAATAAGCAAGTTAGGGAACAATTATGCACTAGTTTTGTTAAACAAGAACAAGGGACACTAAATGAAATTATAATCAAGAAAATTTTCAGCAAACAAAGGGAAGTGCTTTTTCACACAGTGTGCAATTAAATTACAGAACTCATAGCCACAGGATGTTGTGAAGGCCAAAGATATAAATGGATTCAAAAAGTGATTATAAGTATGAAAGGAAGTCCATCAAAGAGCATTAAAAAAAGGTGATACCCCATGTGAGTCAGAAAACACTTCCACACTACAGCACCAGAAGATAAGATTTTGTATTTGCTTTGTTCATATACTCCCCCTTTCCCAAGCGTTTGCTGGTGATATCTATCAAGGAGAAGAAGAAGGCGTAGTTACTTCTTCCTGAATTTTTCTTAATCTGTCAATCTGGAAGTACTTTGGTGGCCAAAACAGAAGTGTCAGGTCATCGCTGATAAAAACCATACCTTCTTCTCTCTCAGGAGAGGGATTCCATCAGGACTCTGTCAGACTCAGGAGTCTGAGACAGTATTGGTCTTGTGCAGTATAGCTGTTTTGCCACAACCACAGCAGGAAAAGCTAAGCAAATACTGTCTGCCCAGACCTTTTGGAGAGGTTTTCTCTACAACTGACTGCAGAAAGTACAGTACAGCCATGATACTGATACAATGAAATGGTACAAATCTTACTATGTCCAAATGATCACAGCTTCTAAGAATAACTGATATATAGAATTTTCCTTAAAGATTTTCATCAGCAAGAAAGAAGTATAGCACTTAACAATATTTAAGCACTAGCTAGTCTTTTGAAACACACTTATTTGAATCAAAGCTCATTGTATTTCAATAGTCTCTCCTTTCAACTTCCCTTCTCTTTCCTCTTTTCTCTTTTCCCTTTTTTCTTTTTTTTTTCTTTTTTCTTTTTTCTTTTTTTCTTTCTTTCTTTCTTTTTTCTTTTCTTTTCCTTTCACTTGATCTCACTGTCCATGTAATTGATGAAGATACTGAAGAGTATCAGTACCAGTACTGACCCCTGATGGACACCACCCATTACTGATTTCCATCTGGACATTGAGCCATTGACAACTACTCTCTGGATATGATCTCACAACCAGTTCCTCATCTATGGAACAGTCTACCCATCAAATGCATATCTTTCAAATTTGGTAAGAAGGATGCTACAGAGGACCATGTCAAAGGCCTTACTGAAGTTCAGATTGATGACATCAGTGGCCATTGTCAACTGACGCAGTTGCACCATCACAGAAGGCCGCTAGGTTGGTTAGGCAGAATTTTCCCTTGGTGAAATCAAGCAAAGTTTCACCTCCCCATCTTCCATGTGCCCCAGCATTGCTGCCAGAAGGAGCTGTTCCACAATCTTTTCCAGAACAGAGGTGAGGCTGGCAGATCAGTCGTTCCTGGGGTCATTATTTTTACCCCATTTTTTTAACCCCCATTTCAAGTTACCAAGGACTTCACCTGATTGTTATGATCTTTCAAATATCATTGAGAGTGGCTTGTTGACTAAATCACCCAGTTCCTTCAGGTCTCTGGGATGCATGTCACTGGAACCCATAGATCATCAGGTAATCCTGATTGTGAATCTGATCTTGTTTACAACAGACGAGACACTACTTCCCCAGTCTCCACTTTCCAGACCATCCGCTCAAGGTGTATGTGAAGAGCATTCATCAGTGAAGACTATATGTATATACAGGAATTTACGTCTGTGAGTAAATAGTGTAGTTTGGTGGATTAGGTATATGTAAATTCATAAATACATACACAAAGAAGTACAGATTCTCACATATACTCTTATAACCCATTATGTTAAAATGTACAAAAATTTAACCTAAAATTAAAACACTCTTAAAATTTCATAAGTGTGAAGATGTTTCTGTTTGTTTTCCCACAAGCATATACCTGCATACACTGTTTGTAGAAGGATTATCTACTTTTGCAGACTTCATTTAGGATGCCTAAATTCTGTCAGGTGATTTTCAGAGCAACACAAAATAAACAGTCTCAGGTTTTTGACATCAGCTTGCATATTATTTTGAGATAAAATCATAGAAATAGTGGTGCGTTTGTTATTTCCACAGATAACAAAATAATGGGAACTAATGTAGATACATTGCACAGGAAACCAAACACATCTGATACACACTGGATAGAATAATTCAAGTTGTCCTGATTCAGTGACCTACCTAAAAGTGTGACATATCATTTTCTTTCCCTATTTAGAACAATCATTTCAGCTAAAACTATGATTTTTTCTTTATGTTCTGTACAGCTACCTCACATTTTTCTCTTTATGTTGAAGAAATACAAAGTTTAATTTGACAAACAAGGAGTCAGTATGTCTAAATGTAGCACTGTTTCAAATTCTGTGTTATAATATTGCAAAATCATTTGAAGAGCCATAATCACAGTAACTTACAATGTCTATTATCATATATTAAAAATATAGTATAAAACTGCCCCAGTGCTTCTTTTTCTGTATTGACGAAAATATTAAAAACAACCATATAAACATAATATTAAACATCCCACATGCTCTTCAATAAAGACTTTCTAATCTGTGAGTAAACATGAACATACACAGACTCTGAAGATCTTCTTAGGGATATGGAAAACAATCCGAAGCCTCCATTGCATTCAACAGCCATGAAATGGATTGTCATCTGAAACAAATGTTGTCGGTCCTGAATAATTAACCAAAGCAATTTTATTATACAACCAAATATAAATGCAGACCATAATGAGACATTTAAGCAAATGTGCTTTCATTCTTTTAAGAGAAAATATTTCTATTGCCATAGAAATAAGTTAGAGAAAACACGTAGGAGTGTAATATTCACCAGTACTGGGCTTTTAACATAACACTACTTAGATAAGTGCTATGAAAAGAAACACAGAAAAACCATAATGACTATAAAAATAACAGAGATTGAGAGAAAGAATTTTAATTAGAAGCTGAAGAAACTAAAGAAATTGACAAAGCAAAAAAAAAAGTACTACTTTGACATAATAATGTTCAATTCCCAGAGATAATGTTCCCTAGAAGGAGGTATAACTGGGACACAATTATCATTGTCAGTGGATATAATTAGAAAAAAAAATAAAATAAAGAGTAGGTACTTCTAATGTTAAAGATGCACCTGTATGCATATTTTTCTAAGTGTGCACATGTGTTAAGTGAAGTAAAAATTACATTCTGGAGTACATTGTTCATTACTTTAATAAATAGCATTTTTAAAGTATGTTTGTCATGGTCTGTAAAAAGAAAGCTTCCCAAAGCCCAGACAACCACTGTATTTTCCTAGAATTTCCCCACAAAAATCCATGAAAAATCAGTGCTCACTTGAGAAATCACTTTGTACAACTTTCACCTTGATCGAGTTTCTCACTTGCAGAAAGTTAAATTATGACATAAGGTAGCATATCTAATCATGTCGAAGTTATGTTGAAGCAGACACTCATCTCATGTTGTCTCATCTGTTTCTGGAAAAAAAAAATGTACTTCTCATGGAAGGAAATACGACAGCTTCCCCATGGATGTAAGCGGTAGTGACAAGACCGAATTTCAATATTAAAGAAATCTTACAATACATCTTGCGTCCGTGATCAAATTAGCAGGAAAAGAGGCACAGAAAAAATACAAGCTAAGGAAGTCCTGAAATGAGGAAGTGTCAAATCTAGTTTTGGCTTCTTTCAACAAAGTAAGCAGTACTAAATTTAAGTATGCTTTTTTGGAAATTGATATATTTAATCACATAGAGACGGCATGATATACCTCTCATACACCTTATAACTCTCACACATCTTAAGACTTATCTACACCTATAGCATATCTTAAATATGCTTAAATCTTCTTCGAAGAAAAGACATTGACCCTTGTAGGAAGTACAATTGATTAGGTTAGACAATTTGATTAAAATTACAATTAATTATTATAATTAATTTTATTTTAATGGGAATTTGAACTATTATCTGTAAAATTACTGTGATAATCTCATAAATCTTTATTTTCTGCAAGCCTCCACCCTGCGCCCTCCCCCGGCAGCATGATAGTTAACTTAAATGCAAGTGACAGCGAAATTACAGAGCAATAATTAGTGAGTGAAATGGTTGGTAGATTTAAACTGTAGTTGCTAAAAAGCCTCTGTTTCCCTTTTTAACAAGTTTAACAAATACTAAAAGAATGTAGTATTTCCTATAATTATTTTAGGGATGCTTTTTTGTTGACTAAACCTAGCTATCCAGTAAATAAATTGTGAAAACACCACTGTTTCAGTGTTTCGACTGTTAGCATATGTTCTACCAGTCTAACAAGAAAGATAATCTTCTACGTACCACTATTCTTGCATTTCCTGTATTAATGCCCCTCTTTCACAATTCACAAAATTCTCATAGTATTTCGGTTGTGGGTCCATGCAGTATCCAAATACTCTGAAAAAGATATTGATAAATATGTAGAGCGACTTAAAGAAATATTAAATTTCTCCCCCTTTACTCTGCCCTGGTGAGGCCTCACCTGGAGTACTGTGCCCAGTTCTGGGCTGTCCTCAAAAGAGTCCAGCAGAGGGCCACAAAGACGATAAAGGGCATGGAAGACCTCCCTACTGGGGAGAGGCTGAGACCTGGGTCTGTTCAGCCTTGAGAAAAGAAGACTCAGAGGAGATTTGTTCCACATCTATAAATATTTATGGTGTGGGAGGCAAAGGGATGAGGCTGGACTCAGCAGTGTGCGATGATAGGAGGAGGGGAAATGGACACAAACTGATGCATAGGAAGTTCAGCACTAATGTGCATGGAAATATCTTCACAGTGCAGTGATGGAGCACAGGCACAGGCTGCCCAGAGAGGTGGTGGAGTCTCTGGAGATGTTCAAGACCCACCTGGATGCCTACCTGTGCAACCTGGGCTAGGGAGCTGCTTTGGCAAGGAGCCTGGACTACATGATCTTTAGGGGTCCCTTCCAGCGCCTACAATTCTGTGATTCTGTGTGAATGGAGGCTCACCTCCTCTATACTCAAGAATAGTTACATTTTTATATAAAAGTTATGTTTTTAGAAGAAAAGAACAAATGGAACTGGAAGAAGGAAGATATTTTTTTTTCTCAATATCTGCTATTTAAACTGTCTTCATCTATCTAAAACAATCATTTTTTTACCCTCTTAATTTCTTTAAGTAATATACACTGTCAATATGTACATATATCAATTACAGAATGATAAATTAATACAAGCTATGTGCCGACTATATTTTTTCAAAGGTGTAAATACTATTTGGAAACATGTACCAGATGATGCTGAATATTTTGAACACTGAAAAATACTTTCAATGGTTACCTAATATCTGTGTGAGTAAAAATGATTTTCTAAGTCTCTTTCTGACATGGAAAAAGTATTAAACTATTTGGAATATCAAAAACTTACTGATAAAAATTTTATAAATAATGTCTGTACTATTAGATATACTCAAGTGTTGGATCTTAATCCATTATATATACTGAGCTTTTATTTTATTTTATTTTTTTTTTGGGGGGGGGGGGAGGGAAGGTTGTGGCAGGGCAGATAAGGGCAAAAATACATTATTCTTGCCCCATCCAAAGACTTTAAAATAATGATTTTATTTTAAACCAATCTTTATTTCCCCATACAGCTTTTTAGGTGGTAGTTTGTTTTTCTGTTGTGCTTCTTTTAAACTCCAGCTAGAAACTCAGCTGTCTTTGTAACTAGTAGGTGATTAAATGGTCTTAGAACTACAGCATAGCTACAGATTTCAATAAGTGAAGCATTAGCTTGTCATAGCTCTCAGTTTCTCTTAAGAATGAAACTAGCTGTAATGACACTAAAATGCAATAAAATTGCAGCTTGTAGATAGATAAGAAAAATGTTTTAGAATACAATTTTCAATATACTTCAAAACAAATGGTACAAAAATGAGTATCTTTAACAACCAGTAATTAATGTGATATTTCTGTGTTTTTAGAGAGATTTCCTTTTATATCTGTTTGCAAAATTGCTTTTAGATAATGTTGACTGAAAAAAAAAAACATTACATATGAAAAGTAAACTACTGCAGTTTTTATAGACTGTTTAGACTGACCAGGTGAAAAGGTATATTTACAAAATAAATATGTAATGCAAAGCATATAAGCTGCACAAATCTGAAAAAGAAAGACAGTCACAGCACTCTGTTGCTCACTATGTGCACTTCAGGTGTCTGCATCTGAAAATATTTAATGGTTGTGAAAAGTTTTAGATAGGTTTTTATCCCTATCACAAGGTACGTATATTATGCTTTAGAAGATGGAGAGTGACCAGAAAAGAACAAAAAAAATGTATTTTGGTCCTCAAATCCATTCATGTTAATGACTTGTCAGGATCTGAAAAAGCTTTTTGATAACTATTGACCTAGGATAAATGTTTTTGTTAAACAAAATTGATAATTAGTGTAATGGTTAGAGCTCTTCCTGGCCTTCTTTTGGCTAATTACATGCTAACTTGGTAAGATATACTTAAATAACAAAAATCATATATGATATAAGCTAAAAAGTAGTAAAGTTTTGTTATAATTTCACCATTCCTTAACTTCATAGAAGTAGAATAGTTGATTGGCTATACACAATTGTCTAGGGTCATATCAACTGTTGCTCTCACTCATTTCTAAAATCTTTGGAGAGGTGGGTTTCCCACACATCCTTTGCTTTGTCAGTTGCCTGGTAGCAGATAGGAAAACCTGAAATACTCTTGGGAGCTTCTGAGTTTTTTAAATGATGCCAGAAACTTGACTTTAAGAATGTCAGTGGTTTACAAGGTGGTTCGGCTGAATCAAGACTGATAAGGACAAAGAAATAATGTATTTAGTTATTTAGTCACACGTTCTTCATATTTTGTGTGTGCAATCTGTCTGTGGATCCTGATGGAAAATAAATCTCAAAGTACAGTTGTCAAAAGTGTTTGCTTGAAATTTAGAGATTGATTCTTTTATCCAACTCTCCTAGGATATTTAGGATCTCTTATATGGCTGTTTTTACAAGTCTGTGATTTAGTGGAAAATGTTTTTTGATATTTGTTCTGAGAGCACCAAGGCCATAAAGAGAAACATATACAAAGACCAAGTAATTTTAAAAATTCACTGTAGAAAATTAAATTTTTTTTTTCACCATGGAAATCCATAATTGTGCATACTGAATCAAACACATTCTCAATATGAAGAGTAATACAAAATATTTTTACATGAAATTACTTTGCTTATTCTTTGAAGAATGAAAGTCCTTTCTTGCATTAAGTCCTGGGGTATATTTGATGGAGTGAGAACTTCTTTCCAGTAAAAATGGTGCACTGCCTTCTGGTGCGGAGAAAGTTGCAAGTATTCCACAGAACAAAACAAAGCAAAACAAAACACTTTGCAGATAAGATAGAGATGTGAAATATCTAGGGTTCTAAGTCAAGACTAAGATAAATGTATACAATACAATTCTCATGTAAATTGAAGTAGTAAAATGTATCAGTGCAATGAGAAAGAAAAAAGAATACCTTTTTGTACATAATTTACTTCCTTGCACTCCTCTGAATTTCATTCTAACAGGGAGGAAATTTAGGCTTTAATTCTGCTTTAGTGTAACTGATGAAAATGTTGATCTACATTTACCATCAAATGCCCTAAGTAGAATTCATTCAGCTGGGTCTGTAGCAGGAGAGCAAATATGTAGCATGAATCATTATCCATAAGCAAAAAGTAGAGTGAATTAGTTATACACCCTGTCCTGCAAAAAAATGAAATAAAATAAAAATAAGAAAGTTGTGCTGTTGGGACTATAAGCTGAAATAGAGCAGGAGCTGTAAATGGTGATGCTAAACCAAGATTAAAGCTTTTTTGTACTGTTTTACACTTCTGATAGTTAAATCTTGTTTTCATGTAATTAATTTTGTTAGGTTGGGGCAATAATTATTCTCATCAGCATAATACTGTATTTTATAGGCTGCAGAAAAGAAAGAGAACTGGAATGTGGTATCTGCAGTAAGGATAGCACTTCATCTTTTTGTTGTTCTTCTAATTAGTATCTTGAAATTTGACTAATAATGAATTCTACCACCTGGGTTTTTAGTGAGGTAGGAAAATATTCAAGTCCCCTCCCCCTCAAAATACTGGGAAACAAGCTGCATCTGTGAACTTGAATAACTTATATTTGTGGCATATATTCTTATGCTTAAGAAACTTACTCTCTAGATGAATATGAATTAAGGTAGATTCTAGATGAATTCTTCAGGTGTTCAATGAATTGTTCAGATGCATCTTCTTTATGAATTATTTTAAATCAGTATTACAAAGGCATCACCTACAAAACCAACAAAACTAGTAACAATACAGACCTTGTAAACATTTTGAGACTAGCTGCAACTTTGATATATCTTCAGACTTTACTGAAAACTCTTTCTTGAGAAAAATAGAATTTCCTTCAAAGTTTTAAGTTACATTTTCAGAATGAAATGTGGTGGTTTATACTTTTCATTTTGTTTCATTGGATCCCCTAACTGTACCTGTTTACTCACAGAACAAGTGATTCAATTGAAAACACATTTTAAAATTATGTCTTATTCGTACCTCAAACATCTGCAGAACACTCTAGTCTCTGACCTCTGTTCCTGGCTTTGTCTCAATGTTCAGCTCCTGAGGAGGATTCCTGCCTCTCTGAAGTGCTTAAGCGATAAATAGGACCAGAACTAGCAGACAAATGTTTAGAATCAGGTTTAATATATAGCTTACATTTATCACAGTGTTCATTTTATATTAATTCCTTCTCTTATTAAACATTTATAATGTAGTGGTGCTTAGAGACCATCAGGCACTGGAAAATGTATAGAAATAGAATTCCTTTTCTAGAAGAGTGGGTGTAATAAGTGGATAGAACAAACATATTGAGCAAGGGCACGTGTGTTGAGACATGGCAGTGAACTCAGATTAACTCAGTGAACAACTGGTTACAATCCTATCCTGAGATGGTTCCTGTACATACAATGTGCAACAGTTACATTTCACTATATAAAGTTTATGTGTCCACGTGTGCGTTATAATAAAGACAGGTTTTGAGAGATAATGATGTTGTAGTGGCAGTTCTGCAGAGGATTCAAAAATCTGTATGCCTCTGGAAAAGTGCCTAGAGCTAAAAGATTTTCTTAGACTGAGACTAACCTGCTCTACTTTATTATTAATGCTATGCCAAATGCAGATACCAATATGTATTTTCATCTTCTGATTCATCTCATTAAACTGTATATAACAGAAAATAAATTACGTGCACAAAAACAGACTTTTCAAGGGCAAATATATTATCACAATACCTAGGGAAAAAAAAAAAAAAAAAAAACTTAATTTAAAAAAATCATTACAAAATGTTAAAATGTAGCTTTGCTCAGATGATACTGACATTTTACCAGTGTGGAACCTTGAACAGTTCCCTATTAGACAAAATTATTTATGCTTTCTCTTGAAAGATCAGAGAAAAAAAAGTTCGCTCTCTCCAATAAAAACCATTAGTTTGTTGGGAAAATTCCAGACCAAGGCTACTTTACCTTTGCTGCAGCAGAGGCTTCATGCTGAGACTAGAGGTGCCTGATTGACCCATCATCGCTGCTGGAAGCCTCTACTCCACTGATAACCTTGACTTGTGCGACCTCAAAATAAATGCTGATATTTTGCAATTCATGACACAAAGGAAAAAGAAAAATGAAAATGGAATATATGATTAGGAATATAATTTTCAGTTACTGCTGTCTCCTGAATGCTTTGACTCCTAGTACAAGCAGTTTCAAAGCAGCTATATTTTGCTGAAAACCTTTTTCTTGGTAAAATAGACTAATGAGAACTTGGATTTAAGCCATTTTTTTCCTCTTTCAATGGCATGTAAAATGAAAAGAATTCTGTGTTGCATATAAGTACTTGTCCTCCAAAAACCCATAGGGAATCTAATTAATATATTGCCAAGGTCTTCATCAGATGTGACATAGCTCCATTATGACTAATGGAAAATGAGCGGATTTACATAAGTTGAATATCAATTTGAATTTAAAGATGATTGCAAAAAATGCTGGAATTTGCTCTGTTGTGGAATTAGGAAAATGTAGAGCCATTTAAAATTGACAATGAAAATAAAGCAATAAGTGGATTACATACAGTTTTTACTAATTCTCGTACATACACAGATATGCTACACTCCTCATCAAGATTTTTTTTTTAAATAAGATCTACATAGTGCTTACTAAGTTTGTGATATTGAGATTTAGCTTTACGAAGAGCAACTGCTTCAGACAAGCAAGCTGATTCTAGATCATGAGCATACATGCAGACATTTGATACTATTTCTCTAAAAATAAATATTTCTGAGAGACTATTAGTTCCTCTAGTACTTAGATTCAGTCTCTCTGACTGCTCTGTCATCACCAAAGAAGTATACCTGGCTGATGCTGGATCCCAGAAAATTAATTTTCTGCTTAGTCTGTGATGTTACAAATACCTAATTCAGCTTTTGATTAGCACACCCAAGGAGTTTTTTGTATAAACTGCTTCAAAGATACGTTAGAACTCTGAGACTAAGTAAATTTCTGTAAAGATAGCAAAATTATACTGTTCTAAAATAGCCACCAATGTAAGGAGGAAGCATACTGTCTCAGATTCTCCTGTTTTTCCTTCCCATGTCACATTTTCCTTTTCAAAGCCAAAAACAAACAAACAAACACAAACAGCTTATTATTTCCTTCCTCTCTTGTACCTATTATCTGAATAAAATTTTCTCAAAGGGCTATGTAGAAATGCTATTGCTAAACATAATTCTGCTAAGAACTTTTAGTATTAAAGTTGTGTGAAATACTAGACTGAAGCGAGAAGCAGAAGACAAATACCTCATTTTGTGTGAAAATGCTGCAAATATAATTCAATAAATTTGGTGTTCAGTCAAAGGTCAGGATTCCTTCGTTATTCTGTTTACTTTGTTCTGATGCACCAGTTTGATACTTTTTTGTTCTAGCTAAGAGTAGCTTTCTGAATTTCAGTGTTTATTTGACAAAATCTTATATTTCTCTGCTTGGGAATTTCATTAAGAATTTTAATAATAGTATCTATGAAGGGACTTCTTTAAGTTACTAGGTATTTCTATCAGTACAGATTACATTTTAAAACATACCTCCTATTTCTGCAGTGTTGACATTGTTTAAAGGAACTGATATTTATTTCAAGCCTGCTTCAGCCACTGTTATCACCATAAATCTTGGCTGAAGATCTATTCACCATTGCTGTTCCTTGAATTATTCTGGAGCAATAGGTCTAGCACAGGTTGTTAAAACACACAAAAAATTGTATTTGACTTTCTGAGTACAAGTTAGACCCTTAATTAAGGGATGTTGCAATAGTTATCTTAGTGCTCTTAGACAGCCCTTTGTTCGTTTGTATGTTCTGATTAATTTCTTTCTGCTCTAAGGAATTCTTTGCTGCATCACAAATTCCAGAGGGCATTTAAGTTTCACTTACATTCAGCTTTACAACTTTTCCATCTCTGGTGTTGTACTCTTAACCTCTAGATATCTCAGAAAATATTAAACTCAAATGCACAACATAATGCCATTCCTGGGGCCATGCTGTGAGTCTTGCTTAGGTTTAGTAGGCAAAGGAGAACTCAGGGCAGAAATCTACCTGAGGCAGTAGTTTTTTTTCACTTGACTGACTGATTTTGGCAGGCAGAATGGTTTGAAACATCATTCAGAGACAGCATCAAGATCCCATTCTGGAGACATTAGTTACTCTCATCTTGCCAAAGAACCAAGTTGCCTTTTTCCAGTTCTCAGCTTATGTCCTGTTCCCAGTATAATCTCATTCTTTTGATTTTCTGTCCTCTTCCATAGGACCAGCTCCCTGAACCTAGACATCACACTGTATTGTACTGACTCTCCAAATTACATTTTACATTAATATATCTATAAGCCCTGGGCTCTAGGTAGTTGGTTCTGGGTTATATCTAGTATATCATGACGTAATGATCTGTGGAAACTGAGCCTCAGTACCTTTGGGTAGTTTGTAATATTACATTGTACTTCTTTAAACAGTGGAGTTCATTTTTCTGTCACACACTGAAAACTTAGTCTTCACTCTTATCTTAATTTTGAACCAAATTTTCTTATTTCTATGTACTCCTCCATGATCACATGATGCAATGCTCTGTCTCTATTGCCACATAAATAAGTACAATGTTAAAATAATTATATACAATTGTTTTCTTTAGTTGGTTTAATATCTGTAAAACTCAGGCATCGTTAATTACCTGGACTGTGGTCATAGCACTTTTATTTACTTCTTTTGGTTTTCTTGCCTCGAGGTCTTTCTTTTTTCCTCAAAATATGGATTTGAGGATTAATTCTTTACTGTTTTCTGTGACCTTATGTAACAGAAAGTGTCAAAATTGATGCGACAAAACTGTTTCTCCAAGCCCCACTGTACCTTCTAAATATTTTAAATACCCTGGGCAGGAAACACAAAGCAATGTAGAGTACTTTCATTTGATGGGTGTGAATTATAAAATAGCTCCCACTTTTCCTAGTTTTTTTTTTCCTGACACCCTAGCTGAGATCTAAGAACTCTTAACAAAATTTGCCTCTTAAATAAATCTGCTTTACCTATAAAATGAGAGAATTTTAGACAGGTGGTCATTTAGAATCTACTGTTTCTCTGGGGAAAGACAAAGACAAAAAGAAAAGGAAAAAAATAGTTTGACAACTTTTTTGTCATTCTCTATATATATTCTTTTATTCAATGAACTTTGAATCGAAACTGCTAAATAACTGAAAGGAAATCTACAACTATAACTACAGAATTATAATTTATGGTAATACCTTATTAAGCTGATTTGATGTATTCATTGCAAGAAGATGATAAATTGACACTGTTGGATTCTTTGTAATAAAGCCAGAATATAAACAGGAGTAAATGCATTCCAATGATATTATAAAATCACGTAATAGACTGGAAAGTCACAACAGCTTTTTGTTTTGCGTACCCATACAGGTCTTTCACACTGTATTAATTTAACAGCTAATATATATCAATCTGAAGTAAGCATATTCAAATGAATGAACCCAAAGTGATGGATAATTTTGTTCAAGTTTCCCCACATGGTATGGTATATATGATAAAACTTGTTACCGTTCTTTATATAAACAATACTTTAAACATTGTTTGCAGATTATGTCATATCAGGATAACTTTCCATACTTGTTTTTCAAGAGATTACTGTTTTTGACTGTGGCATTCCAGTTGTTAGGATGCCTGAGACGGAGTAATTGTTTAGACCAAATTGGTCTTCTTTCCAATGAGAATGCCCTAAAATTACCGTCAAACAAAAATCTCGACTAAGGTAATCTTCAGACAAGACTTATGTTTATCTTGGAGTGCTCTGTATTCTAACAACATATGTCTCTGTTTTTGCACCTTTTACACAGACCAGGAAAAAAAATAAAAATTAAAAAAATCAGGCATGCATTTAGAGAACAGTTCCTACCAATTTAGAAGTCTGGACTCGCAAATCTCATGTATGGGTGTACAACCTATGTTCCCAAGTTTGACTACACCTGAAGACCCCTTGAATGTGTCCCACCCCATTCCCTATAGTTTTTTTCACTCAGCAAGAAGATAGCAATGATAGTGCATTTCACTGACAAAAATTGGGTGCACCAAAACAATTTATAGAGTAGGTAATTACAAATTCTGAGAAAGGTAAATTGGTAAATTAGTTTAGGAAAGGTTATACAACCCATGAGACAGGGTCTGAGTGGGGAAAAGTGGGACTTCCAGCATTTGGGATCTGAGGCTGGCTGAGGGAAGTGACAAAAGCTGTCCTCCAGTGTCCTTACTTCATATTCCTTTTACATATGGTTTGTCATGATAAGCAAAGAAGAATGGGCCAACTATTACAAAGTATGCAGGCTAAAATATAAGTGAGGATGAGAAAAAATGCATGACTTTGAAGAAAGGCAGAGAAAATTCCATTGGTTCCTTAAGATCCCATTTTCAATTCTCAAAATATGTTAATCATCACATGGTTTTATGGCCTCAGTTTTTTATCAAAGGCAATACTTTCTCTTTTCCTTGTCAACTTCTGGATAGCTCAGGCCCTTGACATTTTGTTAGGCATAGGTAAAATGAGGGGTGTGACAGAGGCAGAGCTATGGCTTTATCTGGCCTGCATGGCTAGGGACAGCTCTTGTTATTGACAAGAGGATGGCTAATGGACCTATGTCCTGTCTTGTTCTCTGGTCTTGCCCAAATTTTCCTCTTCATCAGCAGATGGGCCATACTCCACAGGTTATCACAGTGTCAGATTGCAGTGCTCTGACCATAACATTTTTATGAGTTTCTCTTTCATAAAAACAGTCATTAATTCCTATATACTGATTTTCTGTCTATTTCTCATGAAAATCTGTAACAGAACAAATATAGGGTCTGAATTAGTATATTTTCATTCCAGTCATAACTAGAACTTTCTACATTAAGAATTTTCTACTTGCTTCACTAGGTTAATATTTCTTTCAAAGATCACAGAATCATATAACTATAGGGCATGGAAGGGACATCTGGAGATCACTTAGTCCGAACACTTGCTAAAGGAGTTTCCTACAGTAGGTTGCACAGGAAAACATCCAGGCAGGTTTTGAATATCTCTATAGAAGGAGACTCCACATCCACTCAGGACAGCTTGTTCCAGTGTCTGTCAACCTCAAAGTAAAATCATTTATTCTAATGATCAGATAGCACTTTCTCCTTTCCAGTTTGTGGCCATTACTCCTTTTCCTGTCGCTGGGCACCATCAAAAAGCACCTCCCCTGTGAGTACAGGCTGAGAGAGTCAGGGCTCTTTGGCCTGGAGAAAGCTCAGCAGCCTTCCAGCACCTGAAAGGGGCCTACAGGAAAGATGGGATGGGAATTTTGTAGTGAGAGGATGAGGTGAAATGGCTTTAAACTGAAAGAGGGTAGATTTAGACTAGATAACAGGAAGAAATTATTTATTGTGAGGGCGGTGAGGCCCTGGAACCGATTACCCAGAGAAGTTGTGTATGCTCCCTCCCTGGAAGAATTCAAGGCCAGGCTGGATGGGGCTTTGAGCAGCCTGGTCTAGAGGGAGGTGTCCCTGCCTATAGCAGGGGAGTAGGAACTAGATGATCTTAAAGTCCCTTCCAACCCAAACCATTCTCTGATTCTGTGTTGAACAAGATGGGGCCTCCTGGGGAACACCACTAGTTACAGGCCTCTTACTGAACTCTGCATCATTGTTCACAACACCTTGAACTCTGCCAGTCATCCAGATCTCAGTCCACCTCACTATTTACTCATCTACCTCACACTTCCTAAGCTTGCCTATGAGGATGTTGTAGGAGACAGTGTCAAAAGCCTTGCTGAAGTCAATATTTGCAACATCCATTTGACTCACTTCACTTCCCCTTTGTCTTCCACTGCTTTTAACTATAGGATATCTACAAGGAAGTCCTCGAAGAGGTCAAAGTTTGCATTCCAAGTGCCGCAATTCAATCTTACTTATTGCCTGTTGTTATTATTTTCTACTTTTGTATTTTCCATATACTTTTAAAATGTATTTATAAACAGATTACATGTGTTTGTCACAGAGAAATAATGTGTAGATATGTATAATATATATCAAGTGCATAGTTTGTAATTTGTCCTTCTGGCAAGTGTTTGGATCCAGAACAGTGGCAGAGACCTGTGGCATACCTTCATAGAGGCTTTCTTGAATTATGCCAGAATTAAAAAATTTCCTCTTCATTTTCTCTCTATCAACATATAGATGACTTCTGTTATTGTTTCTCCATCTATATACACATACTTCCTAGATATGGAAGTAAAACATTAATCTTTTTTTAATTATTCTGTAAAGCTAATTGCAGCTATAACTTTTTTATCTTCCATATGTAAATATTATCATTTAACACTCTACAAAATGCTACAAAATATTATTGAATACTAACTTAAAATTAACACAATACATTAATACCAGATTATTAATGTATTAATTAGTATATTATGTTAATATTTTATTCTAAATTATTTAAATATGTATTTATACCATCAAAAATAACCCATAAATAGGTTTGATGACATTTCCTTTCTGAATTACAGCCCTCTCCGTAATGTTACCATAAGGTTTGGGAAAAAAAAAAAAATCTGCAAACTAATGAGGTAACAACAAGGGCCAGGGTCCACATTTCATCACACCATTGTTTTCTTTCTACAGAATAGGTAAAGAATCAAAAACTAGTCTCTCTTTTATGGATGAATGAATGTCATGCCTCTTGATGAACCTTAGAAAGACAGCTGAGAGCAGCAGCCATCCTCAGTTATGCAAATTCTAAATAGTCCATTCATACATCAGACTGATGCATGCAGAGAAGCATGATCCTGCTTTTTATGTTTTCCCTTTTCACTTCACTATTGACAATCACATAAGTAACTACTAACATATGTCAATAAATGCTATCATCACTCCCAGTTAGGTAAAATGAATTTGTATTACTGGCTTTGGATCTTCTGCTCTCTCGCCACTGTTTCTCTCTATCTGTATTTAAAATTTCACGCTTTTTGGCAGTAGAATTTTCTTTACTACTGTAATCAATGACTTTGGGAAAGTTTTAAGTACTTAATGATATTCACAATGATTATTGCTTACCAAACTGCCTCCTTTTCTGTTTGTTTTTCCCAATTAGTGAATGAAAATGAAAATAACAGCACATCGAGCATGGCACACTACAGTACTCTACTTTTTCAGGACAAAATTTTAGTCATCTCTGTTTAGATATTTACAGTCATTTCATTGTGTAAAAAAGCATGTCCACATATCATCTATATAGATCAATATTTCCATAAAACAGTATACATATCTAAAATAAAACTTATTTACATTTCACCCACTGAATTAATTTTATCCAAATGTTATCTATAATACATATTTGCATTATGCTTCCTTTACATTTGAATCAAATCTGATTGGCAAGAGTTTTATTTTATTTATTTTTTTTTATTTTATAGGGTTTCCCAAAACATTTTATTCAAGTTTCTATTACCATATAAATTTTTTACTGATTTTGACATTTTTTTTCAATTTTCGGTAGTTAAAAGTTAAATTAAAGTTTGCAATATTGATAATTTGAGTCTGATTTTATTTCATGAGAGCTGTTATTTTTTCCCACTCTTTTGCTTTTTCTCAGTTCTTAATGATATTTGAAAATCACATAAAAGTAAGTTCAGCAAAAATTCACTATGTGGCTATTTATTGGTAATGGTTATCTAACCATTATGTAATGTTTTGATGTTCTTATTGTTGTTGGAAAATATGACTGTAGGTAGATATCACAATATTTAGTATATAACATATCTAGCAACTGTAAATTACGCAGTCATGTACAACTTTAAAGTAGGTCATAACTTGGGATTCGTAGTATACACCAAGCTGAAGTTACTACTGCTGTCTTTCACTTTCTATTCTCATTCCCACTCTTACTGCTATTGTCATGGGTAGCTGAAGGCTAAAGCTGACCACGTTATAGCCATATCTTTGGTTGCATTTGTAAATATGCCATTCCTTTTCCTATGAAGCTGTACATTCACTAAGCTCCAGAAAGGTACTATGGCTCATGGTATTCCCTTGTGGTTAGGGCCATTTAAGGAAAAGAGAGATATATGTGCATAAGTTAAAACTTGAACAAGTTATTCAATTTATTAATGGATGTAAATATAAGAACTAGATGTATATAATATAAACAAGTATAACATAAGAATAAAGACATCATGCATAAAATTTTGAACTAGAAAAAAATATTTGAACTTGTGTCTCTACATTACAATCCAATCTCTACATCATAATCCAATTTTCATACTACATATTCAAATATTTTCAGAAATTTACTTCTTGCCATTTCTAACAGTTCTGTCCTTACCTTTATCTTGTCTGTCTTTCCCTGTTTTTTTCAGAGGAAATTATTAAGAAGCATTTTAATGCTATAATAACCTAAATTTATTACTAATTAATCTTTACAAGTTTTTCTTGTCTTATTTCAGATGAAAGATCTATTTTCCAGAGGCATGAAGTTAGTGTACAGTATTTGAGCATATTTCAGTTGTGTCAGGAGAAAAGATATATTGACTATTTATATGTGTGTGTTCTTTGTTTTGTTTTTCAAAATCTGCATTGAGATATATATTGATTAAAAAGTTTTCTCTTTATTGAAGAGCTATACTTATAGAATTGTAGTAACAGGTTATCATCCAGATGTATGCAAGGACATTCAATCCCTACAAATTCAAGCATCCACCTGAGTTAGAAATGTTCTCCTATAGGTAGACTATGGGAGACTCCTAGGGGACTGTCCAGAGCAACAAACCGTTGAACTGTCATTCTTAGGACACACCCTCTCTGCCTTAATTATATAAAATAGGAAAAAAGAAAAATGAATGCTGTTCTAATTTACCAATATTTGGTACTGTCACTGCTAAAATAAGTGTATACAATAACAAAGAAAGCTGATAATTTGTTAAGAAGTTGGTTGGTTGTTTTTTTTTTTTCATTTTTCTCCATTTTTTTCTCATTGTTTAACTGCCTGCATGGTTTTGATGTGGAATACCAGCATCAAAAGTACAAAACTGCAACATTCACTTAATGAAGAAATTTCTGACTTGGTGGTATAGAAGCATGTGGAGAGAAATAAGTTTGGCTGACATTGCTTCATCAACAGTTATTCTGGGAATAGAGACACAAAACAAAACCACTGTCTGTGGAGATCATCAAATACATATTTTGCATACCTCCATCAAAATTTGAATAAGATAGTCAACTCTACACAGAGGCCATCTGGACTCTGAGCCAAGATTTTCTGCCAAATGTGCATCTTACTGAGAGTGTGTTTAATTTCATGCTATCATATGTTAATTAAATTTTGTGCATATATCACTGAAATTACATGGTCCTTCATGAATAGATTTTAAAAATATCTACACCCCTTCCTCCAACTCCTACTATGTTGGGACTGTGAAGGGTAAAACAGGGTTTTTTATTTTTAATATTTTTTTTAAACAAGGAAAGAAATGTTATAATGAAGAAAGGAAAAGTGGAAATGAATAAAACTTGATTTCACTGAATCTTAATTGAAGGAAGAGATTGTCACAGTTGGCAGGAAAATTAATGAGATTGTTCAAAATGCAGTGTGGGAGAAGGAAAAAAAGTCAATTTGGAATTAAAAAAAAAAAAGGCCCAGACAGAAGAAAACACGAAACAGTAATTTGACTAACAAATATTTATGTCTATTACCTGGTCAGCTCATACCACAAGATATTTCTAGAACTTCTTAATTCACTTTAATTTAGATTATCATGAATATCTTTGTTTAAATTAAGTCAGTTCATTAACAATAGAACTTTTCTACATGTGTATAAATACATTACAATCGCAGCCTGTGATCAAATGTAGACCATTGGTATGGAGTTATCTCCTTCATTTACTACATCTGAGTCATGTTATTTATAAATGAAAACATCTTATATGCTAATCAATATAATTTCCATCTTTTTCTTGACTGCTCAAATTTCATACCAAGACTTTTCAAAATACAGTGGATTAATTGTATTTTGTTCCACTTCATTCTCATTCACTCTATCAAAGGATTCTGCTAAATTTATTGAATTTGATTTCCTGTTGCAAGAACTAAGTTTACTTTATTTCTGGGTACAGATAAATGTAAGTATAATAGAACAGAAAGGAGGCTGATATAATCAGAAGTACAAGAAGACAACAACTCTGGAAAAAGTGTTTTTGATATTTGAAATGAAAGATGAGAGGCCAGAAAAGAAATGATGGTGCATCTCAGAGGAGGACAAGAGAGAACCACAGAGATGCTGCTTGTCATTGTACAGAGAAAATGAATGCATGTCAAATCTCAGTTACAGCTGAAGTTGACCAGTTCTGTTTATTTAAAAAGGTATTTTTAAAATATCTTAACAGCAAAGAGAGGACAATAGTTAATACTGGTCCACTATTTGGTGAGTATGGTCACCTCACAAATAGGGACATGTACAAAGCATATAACATTTATTACCCTCTTCACATCTGTCTTCAACATCAATAGTAGGCCCTGGGAACCTCAGAATTCTGAGCAGGAGGACTGTGATTGAAGTGATGATAAACTCACAGCCAATTCTGAACCGATGTGGGATTTGCTGCTCCAGTTGAATGCACATGAACCTATGGATCCCAATGAGATAGATTCCAGGGTGCTCAAATGCTGATGCTATTGTGAGATCTTGGGAATATGAAGAGATCCCCAGTTGCCTGGAGGCTGGCAAATGTCACCACAATGTACAAGAAAGACAAGAAAGAAATTTCTGGTAATTACAGGCTGTCAGTCTAGCAAAATTACGGAGGTTGTTCTGAGAGTCATTGAAAAACACTCATATTCAACTCAGGTTCACAAGAGGAACCAACTTGATCTCTTTTGATGACAATATTATGTACTGATATTACCAAAGGAAGACAGTTGATATAATCTTGTTGGATTTCAGCAAAACTTTCAAGATTGTTTCTCACAGTATGTTTTTGGGCAAAATGTCCAACGTAAAGGTAGGCAAAAAAAATGATGTGATGGATAAACAATTGGTTGATGGGTTGAACTCAAAGGTTTATGATAATTGAGTGATAATATATATACTGAGCTGGTGGTCAGTCAGTAGTGAGGTTCCTAAAGGCTTCATTTTAGGGCCATTTCTCTTTAATGATTTAATCAATGTCTTGGATACAGAACTGAATAAGTTTTCAAATGACACTAAACTGGGAGAGCTGAATACTCTCTTGAGGGCAGAGAGGCCTTGCAGAGAGATCTTGACAAATTAGAGGGCTGAGCAGTAAGTTTAAGAACAAATACCAGATTGTGTCTATGGGATGGGGCAACCCTGAATACTGTATAGACTGGGTGAGAAGAGATGGGAAAACAGCCCTGAGGAAATGTATCTGGGGTTTCAGGTTGATGGCAAGTTGAGTCTGTGTCAACAGTATGACTTGGCAGTGAATAGGACCAACCATACTCTGGGGTGCATCAGGCCCAGAACTGACATCCATTCAAAGGGAGAGATTGTTCCTCCCTCAAACACTGTGTGCAGTTTAGGAATTGCAATACATGCAGGACATAAAACTACTAGAGAGTGTCCAGAGGAAGGCAACAAAGATTATGTAGCGTCTAGAGGGAAGGCAAGATATAGGAAGAATGGTTGAGGTCTCTTGGTTTGTTTAATTTAGAGGGGAGTGAGGGATATCTCATGAAGACCTATAGCTTTCTCATGAGGAGAGTGGAGGGTCAGGTGCTGATCTCTCTGGTGACAGCATTAAGATCTGAGAGAATGGCTTGGAAACTGCTTCAGGGGAAAGTTAGTTTGGGTATTAAGAAAAGGTTCTTCACCAAGGAGGCAGTCAGGCACTGAAACTGTTTCTCCATGGCAGTGGTCACAACACCAAGCCTGACAGAATTCAAGAAGTGTGAGGACAATGCTCCCAGGAATATGGTTTGAATTTTGGGTGGTACTACGTGGAGCCAGAAGTTGGACTCTGGAATCATTGTGGGTCCCTTCCAACTCAAAATATGCTATGATTCCATTTTCTGTCTTAAACAGTGCTGTGAATATTTTATTAACCTGGTCTGAACATCCATTCTACTTCAAGATGAATACTTAAAGTTGTACTAATCTCTTCTATCAAATCTCAGACATCTCGATAGGTGAGGAGACATAAAATTCTTTCCCTTTTGATACAATATTTTTGACTATAATATTCAAAAAGAGGTGATTATATGAAAGTGATTATAACCTCAGCATTACAAACTTTATAGCCACTTTGTTGTATATAAAATTATTCTAAGTTAAAACAGTACATCATCTTTCACTATTTCTATCCATTATGTGAATCATCATTGATCTGAAACACTTTTCTGCAATTTTCAGTGCCTCTGTCTGTTCAGTCACTACAGAAGAATCCTCTATCACTGGCTCATATTAGGCGTAACTTTTAAAACACTCATAGTTACCACAGAAATTATTTATTATCTTGCCAATTTGACAACAAAAATGAAGAGATTCATGGTATATTTAGTCTAACAACAGTGAAATTTCAGTGAAGAATAGCAATATATTGATCACTGAGAAACTGAGAATTTGAGAATTTGTTTCTTGCAAGATAAACTAGGAATATTACAGAAAGTTTCGATATCTTTACAATTTGCCTTTTGAATATCTGGGATTACTTGTAAAGTTCATCTTTGTGTTTGAATTTGACAGAAATAAAAAATGAAGTATATATAAGTAGAAGTATGTATAAGTAGAAGGAATTTACTAACGCCTGCTCATAGAAAAACACATGTAAGAAGACGATACTATTACTGACTATCCATTAGAAATCACATTATCATAGAATATCTTGAGCTGTAAGGGACCCACAGAAATCATGGAGTAAAATTCTTGGCTCCACACAGCAGACTCTCACAATGACAGCTGTTATATTTGCTTGTCCCTTAATCCCTATCCAGAGCCCTTCAGACGTTATCACCAGCTGGAATTCCATGTAGTCCAGTCCCTCTTTCACACACAGTGGTACCCCTTGTCTGGCCTGCTGAAGAGTTTAGTATCATCCATCATAGCACAGCAGTCACAACACTCTTCCCATTAGTTTTCTCCTATGTCAAATATATTGTACCTCTAGGACTAAACCAAGGCTTCTAGATCCTCCTGCTTGTTCCTCATACTGAATGCTTTGTTGTAGAAACATTTCAAACGTGCTTAATTGTACCCAACACCTCATGGAACAGACTGAAAGATCTCACTAGCATGCAGTCCCAACCCATGTTGTGTAGACCATCCCACGACAAAGAAACCCAAAATTATGTTGTGGTGGCACCCGCCTCAGAGCCACATATTAATTACCTTTCTTTGTCTCTTCCTTTTAACATTGTTCCCTACTCCTGGAAGGATAGAGGAAGATATACTCAAATCCCTGAGGTTTGTAGTAAAATCTCAGGCCCCAGAGATGCAGACTTTCGTACTGGTCAGGTCTGGTTGCTATTGAGTCCCCTGTTCCACTCAGAAGGGAGCCACCTATAATAACAGCTCTTTCCTGACAGCTGTAGTCATGATACAGTGGACAGACTGACTAGACTTAGGTCCTTCAATATGCATTGACATTCATCAGCACAAATATCTGCATGTCTACCAAAGTCCAGAGCTTCAGACCTATTGTATAAGCGCATCTGGGAGGGTGAGGTAGGCAAGGAGGGGATTCACCTATCACTCTGAGCAGAAACTTGCTTCCATTTCTCTATTTCTCCATTCTCTTTCTGACTGGCAGCAGAGAACAGATGATCATTTGTCTTGTGCTGTGGCTGACTGACAAATCTGTCTCAGATGGTAGAGTGCAGAGTAGAGTTGATCTCCTCCTCTAACTTCCTGATGTTCCTGAGTCTGTCATCTGGATGAATCTTTCAAAGGTGTGTTTACTGCTGCCATAAGACAGATGAAAGACTGGCAGAAAGCTCGGGCACACTCTGCAGCCTGAGACCTAGACAGCAGCATGCTCCCATGGGAGCCCTGCCTGGATAGCCATGACAGTTCCTGTGGCTAAAGAAGCAACAGTGGACATTCCTTTATCAGCTCTCTCCTGAGCACTGCCAGCTCCAGCCAGGTCTCTGCCTCCCCAGTAGCCTCCCCAGCTCAGAAAGGATGCCTGTGCACAAGGATCCCCTGCTCTTCTGCAGAACAGGCCTGCCATGTAGCTGATTGCCTCAGAGAGTGATATATTATGTGTAGATATTAGTTACACAAAAAAAAGGTTGTTTTCTTGCTATGCTAAGAACAAATCCAGTCTGGAAAAGATGAACAATAATAGTGTGGGGGAAGTGGTTTACAGCTAGATCAAAACTACTTTCTGAAACACATCTATGAGAAAGTGAAAAGTCATGGAAAAGGTCAAAATGGTATTTGTATCAGGTTTAAAATGAGATTTTATAAGAAGTTATCTGTAAATTGGTTGGCATGTTTTAGAGACCTAAGGAATGTAACTTGGAAAAAAATGGAGAGGAAACATCAGTTCTAACAAAATTGTTCATGTAAAGGATTGAAAGAAATATTCAAGCATCTTTAACTTTCATGTAACAAATACTATAAACCTAGTTTTATGAAATTCTTCAAGTAGTCTATTTCATCTCTAATTTACAAGAAATGAGAGCAGTAATGAAAGATATGCCATGTATTTTCATTAATCTACTCTGTTTCCAAATGATGCCACAAAAGAGTCTATTACATTCTGCAAGAAAAACATTCATATAAAAATGTAGATAGATTTGATAGACTGACAGATAGATGCATAGATAGACAGATTAATCTTAGATGAGTTAAAAGCAGCCTCCTTACTCTTTTTCTCCTAAGAGGATCTGATAGCAAAAACTACCTGGAAATATAGGAACTGCTAACCAAATTTGTATCCCAGTGCTAATCTGATACTTTCTATTAAAAAAAAAAAAACATAAAAAGGAGCATCCAACATACAAAAGATCTTGAAGCATCTATCTGATATCTCTACAAACTTCTAATAGAACAATAATCATATATTATGCAGATTGCTACAAACCAGTGTATTTCTTTGTATTCTGCATGTCAGATTTCCTGTTGTGGTTTAAGCTGGCAGGCAGATGAGCACCATACAGGCATTGTTTACTCCCTCCTCCACGCCCAGAGGAGGAAAACGAGTAGAACTCCTGGGTTGAGATAAAAACTAATTACTAAGACAGAAAAGGAAGGGAGAATTAGTAGTAAATATATATATACATATTTGCAAAATAAGAATTGGACAAAACAATTGCTTACTACCTACCAACCAGTGCCCCATCAGTCCCTGAGCAATGGCTGCCCCACTGGCCAACTCCCCTCAGTTTTACATTTATTTTTGCATGATCCATGGAATATCTCCTCAGTCAGTTTATGTCAGTTCTGTCCCCTGCTAACTCCTTGCACCTCCAAAGCCTCCTCACTGGCAGAGCAGCATGAGAAGCTGAATATCTGAAACATCCTTGGCTCTATACTGCACTGTTTAGGACCAACTAAAACATCAGTGTGTTATCGACATTGTTTTCTCCTAAAGCCAAGATATAACTTCTTACCAGACACTATGAAGAAAACCAACTCTGTTCCAGCTGAAACCAGGACACTTTTGTGTGGTTTATTCCAGTGCATGGATCAAGCTGTATCAAAGTATACATGGCCTGTACAGTTCTTGTCACTCTGGTTGAATTTGACAAGCAGGACAAAGGGTGAGCTGGGCTCTTATTATGACAGGAGTTTCAGTCTACAAAATATAATTTAGGAGTCACTGTTATCCACTAAATCTTACATGTATTAATTTCCATTGAATAGAATCAGAGTACCAAGGATGACCAAAGGGTGAAAGACTTAGAAGTTTATAAAGCTTTCTAATGCTCGCATAGTAAATAGTGTCTTGAGAAGCTGAGCTTGCTGTTTGTTCAGATCAACACTGAACTTACAGAATATCATGGAATGGCCTGGGTTGAAAAGGACCACAATGATCACCTATTTTCAAGCCCCCTCCTATGTGCAGGGTCACCAGCCACTAGAGCAGGCTGTCCAGTGTCACATCCAGCCTGGTTTTGAATGCCTCCTGGGATGGGGCATCCACAACAGGACGTAGAGTACCAATTGAATTGTTTCCTTGTAATCTAAGGAGTAAATTAGGACTTTGCATAGAGTCATGTCTTAATGCTTACTGTACTGTGGAGTGGAATAAAGAGATTGTTGACAGAAAATTGTTACGATGATTATTTTCATTTTAGGAAAGGCTTTATATTGTGTGTGCAGCCATAGATTACTGAATATGCCTGAGCAGGAGCCACCACCATAAACTCATCTGTTCACCACTCTGTCATTCATAACCTAGTAATATCCCATCAACACTTAATCTATTTTTGTAATATTAGTAATTTAGAACAGTCTTAGAAATTATGATTATTAATTAATAAATTGAAATTATCTGAAACTTGTTACAGAATGGTCACAATAGCTATTTTATTGGCACATGGAGATGTACAGGGAATGGATGACTTTCTGTAGACGGGCAATTGTTGCTACCCAAAAATACATAATTGCTCTTTGATGTGTTTGCAAGGTTTATACATGTCTATAGATTCACTCTTTTGACTATGTCTATAAATTCTAAGCTTTTGAGCTGCTAATAGCTTGATGGTGATTTTTGTTACTGTTGTTCCCACTCTGTCCTACTTATCTCCCTAAACCCACTAGGAATGCACAAGAAAACCTGACATGTTTTTGGGCTTCTGTATGTAACAGATTTTTAAATAGGGCTTCCACATATTCTGACAAAGTGCAAAATAAAAATATTTTTAAAGCCCTTTAAGGCATTAAAATTGTTCTTTCAATTGTTTGCTTAATTTAAAAAATAATTATTGACTGTTAGTTCTTTATGTTTAATATGTTTTTAATTCTTTCAAGCAGTCATATCCACTGCATCATTTGGTAAAAACAGAGATTAATGTTTACATTCATCACCACAGAAAAGATAGATCAATAAAAGTAATAAATCTTTAAGTGCTTCTTAACCTTACATAGTCTTTATAGGTTGAAAGATAATCAATAATCACAACAGAAAACTGCATATGATTCATCTTTCAGATCAACTTGTTTTTTTATGACACAATGCCAATAGATGAGAATGTAAATGCCACAATCAATTTTCTTATAGAAAATGCTTGGACATGAAAGGCTATTTGTAAGAATTACTTTTCTAGGCACAATTAACACTAGCTGGATCTTCCATTTTTGTCAGACTTTGCCTGACATCAGATTGCACTGTGCAATTACACAGTCCTTGCTCTTTAATACAAAATAATTTTGAGTGCAAATTTGCCTGCAGTTACACCTTTATTCTGACAGCATTCTCTATTTCCAATACATTAATGGGAGACAGTGCCAGTGAGAGTTTCTCTTACCCAATATAATCAATTACTGTTGAATAATTCAATAGGATTAATTTTATTTTAAATAAGCAATTTTTAGTTTCGCATATTACAATGTTCAAAAGTGTCAGACAGTGTCAGTGTTTGTTGTGACTACATTCTTTGCAGTATCACATCAGGAAATCTAGAATCAAGCAATTTCAGACAGAAGTCTCTGATTCGGGACATTTATTTTAATGACTTTGTTTTTCCCAGAAATTCTGTTTATTTATTTATTTAATAATTGCTATTGACCGTGCTACATGAAAAATCACTCTGTGGTTCTTATTTGGGAAGCAAAATGTGCTGTGGCTATTTAAAACTCCTTTTGCCTTTTGAAGGTATTGCAGTTTCGGCCTGATACTGCAACTCCATCTAATGAAAACATTCTGCCACCATGATTAGTGAGATGCTCAACAGCTAAATTGTGGCTTAATTTAAACTGGAACTGTTAGTCTCATTGGATATAGGAACACTTAACAAATTGTTCTTGAAGGAAAACTGGAACAGAAATCTGATTTGCAAAATCAGAATTTGGTTCAGAATGGTACTGTTGCATCTCTCTGCACATGCTACAGAATACTTCTGTTCTGTATATCATATTCAGTACTGAAGAGTTTAAAATGCAATTACTTATATATTTTTTTTATTTTTGATAGAGTGCATGAGAAGACAAACAGTTCTTCATTGCAAATTTTGAAGCATTAAACTAATTATAAATGTTTCATTGAATTTAAATAATGATTAGCTTCATGTGCAATGAAATATGTACTTAATACATTTTCTGGTTTTCTCTTCTCTCACTGTAGAGTGCCTATCTTATGTACAATAAGTTACAGAAAGAATGAAATATAATAAAACATAACCTTAATAGATGCAGCAAATTCTAGATATTAATTTTATATGTATTTATTCAATGTTTAATAATACATGCCATGTATCTCATAGATTATATTGGTGCATGTAAATAGATATTGTCATGGGATTATGTATTCTGTCATATATTATTTTATTATTAATTTATTGTAGATTATTAGTGCATTTAAGGAAGGGAGAAACACAGGAAACTGGAGCACTATATGAAAAGTCTTCTGAGGAATAAAATTTTATGAGAGATTATGTTCAAATTCATATATTCATATTAGCTGATCACAAATGCGATAAACATCAGTGTGCTTTAAATTATGTGACAGCAATAACTAAATAATCATAGAAAATTGAGGTTGGAAAAGACCTCTAAGATGATCCCCACCATGCTCACTTACTGTGTCTGCAAGTATCTTATCTTCCCCATAATCTTACCATAGATACCATATTGACATTTTCTGAAACTTAATTTTTTTTCCTGTTTGAGATATCTGTAGAACTCATATTTCCATCCAAAATAGGAGAAAAAGTAAGACTTTTCAGAAATCAAGATCCTCTGGCCTTGGTACGTTCAGTTAAACAATACTGGAGAGGAGGTGAGTGTGAGTGAATAGGAGAGAAAAGCAATTTGAACAGTCTGAAAATTCTTTCTATAGGACTGTGAAAGACGAGGAGTTTTGAAACAAGCTGCTGTCTTTAATTGAGGCAGAGAGTTTGCATTCAGAAATGCACAGAAATATCCTATACTTGGCTTGCCTCTTATGCAAAAGAAGAAAATTAATGTAAACTTGAAGTCTGGCATTTTTGCAGGTTGCATCCTGTGTTGGTTACATATGGTATGTGTTGGTAAATACTGTACTTTGTTACTGTTAGCCGAAGTGGTACTTTTCCAAAATATATGACAATATATATTTTCTTGGCACAAAGACTTGACCTAAGCATAGTACACAAGTGTTCACGTAACCCATTCATCTGTCCAAAGAAACATACAGATAATCGTTTTTTGTTAGTGGTGGTATTTTTTTTTAATTTGTCTTTACATTACCAGTGCACTGTAGCTCTTCAGTTGCACTTGTGAAGCAGAACCAGGAAAGCTTTTGTCAAAGACCATCAGAGCATTTTACAAGCATTAAGCAAATCATGAAAAAAAAACACAGAAAAATACACAGTAAATATTAGTGTTCCTGTTCTCAGATACAGAAAGTGAATTGCAAAGTTTGCACTCATGTCTCACAAGTCACACCACAGCAGGGACACAACTAATACATACTTATTTGCTCTAGAGTAAAAGACAGCTTCAATGTAATAATAAAGTTGGATTTTTTTTCTCAGTTTTACTGAGTATGTTTTATTTCTTGATAGGGTGAGGGTGTTGGGAAGAGAAATGTTGGGAGAGGAGCCAGTTTCTTAGCCTCATGCGTTGACTCTTTCTGTCCCTCTGTAAAAACATCAGTTTATCCTTCTGTGATATTTCAGTCTTGTGTATGCAGCAATCAAAGAAGAAAACTGTTTTTTTTTGCTGTTGTTGTTGTTGCTATTGTATTTTTTTTTCATCCCACAATCAATTTCAGTATTCCACATGATCCAGGGTATCCTGTTTCTCATTTTAATTATTTGTCTTTCTTGGCAGTCATGACATATAAGATTAAAAGTAGAGAAAAACAAAAATTCAGGATACTACAATGTTACTTTTCAGATATTTTTCAGTACTGAAATGTCAACAATACTTAATTATAGATTTGTAAGTTATCTCACTATTTTGCCAACAAATGACTGCTGTGTGAAAGAAGCTAAAGGGGATTGAAAACAAGTAACGGTTAAAATAATCACCAGATATTAT